>CM021731.1:10801692-10905010 GCA_011075105.1 Heteronetta atricapilla
TTCCTTCCTTCCTTCCTTCCTTCCTTCCTTCCTTCCTTCCTTCCTTCTTTTTTCTTTCCTTCTCTTTCCTTCCTTCCTTCTTTCCTTCCTTCCTTTCTTCCTTCCCTTCTTCCTTCCTTCCTTCCTTCCTTCCTTCCTTCCTTCCTTCCTTCCTTCCTTCCTTCCTTCTTTCCTTCCTTTCCTTCATTTAAACTCACAGTGAAGATGAAACATTTATTTTTCAAAGTTCTATATTTGAAAAATATGTTAACTATTTAGATCTAGAATAGAGCTACTTGCTATCTTTTTTTTTTTTTTTTTTTTTAGATCTGTTACTGTAACATAAATTTTATATGTATCATGCAGTCTTCAATGTTGCTTATGAAGCAAACCAAAACAGGCATTGGCTAACTGATCATCATTCATTCAATAAAAATAATGTGGATGAATTAGAATTAGAATGTGTTTGCAATAAAGTCCTTAGGAACCTGCTATTAGCTTTACTGGTTCTTTGTAATATGCATTGCAGCCTGTTTAATATTCTCTTTTGTTATGTTCTGCACCCAAATTTGTAATATTCTTCACCCAAAGCTCAGGTTGGAAATTAGGAGAAATTTGTCCTGAGAAAGTAGTTAGGCATTGGAATGGTTTGCCCAGGGAGGTGGTAGAGTCACCATCCCTGGGGGTATTTAAGGAAAGTTTGGACATGGCACTTAGGGACATGGTTTAGTGGATGATATTGGTGGTAGGGTGATGATTGGACCAGATGATCTTTTCCAACCTTAATAACTCTATGATTCTATGATCCTATGATCCTAAATGTAATTATTTAAATATATTTTAAAATAAATGTTTGTTCTTGTGTAGGATTACAAGCAGCATGTTGATCTACTTTTGGGCCCTCCAGTACACGAAGAACATTTATAAGCTCAAGGGAACTCAGTGGAAGGCCCTCTAGATATTCTGGGACAGAAGAACCTGTCTTGTGTTGCTTTGGAGGCTGGGTTTGTTCAGCCTGGAGAAAATATGACTTTGAGTGGAACCTAACAGCAGTGCATAATATCTGTGAGAATGTGAAAAAGAAGATGAACAGTTGTACATGATAGGACAATGGCAGAGGACACAAACTGAAACAAGGTAGGGGGAGGTTCAAAGAATATAATTTTTTTGTTGTTGTTGTTCTTTTGTATTGTTTTGTTTTGTTTTGTTTTGTTTTGTTTTGTTTTGTTTTCACCATGAAGACAGTCAGTCACTGGAACAGGCTGAGAGACCAAGACGTCTGTGTGGTCTTTGCACTTGATGTTTGCTAGAACCGATTGCATAAATCCCTGAGCAACCTTCTAGTGCTGTTCTATAATAATCAGTCCTTCAATATAATTTAACTTTAGAATACCATGTACCCCTGATTATATCAAAACTTACATGGTACGTAAGTCATCCCAAAATTCTGCCACTAACTCAAGCAGGTTAATTCCTCTGTTAGGAAACTAAAAAGATTCAAGTACATTTTTGCTCATATCTAGGTCATGTAACAGAAACTGAAAACCACCCCAAACTATGCCTAAAGATTTTCCTAGCATAATGAAACAATTGTGTACTCTAGGACTAATAAGCTAATGCTGACTGGTAAATATTCTGTAAGGGTTAGTGGACTGAATGGAACAGCAACCCATATTGTAGAAGAAATAAGTAATACAAAATACATAATGGCATAGCATCCAGAACACCTTAAGGACATTTCAAGACTGGTGTCCTGGTGTCCTATTGGTACAGAGTCAGAGAATATGACACAGTCCTGAAGACATATGGAAGACTGAGGGGAGAAGTAAAATTGAAAATTCAGTAAAATATTCCATACATTTTGCAAATATATTTTTATTATTATTATTATTATTTTTGTCTTGGAAGTGCTTACTTCTAGATTTTTCCCAGACAAATAAAACTCTCTTCTGTTTTATTTTTCTGATTTCTCTGCTTTCTGCATTGCTTTTTTTGAAATGTGTATCACCATGCATCATCATATCCATATAAACACATTAAAAATCCTGTGCTAGTAACCTCAAATAGAGATTTTCTATGTGTAAACATAGAAAATGACTTTAACTCCAGAATTAAATGCAAATCTATATAGTAAATATAGTGTAGTGTATATCCAAATAATACATTACATGGTACAAGATCTTTTTTCTGTAATTATAATTTAATTTGTCCAGGAGAAGCCACAAAGATGATGAAAGAACAGGAGCACCTCTCTTACAAGGAAAGGCTGAGAATGCTGGTTCTATTTTATTTAGGCTGGAAAAGAGAAGGCTCAGGGAGATCTCATCAATGTATATAAATACCTGAGGCAAGAGTGAAAAGAGGACAGAGCCAGACTCTTTTCAGTGGTGTCTAGGGACAGAACAAAGGCAAACTGTACAGGCAGTTACATCTGAACTTAAGGATTTTTTTTTTTTTTTTTTTTTTTTTTTTAACGTTGAAGGTGACCAGGCACTGGAACATGTTGTCTGTAGCAGTTGTTCCATCTCTGTGCTTTGAAATATCCAAAATCTGTCTGACTTCACAACTCATCTCTGTCATCAAAGCTTAGCAAAATGTGAGTGGAAGGAGTTATATAAGGATTGTTGAGACTTCCAGTTATTTCTCTGGATTCTTCCCCAGAAGATTCATAAAATATCTCCTTCTATTCAACCAAAAGAGGAACTTCCTTCATTAAAGAGGACAAGTAAGTGGAACAGTTAAAGTTGCCACTATTTGTGAGGTGAATGACAGAATTACAGAGGGAATATTGTCTGCATCTAGAATATAATTTAACTTCTTTCCAACATCATAAAGTAGCTAGCATGAAGGAACTCTGCAGTCCACCAGACCACTCTCCATATTTCAAAATCCATTTAGGTTATCCATGATTTTGTTTCTCTCTACTTTTTTTTTTTTTTTTTTTTTTTTGGTGTGTGCCTATCTGTTTGTTTTGTTTTGTTTTGTTTTTATTTGTTTGTTTAAAGAAAGCATATGCTACTTCATCCACAAAGGATGTGAATAAAGTTCGTATGCTATGTACAATAGAATAAATTTACAGCACTTATTATTTCTAAGAGTCTCATGACTCATCACATACACATCAAAGGAAACTGTAATTTAAGTTATGCAATGGTTTCAGTAAACCCAAATAACTTTGGAGTCTTATGGGAAGACTCACTGCACACTGATGGCAAGAAATGAAACACAAAAATCTATTTATTACAATAAATATTTCCCAGAATCAGGGATAAAAAGACCATGAAGCTAATGCTTAACTATACCTCCCTCTCTCTTCTCACACTTATTTATGTGTCAGAAAAATATAAACTTTACAGGTATCACCAGATACCTTTGTATATTTTTTCAAAATTCTAAGAAGGACGAAATAGAAATAACAATATAAATGCTCAGGAAATTCAACAAAACTCTATCAACATCCTCAGGAAAGTTAAATAAAACAGAATGTAAGCAATGTGAAGTATACCTTATCTTGTACTTGGAATGTACTTCAAATATTTCAAATATGGGGTAGATATAGACAAGTAAGGTTTCTGCAAACTGTAGGGACTATTAATTAACATTTATCTTAGATGGAATGTTATGACTTTACTTCAAACTAAGTACCTAAACTCTGGGAGGAGGAGGTAGATACATAGTGGAGATATAGTGAAGTTTAACAAAGAAATTATTGTCTGTGAGGTATCAGACTTTTTCTCTCCTTAATTATATTGGTATAAGAGCTGATTCAATGCAAACTGAAGTTAGAGGAAGTATTTCCACTTGTTTTCATGTACTTCTGATTTTACTTAACATATTAAAGGATGTTGCTTAAGTAAGTGTAAATACTCTACTGCTATACTGATAGCAGTCAGATAAAAATGGAGTCCATTGTTCCTTAACATTTTCTTTTTGAGACTGATGTATTAGAGATCATTTTCATAGTCCATTTGACTAGCTAGACCTTTTATTCATTTTTTCTTGGTGACTTTTTTTTTTCTCTTTTGTTCTTATGGTGTTATTGTTTATTTGTTTGTTTCTTCTTGGCAAAGTGACAATATCTTTGAACTTATATTAAAAAAATATGTAACTTTAAACAGTCTCATAAAACATTGGTGCTTACAATTAATTGCAGCTTTCTTAAATTACTCTGGGAAAACATGCATGTTAATGATAAAGTTTCTGATGTATGTGCTTAGAAATTATGTTAAGATGAACAAACAAAATGCAAATTAAGACATTTTAAAAGAATCAGGAATATTTGTGTTGTGTTATTTTAATAGAGCTTTCAAGTAGATTGTGAAGGCAATGTTCCAGAATTCATAGAAAAGAGGGAAGAAAAATCCAGTTATTAAACAACTTATTTCAAGAATGTTTACAGCCTTGTTTTTCTTTATAATTTATTAAAGCTAAGATGAAAAACCTGGATACAGTTCAGAATTTCTTACTTTAAAAGGAGTAAGTACTGATCCAATCTTGGTGAAACAATTACATGTCCCAGTGAAACAATTACATGTCCCAGTTTTAACTACAGAGTTTAAATAGTTCTTCATCATTCAACATGAATATAAGTGTTCTCTTATTTCTCTTAATTTTTTTTTTTCAACACAATTGTAAGTGAGAGCTGCATTTTTTTTTAAAGTGAGGCTGCATTTTTAAAATATTAATATGAAAGGGTTAAGCAAACAAACGTATATCACTGACAACCAACTGCCTGACACCAGCCACAGAATAAGTTCTGTAAACATTTTTTCAATCCTCTTTTCTTTCCTAAATTTCCTCAGAATGAATGGACTACTGAAAGCCACTCATTCAGTAGGGTGGTAGCCTGCAAAAAAGAGGCCAGGATCTATTTGTGAAAAATAATTACCAGGAACCTGCTGTTTGCATGTGTGTGTTTAGCCATTAAAAAGTTATTACACTCATCTTGGTTGTCACTAAATAACACAATGCTCTCAGTGTTCTAGGGTATTATACTAGCAAATAGCAAAACAGAGAGACCAGAGACAGGGCAGGAAGAACAACTCATTTGAGAGAGAGCAGGAAAGGAAAGCCTCAGTTTACAAGCACCAACAGTAATAGGTCTCATCTACTGTCAGGCTTTTATATTTATCTATTTTATGAGCTTATAAATATGGTCATAATGCCTGACATATATTCTTGCTCTGCAGAGACATTACCTTCTTTTGTTCTCTCATCTTTGATTATTCTTTCTGTCTTCTTTAGCCAAATGAAACATTAATGAAATCCCCTTGTTCCCAAAGAAAACAATTGTATCCAACATGAGGAGTGCTTGGTAAGTTTCTAATCTTTAAAATACTCAAGTATTTAATGAATTTCATGAAGAATCTTACTGAGAGCATTACAACTATTTGCATATACATTGGGGAAAAGTAGGGGTGAACAGTTACAGACTTAGGAATCTTACTTGAATCTCTATTGTGTTTAATAGAGGCTGCTGATAATTCTTAGTAAAAACAACAACAACAACAAACTTATGGTATAGTGGTGGAAACAAAATAAACAAAATGTAAGATTAGAAGTGTGTGCACTTATATTATGCACTTATATTATATCACTGCTGAGTGCAAGATGAAGAACTGACAGTGGGAAATAACCAAGAAAAAAGTATGTAACTAGAAAACAAACAAAACCAATTTCTGCAAAATAAATACTCTTTAGGGAGAAAAATATTTTGCAACCTACCCAGTATAATCATAGGCCAGAAAAAACATTGGGAAGAATGTCTGGGAAAAATATGAAAAGGTGTCTATAAATTAAAAATTAAAATAATTATTCTTAAAAATAGTAAATAATTTGTTTTCTGCACATTATTTAGAAATAATAATTAAAGGTAATAATTACTTAAGATGTCTAATTTTTTAATTTTCTTACACCAGAATTCCCATTCCTTTTCAGAGTGTTATTTTCAGGATTTTTTAAATTACATGACACTAAATAACTCATGTGCTTCTGATTTTTCATAAAGAGTGGAGTTGTGATCTCACATGCATTTGTGTGTGTGTGTGTATGCAGATAAAACATTGACTTCAAACACTTTTTCAGCATGCTTTAGAAACTTCCTGAAACAAGCCAGGAGGAGCATGAACCAGACAATTAAAGTATTTTGTGTTAATTTTCCTTCACAGAAAAATATTTCTATTGTGAATATTCATTAAAAGATTGGCTGACACCAAAAGGGCATCATATTTTGTAAGGTGACAGATGGATTGCTAAGAAAAATTAATGGCACACTTGGAAAAAAAATCTCTTATCATGCTATTATTGCCAGAATTTATATATATAATAATAATAATAATATATATATATGTGTGTGTGTGTGTATAATTGCAGAAAGGTAGCTGGCTGTAGTATTTTGTAAAATACCAGTTGGACAAATGTGTATGAGAATTTCCAAACTAAGTAAAAATCAATATTAAAATCAAT
Source organism: Heteronetta atricapilla (assembly GCA_011075105.1). Classification (NCBI taxonomy): domain Eukaryota; kingdom Metazoa; phylum Chordata; class Aves; order Anseriformes; family Anatidae; genus Heteronetta; species Heteronetta atricapilla. The sequence continues at coordinate 10,808,137 of CM021731.1, forward strand.
ATTAAAAAAGAAGGCAAAGAAACTTTATATCCAAATTTTATTTTACAGAAGTACAACTCATAGACCAAAGCTATTCATCCATCTCATGTTACACCTGGCAGCCAGGTCTTTTTATTGAGAAGTTTTTCTGCCCTACTTAACCATTTTCCCGGCATATTGTTAAATATTAAATTAAAGCATAGCCTATCATTGAATTTTCCATGGCACTAGCTACTGTGGACTTGTCTCCAGAGCATGAGTCCACGTGCAGGAATTACAAGGCATTCCACAGCATGAGTAACCAAGTGACCTGTAACAACACATGTGTTGTCTCCACATGTTTCTGAAATACTTTGTCCAGCTGTCTCAATGCATACATTATGCTGGCAGACAGCTGGCCAGCCTTCTGAGAAGCAAGCCAAAGCACATAGCTGATCTCTCTTGACCCCTTATATATATTGTGCTACCCTGAAAAACACACCTTGGCATTCAGCTTGTCATTAAGTGAACTCCCGGATGGACGGGCTTTTGCTCCAATGCTGAGGGAAAAATTGAGAGATTTCTTGTGATATAATACTGCTAGCAGCACAGAAGAATGGATGGTAAACCGTTCACTGTTCAGGACAGGATGAACTGCATTGTGCCCATGAATGTTAGGAAAAATTGCAGGAACTAGGATTTGGTTTGATGATATAATTTTGTGGTGTGGTCCACAGTTTGGAAATTAGAACCCCCAAATTCTGATTTCACCTCTGCCACTCATTCAAACTTGACAATGGGCCCAGTCATGTAATTCAAACAACCGTCTTTTGAAAAAAAAAAAAAAAAAAAAATAGAGGAAACTGATGCTACTGACCTGTGTGAGATGTTGTGAGAACTGTTTTTTTCAGCACTTCAACTCGGTAAGGATTTAATCATTTAATTTCACAAAATCAATTATTTAACTGTGGATAGCATGTCTTTGTTGTACAAGAGGAGAACACATCTTTCACCAAATGATAAGAGGCTTTCCTACATTCATGACCAATTTGTGAGTAGGTCAGTCTGCAATTGCTTTTATTCAGGGTTGGACAAGCTTTGAATTCTTCCCTGTCTTTACTGCACCAAGTACCTTCAGAGTCAATGCATCTCAGACATATGACTAATTCCGCTTATCCTTTCCCATTTGTTTAAATGTATTTTAAATCCATTTATTCCCTTCTCTGATGGCTATATTTAATACATTTATGCTGGCTTCACTTTATATCTTAGCATTTCTGCCATATGCAATAGCCTGCCTGAATTAATCTTTAAATCATGCATTAAGGACTATATTTTCATTCTTCCACAACTTCTCTGGAGAGAATATAAAATACACTTTCAAATTTCAAATACGATAATGTATAGTGTTCAGTGTTACTGTCCTGTAATTTCCTCTAGTGGAGCAGAAAGATATTGTTAGGTTTTTATACCTGACTTACCTGCTGACATGGTGTGTCACAGATATGCATCTCACAGAATAATCGTTGGATAAAATAAGCTGTTATACAAATAGCTGATATTATAGTCATACTTAAAAAATACAAAATAAAAAAATGTGTCGATAAAAGACCCAAAACACTGAATATTCCTATATTTACACATATGATTAGTTTACTATAATCCTATTTTGAAATTAAAAGTATTTAAACACAAAATTAGAAATGCTCTCTGTGGCCAACTGTCCTGGTTTCAGTTAGGACAGAGTTATTTTTCCTCCTAGTAGCTGGTAGAGTGCTATGTTTTGGATTAGGATGAGAAGAGTGTTGATAACATGCTGATATTTTAATTGCTGCAGAGCAGTGCTTACACTAAGCCAAGGACTTTTCAGCTCCTGGCTCTGTCCTGCCAGCGGGCAGGTTGGGGGTGCAGCAAGAGCTGGGAGGGGTCAGCCCCAGGACAGCTGACCCAAACTGGCCAAAGGGGTATTCCATACCATCTGACGTCATGATGAACAATATATAGGGGTGGCTAGCCAGGGTGGGGGGCCGGCTCTCGGGTTTGGGCTGGGCATCGGTCAGCGGGTGGTGAGCAATTGCATTGTGCATCACTTGTTTGTACATATTATTATTATTATTATTTTCTATCTTAATAAACTGTCTTTATCTCAACCCACGGGCTTCACTTTCCCGTTTCTCTCCCCCATCCCAGAGAGGGAGGGGGGAGGGTGAGCGAACGGCTGTGTGGCGTTAAGCTGCCGGCTGGGCGGCGTTTAGCTGCCGGCTGGGCTAAACCACAACACCAACAAAACAAATCAAACCAAACAAAAAAAAAAAAAAAAAGGAGAGAGAGGTAAAGTAATACATTAAGGTGAAGCATTTCAGGATTTTGCTGAGTGTGCAACACTAAATAGCTCAGCCTATCTAAACAATATTTAATATTGAGCCACATGCTTTGATTTCAAGTGTATTAACTTTTCACCCTTTCATTCATTGTATTACTGACTTGCTTCATGAAAAGATGTGCATTTATAATTTTAATTACACTCAAGTACAAAGCTTACTGAAATCAGTGAGAACCTTCCCATTGATTTCTAATGATGCTGGATCAGACCCATCAGCCCCATCGGTGGCTGGACTGATTTTCAAGATGAATTTTAGAAATGTACTAAATGTAAAATAAATAAATAAATACTTTTTTCTTTAATACAAAAGGCTATAATTACATCTCAAGGATGGTAACAATGTACAGCATATTTCCCATTGGAGCTGAAGTATATTATCCCCTGTAGACAGCAGGTGCTGCCCATTCTGAAAAAAAAAAAAAAAAAAAAAAAAAAAAAAAAAAAAGCTGATAAAATTCCCTCCTGTTTTTAAGCTTGTTTTTAAGTCTTTGTTAGTTTATATTTCTGAATTTGGTTAACAGAACATGAAAACAGAAAATGATCAGAGGAAAGAAATAGAATAGCAGCACTGACCTATTGAACACATATCTAAAAGAACTTTTATATTCACAATTTAATGAGCACAAATATATACATATATTTAATTTCATATTTTTGTAAGCATAATTTGATTATGATTTCTGACTATGGGGTGGTAAGTCAGAAATACCATGGCTTGGAAACGGACATGGTTATATATTTACATTATAGGTAGTGGTGATACTAGTAACATAAATTAGGGTTTAACATAGTAAATTATAATTGCAAAACATTTCCACATCTTCCTCATCCTCACTTGCTGAAATAACAGCTATTATACTATTTTAGTAACACATACACACTTTGCTTATTTTAAGTTAGGAAGAGTTACATATCCTTGGTTTTGTTCTCTTGGTCAGTTTCATTTCCACTTTAATTTCTGAAGAAGAGAGAAACTGGACTCATGGATAACTACAATCCTGATGTAAACCTCAAATTCAAAAACAAAGGCAAACAAAGGGACAAATGTTGTGTCCTAAAACACTTTTATTTACATGTTGTCGTATTGTGAGAGACAATTTCTGTTACCCAAATTGTCACATCATATAATGGAGAATATGTTTTCGCTGTAATTATGCACAGGATTTTAAAGCAACTAACTATGCAGAATGCATGTGGGCAATGGCCAGAATGTACTAAGCAATACTTACTAGTATTGGTATAAAAAAAATAAAAAATAATAAAAAATAAGAGCAAAGAATATTAGATAAAGCAGATAATTTCGTTTTAGAGATTTCTACAAAAGGAAAGCAGAAAAGGTTGTTTGTTAGTTTCTCATACATTGAAGGGGACTGCATTATTCCTAGAGTGTTGGACATGTTTTTATTAAAACAAAACCTGTTAACAAAGCTAAAATAATCGTTCATGGCAGGCCCCAGCATTAGGAGCAGTGAGGAGAGTGATAAGGAGTGGTTAACAGAAGCAGAGCAGCTTAAATTGGATCTCCTATCTGCAAAGATTTGACAACCCCAAAGTGTGAGTGAGATATTATCATAGGAAGGGGGAAAGAACCAGCTGTCTTAGCAGTTGCCTCATCAAAGAAGACTGTGACATGGAATTAGTAATGCATGACAATTAGGTATTGTATGCTGCTATGTTTATGGCTTTGTTAGGACGTTTTTCTTTTCTTCATTTTATGCTGTTAAAAAATGTTTATTAAGCGAATGGATTTCAATGGAGGAAATCAGCGCATTAGGAAAAGACCATGTATTACATTTTTATAGGTTTCAGGGAAATTCCAGACAATGTTCTTTTAGTACTACCTTTACAGTTGAATCCAGTCCATGTTGCTGCCAGTCAAGAAAGCTTATTTCTGGTTAACCAAACCAGAAATATCTGATATGGAAAATACATAATTTACTAGATTTCCAAAATGTATTATTATAACTTTTGAGGCAATACATTATAGCTGAGGAGTGAGATATTGTATTTCCTGCTCAAATCAATGAAATCACTAATCTGGATAATACCCCAAATAAATCCAGTCCCAAAGCTTACTTTTGACCTGTACTAGATGTTGTAAGTAAGCTGAAGGAGAAAGGGCTTGTCTGGTTTAATCTGATAATATGTTTTATTTTTATACCATAGGTGTTAATGATTTAATTTCTTAATTATTAATTTCCTTTGCCTACGTCATATTTTTTTCTTAATTATATGCTATGGATTAAAAAAAAAAAAAAAAAAAAAAAAAAAAAGACTACTAAATGACTCCTCAGTTCAGTTTTCCATATATTTGACCTGTCTTTTGCTATTCTGTGAACTTGTTGAACTTTGTTATCTCCTTAACACTTTTTTTTTTAAAAAAAAAAAAAAAAAAAAGTTATTATTTCTTGTGAGTGACCCTGCATGACATAAGTTGATGTAGATCCATCAGTTTACACAGAGACAATAGATTATCCTCTACAGTCTTGGCCATCCTCTTTCTGAAACACCTTTCATATTGTTCACTTTTTAACCATAGCTCAGCCAGAGCAGAGGACTACAGAAATAGCATGATGTTCATTTAACATTTGAAGAGCTGTATGATATGTGACATAAAGAGATATTAGGCACCACAGATACTAAGTTTCAGAAGTACTACATAATGCACTAAAAGTCTTATGCCTTTAGTCTTGCCAATGTATGTATACACTGCAAAAAGTAAAACACAGAAAGTATTACTGTTGTCTTAAATTGTAAGATATCTTTTAATATTAATCTTTATGGAAACACTGAACCACCATCAGCATCAAAAAAAGGTAATATATGCCTGGATGTACTACTTTTCAGGTGGGACACAAAACTAGAAAATAGACTAGAGTAGACTTTCCAAAGAAATAATATATGCAGTAAATTAAACTTTATTTTCTCCTGGAAGATCATGCACAGAATTATTATAACTTTCTCAGGTGTAAACAATGCCCCTCATCCTCATTTTAACATATGTTGAATATGTTAAATTCTGTTTTTATAAGCAAAGCTTTTTCTAATAAAAAAGTGTTTGAGAGAAAAAAATACAAATAATACAACTTTAATTTTGAATTGCTGTAGAATAAATATGTTTTCATAATTTTATGAATAGATTATCATCAATGTAAATGTGGTGATTAGTTATGATGGAAGATCATTTTTGAGAAAAGTTACCTCATTAGTTCTACCAATTGTATTCAGAAATATTATTTTTGAAAATCTAAGTACTTAGAGTAAATTGTAATAGCTTCACAATAATGTTGAAAATGAACCTTAGCTATAATATGGAGAGATTTAAACTACAGAAATAAGACATGGACAAGAGCTATTAAATTCTATGTATATCTCTGACAGGAAGCATTATTTCTAATGATGATTTTCCTTATATTTTTTTCTCAATTACTGATGAATGTTCAAAATACCTGGGGCACTACTATTTTCCCAAGGGATATTTCACACATCCCAAAGTATTGTCACATTTTTCATCTTTTATTTTACATTTTTAATTTCATAATTTTAATCTTTTAGTCCAAACCACCCACTGGGCCATCAATCTTTCCTTTCTTCACATTTCCCATATTCAATTTCCATGCTCTGTTTCCCCATCATTTATCTCATAGTTTTTTTTTTGTTTTTTTTTTTTTTTTCTTAATTGTTTTCTTCTGTAGTCAACCTGAATTTGATATCAAGACAGTTTAAAATTTTCATGTTCTCTGTAGTAAACAACAAGACATGCCAGCATTCCTATTCCCAAATCTACTTAACTATTAAGAATAATAAAATTGGGGAACAAATTTATTGCAATGCTGCTAAGCGTGGCTATTTTATAATCTCACTAGTTCCACCAACTAGACATATTCTAAGTACATTCATCAAGATGAATTCAAAGCAAGTATTTTTTCAATAAAATGTTAACATAGTGTTCCTCATGTCTAGCAGTTACAGTTAATGCATTTAAGAAATAATGGCAAGGATGGATTGTAAAAGCTAAAGTATGAGTTACACATAAAATTAATATTCAAACATTAAAAAGTCCTATCTTGGTGAGTGATTAAAGAATAGATTCCTGCAGTGAAATTTAACAAATAATTGCTTCAGTTCAAAATGGAAAAGTGTAATATTTCATTGATCTGGATACCAGCATATAATATTCAGTTTTCAAACTCAGTATGGTTCTCTAATTCAATACAGATGCTTATAACAAGTCATTCAGTGTCTGAGTGATACAATTAACATTTTGCTGGTTAACTAAAAATCTTAATAATTGCTTCACTTATTCATCATGAGCTGATGAATACAGAAATAGTCCCTAGTTTAAACTTGACCTTTCCTTTCCATCATCAGTCATTTGTATTAGATATCCAAGTGTGCCACAAATATGCCTTTCATTTTGGAAGTAATGTTACAAATTTAAGCTATAAGAGTCTCATTAAGAATATTTATTTCTCTAAATATGCATTAACTGATGAAGTGCTACGTGCATTACTTTTATAGCATATGTTGCAATGACTGCGAAAACACTTAAGTCTATCACTTCTCAGAGAGCCTCTAACAGCAACATTTAGACCACATAGATTCCATCTGTGTTGTGACTTACACAGAATGAAAGTATTAAAAACATACAAGGTACAGTTTGCATTTCTAGTGATACCTATGATATTCTGACATGGTTCTCTTTTCCTGTGACAGAGGCGTAACCACTGCACGAGACAAGTCTTCGGTGTGACCCCAGTTCTTAATTTTTTGTCAGACCAAGTTCCCAAAGGAGAATAAGAACACGGTTCCCTCCTCCCTCTGGGATACCCCATTTCACTGAGCTGTGGAACTTCTCTTTTCTATTTTTACACTTCCTCTGTCCACAACAGTCTTGACTTCCCAACAGCCCAATTTCAGAAGTTTTGAACAGGAGGTATTGGCATTTTCACACCTGGAGAAAAAGGCTGCCTCAGAATGTGGGAGCTGCACCTTTCCACGATCTCAAAAAGTATTGAAGAAATCTTCCCATTTCCAAAATGCATATGTTGACATTTTCATTTTCAGCTGATTTGGAAATAAATACCTTTGCTCATACCTAAGAAAAGACTTAGAGTAATTCTGAATTATGAAAGTAGGGTCAGGTTGTAAAGGTCTGACTCAGATACTCAAAATTGTAAAGAAGATAACTCACCTCTGTTACCAGTTTTTTGAGTTGTCTAATTATAAACGAGTAATTGTTGCTGCAATCACCTTACAGAGACCATTATACTGAGCAAGCAGTCAAAGAGAGGTATAAGCATCTTGAATCTACACAGCTGGCAGACAGAACAGAGATCTGTACTAAATAAATTTTATGTCTGTATTAATCTAACAGAGGTGAGATAAATCTGGACACCTAAAATAGGCTACCCAAATATTAATTTTATCCTTAAAGCAAAAAGTGTCTTCAGTGCTCTTACTAATGTGCTTGTAAAATTCATGTATGATGTTATGGACTACAAAGAATTATAATTTTTATCTCATCTTGAAGTCCTTACTTATAAACTGAGCCCTAATATCCGTGCTTTAATATACTGTGGGAATATAAGAAAAATTTTTTAATCCTTGCCAGCAGTACTAAACTCTACGGTTTAGGAGAGAAGTGAAGAAAGATCTCCTTTAATGAGCCTGTAGATACAAAAATAGCATGGAATATTACCCCACCTGAATTACCCAAACAGATTCAAATTACCCAATTTAAAACTTGTTCAGAAGCCAAGTTTAATGTTTCATGTACTATAGTAAGCAGTGCTGTGAGATCTTTTAATGATCAAAGGTGCCTGACTTTGTTTTAATGATTTATTCATAGCATGTCATGCTCCAACACCATTATAGGTCACAGATGAAGTATCAGTTCACAAAGAAGGCTTTAACTACAGAATTGTTCAGGCCACTTCCTCATCATTTAGATCTTCTTTCTAGACATATAGAAATATTTAGCATGAAATTGTATGGTTATGATAAACAATATGTTTAACAACTTTGTTCTCATAATCTGAGAACTCACAATACCCACTCTATTCTATACAATGGTGAAGTCAACTACAGCTTACATATGGTACAAATACATATACACATATTTATGTATAAGTATCAGCAAACTATATTCTACAAGTTACCTACCAAGCTACCTACCATGCTTACCTCTTTTATATCAGATACTTCTGGCTTTAAAGAAAGTTATAGCTTGAATTTCTGAAATTTATACAAGACAAGGAAGCCAAAATTGCATTTATAAGAAACACCATCAAATATCTTACTGTTTGTGATTGAAAGTTAACACAACATCTTTCTCTTAAAAATAGACAGGTAACTCTAGACAGATTGGATAGACCTACAAGATTTTTTAATAATTTGATAGTTTCCAGTGTGAGAAGGTGTCAGTGAAAACACTTCATTTCTAACTGCATGCAGTTTAGCAGCATTTAGCTGGTAAAGTGCTAAGGGCTTGTGACATGTCTGTTTCTTTCAGTCAGGCCTTTTTCTCACTGTTATTATAATTTAATATAAAAAAATATTATTTGCAGTAAGGACAGAATATGAGATTACAAAAACTGAAAATAATATTTTTTTGTCCTTTAGAGAATTTTGTTTCATATGTGGAAACTGAGAAGAATCTATATTAATTTTAACATAAATTAGAACAACCTCTTTTATTTTTAATCTGGAGTGTCCAGTGGAGGTAGGTTGCTTTCATGATCCCTGGCAATTCAACAACTGCTCTTGGCCTGCAGGCAATTGAAGTAATATTTATGTGGAGCGGTAACAAGCCACAGGGGATGTGGAACATGAGTAAAGGCATAACCATCACAACAAGCCCATGTTTTCTTACAGCTTGCTTTCTGTTGTAAGGTCAAAGGCTGTTAAGCTGTGGTTAGTGAGAGAAATTAGTCATAAAAAACGGCATAACACAGTGGGGATTTATAATACATGAATCAAATCTGATTTTTGTTTGTTTAAAATAAGCTGACTTGAAAACAAACAAATAAACAAACAAACAAAAAATTCTTAGCTGTATTCTAGTGGCGTAATCCCATGTTTGAGAAGTCTATAAATGCATCAGGTCGACAGATTTTGCTTAGAAGACATGACAATCCAAAAATAAGAATAATACTGAGGACTTCAGTGTGGACAACATTCCATTTCAGTCAGGAAAACAACCACACCTAGTACAAGAAACTACACTGTACTTTTCCTTTGAAAGCCACAAACATTTCTGAATGCAAATTTTTCCAGGGTGGTGTCCACTGTACAAGGCAATGCAGAATTCATCTACAAGACTTAGAAGTTAAAAGCTCAACAACGATTTAAAACCAGTAATAATATGAGATGTCTGTGTAGCAGTACTGCTAATGGAGTGTCACTGAAGTACCTGTCTCAAGATGATTCAGGGCCATAAACAGCTACTTTAAATATGACTAAAACAAGAAACTTCAATTGCGTGTATTTTAAGAGGAGAAATGACAGCTTGAAAAATAAAAATTGTTACCAGATCCCTTAGGAGGAAATATTAACATAGCAAATGCAGCAATGGAAGAATTCCTTTGACCATTGCAATAACTACGAAACAGCTGGGCTGAAAATAGCAGTTCAAAGCATGATAAGAAATGTCTGGGGAGTTCATTACATAATTAGGTAGGTGTCCACCTTCACCCTCCCACTCCCGCCCCCTTAAATTATCACTGTGATAATTTTTGCATGTTCCAGGACCTTTTTTTGTGTCTCAACTCATAAGCTGAGACACAGACAGAGTTTTATTGAACAAAGGTACATATCAGCTGAAAGGATAACACCTATGAATTACATTGGAAATAATTGTTTAGTGTAATAAAAATGTAGATTGAAGATATTATAAATATCTTCAAATGAATAAAGATTAGTCCCACACAAAAAAATGGAATTCAGCTATTCTCCACATTTACTGAGAACAGGGTATAAAGGCTCTTCTAAGAAGAGAAGCAAGGAGACTGAGGTTAAACAGAAAAAATAATAATAATAATCTAATAGTAAAAATAGGTAAACGTTGAAATAATTTAGTTAGGAAACTTGTTGAACTTCTATTACTGAAATGTTCAAGTCTGGACTAGAATAATGTCATTTGGAAATGACCTGTCATGACACCTCCTAGTTCTTCTTTCTGTTAACCTAAGTTTAAATACATCCAAGATAGGATAAGTTATATATCTCTTTGCAAAGGGTTTGTAAATTCACTAATTCTGAGTTGAAGATGCAAGATTGCATCTCAATCAATTATTTCCTTTTTCTGGATCATGGGTAAGAGCTGTATCTCTGCAATGGGCAAATGCATGTTTGAAAGATCTTCAGGTATGTAGAAGAAAACATGTGTCATGATAAGAGCTTTTTGTAAGTATGGAACAAAGTAAACAAGAGGATACATAGTTTAGTATTGCAAAAAGAAGAAAAAAAAAAGAATGAAAAATAATTCAATTGAGTAAATAAGACTTGCTTTTCAAGCTTAATATAACACTGAATCAAACTATTAGAGATAGGAACTTACCAATCTATTTTGATTACTTTTAAATACCTGGCCAGTCAAACATTCTACATTGTCTACAAAACCCACAGAGTACTCCGAGGTCCCATAGTATTCATCAGTTGCATCTCTGAAGTAATGCTGGGGAAATTACCCCCATTACCACATAACTGTAGGTATCTTCCTTCTCTCCTTCCCTCCTTCCTTTTCCTTGCAGATGCAGCATAATAATAATTTCCTTCTTTAATTCTTGGAAATAATATAACTATAATTACCTTGTGTGATATCAGTTGATTTTAATAGATTCATGGAAACTGTAGTGGTTAAACATTCATTTTGGTCTCTCTCAAAGGTGAGGGCCTCATGGGTATATCTGAGTTCATGATGTAAATTGAATACCTAAAGCAAATGAACTGAAATTCTTCAGATAAAGTACACTAGGCTTGCAGAGACGTATTCATCAGTATTCATAATTCAAGGGAATAGTTTGTTACAGAGCTAATGAAAAGCTTCTTATCTTTATGCTATATGGATTTACTAAAAGCCTAATAGAGATTGAATATATCTAACTTCCAGCAGTTTATTCAAGGAGCTTTACCATTTATATTATACAAAACACTATAGCAAGGGGCTACATTACACTGATATCCTTGAGCAGTTGAGCAATTATGAAGAAAAATTATGAAAAATAAAGCTCTTTATAAATGTAGTGGAACAAACAGAGTTCAAGTTCAGAAGTAATGAAGGAAGGAGTTGGCAGTACTAATCTTAGATAAGTGACAGTGACACTACCACACACTCCAAATTCATTAAGAAGCCTTTTGGGGAATAAAGGAAAGATTTCAGAAAAGCTTCATTATATTCTTATGATTTTTATTCAGTTTCCATTGCTGTATTTAGGAGTGTTGCTATTTCAACTATAAACCTCTGGTTTTAAGGAGGTACAACAAAAATTGTTCTGCACAAAAAATTGTCATGTAATAGATCATCTTAGGAATCCATCTTGGGAATCCATTTGGGAGAAAATATTTATTTATATATTTCACGGTAAATAAAAATGAACATGCTACCTTAGTTTTTTTATTTTTTATTTTTATTTTTTTTTATTTTAATGTGATGAGTTATGATGACATTCTGGTTTCTACTAAAGAAACATCTCATAAGAAACTTGATAGTTAGTTAAACCTGACCATCCATTGTTTGGAATTCAGCCTTTACAAGAATGTTGACATTGATAACCTAAAAATGGATAAATTCCAAACAGATCAGCCAGCAATTTTTATTAGAGATAGCCTAGTTGTCAATATGTGTTATAGGTGCAGTTTGTATTAGTGGATGACCCTAGACAAAAGGCAGCAATGAAATGACTAAGACTTAAGACCACAACATGACTACATTGGCTAAGTTTGTACCAGCAGCCTGAACACAAGTAGTACTATAGTGCAATAAGACTAAGAGGGAAGATTGCTAGGCACACTAAGTAATAGGTTTATTAATCAAAAAAATAATTTAGTTTATTTTTTTATCTTTTACAGGATACTTGTACTAACACCAGATGGAAATAACCAGGAGGGAATGGGTTGGTTAGAAGGAGTCTCAACCTGTTGATGCTGTGTAACATTACCATGTAACACCATTCCTTGCAACAGAACAGGAATGCCTGTTCCCTGTAGTGCACTACAGACTCACCCATAGCAGGCTGAGATGGTTTATCTGACACAGGAAGAGTACATCTTCATTTCATGAGGGAGATCCCATCGCATAACACATCATAGAATGAATGTTACCTTATCACAGTTTCCAAATGCTGGGTATGATTCACTCCTACCAAAATTAAAACTTCTTCTGTCTCTTCCAATATCAAGAATTTTCTGTCTTGATTTTATAGTTGTAGTTCTATTTGTGACCAGTGAAAGTATTGTTGGCATTGTAGAGTATTTCCTTTCTCTGCTATCTTGTTTGATCCTTGCTGCTCTTCAATCTGATGGCTTCAGACTCATTGTTAAATATGTTATTGATTCATCTACATACTCCACAGTTCCCTGGTATTTCCTTTCTGAGTGATTGCATCTTCTCATTCAAGGAAATGACTCATCTGCCATGAATAACTTCATAAAGATTATTTTATGACTTGTATTTGATATATGAACCTCCTGTAGATTGTTCAAGAAAAATTGGATTGCAGTTTATCTGTTTCATTAGTTATCATGTTATATTTCAAGATCTTCTCATAATAATCTCTTAAATTGTCTTGTAGCTGGACATCTGTAATAATTTGTTACATTGTCTGGGTGGTTTGCTAATTAAATACCCAGGAAATAATAAGCTAATTTAAAATGAGAGGTTTAGTGACAATAGTGAGGAATTTGATATATTTATAAAAGGCTAGAAATTTGAGGGGGGGAAAAAGTTCAGTCTAGTCAGATTAAAAAAATAACTGGGGAAAGCAAACATGAAAAGCTAGTGCTTAACTCTCAGGGTAGTAAGCATTTACAGCAGTGTAATTGCTCAGCTATAGTTCGGTGAATGCTAAGTACCTTACAATTTGGCAACTTAACAGGTTAGGTGTTGTTGTAAAATATTCTAATGGAGAGACAATAAAAAAATTGAAATTGTTATATGTGTCGAGTGGTATTTGGAGACAAGAAGGTAGGCATAATGCTCAGAAATGAATATTCAGATTTATTAACCATGACAGAAGTATAATGTAATGGGACAGTTCATTCAATATTTCTTTTACAGTTAACCATTTTCTTCACAGAAAGACATTCTGACGCAAAATTGAAATGCAAACAGATAAAATTAAAACTCACAAAGAAGTAATGAAGAGGATAAGGAAGATTTCAAAGTTCATTTTGTTATAAAATTTTACATTTTGTGCAACATTAGGAATACTTATCACCTAACCCTCCTCCAAAGTTTGGGTCAGCTCTCACACAATGATGTGACGGTGGAGAAAAGCATTAGTTTAATTAAGTGGCTGAGGTAGAGTGATGAGAGAAATATGTTCCAGCTCACTCTGAATTGTTAAAGGCCTTACACAGACTGAATCAAAGCACAACGGGTGTTTTTTTTTTTTTATTCCTAAAGTAGCATCCTTATGTAGCATTTTTGATATTATACTATTATATAAAACAAACAAAATAACAACAACAAAAAACAACAACAACAACAACAACAAAAGATGCTTCGGTACAAAAGAAGAAACAGTAAGGATCCTATCATGAATAGTGTATTATAGGTTTAACAGGATAAGTAAGTATAGTAAGTATAGCAAAAGGTTACTCAATCTTTAGAATAAAATATACATTTGTAAATATATCAAGTTTAGCCAGGTAACAATTAATAGTTACAGTAATTGTGTTTATGTATTTAATGAATTATGTGTAGAATCATAGAATCTTGGAATCATAGAATGGTTTGGGTTGGAAGTGATTTTAAAGATCATTTAATTCCAACTCCACTGCCATGGTCAGGGACACCACTAGACCAGGGTGCCCAAAGCCCCATCCTTCCTGGCCTTGAACACTTCCAGGGATGAGGCATTGACAGCTTCTCTGGACAACCTTGTTCAGTGCCTCACTGCACAGAATCCTCTTACAGTTCAGTGTGTTGGGTACCTATAATTATTATTTTTCCTTTTAATGCAAAAGGCCTCACATTTGTCAGTATTACATTTCCTTTATATCTGTCATTATTCCATTTATGAAGCAGATTCCTTTGAAATTTAAGTTACTTTTTTCTGTTTTATAATTTCCTTAGTTTCTACTCAAGGTTGTTATGAAACTTAGCAGCTATATAAACACACACAGAACTGTAGGGGGTTGGAAGGGACCTTGAAAGATCATTGGGTCCAACCCCCCACCAAAGCAGGATCCTCAGAGCAGGCCGCCCAGGTAGGTGTCCAGATGGGCCTTGAATATCTCCAGAGAAGGAGACTCCACAACCTCTCTAGGCAGCCTGTTCCAGTGCTCCGTCACCCTCACCATGAAGTTCTTTCACATGTCAGTGCGGAATTTCCTGTGTTCTACTTTGTGGCTGTTTCCCCTTGTCCTATCCCCACAAGCCACTAAGAAGAGGTTAGCTACATCCTTCTGTCTCCCACCCCTCAGATATTTATAGACTTTGATAAGATCCCCCCTCAGTCTCCTGTTCTCCAGGCTGAACAGACCTAGGTCTCTCAGCCTGTCCTCATAGGAAAGATGCTCCAGGCCCTGTATCACTTTTGAGGCCCTCTGCTGCACTCTTTCCAGGAGATCCCTGTCTTTTTTGTACCGGGGAGCCCAGAACTGGACACAGTACTCCAGGTGAGGCCTGACCAGGGCAGAGTAGAGGGGGAGGAACACCTCCCTGTGATCCTCCTGTGATTTAACGGTAAAAGGCTGTATGTTTCTGTCCGACTCCTCCTCCTTACATACTCAGACATGAAAGCTTAACAAGTAATCAAAATTAAAAGTAGTAAAGAACCAAAAAACTCATGGTGTACTCAACCGGACAGCACTCTATTATCTTCCACATCTAATCACAATATATTGCAGAATCATAGAATGGCTCAGGTTGGAAGAGACCTTAAAAATCACCTATCTCCAACTTCCCTGCCGTAGGCAGGGATACCACCCACTAGATCAGGTTGGTCTTGCATGTGTTTGGTCTTGTTTTGTTTTGCTTTTTAAGGCAGGACTTCATGACTGATGTTTTCCATGTGAATCAATGACAAGGTATCTGAAAGTTCAAAAGTTATCAGTTTCAACACAACTGTTACAACTCACTTTCTGTAACCTAATTGATGAATGGCTATAAATGATTATGGGGTAACTCACAAAAGGATTTATATAGGTACACATGTGGGAAGAGACATGTCTTGCCTCCTATGTACTGATCTGCAGCAACTGTAGTGTACCGTGCAAGCACAGTACTCAGAATAAGCTTAAAAGATGAGGAATATGGGACAGAAGAACCAAACTGGACTTCTTAATCAAGTACTTCTGAGCTTGTACTGACAACATACAAACTCTTGAGAAGGTAACTTTGCTAAATGTATCCTTCATTTTTTCTTTATTTCCAATATATATTCTGTATAAACATAGGCAAAGTGATTAAATATGCCTTTTTATGAGTAAACTAGAAAATAAAGATTTTATTTGTGTAAAAAGACAAGTTTATCCGTGGCACAAATGAAAAATAACAATTATAATAATAATCTTTCTTAGCTTTCCAAATGATGTAACAAAACCAGATTGCATTTTATCCAGAAATAAAAAAAAAAAAAGTTATTTTACAATGTTTTTAACTTTCAAGGCTGTCAGTATTCCTTAAAGTGTTACCACCAAGTTATAATATACAATACTGACTCTATTAATATTATTAAAAGAAATTCATGGAGCATGAAGTAGGATTCTGAATCAGAATCCTACTGCTTTACATCAAAGGATAGCTTGAAGTTTTAATAGTTTTAATACAGTAGAGTGTCTAAGTGCCTAGTTGAATAAACCAAATTAACATGTTTTGTCCACATGTTGCATTCTTCTAGTATTTTGGCTGATTTTCTGTTACTAAAATGCCTTCCAGATGCCATCACTGCTATTGCAGATTTAATCCAAGTTTAGAATACCTTAACAGAAAACAAAACAAAACAAAACAAAACAAAATAAAACTAAAGTAAATTCTTTGGGGGGTTGGGTAATCATTGCAAAGTGTTGTTTAAGCCTCTGATAAAATAATAATAATAATAATAACAGTGATAATGATCTAAGAAACAGAAGAACAGCTTTATCAGGATTTTATGACGTTTTCATGTGTATTATTATTTTATGATTGAATAGATTTCCTCACTGAAAAATAGAGATCTTAAATTCTGATTTATTCAAATAATAGGAGAAGATAAAGTTATAAAAAGTTGTATTTCCTTATAATGGAAATGAAATAAAGAACAACATTTATTTATTTATTTATTTATCCTTAGACAATAAAATAAATGTAGTGCCATTCAGATACTATTTTATTTTCAGTCCTATAAGCTGCATTTGCAGCTAACATTAACCAGCATATTAGGCTGATAATGTAGTTATATATCAAAATGGTGTTGTCAGGTGGCAATAAGACTGATGCTGACTCTTGGAAAGAGATGAATAATCCCAGATGTATTTATTCTCAAATGAAGTCAAAGCAATAGAAATAAATGTGTTATATATCTAGACTTTTTAAAGGAACAATAGAATCATTTCACCCATGCAAAATATATTACAATGTTTGTATACATTCATTGAGGCTTGCTTCTCATATAAAATAGTAACATTTTTATGAATAGGAGTTACTCAGAAAATATTATCCTGTGTATAAAGGGTAAGGTAGAATCAAAGTGTATTTGAAAATGTCCCAAATTGTACCGATGAGGCCAATTTCTGTAGCAAAGTGCTACATAAAAGAATCAAAACTGTTTATTATGAAGCATAGAAATGTTCTCAAAAATGAACTGTTCTGTTTCGTTACTGCAATACAACATTGTTATCCATTCCTCTGTGTGATCATGACAGGTTACATGAAAGGTTACATTCTTTTTCTATTGAACAGATAGGAAATTACTGCTTTCTGTCCTAAAGCTAAAAGACTGCAGACCACACAGATTCAACTCTACAGGGCTAACTTGGGTCACACATGGTATAAACAAGTAGAAAGTGTAAAGAAATCCTAGTATTTGAGCTATGTAAGTAAATGGCTCAGATGGCTCAGATGGCACCACAGTATTTTACATCAGACCAGGTAAACAAAGAGAGATACGTGGTTTCAGTATTTTTATTTTGTCAAAGGGAGATAAAAGCTGAAGGAGATGGAAAAAAGAACACACAACCATTTGTTTAGGGAAAAGTACACAAACTGTTTAGTATAGAAAGCCTACCATATTACTTCAGCTCAATTCATCCAAGCATGATAACTGTCCTCCTTGTCTCACAATTTTATGTAATATAATGATGGTTAAATCATCTCTTCAAAATGTCCTATGTTTTAGAGATTAAAACCAATAAAACCACAAAAAAATAAAGCACTTCCATTCTTTGGCTCTCTGTAGAAGTTGCCTTAATTTACTTTCTGATTTTTATAGAGAACCTAAGATTCACCCAGAGCTGAGCATTATTTAAACAGTCCTGCATCCTTAGTTCACCCTTCAAAAACTGAACTCCTTGAACCCCAGTTCTCATACAGGTCTGTCATGATATCAAGTTCATATTTCCTGGCATAAAACTAAGCAATTGCTCTAAGTAAAAATTCCAAAATGCTTTATTTTCCACTTTCAATGAGTCATCTGAAAAAACTTGAAACCAGTATCCTGAATCCTCTTACTATTTTGAATTTGCCAGCGTTATTATCTACTAGCTTTGTTATCTACCTTATTATCTAACAGAGTTATATAGAATTCCACTTTCAATTTCTTAAACCTCTGATAGGAAACTTTTAACAGGATTGCTTACATTTCTATCATTAGTGGTCTGCACTGCAATGAGAAGCCTGGATTTTTTAGGTGCTGAGCTCCAACAGTCTTCACAGATGTCAGCAGGTACTCAAGTTAGGCTCTTTCTGAAAGAGATTCAGAAAGTGACTGAGCACACCTACAACTGGACACTAAAGATATACAATAAAATAAGACAGAAAGAATGAATATAGCAATCATAATGCTATAGAGAGGAGGCATGAAACTGCTATATAGATGAGTCAAAGCAACATAATTCTACAGGGAGGAAGCAAAGCAACTTATGACTTGAAATTCAAATTTAAACCTAACAAGTATCACTGTGAAAGTCACACATGTACAAAGCCTGGATTGGGTCCATATTGATGGTGAAGGGAATACTGACAGGTTTGTGTCTGTAATGTAATTATTCCAAGATATCCTTCTGTGCATGATATATAATGTGGTTAGAATGGGAGGGGGAGAAGAAATATATATTTTTTTTAATTGGCAGTTCTTGTTGATTTCATGCTTCTGCCCATAAAGGACCTGATTCTAATCTTTGGTGCCTGTGATATAATACCTTAATATAAATTCTCTTTGTTATGCATCCACTTTATTATGGAAATGGATAAACTCTGCTTGCAGCTCTTCTGTTTAGATGTAGTTTTAGACTTGACCAGAACTTGGTGGAATCTTATCAGTTTGCAGTTTTTTCAACTCTTCTGTCACATACACACACACAAACACATGTAAGCAGTATCTTTCGTCAGAGCAAACGAAACAACATCTCTCCTTTATCTGTTTGAAGTTTTAAAAATAATGACCAACTGAAAAGCAAGTTTAACCCATCTGAGATTAAACCTAAATTTGTTCTTTATTGTATTCTGAATATAGTAACACATAAATATTTATATTTCTTGATCAAAGTGGAAGCTACTAAGTATGAAAACCCTTTAAGTGTTTCTTCTTTCCCCTTTGTTTGTTTTTAATCAACTTTGCAAAAAAATCTTCACAGGTAATCAAAGCTTATGATTTTATTATGAGACATAGTGAGAGAATATGGATTTTGTATATATGGAGGTTTCCAGAAGTTTTATTAACTGAAATGAATAATGACAGTGAAGGGCATGCTGACAGTTTGTGTCGGTAATGTAATTATTCCAGATTATTATATTTTTTTTTTCTTAAAAGTAGTGAATATGTAAACCAAGAATTAAATCTAACCAGTTTTTCAAAGTGACCGATCTTAATGACTTCTGCTTTTCAGACCCTTATTTAGTGACAGCTGTATTTTTTTTCCACACCAGTAAATGAATGACTGAATAAGTTCAGGGAACCTATAAAAGATAGCCATTGGGATTTTTATAATTATTATTATTTTTAGATTTATCTAGTAAAGTAGGAAAGAAAATAATGACATGCTTATTAGCTTTGGATTAATCTTAAGAGATTTATTTTTGCACTGCTCAAGTTAATAGAAGCCCATACAATGACATTATTACATTATTGGGTTTAAGATCAAGTTCAAATAGCATCAACACATTTTTCTTGATCATGTGTGCTTTTGGCTGGCGATGGTATCTGATGAGTAAAGGCTGGACTTAAAAAAAAAGTCAATAGAAAAAAAAAACATTTTTTATATTACAATAGCTATGAAGTAGCATTAATTTTGTTTAATGGGCCACAAAATGTGTCTCATTATCTCTGTTTTACAGTTCAGATAACAAAAATACAGCAATTAAAAAGATCAATGATACGAGTGGGAAACATAAGCTTGTTCCTCTCCTATGGCTAGAATAATGTCTGTTAATGTGAGAAATCTATGATTTTACATAAATGTATTTTAGAAATATTATTTGTTATGCACTGACATGTTTTAAATAGTAGTTTAAAGGTGTCACAGTCTCTGAGAATGAGTATTTAAAAGTCTGATTTGTATAGGGTAAGTTGACAGTTCCTATCTGTACCTTATAATTATGATCTTTTCACATTCCAAAGCCATATATTTAAAAGAAGGTAATGCTCAATTTATTTTTGAGGTGAAGCCATTTTCTTAGCACAACAAACCAGGAAGCAGTTTACTCCTAGCTGCAAATAAGGTGCTATAAGAAATGATTTCTCAAGCAAGAGATCAAATACTGTAGTGACCTAAATATACTACAGATCATTGCCCTGGCAGACCAAGGTTACTTTAGATAAACAACCTTGCCTAAAATTAGATTTGTTCCTGTCTTACAAAAGTGTTTTATTTCCTGCTGGAACAGTTTGTTACTGGAAAAAGACATGGCTGAGGCCAGATCATTAATCTAAAGAGACAGCTCTTTTACGGTCCAAAGTTATGGCACTGTTTATTGAAAAATGCAGAAAACTCCATTGAATGTTCCAACTGAGTCTATTCCTGGGCAGACTTGCTCTGTTATAGTTTTGGCATCACCAGGAGCATCAAGACCAAACTGTCTGACTGGCTGTGTTGCATAGTTCTTACTGTTCTCTTTAGTCCCTTACCTGACATATGAAAGGAAGTAAAACAGTGAACCTCAGGAGCCTTTCTGTCATGCAACAGCCTATATACACTGCCATTCATGCTTCAGATATCCTTGTATGTACCATCTTGAGTCTGCTAATGCATATTGCAAAGCGTACCACTGGCCAGTAGCTAGTTACCAGGAAAACAAGCTCTCAAGGAAAAAAGTCTGGTTTTCTGTCTACTGCCTTGGAACCTACAGGTCTGAAAGACTTATCCCAACAGAGACATGCAGTTGTGATCATGAATAACAAACAGGATCAACAGGTCCATAATAGACTGAACATCATTGATATAAGAACATGAAACATTACCAAGTCAACCTGGGGAATATGAAGGGAGGGAAGAGAGATCTCTAAGCATCAGGTCATCCAGAAGGTCTTTAGCTAGATGCTCATCAATTATGTTCATACTCTCAGTAGGAGGAAGAAGAAATGTCAGAATGCCAAAATGTGGAGAAAATAATGATGAAATATTTGGCACATACCATATACCGATAGGTGTGAGTGTTTTTACCAGAGCACTGACTTATGACCATGTCAAGATACTAATGGTTATGATCAGCTCTGCTAGTCAGAAGTCATCTCCATTATTAAACGATCCTTCTTTTGTTTCCACAAAATACTTAACAACACAACCAAGACTTGTTCTCCTCCCAGGGCTGATCGGAGGGTCTTCTACAGTACAACTACCAGTGTTACCTGAGGGAAGATATAGAATGCTTATAAGTTTGTTTTCACATCACCTTATCATGTGACAATCGAAAAAGGGATTCCAAGGTGAGTTGGAATACTTCTTGAACACTGACTACATAAGAGAAGACAAAGGAAAATATAGTCTCAAACTGCAGTCTCAAAATTCAGTCTAGCACCCTTGACCTAGTCAAGGTCTTCTGCAAAGGATTGTACATGGCATAATTATGTGACAAAGCCACTGATGTGATGCTTTAAGAGGAAGTATCTCAACCACATTTCAGGAGACTGATCAAACGGAGATTACCATATGGAAATTCATCCTGTGGAAAATCTGTGACAGAAGATTTCTCATGAAAGGAAGGGGAATGGCTGGAGCAAAATGCCAAGGAACTTCAGTGATTCATCCAGCTTGCTTAAATGTTTGCACTAGAAGCGTGAGGAAGAAGGAGGGCTTGTAAACACCATAAATTCTAGGTAGTGGGAATTCAACTGTCAGTGTTAGAGGTGGGTCCAAATTGGGGGGGGCGGGGGAACGACACAGGTGACTTTGAATATTGCAAAGATTTTCTGCAGACAGGCTGAGTTGGCTGGCTTTACACCTGTAGATCAGGGGAATCAGCTGGTCATCAGAGTCACCATCTCAGCAGCACAATTAGCACGCATGGAGATGAGGAAGGTTTTGGACTTAATTTTGGTTTATTGTATGGTACAGAATGTTTTAATCCTCAGGTGCATTGAAGGACCAAGACTGAATTTGCCCTGTCTTTACATTCTCTTTTTGTAACCTGCAATACCTTAAAGACTTCTGGGTGCATTTATCTGAATGGAATATGAAGAGTTTTAGATGGGTAGAGCAGGCAAGAGAAAAATGAAACGTGGTTACATACCAAGGCCTTATGCCTGACTTGATCTTAGTAAAACTTGTCTCTCCTGTTATATTTGGACTGCATTTAATGTACACTGTCTACAGAAAAAAAAGGACTGAACTACATGTAAATATTGTTTCTCTTTCAAAAAACATTTCAAAACATTAAGTCCCTGTTTTGCAGTGTGGGCTGATATGTAAAACTTACTTTTTGTCAGCAGCCTCACTATGTAAGGCCAATAAAGTTTGCTTATATTTGACAATGGAAAAAAAGTTTTTATACTTGTTGACAGGAAAGTATTATAGTAAATTATAACACATGCTTGTTCTTTTGACTCCATGTTTCCTGGGAAGGAAATCTCCTAGTTCTGTAGTAAACTATATTATACTGACTGATAACTGATTAGTCAGTAATCATATAAAAATAATTAGTTTTAATAGTTGATTCAGAAATCTAAGTCCTGTTTAGAGAAGGGAAATCAAATAAATGCTTTAGCAAAGAAAGGTAAAATATATAATTAGAAAGGACTGATTGGCAGCATGATTTAAGAATGGGGTAAGTAGGAATTTCACCATTCTGATTAACTTACATTACAGAAAATACAGAAATGTCTCATCTTATGGATAACTGGTGTCCCAAATAAGATGTTATCAAATGAAGTTCCTTTCTTTCTAGAGTACACATTCTTATATCCCAAAATACCACTTCAGAGTGCTTTAATTATCTCTAGTCAACCTGTCATGACAGAGACCAAAGATCAAAAATAACAGAGAGAAAAATTGTCAGTTCTCTGGAGGTTATGTCTACCTTATTAGAATTTTTCTTTGATAGCTATGCAAAACATTCATTCACTACCTCTACTTTTAGAATAAATGGGTTAAGATACATGTAAATAAGGGAAGAATATTTATCTTTGGTTCATAGGGCTGCCATACAGCCCTAGTGTAAAAATCAAGTTTACTAACAAATAGAAAAAAATATATATTTTTAATTTGTTGCTCTGTACATTTAACATTTTCCACATCTACGTGTTTATAAATTTGGAAAAGTAGTTTTCCAAAAGTACATTTCATCACCTAATTCCCACATTCTTTCATATTCTCCGTGTCAGATGCTTACCACTACAACTTTAGTGATGTGACATGAATGATTGGTGTATTGTTGTTGGGAAGTGAAACTCAAAATAAAATAATAATAATAACTCAAATTTAAAATAATAATAATAATAATTTTATTTTAAACAAGAGAACATTTCACTGTCTGAATATATATCTTTAGTATATTAACATGAGTTACATTCATACTGTTTCATGTTTAAGCCAGAAACTTAACTGAATTTGAATATTTCCCAGGCAATGGCCTTCTTTTTGATCTATATGACCATTGTATTGGCTAACTGCATAGTTTTCTTAAATATATATTTTCTGTGATACAATATTATTGGTCTTACCAGGAATATAAATTTGTTCTTCTTTTGATCCATATTGTTTAATCAGTCCAAGGCAGCAATTTATATATGCTCTGACACAGATCTTAGGGCACTGTAATATAAAATCTTTCTAAACTTGAGAGCTGGCTTCAAAACAAGGAATGCAAATGTACCTAACACTTGGAAATCTCAGTTCTACCATAAATCAGATGCAAAAGCTGAAGGCCCCAAACTTTGCTTGGGTATATGGAGAATCTCTAGTACCTCTGAATCAGGTTGAACTATCAAAATCCCATCACTCTTTATAAACCTTACAAAAGATTATGATGTTACGAATAAGTAAAAAGGTATAGAGAGGTATACTGTCATGCAATATGGAGCTTTGCTCATTCATTTGTGACACAAAAAAAAATGATCTAAGGATTTACCTCACAGCAAGAAGTGACACCTACTTGCACGGCTTCGAGTATACTTATGGGAATGAACAATGGTTTTAACTATTTCTTTCAAATCTCATCTATTTGGAGAACATTTTAATCCTGCTTTGATTTTGTGATGGGTACTGAATAGATGGTAGTGTACAGAGAAGTTCTGCTAAGTCCTTGTTCATTTCTCTGTCTGATTCAGAAAGAATAAAAATAAGTGAGCACCTTTGCTTACTCCTCTATCAATAGCTTTTGTCCCAGTAAAATACAACCACCTGTAGGTAACCACAGTGAACAATTTATGTGTCTGTGCACATAGCACATTTTACAAATAAAGTAAAACACTTTACTTTACATTTTTCTTTTAAGAAAAGAGTTTTCACATAGAAAAAAGAAAAAAAAAAGAGGAAAAAAACCTTATTATTAGAAATAAAACTAACAATAGACCATCTCCATACATTCTCAGAAAAAAAAAAAGGAGTAGCAAAAAGGATGTATTTCAAGTCTGCAAGCTGTTATATGGATCTTATTAATTTCTCTTGATATAATGTCTTTGGGAGTGAAAATCATAGCTTCTTCATTTTTTTTTTTTTTTGCTTTTTATTTTTGAATATTTTTCTAGAATTAACATTTCTGCAGCACCATAGCTAGCAAGAGGGAAAAACAAAAAACAAACAAACAAAAAAAACCCCACACCACTTACTAATGAATACTTAAGAATTACTTAGCAAAATCCTCAGTATTTATTCCAAAGATTGAGAACAAATGCATATTTTAGCAGAATATCAGACTGTCTTGGTTTCAGCTGGCATATAATTAATTTTCTTCCTTGTAGCTTGTATGTTGCTGTGTTTTGAATTTAGGATGAGAATAATGCTGATATAAAACTGATGTTTTAGTTGTTGCAGATCAGGGCTTACCCAGAGCCAAGGACTTTTCAGCTTCTAGTGCTGCCCTGCCAGTGAGGAGGCTGGGGTGGCCAAGGAGCTGGGAGGGTACAGAACCAGGACAGGTGACTCAGACTGGCCAAAGTCTGGTTCCATACCATATGGCATCATGGTCAGTAATAAAACAGTGGAGGTGTTTAAGGAAGGGTGGCCGCTGTTTGGGGCATCAGCCAGCTGGTAGTAAGCAATTGCATAATGTATAACTTCTATTGTATATATATGCCTTTGTCTTTATTACTGTTATTATTGTTGTTGTTATTCCCTTCCTTCTCTGTCCTATTAAACTGTCTTTATCTCAGCCTAGGAGTTTTCCTTTTTTTTTTCTGATACTTTTCCCCATCCCACTCTTACCCAGCCCACTTGGGGGGAGCGGGGGAAAAGCAAATGGCTGTGTGGTGCTTAGCTGCCTGCTGTGTTAAACCACAACACAGGCTGTTACATCAAAGTTTCTTGAGATTAATATACAGTAATTCATTGATGACCACAGCCTTGTAGTCTGTAACACAGATGGAATTAAAGGCACAGAAACATCTGGATTAGTTTAATCATTTCTCAGTTATAACAAGGAATGAAGGAGACAACTAACTACATTGATTTTTGTTGTTTATGAACATCTGGAGTTTCTGACAATTCTCAGTGTAAATAATATTGGATCCAAAATATTTCACATTCTGCATATTAAAATAATATGTTCAAAGATCAAAAGAGAGTATCTAAAAAGCAATAGCAATAAAAACATGGTTACATTAGGAAAGAATTAACTGTTTAAAGAAGAAATGAGCGTAGTTTCTTGTCTAGTATAAGAAATAAGCAGCCAAAAGATAAATATATATAATAGCAGTAACGATGATAAGACTGATTAAAAATTGTTCACCCAAAAGATTTGCACTGTTTCTTAGTAGAACTCTGACATTTTGATAGTGAATACTTTTGTGGGATTCCCCACAAATAAGAAAGGTAATTTCATTGCTTTGTCCTCCATAGAAAAGATGAACTTTTACACAGTAGAAAGTGTTAATTATCTTTAATAATAATCTGAAATGTATTAGCAATTGGAAGATTAACATATTTGATCTCTGAATGATTGGGATGATCAAATTTGCTGCTAGAATATTTTGAATTATAAAATTATTTAGGACTACTTGTCTCCATACCTCCTGCCATTTATCTCACTATAAACAGGATCTAACTACAAGTCTGAAGAGCTCTGAATTTCCCTTTCCCAGCTAAGTATTTTTTCAATATCTTCTTTCCCTAAGACATCTTCTTATTCCATACCATTTATGTCATGCTCAGGTTACACTCTTTCCAATACATTCTAGTTAATCACTATTTTCATCTATGGTAGTGATGATATACAGTATTATATAATAATTATCATATTACAGCTCAACTCATGGGCTATTCTCACCCAGTATTATATCCCCTTGAGGTACACACTGGACCTCCCCATTCTTTTGCATTACCCACCAAGTGCATCCAGGTCCTTGAGCAAAAGCAATCCCACAAATGGGTTTGCCTTTTCCTGAGGCAGGAGTAGCCCAGACTGTTTTACCCAGCATGTTTTTTACATGCACTACAGGAACTTTATCCCCTTCTACTGTACGTAGCAGGTTTGATTGGGCTGGTCCAGCTCAGTTGGCAGATCCCCTAAAATTGACTAACCAGGTGGCCTTTGCCAAATTTGTATCCCAATTTCTGAATGTCCCAGCACCCATTGCTTTCAGTGTAGTCTTTAACAGTCCATTGTATTGCTCAACTTTACCTGAAGCTGGTGCGTGATAGGGGATGTGATACCATGTTCAATACCATGTTCTTTGGCCCAAGTGTCTATAAAGTTGTTTCAGAAATGAGTCCCATTGTCTGACTCAATTCTTTCTGGTGTGTCATGTTGCCATAGGACTTGCTTTTCAAGGCCCAGGATAGTGTTTCAGGCAGTGGCATGGGTCACAGGATAGTGGAAGCAACCACCGGATGGCTGGAAATGTTTCCAGCCAAACAGTGGTTGCTTCCACCATTGTAAGTACGTGGCGCTTGCCGTTGTGGGTTTGAGGGAGTGTGATGTAATCAACCTGCCAGGCCTCTCCATATTTATATTTCAGCCATCGTCTTCCATACCAAAGAGGCTTTGATCATTTGGCTTGCTTGATTGCAGCACATGTTTCACAATCATTAATAACCTGTGCTATAGTGTTCATGGTCAAGTCCACCCCTCGATCACGAGCCCATCTGTATGTTGCATCTCTACCTTGACGGCCTGAGGTGTCATGGACCCATTGGGCTATGAATAATTCACCCTTATGTTGCCAGTCCAGGTCCACCTGAGCCACTTCAATCTTAGCAATAGACCTGCTGGTTGTTTTGAGGTTCTTCAGTAGCCCGATTCTTGGGCACATGAGCATCTACGTGGCGTACCTTTACAACCTGGGCAGCAATATCTTGCCATAAGGCAGCAGCCCAGATGGGTTTGCCCCTGCGCTGCCAGTTGTTCTGTTTCCACTGCTGTAACCACCCCCACAGGGCATTTGCTACCATCCATGAAGCAGTGTATAGGTAGAGAACTGGCCACTTTTCTCATTCAGCAATATCTAAAGCTGGCTGGATGGCTTTCACTTCTGCAAATTGACTTGATTCACCTTCTCCCTCAGCAGCTTCTGCAACTCGTCGTGTGGGACTCCATACAGCAGCTTTCCATCTCCGATGCTTTCCCACAATGTGACAGGACCCATCAGTGAACAGGGCATATCTCTTCTCATTTTCTGGTAGCTTGTTGTACAGTGGGGCTTCTTCAGCACAGACCACCTCCTCCTCTGATGACATCCCAAAGTGTTTGCCTTCTGGCCAATCCATAATCACTTCCAAGATTCCTGGACGACTGGGGTTTCCTATTTGAGCCCGCTGAGTAATCAGTGCAACCCACTTGCTCCATGTAGCATCAGTTGCATGATGTGTAGAGGGGACCCTTCCTTTGAACATCCAGCCCAGTACTGGCAATCAGAGTGCCAGGAGGAGCTGTGCTTCAGTACTGACCACTTCCAAAGCAGATCAAATTCCTTCATATGCTGCCAATATCTCCTTTCGGTTGGAGTGTAGCGGGCCTCATATCCACTGTATCCCTGACTCCAAAACCCTAGGGGTCGACCTCGTGTTTTCCCAGGTTCTTTCTGCCAGAGGCTCCAGGTGGGGCCATTCTCCCCGGCTGCGGTGTGGAGCACATTCTTTACATCCGGTCCTGTTCAGACTGGCCCCAGGGCTACTGCATGAACTATTTCCTGCTTAATTTGTTCAAAGGCTTGTCGTTGCTCAGGGCCCCATTCAAAATCGTTCTTCTTACGGGTTACTTGGTAGAGTGGGTTTACAATCAGACTGTAATTTGGAATGTGCATTCTCCAAAACCCCATGACACCTAAGAAAGTTTGTGTTTCCTTTTTACTAGTTGGTGGAGACATAGCTGTTATTTTGTTGATCACATCCATTGGGATTTGACGACGTCCATCTTGCCATTTTATTCCTAAAAACTGGATCTCTCGTGCAGGTCCTTTAACTTTATTTTGTTTTATGGCAAAACCAGCCTTCAGAAGGATTTGGATTATTTTCTTCCCTTTCTCAAAAGCTTCCTCTGCTGTGTCACCCCACACAATGATGTCATTGATGTACTGCAGGTGTTCAGGAGCTTCCCCTTGCTCCAGTGCAGACTGGATCAATCCATGGCAAATGGTAGGGCTATGTTTCTACCCCTGGGGCAGCTGATTCCAAGTATATTGGACTCCCCTCCAAGTAAAGGCAAACTGTGGCCTGCACTCTGCTGCTAGAGGGATGGAGAAAAATGCATTAGCAATATCAGTTGTGGCGTACCACTTGGCTGCCTTTGATTCCAGTTCGTACTGGAGTTCTAGCATGTCCAGCACTGCAGCACTCAGTGGGGGTGTGACTTCATTCAGGCCACGATAGTCCACTGTTAGTCTCCACTCACCATTAGACTTTCACACTGGCCACATGGGACTATTAAAAGGTGAATGAGTCTTGCTAATCACTCCTTGGCTCTCCAGTTGATGAATTAGCTCATGGATGGGAATCAGGGAGTCTCAGTTGGTGCGATATTGCTGCCAGTGCACAGCTGTAGT
This sequence comes from Heteronetta atricapilla, assembly GCA_011075105.1. Lineage (NCBI taxonomy): Eukaryota > Metazoa > Chordata > Aves > Anseriformes > Anatidae > Heteronetta > Heteronetta atricapilla. The sequence continues at coordinate 10,837,471 of CM021731.1, forward strand.
AGTAATTGGCACTTGTTCTTCGACCTTCAGCAACCCCACAACAAAAGGGTCCTCTGAGAGACCGGGCAAGGTAAACAACTGTTTAATGCCCTCTGTCTCTAAGGCAGCTATGCCAAAAGCCCACTGGAACCCTTTTGGGTCCTTGAAATATCCTCTTCTAAAATAGTCTATGCCAAGGATGCACGGAGCATCCGGGCCAGTCACAATAGGGTGTGTTTTCCACTCATTCCCAGTTAGACTCACTTCTGCCTCCAATACAGTCAACTGCTGGGATCCCCCCATCACTCCATGAATACTGATGGGCTCTGGCCCTTCATAGTTTGATGGCATTAGAGTACATTGTGCACTGGTGTCTACTAAAGCCTTATACTTCTGTGCATCTGATGTACCAGGCCATCAAATCCAAACAGTCCAATAAACTCGATTGCCCCTTTCCTCCCCCTGGCTGGAGGCAGGGCCCCTCTAATCCTCGTCAGAATCTTCATTACTGTGTTTAAAGAACTGCCTGCTGGAAGTTGGAGCAACAAACTTTTCAGAGAACCCCTTTTTCCCTGTTGTTTTCTTTTGCAACTCACGTACCTGTGCCTCTAGGGTCGCGGTGGATTTTCTATCCCATTTTCTCATGTCCTCTCCATGGTCATGTAGATAAAACTACAGGATGGCACGAGGTGTGTATCCACCATACCGTCTTCCTTGCACGGATGAGCGCTTACCCCTAACAGCAGAGACATTGGTTTGTACAGGAGGGGAGGAAAATAAACTCTCTTTAAGTTGCTGGACCTCTTCAGAAAGTTTCTCCAAAGTATTCTCTTTTAGTTGGTGGACCCTTGTTCATTCAGGTGGGAAGGAAAATAATCTCTCTTCAAGGTGGTGGACCTTTTCAGAAAGTTTCTCCAAAGTATTCTCTTTTAGTTGATGGCAGCTTTCAGAAAGTTTCTCCACAGCTGAGATGTAGGCCTGTAGGGAAGAGGAGAGACTTTCTTCGTACTGCCAGAGTTGTTTAGCCACATCACCCACTGTGGATTCCTCATCCTCTTTCCAGGCCATTATTGCCAATGAGCTGGCATATGATGATGGTGCACTCCGGTGCTCCAGGCACCGGAGCAGAAGTCCCCAGCAGCCTGTAGTGAGGACCATGGTGAAGCAGGCTGTACCCCTGTAGCCCATGGAGTACCATGGTGCAGCAGGGTTCCACGCTGGATCAGTTCAGCAAGGACTGCATCCCATGGGAGGGACCCCACAGCACAGGGGACGAGAGTGACCAAGAAGGAGTGGCAGAGAAGAAGTGCTACAGACTGACCATAACCCCCATTCCCCCATTCCTCTGTGCCTTTCGGGGGAAGTAGGTGGAAGAGGGTGGATGGGGAGGGGAAGGTGCTTTTGGTTTCTTTCCTTTGTTTCTCGCTTCTCTAGCTTGTTAGTAATAGGCAATAAATCTATGCTGAGTCTGTTTTGCCCATCACGATAATTACTGCATGATCTCCACATCCTTATCTCAACCCCTGAGCCCCTTTCATCGTATTTTCTCCCCGTTCCTCTTTGAGGAGGTGGAGTGAGAGAGAGGTTCTGGTGGAGCTCGACCGCCCACCCAAGTAAAACCACCACAACTGTTGGACAGAACTTCCAACAGTAAATTACATGTGATATAACATCAAATATTATTGTATATTTAACAATTTAGTGTCTTAAAACATTTACATTAAGTAAAGATGTGCATATCACTCAACAAAAGTTGTCCATAAAACAGCAGAAAATTTAATCCACCCTAATCTGCCTCAGCTTTTTCTTATCCTTGTTCACATTATACTAGGAATTAATTTAAGATTCAATGAAATTTTTACTCCAACAACCCCTATGCCAAAAAGCCTTAACCTAAAAATACATCTGAATCCATAGTGTCTATTAATAGAATGCAAGTGTGATATGTAATATAAAACATTTGGATTCATCCTAATGTAAGACAGATTTTAAACTGCAGCCCCAGTACATTTTGGACGTACATATGCCTCATCATGATAAGGAAATATTTTTTAAAAGTCCGTGGGCTCTTGACATCAATGAAGGTGCATGAAGTATAAGTCAGAACAGCACAGGCCCCAGGAATTTTTATGAGGCATTTCTTCTGATAAATTGAAACTTTTTTTTTTTTTTTTTTTTTTTTTTTGTAATTCCACCATTTCTTGACTAAGTGAGATAAAAAAGAATTAGGTTCAGAAATGCCATTTTCCACTTTTCAAGAAAAGATCTACAGTCAGAAATAAGATTAGACTCGCTTACCATGATTGATTTTTTCTGTATAAAAAGGATTAAAAAACACATTCTAGATACTAACAAAAGAAATGATAGCAAGACTAGAATGTTTTTTTTCAGTTCTATAGGAAATTACCAAGTTATTTTTTCCATAAAATAACACATTCTTAGAAAATAGAGAAATACTTTGTAGTTATGTTTTATACAGTGTATACATTCATTTTCAAAAGAGTCACTCATGTTTGACATGGAATATATAGATATAAAAACACTGGAGATATAAAAATAGCAATAGACATGTGAGGAACTCCAGCTAGCAAATGTGGTGCTCATCTACAAGAAGGGCTGGAAAACTATAGGCCTGTTAGTTTGACCTCAGTGCCAGGGAAGCTAATGGAGCAGATTATCTCGAGTTCATCACATGGCACTTGCAGGGCCACCAGGTGGTCAGGCCCAGTCAGCATGGGTTTATGAAAGGCAGGTCCTGCTTGACTAACCTGATCTCCTTCTATGACAAGGTGACACAATTAGTGGATGAGGGAAAGGCTATGGATGTGGTCTACCTTGACTTCAGTAAAGCTTTTGACACTGTTTCCCACAGCATTCTCCTCAGGAAACAGGCTACTCGTGGCTTGAACTGGCGTACACTTTGTGGGGTTAGAAACTGGCTGGGTAGCCAGGCCCAAAGAGTCGTGGTGAATGGAGTTAAATCCAGTTGGAGGCCAGTCAGTAGTAGAGTCCCCCAGGGCTCTGGACTGGGGCCAGATCTCTTTAACATCTTTATTGATGATCTGGATGAGGGGATCGAGTGTACCCTCACTAAGTTTGCAGACGACATCAAGTTAGGTGCGTGTGTCAATCTGATCGAGGGTAGGGAGGCTCTGCAGACAGATAGGCTGGAGCGATGGGCTGAGGTCAACTGTATGAAGTTCAACAAGGCCAAGTGCCGGGTCCTGCACCTGGGGCACAACAAGCCCAAGCAGAGCTACAGGCTGGGAGATGACTGGTTGGAAAGCTGACTGTCAGAGAAGGACCTGGGGGTATTGGTTGATAATCAGCTGAATATGAGCCAGCAGTGTGCTCAGGTGGCCAAGAAGGCCAACAGCATCCTGGCTTGTATAAGAAACAGTGTGACCAGCAGGTCCAGGGAAGTGATCGTCCCCCTGTACTCAGCTCTGCTGAGGCCACACCTCGAGTACTGTGTTCAGTTTTGGGCCCCTCACTACAAGAAGGACGTGGAGGTGCTTCAGCAAGTCCAGAGAAGGGCAACAAGGCTGGTGAAGAGTCTGGAGACCAAGTCTTATGAGGAGCAGCTGAGGGAGCTGGGACTGTTGAGCCTGGAAAAGAGAAGGCTCAGGGGCAACCTTATCGCACTGTACAGGTACCTTAAAGGAGGCTGTAGTGAGGTGGGGGTTGGTCTATTCTCCCACGTGCCTGGTGACAAGACGAGGAATGGGCTTAAATTGCACTAGGGGAAGTTTAGGTTGGATATTAGGAAACACTTCTTTACAGAAAGGGTTGTTAGGCATTGGAATAGGCTGCCCAGGGAAGTGGTTGAGTCACCATCCGTGGAGGTCTTTAATAGATGTTTATATATAGAGCTTAGGGATTTGGTTTAGTGGAGGACTTGTTAGCATTAGGTCAGAGGTTGGACTTGGTGATCTTAGAGGTCTCTTCCAACCTAGACTATTCTGTGATTCTGTGATTCTGTGTAGGAAATGATGTTGTAGCTATGAGATTCTACCCAAATAACCAAACATGTTTTGAAGAATTCGATACCAGCCTACAGAGAGTAACTTTGGTGGCCTTCAAATATGAAGCAAATGATGAGACAAACCTGTGTTTGGGTTCATAGAAACTTGGAATGTGGGCTCTCAATGCTATATCTTATTGATAATATCATATAATCAATTGTCTGTATTAACTAATATCAAACCAGCATAAACTTAAATGTTAATTAGCTTATTTTACTCAACGCTTAAGGAATGTTCCTGGAGCACATTCTCTGATATATAAACTTTTCTTTCTGCTACCCAGTTAAATTTATGTCCAGTTTTTAATTATTTATATTCATTCTTTTCATAAATAATGTCTCTGCTCAACAAGAATCATATAAAGTCTCATGTTGGAAGGGACTTTAAACATCATCTAACTCTAATCCCCCTGTCATAGACAGGGATGTCACCCACTAGATCAGGTTGACCAAGACCCCATCCAACCTGACCCTGAACACCTTTAGGAATGGGGCATCCACAACCTCTCTGTGCAACCTGTTCCAGTGTCTCACTACCCTTACAATGAAGAATTTCCTCCTAATGTCTAGTCTAAATCTATCCTCTTTTAGTTTAAGGCCTTTCCCCGTTATCCTATCATTCTCTACCCAAGAGTCCTTCTCTATCCTTTTTATAAGACTCCTTTACTTATTGAAAGGCCACAATGAGGTCATCACAGAGCCTTCTCTTCTCCAGGCTGAACATCCCCAGATCTTTCAACTTTTCTTCACAGGAGAGGAGTTCCAGCCCTCTGATCACCTTGTAGCCCTTCTCTGGACTTGCTTTATCAGGTCCACGTCCTTCTTGTGCTGGGGGCCCCAAACCTGGCTGCAGTACTCCAGGTGGGGTCTCACAAGGGCAGAATAGATGGGGACAATCACCTCCCTTGACCTGCTGACCTTTATTTTTTTGATGCAGCCCAAGATGCAGTTGGCCTTTCATCCACCAGAACCCCCAAGTCTCTCTCTGCAGGGCTGCTCTCAATGAGTTCTTCTCCCAGTCTGTACTCCTGTCTGGGATTGCCCCTACTCAAGTCCAGCACCTTGCTCTTTGACTTGTTTAACCTCATTAGGTTCACATGGGCTAGCTTCTCCAGCCTGTCCAAGTCCCTTTTAATGGAATCTCTTCCTTCTGTTGTAGCAACTCAGCTTGGTGTCATCTGCAAATGTGCTGAGAATGCAGTTGATCCCATCATCTATGTCATTGATGAAGATATTGAAAAGCACCGGTCCCAGGACTGACCCCTGAGGGACACCGCTTGTCATTGGTCTCCACCTGGATATAGAACTATTGACCACTGCTCTCTGGGTGCAGCTATCAGGACAATTCCTTACCTGCTGGATGGTCCGCCCTTCAAATCCATATCTTTCCAATTTAGACATTAGGATGTCGTGTGGGACCATGACAAATGTCTTGCAGAAGTCCAGGTAGATGACATCATGTCTTCCCTTGTTGACTGATGCAGTCACTCCATTGGTACTGAGCTTGACATCTGGACAGACAGATGAGCAGGATTTCAAGTCCTGCTGTGTATCTTTCATGCAATTTAGATAGCATTTAAATCATGGAGATTCTTTTTGTCCTTCTGGCTAAGCCTACCTTAGTGAGTAAAGCACTTCAACACAATAGATTTATAGAACATTGTTGGTGCTGAGGATACAGTCTTCACACAACATGCATCCCAAGGTTTGTATTTCAGAATACCTCTTTCCTTGTCCCATAGCTTCAAAATGCTGATTAAAGGACATTAAACATCCTTAAGGACTTTCTCTTTTGATTCATTTACTCAGTAAGGAATCCAGTTGTCATGCTTTGAGGCTGATCTAGGTTGCAATTTTCTGCACTACAGTTGCAACATACAAGACAATTTCTTCAAAAATACACTACTGATTCTGATTATAATGAGAACAATAGATTCAGCTTTCATGTCCTTTTCCTATAGTAAACTATTGGAGTGGTGTTTATCTTGCCATTGATTGTTGGTAGTGTCAGCATTTGTTTGATGCTATATGGTGTAGAATAAACCATATGGGACACTCCTGGAAAAAATAAATAAGTATATAAATAATGATATTGAACCAGTAATATGTAATTGGTGTGAATTGGTGTGAATTAAAATGAATAATGAATACAATTTGAAGTAGAAATATGTGAACAACATATTTTCTTTATTGTTTACTAGGATGTGATGATTTTCCTGATTTGCTTATAAAAATAGAGAGCTCCTCTTTGAATTTGTTTTTCTTATTTCACTCTTCATTTTATCAACAGTGATTGGTCATCATGGCAGGGATGGAGGAGCAGAAAATACAATGTTCTGTTCCAAAGGACATATGTAACTTCTTTAAAAAAAATATTTAGGACTACACTGTAATGTTTAGACGCAACCCATATGCAGGGTGTGGTATGGATCTGGATAAGACTGAAGCTTCTTGGCACCTAAAGTCCTTGGTTTACAGTGGCCCTATACAGTTTCCAGATTTCTTGGAATTTGTCCTGGAATTCATACTGATGGAGATGAGGGGGAACATATGGAGATATTATTTCTTGTACTCATATAAACTTCACCACTGAAAGTATAGTTACATGTCCACTTTCCCAGGGAAAATCTAGTATATCTTGATGTTTATTAGAAAGGTTAGAAACCTGGTTCTTGATCTTTAATCATAAACCTTGCTGCAGGTCCTTTGCAGGCCTGATGAGGAAGGACTGCTCTTTGTTCCCTCTGGCAGGGAACTGCTAGGACAGCATCATGAGAAGTTAATCCTCACTCACAGAATCACAGAATCACAGAATCACAGAATTTCTAGGTTGGAAGAGACCTCAAGATCATCGAGTCCAAGCTCTAACCTAACACTAACAGTCCCCACTAAACCATATCCCTAAGCTCTACATCTAAATGTCTTTTAAAGACCTCCAGGGATGGTGACTCAACCACTTCCTGGGGCAGCCTATTCCAATGCCTAACAACCCTTTCGGTAAAGAAGTTCTTCCTAAGATCCAACCTAAACCTCCCCTAGTGCAATTTTAGCCCATTCCCCCTCGTCTTGTCACCAGGCACGTGGGAGAATAGACCAACCCCCACCTCACTACAGCCTCCTTTAAGGTACCTGTACAGTGTGATAAGGTTGCCCCTGAGCCTTCTCTTTTCCAGGCTTAACAGTCCCAGCTCCCTCAGCTGCTCCTCATAAGACTTGGTCTCCAGACCCTTCACCAGCTTCGTAGCCCTTCTCTGGACTCGCTCAAGCACCTCCACGTCCTTCTTGTAGTGAGGGACCCAAAACTGAACACAATACTCGAGGTGTGGCCTCAGCAGAGCTGAGTACAGGGGGACGATCACTTCCCTGGACCTGCTGGCCATGCTTTTATACAAGCCAGGATGCTGTTGGCCTTCTTGGCCACCTGAGCACACTGCTGGCTCAAATTCAGCTGACTATCAACCAATACCCCCAGGTCCTTCTCTGACAGTCAGCTTTCCAACCAGTCATCTCCCAGCCTGTAGCTCTGCTTGGGCTTGTTGTGCCCCAGGTGCAGGACCTGGCACTTGGCCTTGTTGAACTTCATACAGTTGACCTCAGCCCATCGCTCCAGCCTATCCAGATCCTCCTGCAGAGCCTCCCTACCCTCGAGCAGATTGACACACGCACCTAACTTGATGTCGTCTGCAAACTTAGTGAGGGTACACTCGATCCCCTCATCCAGATCATCAATAAAGATGTTAAAGAGGACTGGCCCCAGTACCAAGCCCTGGGGAACGCCACTAGTGACTGGTCTCCAACTGGATTTGACTCCTTTCACCACAACTCTCTGGGCCCGGCCATCCAGCCAGCTCTTAACCCAACGAAGTGTATGCCAGTCCAAGCCATGAGCAGCTAGTTTCTTGAGGAGAATGCTGTGGGGAACGGTGTCAAAAGCCTTACTGAAGTCAAGGTAGACCACATCCACAGCCTTTCCCTCATCCACTAAGCGTGCCACCTAGTCATAGAAGGAGATCAGGTTAGTCAAGCAGGACCTGCCTTTCATAAACCCATGCTGACTGGGCCTGATCCCCTTCTTGCCCTGCAAGTGCCACATGATGACGCTCAAGATAATCTGCTCCATGAGCTTCCCTGGCACTGAGGTCAAACTAACAAGCCTATAGTTCCCTGGGTCTACCTTCTGGCCCTTCTTGCAGATGGGTGTCACGTTTGCTAGCCGCCAGTCGAGTGGGACCTCCCCTGATAGCCAGGACTGCTGATAAATGATGGAAAGTGGCTTGGCCAGCTCTTCCAGTAGTTCACTCCATACCCTCGGGTGGATCCCATCCAGCCCCATCGACTTGCATACATCCAAATGTTGAAGCAGGTTGCTTCAGTAAGTAAAAGGGAAAGTGGTCCATAAAATCAGAAGGTTGTTGAGTAAATCCACGAACTGAAAAATCACCTTTTTAAAGATATAAAAGTTACCTAGAAGTATTTTAGTTCAAGAAAGTGTAACAGCATTTACACATTATCTTTAACAATACTGTGAAAGTATACAATCTGGCTTTACAGATTAACAGAGGGTACCTGAATTTTATGGTCAATTTTCATGTATTTTAGAGTTTGTTAAAAGTCATAGAATAATAGAGTCATAGAATCACAGTCATAGAATCATAGAATCAGAATGGTTTGGGTTGGAAGGGACCCTAAGGATCATCTAGATCTAACACCTCAGCCATGAGCAGGGAGACTTCGAACTAGACCTGGTTGCCCAGGGCCCCATCCAACCTGGCCTTGAACACATCCAGGGATGGGTAATCCACAGCTTCTCTCGACAACCTGGTTCAGTACACCCTCGAAGTGAAAAAATAATAATAATAATAATAAATCTTCCTCATATCTAATGTAAAACCTCCTCTCTTTTAGACTAAAACCATTACCCCTTGTCCTATCGGTGCATTCCCTGATAAAGGGTCCTTGGCCAGCATTCTTGTAGGTCCCCTGTAGGTAGCAGAAGGCCACCGTAAGGTCTCCCCAGAGCCTTCTCTTCTCCAGGCTGAATGACCCTCACTCCCTCAGCCTGTCTTCACAGGAGAGGTGCTCCAGCCATGGCCCTTCTTTAGACTTGCTCCAACAAGTACATGTCTTTCTTATGCTGGGGGCCATAGAGATCAGATTAGAGAATACTAGAATGCAGTACTCCCCAGGTTGGGGGAGAAAAACAAATTTGTGTGGATTTTTCTTAGAAACTTTGATTGCTAATATAATTAAACAATATTTTTCCATGTATGTCTAAACCCATTGGGCATTTTTGTTTGAAAAGACAGCTAAAGTACCAAAAATTTTTTTTTTTTTTTTTTTTTTTTTTTTTTCTGATACATGACAAAAATTATTCAGTTTAATATAGTTTTTGAGGGAACCAGAAATAATTCTTTATCCCAATAAAACCTATGTTTGGACCTTATGATCAAGCTATAATATAGTGAATGAAGTGTTTCAAGTCAGAATAAATAAAACGTAGAAGTTTCACCTATAAGGAAAAGAAACATGCTATATGAACATTTAGAGCAGAAAAGCTGTGAAATTGCCCTATTTCTTAAAAGCAAGTGGGTTTAGCCCTTATGTTTCTCCATTTCAGTACTAAGATGTAATTTTCTTTTGTCCTATTTTCTATTCCTTCTTCATACTATTAAGACACAAAGCTCAGACTGAAGACATTTGTCAGATTTCTCTAATGACTTTAAAGGTTCTTATTTATGGTAAAAGTGATGGGGTTTTGGGAGTTTATTTTTCTAACATCTCCATGCCGTATCCTTATAGTCTTACTTCATCTAATTTGTATTTGCTTAGGATAACTCCCAGCTGTTATAATGCTAGCATAGTCTCCTACTAAATTGTTTCTCTACTTGACCCATGAAATGATGCAGATGTGCAGTGGCAGAGGGGTTAAAATTAAGGAGAAACTAGGTTTGCATTGTGTATGTGTGTGTGTGGTGGGGGGAGTCAGAATTCTGTCTTCCTGAGGTCTTTTAGAAAGGTCTCTTTTTAGAAAGTTTTGTTTGCTTGGTTGTTTTTGTTAACTTTTTACTGTATGGATCCTGAATTATACTTCAGTAACATTCTCCCAAGCTCTAGGTGTTAATTTATCTTTCATGTAGATCCTGTTCTACAGCAGATTTGTGTCATTAGTGACTTTTTTATTTTTTGTTTTATTTTTAGTACAGTGCTGGCAGTAAGTGGATTCTAAACATGATTCCATCAGATCATATTTATCTCTTACATTCCTTTTGACTTTCACTGTATACTTCATGCCAGACTGAAACTGTAGAGACAGATAAGCTCAGCATAGGTCCTGCTGCAAATTTGGGATGAATAAAATTATACTGGTATGTCTGTCAGATTTATGGTCATGGTTCACTTCCGGGAATGTTATATGTCATCCAGGATAGTCCACCTAGGCTTCTAACATAACGTGTTTCATAAATATTCCACATGAAAACAACACACATATTTTTTGATGGAGAAATCCTGTCAAGTCATTGCATGTAATATCACTGAAAATAATGAGGCTATTGAGACCAAAAAAATAAAATAAAATAAAAATAAAATCATTTGAAGCAAAAATGAAACTTGCCAGCAGTTAACATACAGAATTTAGAGCATGACTTTATAAAAGAAAAAATGTATTATTGGACTGATGAACTTTTGAAATATCATAAATCCATTCCTAGTAATGCAAAATGAGATATAACCTACTTGCCTCTTAATAACTACAAATGTTTTACTCTGAAAAAAAAAAAAAATGGATGGATTAGAAATTTTCTAGTATTCTTTTCTTGAGGAATCACTAATTTGATGAAGTCTTGTCTCATCAAGACAAGATAAAAATTACATTAAAAAATATATTGATAATTGTGTTTTTATATTGTTATTGAAACTTTCATATTATTTTGAAAAGGCTGACATTTATTTTGCATTTTATTACTACTTAGCAACTTGCTGTAAATACCCAATCAGAATCAAATCTTTCAGATTTAAAACAAATACTGTAACCAGAATTAAAATGCACTGTCTTCAGTATGCATTTCTGAGAAATATTGGCATATATTTTGGTACCATTGAATCGTTTAGGTTGGAAAAGACCTTTAAGATCATCTAGTCCAACCTTAAAGAACAATTCATTTTTGTTTAACTACAAAATTCAAAAATTCAATTTATTTTTTGACTACTTTGTAAAAATAGATTAACCAGTGCAAACAGAAACACTTACAAACACAATTTCTTAACTGTAGGAGTTATGAATCTCATATCATTTACCTAAATCATGTTCATGTAATTAGTTAACATCTGAACTAATTACTATAGGCTTCTTTGCCAGTCAGTCAAACACAATAGAGACTTCTTGCTTGCTGGATACTAATATATCTCAACTGAAATATGCTTTAAAATCTTCTGGTTTTCACCACAAACTACAAAGATATCTTAGTAAAGTTGACCATGAGACAGGAGTGTGCCCTAGTGGCCCGGAGGGCCAATGGAATCCTGGTGTGCAATAAAAGGAGTGTGGCCAGCAGGTGATCCTCCCCCTCTACTCTGCCCTGGTCAGGCCTCACTTGGAGTACTGTGTCCAGTTCTGGGCTCCCCAGTACAAAAAAGACAGGGATCTCCTGGAAAGAGTCCAGTGGAGGGCCACAAAGATGATACGGAGCCTGGAGCATCTTCCCTATGAAGAAATACTGAGAGACCTGGGTCTATTCAGCCTTGAGAAAAGAAGACTGAGAGGGCATCTCATCAATGTGTATAAATACCTGAGGTGTGGGAGACAGAGGGATTTGGCCAAACTCTTTTCACTGGTTGGTGGGGACAGGACAAGGGTAATAGCCACAAAATGGAGCACAGGAAGTTCTGCTCCAACATGCGAAAGAACTTTTTCACGGTGAGGGTGATGGAGCACTGGGACAGCCTGCCCAGGGAGGTTGTGGAGTCTCCTTCTCTGGAGATATTCAAGGCCCATCTGGACACCTTCCTGGGCAGCCTGCTCTAAGGAACCTGCTTTGGTGGGGGGTTGGACCCAATGATCTTTTGATGTCCCTTCCAACCCCTACAATTCTGTGATTCTGTGAAACAATGATCAGAAGAAGACATTTATATTAATTTAGCTGAAACTTTTTATAGAAAAACTTCTGTAGTCTACAAAGAAATTATTTCATTTTTTGTGTCTGGTGTACTGGTCTTGGTGTGAAATCTGTATTAATCAGGCAATGTCTTAAAAGTAATTTAAATCTGGATTTGAAAAAGCTAACAAATATTGAAATTTTATTTTAAAACCATCTACTTCACATAATTTGATGGAAATATTGCATGATCTAAATTAATGCATGTATGAGGAAGGAAATATATGTGTATAATAATGTAAATTTGAAAGTATGGAGGAAATATTCAGCCTATGTTTATTCATACAAGAAGAAAATATATCTGTGTAAGTATGAAAGTATATATTTAGTATATATAACTCCTTCATAACTGTTGATCTTTGTCAAATCCATTTATATTAGCCATTTGTTTTAGTCTGTGAACTATGCAACTGTTATTAAACACAACTCCAAATTTAATAGAATACTTATTGTGGAATAATTACATTCTCAATGTTTATTGAAAACATGTATAGTTTACAAAGTTTTGATGATTCTTTTGGAAAACTGTATCTGTTAAGTTTCAATGAATACTAGTTTAAAATCATACATTGGATTTTCATATACATTCATGCCAAACTCCATATAAGATATACTAAAGCTGTGACTGATTCATCTCTTATTTTTTACAGATGTAAGGTACTGCTTATTTTCATGTGACAAGGATGTGTTAAAATGAAATAGACAATGCCAATGCAATGCCAACATCAAATGTTGACCATTTGCAGCAACAAATCAAGTGATTTTTTTTTTCCACAAGATGAGAAATTCTATTTAATATATTCAGTATCTCTCATTAATTCTACTAAGGTTATATAAAAACAAATATAAATATTATATATACATATAATTACAGAATAGTTAGGTTGGAAGACACCTCTGGAAGTAATCTTGTTCAACCCCCCTGCTGAAGCAGGGACACCTAGAGTGGGTTGCCCAAGTCTATGTCTGGTATAATAGATAATGTAAAAAATAATAGATAATGTACAAAATAGTCCAATTTCAACTTACAATAGTTTATAATCACATTAAAAGCCATTTTAATTGTACTTCAAACTTGAATGTAAAGTGTAGGAAAAAAGGTAACATTCTCAAGTAAGGTTTAAAGCTCTAATAAACTAAGAAGCCAGTAAGTTATGTAAACTGAGTAAAGACAAACAAAGATTTAAGTGTGGGGAAGGCTTGAAATTTTTCTAAACCAAAAATGCACAAATGATCTGGAATTACCACTCCAACCAATGTGAACAGAACTGAGAAGAGAACTCCAGGAGTAACTCAATGAATTATGTCAAAAAGGATATAAGGAGTGAGTAAAGAATGCTACACATGAGAGATTAGGAAGTAATAAAAAACTAATGACAAGTGTTTCTTTAGTCATATTAAATGAGAGACAGGAAATTAAAGAAAGACCAAAGTGAAGACTGTTAAAGTTTAAAATAGTTTTGATAATATCTAGTAATAAACTTTTTGTCTTTGTTTCCAGTAAGAATCCTGCTGCATGACATGGAAGGTAAATCTTTTGATTAAGAAATGAAGGTGGAAAATTGATACTAAATGATAAAAACCCAAACTTCAGAGACTGTGCCATCTCACAGCTAGCTGCTGAGCACACTCACTAATGCCACCTCTGGAACAGGGAGAGAAATAAGGATGAGAGAGAAAATCTGTGGGTCAAAATGAAGACAGGAAAATCACCTACCACATACTGTTACAAGCAAAACAGACTTGACTGCAGTCATTTTATTGCCAGTTAAAATAAGCTAAACATTTAATTACTGATTCATACACAGGGAAACAAGGAAGACAAATATTTAAACACTCCATCCCCTCTCCACCCTGCTACCACAACCTTGCCATTTACACGCAGTATATATGCCCAAATTAAAATATATATATATATGTATAGATGCTTAGTTGTTATTTTTCTTATTGATTTTATTTTCTATTTCCAATAAACTGAATTTGAAGTACTCTGGGAAAAACATACAAAGAACACAAGCAAGCAAGCAAACAAACAAAAAAATTTCCAACAGTTCTTGCCCAGTATCTTCAACAAAGTTTTGTTTGAAAAATGCATTTACCTGTTACTTTGCTTCAGATCCTTTTATAGGTTTGGCCCCCAGAAGCTTTCATACACCTAAAATGACCACAGGTGAATAGGTCAATCCTTTCAACTCAATGAGCATGCTGAACTTCTAAAGAGAAAAAAAAAAAATACTAAAAATTCCTTAAGAAATTGGAGAAATGGTGGAGGTTAGTTGTTAGACAAGAAGGAATTCTGTTACATGTTCTCAAGTTCTGCAAACATTAACAGAGGATCTGGTATCTCCTCTTTTACAAGGAGGAAGCTGAGGTAACCTACTTGAGATAGATTTTATGTTTACTCTTGGTAGGCTTCAAGCCAGGAGACCTATAAAAAGAATTATGATATTTCAGCCATTTTAGTATCAACAAAGTTGGTGTATCTATTACCTTAGCTCTTTTGATTAAATTTTGAGGGTTTCAGGTTTTAACTTCATCATATTTCAAACACTGTGTGACCACACATCAATTGTGTAACTCCCCTGCATGTGTTTTCATTATCTTGAGAAAGAAAACAGTGATTTCTTTTTGTTTGTTTGCTTGGTTTGATTAGATTTGTGGGTTGGTGTGTTTTGTTATTGTTGTTGTTTGTTCTCATTATTATTATTATTGTTTTCCTACTGGTGAAAGAAGATTAAACCAATGGCAAATGTGGCTAAATGATATAATGTAGGAACTCTTTTGTTTGTTTGTTTGTTTCTTTTGTGTGTGGGTGTAGCTTTAACTTTAATCTATTTCTCTCAGAAACTATGATTAAAACTCTGCATTTATCACGTCCTCCTTCTTCTTGTCCTGGCAAAATACTTCTAATACATTCTGACTAATGCTTTGAAATAGGTAAGTATTGTTTCAGCAGAGCACTTGTTTCAAGCAAAGGCTATGTTGAAGGATTTAAAAAATGTGGTCTGTGGTGGTTTTACTCAGGTGGGCAGCTGAGCTCCATCACAACCCCTCTCCCACTCCCCCTCCTCAAAGAGGAACAGGGAGAAAATGTGATGAAAAGGGCTCAAGGATTGAGATAAGGATGAGGAGATCACACAATAATTATCGTGACAGGCAAAACAGACTCAGCATAGGGAGACAGTAAGATTTATTACCTATTACTAACAAGCTAGAGAAGTGAGAAACAAAGGAAAGACACCATAAGCACCTCCCCCCCCCCCCCCCCCCATCCACCCTCTTCCACCTCCTCCCCCCGAGTGGTGCAGGGGAACTGGGGAATGGCGGTTATGGTCAATCTGTAGTGCTTCTTCGTCACCGATCTCCTGTGTTGTGGGGTCCCTCGCATGGGATGCAGTCCTTGCTGAACTGATGCAGCATGGGCTTCAGGCCTAGGGCAGCAACTCTTCAAGAACTGCTCCAGATATTGGTCCGTACCATGGGGTCCATCCCTCGGGAGCAAACTGCTCCAACCTGGGTCCCCCACGAGCAGCAGCTCCTGCCAGGTCACCTGCTCCTGCATGGTCTCCTCTCCATGGCCTACATATCCAGCCCAGAATCTGCACCAGAGCAGTATTCAACAGGCCGCAGTCTCCATCAGTGCAGGTCCACCTGCTCCACCGTGGTCTCACCGTGGTCTCCTCCACTGGCTGCAGTGTGGAACCCTGCTCCACCGTGGTACTCCATGGGCTACAGGGGGACATTCTGCTTCACCATCCTGCTTCACTCACTCTCCCAGCTGCTGTGTGGCACAGCTTTATTTATTTATTTATTTATTTTCCCCTGTCTTAAATATGCTCTCACAGAGGTGCAAAACAACATCACTTATTGGCTCAGCTCTAGTCAGCAGCAGGGCCCTTACCAAACATGGGGCAGCTTCTAGATCCTTCTCACCCCTATGGCCCCCTGCTACCATAACCTTGTGTTGTGGTTTAACCCAGCTGGCAGCTAAACACCACACAGCCGTTTGCTCACCCTTCCCCCTCCCTCTCTGGAATGGGGAAGAGAAACAGGAAAGTGAAGCCTGTGGGTTGAGATAAAGACAGTTTATTTAGATATAAAATATAATAATAATAATATGTAGAAACAAGTGATGCACGATGCAAGTGCTCACCACCCGCTGACCGATGCCCAGCCCAAGCCCAAGCAGCCGCCCCCCCCCAACACTGGCTAGCCACCTCTATATATTGTTCAGCATGACATCAGATGGTATGGAATACCCCTTTGGCCAGTTTGGGTCAGCTGTCTTGGGTCTGTCCCCTCCCAGCTCTTGCTGCACCCCCAGCCTGCCCGCTGACAGGACGGAGAGAGAAGCTAAGAAGTCCTTGGCTTAGTGTAAGCATTGCTCTGCAGCAATTAAAACATCATAACGTTATCAGCACTCTTCTCATCCTAATCCAAAACATATCACCCTACTAGCCCCTAGGAGGGAAAAATAACTCTGTCCTAACTGAAACCAGGACACCTTGCCACGTAAACCCACTACAGGATCAATGAAATGATTACATCTTTTCTTCGGGATAATTTATGTTGTCAGAAACATTTGACTACAGATATAAACTTATAGATATAGTTGGAAAAGTCAATTATTATGATTAAATAATTACTTATTTCATGAAGTCTTAAGAAAAAAGAAAAACTAATTCTGTGGTAATAGAATCTTATTTTCTCTCAATAACATTAGTGCAGAAAAGAGTGACTTCATATACATACATTCCTGATTCTACATACACAAAAAAAACATAAGCATATATATACATATATATACATATATATAGTAGGAATTATAACAAAGAACAGCTGTCAAAGTTAGAGTAGATCAAACATTTGCCAGTTCAACAACTTGATTCACTTCAGCCCATTTACTTTAAATTCTTAACTTCCATAAACAATCTAAGCAATAAAAGCATACTCATTGATTTCAGGTGTGGTCTTGAAGTCAGGTTGAAGGAAATCTGGAGAAATCTAAGTGATACGTGAGTTCAAACCACAACCAAAACATCTGAGAATCTTGATTTAGCAACACTTAGAAATTTTCAAAATTACAAACCGGTTACTTATCTGAAATTATATCTTTGAATGTCAGTGAGACAGAGACAGTTTATTAGGACAGAAAAATAAAATAATAATAATAATAATAATGATATGTACAAAACAAGAGATGCACAATGCAATTGCTCACCACCTGCTGACCGATGCCCAGCCTATCCGAAAGGAGCTGCCCCCACCCACCCCGGCTAGCCACCCCTATATATTGTTCAGCATGATGTCAGATGGTATGGAATACCCCTTTGGCCAGTTTGGGTCAGCTGTCCTGGGTCTGTCCCCTCCCAGCTCTTGCTGCACCCCTAGCCTGCCTGCTGGCAGGACAGAGTGAGAAGCTGGAAAGTCCTTGGCTTAGTGCTCTGCAACAAGTAAAACATCAGTGTGTTATCAACATTAGTCTCATCCTAAATCCAAAACATAGCACCCTACCAGCTACTGGGAGGAAAATTAACTCTCTCCAAGCTAAAAGCAGGTTGTTGTTTCAAATGTAATGAGTACATGTTTAGAATAAACATTTTCTTGCTCAAATACCCTGTTTTCCTGAAGCATAATGAGGTACTTGAGTGCAAGCATGGTTCTTTAAGGGCACAAACACTGCAATATATTATTTTTTCAGTCTGAAAATGGAATAAAAGAAGATAAAGGAACAGGGGAAATACTCAACATTCTGTCAATCTCATTTGACAGGATACACTCATATACCAAAGATGAAAAGCTCAGATGAAAATTTGATATCTCCTGAATTAATCACTGCTTAAGCTTGTTTTCTTTTTATCTTCATATATAGTCTATAGATTATGTCTGTCTACATACTGAGATAGATATATTCCTTTTATTGTCAATTACTTGTATAGCTGTGAATTCCTATGTTCAATCAACTATACAAGTTTTATATTTGATTCAGAGTGAATGAGTCTAACAATAATTAAAATGGTATGTGTATGCATCTACATTAATTAAACTCAAGCTATATAATTTTTCTCTCAGGTATGCAGACATCAGACTAAATATAGTGGAAACCTACAAAAAAAATACACTGAAAAAAAAAAAGCTAAAACAAAAAGTTAGTATACTATATTGTACTACAAGGGATAATCAGTCTTTGGTACATAACTAAATGACCTAAGGTCTTCTCATTCTCTAACTTTTCTTATATTATAGACTCTGGTCCTGTAAAATTGTTACGAACATAATCTGCTTTAGCAAATAATTGGCTACAAATTTTGAAATAAAAAATTAGCTGATAATATCATGTTTTAAAGGCCACCTGTTCATTTCATGAATGACAATAAAACTGAACTTCAAAGGAAGAGTAAATACATTCACTGATCCTTTCACTGATCCTTTTATTTTTAAAATTGATTACATATAGAGTTTATGAAAATTGGTATTTTGAAGTACCTAAAGAATATAAAAGAATATAAAGAAATATAAAACAGAATAAATGAGTATGCTAATGAAACATAGGCACAACTCTTTGTGTATTTTTCAGCAACCAGTTCTTCTGAATTTATAAAATTAAAATTAATGAAGGCAAAGAAATCAAGCCAAGTAGTGTTAATTATTGTGGGTCAAAGTATGCAATTTTTACTCATACAAAGTGACATTTTTCTTAACTAATTACATTTAAACTAAACATTTTGTTTTCCACCCAAATGGTCCTCCACATGAGGAAGTAAGATCAAGTACAGCCCTAGAAAAATGGCTATTCATTGCTCACTTGAGTCACTTGTATATCCCTTGAGACTTGGGTGGGATTACACAAGGGAGGGAGAGTTTCTCACTGTGACTAACATTTATACCTTGGCCCAGTACCACTTTGACTGAGCAAATTAGGTCACCATGTATGATGACTTAAATGTCCTCAGATCATTATTCAGGAAGTGTGTATGCAAGAGTCATACAAATAGCTAATCCTGAATCATTCCAGTGAATTGCTCAATGTGAACTCAATGACTCAGCTCCTTTGCTTTTTATGTTCAACTATATGTGGTTGCCTTTAGATAAATTCCTCCTCTCGTTTGATTATTTTACTTTTACTAGTACTAAGAGTAACTTGCTAGTGTTGCCGCAGATCTCTCCAGTCATTTTTCCTTAGTATAAAACAGTACTTTGAGCGTGGATCAAGAACACCTTGCCACTTTTTTGGCTTTAGTGGTTTGGGCAGAATGTAGATCAACTCACAGTTCTAGCACAACAATGGCCCTAAGAAGAAGCAGGTGACTTGCTGGAGGAGAAAGTCAGAAAAATGTCAGAAAGTCAGTTCAATATTATACCAATTATAAAAATAAACAGTAAAATAATCCTTACAAGACTTAATTTAGTGAGAACGGACACCTGCAAAAATTACATTTTAGTCTCATTTAAATCTTTAAAATAGAGTTTAAATGGGATTTGAATAATCAGTACTTCTGGTAGTGGCTCTCTGAACGGAGACAAACCTTTCTACAGCATGATACAATTTACTGTAATCTTAATTAAAGTTCCCAGTGTCCTGCATTTAAACCTTAGCTAAGCATCCTACATTTCTGTTATATATGTAACTGTTGGAAGAGACTATTTTTTTGTCTATATCTTGTAACAGTACAGTTCTTTAAAGTGCAGCTTGTTAAATAAACATTTTCTAGCTCTTTTATTAATAGAAGTTTCTCAGCTATTACAAATAATGACTAAAAAAATGAATAGTCTGAAAGTTGATCAACACTTAAAGGTTTTGAGAGCTGCAGTGTTTCCATTAAGGAAAACACATCTGTAATATCTGAAAAGGGTACATTTTGAAATTATATTTCTACATATGCAGATAATAAAGCTGTTTTGTTAAAGCTGTTTTTTTTTTTTTTTAAAAAAAAAGTCATGTAAAAAAGGTCATTTCAAACAAAACTTTTTGCAACAAAATATAACCTGTTTTGATTCAGTCTCCATATCTTGAAATCATGAGCAGTGGGTCAAGTTATCCAAGGTCTAACTCAGGTACAGGCAAGTAAGTCAAGTCTCAATTGATGTGCCTGATTTTTCTTTTTTTCTTTTTAATTATTATTTTGTGTGTGTGTGTGTGTGTGTGTGTGTGTGTGTGTTTGTGTGTTTGATGTGATAAAGAGATTTTATGGCACTACAGAATATTTTCTGGTCCTAGTGCTTGAGGTATTGACTTTGCTTCCTCAACAGGTCAGCTTTGGAGTGAAGGTCAGTTCTTTTGTAGTAATTGTTAATCATATGAACACAATTTTCTCTTTCTGATTTTCCCCAGGTTGTTTCATTCAAGATAAATTCTTATGATATTTGGCTTGGTTCAAGTTATTTCTTCACCTAGGCCACTCATCTGTTTCCAGAAATATCCTGGATGATTTCTGAAACTTAATAATTAGAAAAAAAAAGCAGGCCTATAGAGAATAGGTTGTAAAATCCTATGCAATACCATAAAAACAGACAGTAGTATGTCTTTAATATTCGTAATTTGTTTGCATTTATAAGCATAAAGGTTAAATTTTATCTGTTTTGAATTGATGAGTAGTCCGCAAACATTAAATAAAAATTCTGGCTAACTGGCTCAGACAACTGAAACCCATTAAAACTTTTGCCAATAGTTCCATGCACAGTCCGGCTTTGTTGACCAGAACAGATGAGTGATTAGTAGCCTAAGGAATCCAGCAAAACACAATGTGCAGCCAGCTAGTAACTGATTTCTGGTTCATCTACAGTTTCTACTAAGTCCATTGGCTTGTTTTGTAGGGATAATATATCTACACAGTAACGTATCCAAAGACTGAGTATCGTTGGTACTTTGGTAGCTTTGATCCAGATAGTGTGCTAAAAATCTGTGTTATGTACAACAAGCTTTATAGGATATGTACTCTACAGAGGCAGCAATATGGTTAACCTTAGATAAAGTCCAGATTTATATAACAGCATAGATAATGTATTTTATTTACTGTCTTGATGTATAATAAAAAATACTTGCAATCTATAACATATGTACTTAAAAGACCTGATGGTTCCTGACTTTTAGGGTGTGTCACATTTCCTCCACAGAAAGTCCAGCTGCAGCTAAAGCAACCCTTTATAATATCTCTTGGAGATTTGGCCATAGAGTATTGCTTGGAACAGAAAAAAATAAATTCTTCATCACTACTAACAGAATGTCTTTTTTCTAGGTGCTTTATCACAATTTTTTCAGCAGTTATATTCTGAACCTTGGTGCCAATCCATTGTGATGGAGATCTAAGGAGATGGGTTTTGTTTCAGCCAAAAGAGATTCCTGGTCATAGAAAGGTAGAGATGCTACAAAGTCAAAGTCTATGAAAATCATATAGCTTATGTCAAGTGCTGAATTTCCTGCTACTTGCTGTACAATCTAATCTATGGCATCAGGATAGAGATCTGTCCCTAAGAGTTGCTACTATAAAAGCTACATGTCCTTTCTTTTTTAAGGTTTTTATGAAAGATTCCTATCTCATTCTTCAGGGTATTCAAGACACCAATTCTATATATAGCTTCCCCAAAAGTACCTTTGTGTTTTATCTAATTTAGGGCCAGTTCTCTTTTAATGTGTTCATAAATGACTTGGTTGCAAGGATCAAATATATACTAAGTAGTTTGCAGATGACACTAAATAAGGAGGAACTGTACATTCCCTAGAGGATTGAGAGGCTTGCAGAGCAAAGATGTCTTGATAAATTAGAGGGCTGGGCAATCACCAACTGCATGAAATTTTACAAGTGACAGATTCTGCATCTGGGAAGGGTCAGCCCTAGCTATATGTACAGACTGGGTGATGAGAGGCCAGAGAGAAGCCCTGCAGAAAGGGACCTGGGAGTTCTGGATGATTCCAAGTTGAATATGAGTCAACAGTGTGCCCTGGCAACCAAAATGGACAACCTGTATCCTGGGTGCATCAAGCAAAGCATTGCTAGCCGGTCAAGGAATGGGATTGTCCCGTCCTTCTCTGCACCAGTTTGGCCTCACCTCAGGTTCTGTGTGCAGCTTTGTGCAGCACAGTATAAAAAGGTATGGTGGTTTTACTCAGCTAGGCAGCTTAGCTCCACCGCAATGGCTCCCTCACTCCCCCTACTCAAAAAGAATAGTGGAGAAAATACGATGAAAAGAGTGTTGATATAAAAACATGGAGATCACTCAACTGCTATCATCACAGGCAAAACAGACTCAGCATAGGGAGATTAATGAAATGTATTACCTATTACTAACAAGCTAGAGCAATGAGAAACTTAAACTAGAAATGCCTACTCTCCCCCCAACCCTTCCCCCAAGCAAGGAATGGGGGCTGTGGTCAGTCCTTGACATTTCATCTCCACTGCTCCTTCACAGTCACTCTCTGCCCCTGCTCCATGTGGGGTCTCTCCCACAGGATGCCATCCTTCTCAAATTGATCCTGCAGGGGCTTTCAGAGGCAGCAGCTCTTCAAGAACTGCTCCAACATGGCTCCTTACCATGGGGTCCATCCATCAGGAGCAAACTGCTCCAACATGGGCAGCAGCTCCCCCAAGACCCCCTGTTCTTGCATGGGCTCCTCTCCATGGGCTACAAATCTGGCCCAGGGCCTCCTCCTGCAGGAGTTCTCCATGGGCTGCAGCCTCCTCCAGGCCACCTCCACCTGCTCCACTGGGCTGCACCCACTCCATGGGCTGCAGTGCAGAGATCTGCTCCATGTGGGACCCATGGGCTGCAGGGGGACAGCCTGCTCCACCAGGAGCCTCTCCACAGGCTGCAGGAGGAATTTCTGCTGTAGTGCCTGAAGCACCTTCTGCCCTCCTTCTGCACTGACCTTGGTGTCTGCAGGGCTCTTTCTCCTCACTCTCCCAGCAGCTTTTGCACAGCAGGTGTTTTGCCTTTCTGAAATTTGCTCTCCAGGGATGCAAACAACATCACTTACTGCCTCAGCTCTGGTCAGCGGTGGGTCCTTTTGGAGCTGGCTGAAACTGGTCCTTATCTAACATGTGGCAGCTTTTGGGCCCTTCTCACAGAGGCTGCCCCTGCAGTCCTCCACTACTAAAACCTTGCCACATGAATCTAATACAGAAGTAAATGGGTAAACAAGAGCCTTGTGTCAAGGTATCTGAATGAGTCAACTGAAGAATGAAAAGAATGCAAGCTTGAATGGACCAAAAAGACAAGATTGAAGAAAATTTATACTTCTGTAGCTTATTCAGAATCATAGAATGGTTGGAAGGGACCTCAAAAATCATAGTTCCAACCTCCCTGCCATGGGCAGGAACGCCACTCACTAGATTAGGTTGCCTGGGGCCTCGTCCAAACTGACCTTGAATACCTCCAGGGATGGGGCATCCACAACCTCTCTGGGAAACCTGGTCCAGTTCTCACCACCCTCTGAGTGAAGTATTTCCTCCTAACCTCTAATCTAAATATGCCTTATTTTACTTTAAAACCATTCTCCCTTGTCCTCTCCGATTCAGAACATTTCAAAGAGTATCTCAGCAGCCAAAAACTACAACTGAGTATCTGTTAGAACAAATCCTTCTCATGCAAGTTGAGAAAGAGCCCATATGATATCAATCAAATTCCCATTTCCTTCAAAGACCAGATAAACAAACAAACAAACAGAAGTCTTTGATTGTTCATATCATGAAATATTATTTATTAAAATATTTTTAAATTACCCATATTCAAAATCAATGGCTTTGGTGGTCTGCTCATCACTATAGGAGTAAATAGTGAATGCCAATATATAATGTATAAAAAATGGACTTTAATGGATAGAAGTACAAAATTCTGTACAACAGAGGAATACAGATGTTTGTAGAAATCTTCCACAGGACAATATTATGTCTTTTATCTGTCTGGCCACAAATAGTGACCAAAAAGCATAAATATTATGAGCAGCCACAAATAAAACAATCTCTTATTGAAAAAGGTGTTTCTGTCCCCATACGCTGAGCAAATCAGCTTTGTGTTCAAACATTTTAACATTACACCACCATATAACTGTAAAATGCCCTAATGACATCTAACAACTCCAATGCCTTGTTAACCT
Organism: Heteronetta atricapilla; assembly: GCA_011075105.1. Classification (NCBI taxonomy): domain Eukaryota; kingdom Metazoa; phylum Chordata; class Aves; order Anseriformes; family Anatidae; genus Heteronetta; species Heteronetta atricapilla. The sequence goes on from CM021731.1 coordinate 10,861,718, forward strand.
TATCATAGTGATATCTTGCTAAATTTGACTTACCAATATATTCTCAGAATAGATAGAAACCTTTTTACAATTTTTGAGAGTCTGACATTTAACAAGAGAAAGTGAGAAAGAAATGGCATTTTGCCAAGGATGCCAAGAGAAATAAAAATGCAGTGAGAGCAGAAAGAAAGGTACAGAGTCAGTTTATTGTACAGCTGCCTGCCTACACTCTGTTATTTTTATTCTTAAGTACTTTGCCAATATATAAACATTTATATGTATTTTGTCTCACCGGAGTGGCGAAAACTATGAACTGAACTGTGTCAACTGCAGGACTGGCATGGTGTTATCTACCATGACACTCAAAACTATGGTGAGTGATTTTGTAAGGTCATTGGAACACTGAAAAAAAACCTAAGCCATGAAAAAGAAGAAATTTGTTTTATTGTTTGCCATATAAGTTTTCTAGGTATTGCTCACTCTAATGTCAAAAGGCAATAATAATCAAGTACATTGAATTAATAATAACAATCCAACAGTTTTTTCTTTCACATGTTTTTTTTTATTCATAAGAAAAACTGTGACTTGCCAAGCCATAATAGATCCTGAAGAAGTCAAATGTCTTATATAACTGTTCTGTCTTGGTTTGCTGCTTGGGAGAGACTGGGACAAATGGTTAAAAAATTGAAAATAGGCAAACCAAAATTTCTGCAAATTTACTCTTGGAGCAAGTGTGGATTCGAATCCTAATTATCTTGGCCACAGACAGTTCTCATTTACCAGTGTAATCACTATGCTTAGATTCTTCCCCTATCCCAGAGGTGGAAAGAGTTACTTTTTTTTTTTTTCCAAGGGAGTTCAAGGGAATTTTGCCCTCAGGTCAGGAAATTAGTTGAAAGAATTACAAGGAATCAGAGCTTTCTGTCCCAACTCTTAAACATTCTTTTTATTTTTTTCTGAAGTATTAAGTGCACTGAAATTTTTCACTTGGTGGTCCATATATGTCTGTTCAATGACTTTTTTTCAAAAACTGAATGCCACTGCCTTTGTAAACTCATCTATAATGTACCGTGCATTTATGTGGGAATCAAAAGGAGCAGAGGACAAACTTCTGAAATGCCTGACATTTCAAATATCAGAAAGATGTCAGATTGATATATTATTTTTCCCCTTCACAAAAGTTCAGGAAAAAATAAAGGGGGGGGGAAGAATTTGTACTGTATATTTGAGAAATGAAAACAAACACAGTAATTGATTTCAGTGATAGGATGTGATTTTAGCTGGAACAGTTATCTATCCAAATCTTCATTTATTTCAGGGTTAGTGCCTGCTTTCTTCAGCAGTGGATGCCACCTTTCCCTTCCCAGTGGTCTGTCCCTCATACAGTTTGTCCAATCGAGTTCCAATTCAAATACCCATTGTGGTGATATTCTTGTATCAAATGTCTGTGGATTTCCATTCTAAAGTATTCCAAATTTCTTCCTTGAACTTCCAAAGAGATTAAGCTAGGAGAACACCCATTAAAATGAAAAGTATTTATAATTTCCTGAATTGGAATGAATACAGCTCAGATTTATCTTGATAGCTATAATCAGAATGTGGTCCAAATTCCATTGTTATCTCTAGGATTTTTGGCAAACCAGAGTGAATCAGAGACAAAAAGCACCATGCCATTAGACACATGAATGTTTTTCTTTCTTTGAATGTGTTCATTTAGCCACAGGTACCTAATCAGAACAGTATAACTGGCTAATGCATGTTTACATAACAGAAATGGCACAAGTTACAGTTATTGTAGTGCAGTTACACAAAGAAATGGAAACGAAGGAAGTAGTTTCTTCTTTGCCTCATGTATGAGCAATTCCAGGATGCTGTTCCTGGATGTACCATTGACATAGCTCAGGGGAAAACCAAACCAAAACAAAGCCAGAACAAACAAAGAAACAAACAACAACAAAAACACAAGCAAACAACAACAACAAAACACTACTTGGTTTTGCCTATCTAGGCAAAATAGAACATATAAAATCATTTTGAATAAAAACATCTAGATGTCTCAAAACTGCAGTTCTCTAAGACCTGAGATGGGTGTGTTAATATCTATCAGACCTAAGTATTTGTTAAGGTACTTCATGTAATACAGGGAAGTTTGTAAATAATTTTGGATTTTAAGTGTTATACCAGGTAAATAAATACTGTTAAATTAAAAATCAAAATCCTTAGAAGGTGCATGAAATTAAAGCATAAATCTTTATAACAGACAGAACAGATATCATCTACCTCAGCATGCGTAAAGCATTTGATACTGTCCTGCACAACATTCTTGCCTCTAAAACGTAGAAACATGGATTTGATGGGTGGGCCACTTGGTAGATAAGGAATTGGATAGATGGGCACATTCTAATGGTTGAGGTCGATGGCTCAATGTCCAGGTAGAGACCAGTGACAAGTGGTGGCCTTTAGGGGTCTGTATTGGAACTGATACTATTTAATGTTTTTGTCATCAGTATGGGCAGTGGAATGGAATGTACCCTCAGCAAGTTTGCTAATAACACGAAGTTGTGTGGTGCAGTTGACACACTGGAGGGAAAGGCTGCCATCCAAATGGACCTTGACAGGCCTGAGAGGTGGGCCTGTGCAAACCGCATGAGGTTCAACAAGGCCAAGTGAAAGGTCCTAATCTGGGTCAGGGCAGTCCCTAGCACTATATATGGAGAATAGATTGAGAGCAGCCCCAGAGAGAACTCAGGGGTACTGATTGACAAGAAGCTCAGTGTGAGCCAGCAGTGTGTGCTTGCAACCCAGAAAGCCAACTGTAACCTGGGCTGAATCAAAAGAGGAGTGGTCATCAGGTCAAGGGAGGTGATTGTTCCGCTCTACTCTGCTCTCATGAGACCTGACCTGTAATACTGCATTCAGCTCTGGGTCTCATAGCATAAGAAAGACATGGACCTGTTAGAGCAGATCCAGAGGAGGGCCATGAGGATAATCAAAGGGCTGGAGCACCTTTCCTGGGAAGAAAGGCTGAGGGAGTTGGATTTGTTCAGCCTGGAGAAGAGAGGCTCCAGGGAGACCTTATAGCAGCCTTCCAGTACCTTAAGGGAGCCTACAGGAAAGATGAGAATGGCCTTTTGATCAGAGAGTGTAGCAATAGGATGAGAGGTAATGGTTTTAATCTAAAAAAGGGTGGATTTAGATTAGACACAAGGAAGAAATTCTTTACTCTGAGGGTGGTGAGGCACTGGACCAAGTTGCCCAGAAAAGCTGTGGATTCCTGGAAGTTTTCAAAGCCAGGTTGGATGGGGCTTGGGGCAACCTGGTCTAGTAGGGTGTCCTACTTGTCTATGGCAAGCAGATTGGATCTGTAAGGTCCCTTCTAACCCAAGCTTTTCCATGGTTTTATGATTCTGTGAAATCTATTCTTGGAAAGAACAAAATGCATAAAAATGATACCAGTCCCCAAAATATTTTTTACTTCTAAGAATAGATGAATAAAATGTAAAGCCAAGCTCAGGACTGATTCATTACAATGAAAAAGCTCATTAGCATTTTGGTTTTGCAACTATATTTACTTAAATGGCTATTGTAATTATCCTTGCATATGTCATTATGAAAATCTAGATAGTTATTTGAAGTTCTTGTGAAAAAATAGCATTATTTAAATATGACTACTCATACTCTGAAATCTGAATACATTTAGAAGGGTTGAACTACTCAGATGCATGCCTAGGGCCTACAAGAGAGGTAGAATACACCTGCAGTCAGGTGTTGAACATACCATTCTTTTGAGAACTTGTTATTTGAAAATAAATACTTATCATACTTCTTGCTTCTTTCAAATGTGAATGAAAAATTCAGACAATTCTTTAATTTGTTTGTTTCATGTTTTTCATGTTTTCTTACTTTTTAAAGTGCAAACTATCAAAACTATCCTAACAATATTTTGCAACGCTAACAAACTGCAAATTGTAGTTCACTGCCTTCAGTAACTACTCCTCCCTTGGCCTTTCCAATGGCATAACCACCCTTGCTGGAAATTGTGTGGATACTTATGGAAGTTTTGTGTAAAGGTAAGGGAAACTTCTGTGCTACAGTGAGGACAGAAACAGTTAACTTATTTCCAGTAAGTCTCCTAAACAGACATTATATATTATATATATACATGTCATTATTACCAACTTGGAACTGATTCAAACAAATAACCTATATTCAATTAATAAACATCTGAAGCATCCAGTCCTCAGACTCAATAACTTTTCCATGTGTAATCTAAAATATTGAAAACATATTTACAATTTAACACAGTTATTGTGATCCTGTGCCAACTATTAGCTCATGGATATAACTTGAATGCAAGGTTACAGGATAATCAGAATCTATGGATTTTATTTATTTATTTATTTTTTACCCACAAAATCTCTACAAATTACAGTTTTGTGCTTTACTTTAAACATATTAATTTATATTTTTGTTCTTACTATAAAATGGAGAAATAAGATTTATATGAAAGCAGTACAATATGCAAGAACACTGCCATCATGTGAGTACTTGTACTCAAACAGTACACTTAGCATAACATCAGTAAATAGGCTTTTCCCGCCTGCAGCCTACAAAGTACCTAAGGGAATGGGTGTGCTAGCTTGATAAAATGCACATAGCACTTTAATTTGTGGAGCTAATTATTTAAAACTAAAATGCTGAATCAAATGTTAACGTTAAGAAAAACTTGATTCATTTTCTGAATGAGAGAAACCTAGGCTCATTTCAGGTCTATGGTAACTTTATTTTGACTTGACTTTATTAGAGCCAAGACTTTATCCAATAGTTTTAAAAGAAATCAAAAAATGTGGCATGGCTTACAATACTATTTTGTCATATAAGGATTGTCATATAAGGATTATGGGCGCAGCAGCACCATTTTGTTGCTGACTATTCTAAAGAATCCCAGCAATCTAGTCATGCATGTCACAGCTGTTGCATCTGTCTTTACCCAAATATTTTTTCACAGCACAGAATACACACAGCATTGTGTGAATTGCCTTTAAATTAGTAGTTGGAAAAGGCACTGCAACTCATTTATGACACATTTTTCATTACGTACAGATCTCACTAACACTTATTTTAGTTTCCATATCAAAATAGTACTTGACCTAGCTTCAGCAAAACTACAGAACAGAAAGCCAGAGAAAGGAGTATTCACTCACTGGAATGTTTTCTTTTTGCTGTAACTGTAATAGAGCTTATTAAAAACAAACAGGATTGCTTCAGTACCTAATGTATTTAATTATTTGAAACTAATTTGTACTTGTTTTTATTTCTAAATAAGGTATTTGTCAGCCAGAAATTAGTCATATTCCATGATATTCTGTCATTACTCCCAAATTTACAGATATCCTGTTTTGATTCTGAAAACTTATAATTTTTATTGTTTGGATTTACATACTAGTTATAAAGCATTTTCATTTATGTTAAATATACATATATATATATATATATATATGTATTATGACTACAGAGCTTTTTACTCATTTCACCTCATAGAAAGCAATTTTTTAATAATATTTGTGACTCCACACAGGAAGTCAAGTGGCCTGGTAGAGTGGACTGCCAGGAGAAGGATAATAAGTAGTTGCATGGCAAATTAGAATGAGTAATTTAGTTTTCTCTCTCTCTCTCTTTTTTTTTCCCCCTTTTTGTTGACTGTATTGTCTGATTATTGTGTTTTCATATGAAAAATATGTGATAGTAGTCATCTCAGACATTCTTGTTATGATCTGAGTTTGGAGATCCTGTTTTTACTTCTAGTGTACTCATCTACCAAATACAATTCTCTTAGTTCAAATTTGGAATCAGAAGATTTTATTCCTTCTTGTTTACAGTTCATGTATAACTTCTTTTTATCTTTTTCAGTTCAGAATTTACAAAACACACCTTCATTTATTGACTTTTTCTTGAAAAAGAAAAAAAAAAAGAACATCAAACGTGCTTTTGTGTACCTGGAGAATGTGGGAATGTGGGATTTAGAAAAAAAAATAAGAATTATCAGCTCATACTGAAATTTGAAATCAATGTAACATTTTGATTCCTCATCCTTTAAGTTTATTTAATGTCCAATAAAAAATTTCATTTCAATCTAAGCCTATTCTGGAACTGTATCATATCATTACATTTTACAGATATTACCATTTCAAACATCTCTTTAGGTCTGCAGTACAAGAGGTGAAGGATAATGTGTCCTTGGGTGCCTGTGATGTGAAGAAGCCTTGGAACACATCATTACTGCAGTGCAGCTGGACATCTGCTGCACAGAATGTAGCACATCCACAAAGAAAAACCCTCTGGGATTCATTCTGAAGGAGCATGTTTAGCCTTTGAGAGAGGCTGATGCAGAACAGGGTAAGGAACTGGATCTAAGATCATGAATTGAAGATTAGGAAGGATCCAGGTAGAAATATATTGCCAAGGAGAGAATGGAGAGAGAGCAGGTTTGGTCAAAGATTTGGTGCAATACGCTGCTTCTTCCAAAACTTTCTTGATTTCAAAACCTTGATTTCCATGCATTTGGGGTTCAGGACATTGCTCACTTATGAGATAACCTGTGACATCTTTGATGTATTCTGAAATGACAGTTTCCCACAAACTAAATTACATGGATATCTCAGGCTTACTAAGATATCTCAAACAGCAGTAGATGTCTGTGTGTGAGCACTTGAAAAAATCCTTCAGAGACATGTTCAGGTCCAGATTCAGGCACATGAAGGTGCCCACAATGTCTCTATTTACACGTGAATTTGGTATTTAAGCTCCTGTTATAGCTGGCACTGTCTGCCCACTATGGAGGTTAAAGAACTACTCAGTTCCCCCCATACCAGTCCTACATCTGACTGGCTGTGGCTTATCAGACTTGACTGTGTTGACAAGGGGTTTAACTCACTTGCTTGGACACAGGTAGCCAGTGGCATTTTGCTCACTCTCGACCTACACAGGTGGAGCATGCAGGAGCCCTACAACATCCCATGTCCCTCTGGAGTAGCAGCTGGAGTCCAGCCCTCTCCCCCCCCCCCAAAAAAAAAAAACAAACCAAAACAAACAAACAAACAAACAATCAAACAAAAAAACCAGCCTTGGGGCATCTCAGGTGGCAGGAGCTGTCTGTGTGTTGGCAACTGAGTAATCCATGTGGATATCTCTGCTACCTGTAACAGGAGCTGAGATATCTAATTTGCACATAAGCATCTATACTTTGGCTTTTAAACTTAGTTATTTTTCTTTTCATGGTGAATCCCACCATTTACTTTTCTCCTTTATTATTTGTCAGTATTGCAGTTAAATTTATCATTAAACCTGTTAGCTAATGTGAGCCTAAACTCCCACTGGACTATATTCTCCAAAGCTGCTGTCTCCTGCTTGCATTGTGCTACCAGAGACCTGCAGTAGCAGCAAGTATCATTTTAGATCTTCCTTAGAGGAAAACAGAACAAGCTCCTCTCTTCTCAAAAGTAGCTATGACCGTGAATACATCGATGACTATTACTTGTAGAAGGAATAACACATCATCATAAAGTTATAGAATCAGAGTGGTTTGGATTGAAAAGGACCTTAAAAACCATCTAGTTCCAACCTCCTGCAACAGGCAGAGATGCCACCCACTAGATCAGGTTGCCTAAGGCCTCATCCAACCTCACCTTGAACACCTCCAGGGATAGGGCATCCACAACCTCTCTGGGAAACTTCTTCCAGTGTCTCACCACCCTCTGAGTGAAGTATTTCCTCATAACCTCTAATCTAAATTTGCCATGTTTTACTTTAAAACCATTCCTCCTTGTGCTGTCATTATCTGCCTGAGCAAAAACTTGTTCTCCATCTTTTTTATAACTCCTCTCCCTCCTTTAATTATTGAAAAGCTGCTATGAGCTAACCCCAGAGCCTTCTCTTTAGGCTAAACATCCCCAACTCCCTCAGCCAGTCTTAACAGGAGAGGTGCTCCAGACCTTTGATCATCTTTGTGGCCCTCCTCTGGACTCATTCTAATACTTCCATGTCCTTCTTGTGCTGGGTGCCCCAGACCTGGATGCAGCACTCCAAGTGAGGCCTCACAAGGGCAGCATAGAAGGGGATAATCATCTCCTTTGAACATGTCAGAGTACAAACAGAATATGCTTGGTGATATTCATGTGTGACTGGTCTTTTTCACTGAGTTGTGCTATGTTCCTTTAAAAGCAGTGTTATCAGCACACTGCTACATGCCCCTATTGACAAACTTATCAACAGAAATTTTCAAGATCTTTACCTCCAGATTGATTAATACTCCTCTGAAATTCCACCTTAAGAGTTAGATTTGGGTATATAAGCTAAAACATTAGTCTTTTAAAATCTTTGGATCCTGAGAAGCTGTACAGTTTACCATTGTTTCTTTGTCTTTTATATATTATTCATGAACATTCTTCACAAATATTTTTTTCTCTTTTTTTTTTTTTTTTGGTATTTGGTAAACTGTCTGTTCTTTCTTATTACAGAATCATAGTTCTTGTGTAAAGAGGTAAATAGTTATGTGCAGCTAACAGTATTTTTGTTTGAATGCACCCGGTTAAATGATATTAAATATTTCTGTTTCAGTGAAGGAGATCTGAGGAGGTTATGGATTATTTATTTATCTCTGCTGCCTCTTCCATTCATTGTTTTGCACTCAGAAAAAGCCCATCAAGGACTATAAGCATGGTTTGGTTTGTCCTTTGTCCTTTGTTGGTGTCAAGGTAGATAGTGAACCACAACTAAGTAAATAGTTGGAAGGTAACACTTCATCTCTGAAGTATAAAACTCTGTTATACATCATGAATTATTTGAGGGTTGCATTTACACTAAAATAGTAAACAGGGCAGGACCCAAAGTTCAAACACTGGTATATGGTACTGTGTAGTGACTAACATGTCTTTTGGGGCATTTTTGGCTTGTGACAACTTTTCCCAGATAATACTGAGAACAGGTCTGTCTCCAACAGACAGCATGTATAAGGGTCTCTCTAGCTGTGGGAGAGATTTTTAAAATATAGACATGTATTATGGACACTTGGTGCTTGAGGGCTGAAAAACAAACAGTGTGCTATCTTACTTTCAAATACTGATGGAGTATTAAGGAAAATCTATAAGGCTAACTGAGGCTGCAAGATTTTACAAATAAACTGCAGAATCAGTATTTGTGTCTTTGTGTCAATTGCAAGGTTAAAAGAATCATTTGAGGGAAAGTCATGAACAGATTAAAAGAGCTGTGTTTGTCAGACAAATCTTTCTCAGTCATAATTGAGCCAATTTAAATTTGGTCCTTTGCTTCTTTAGGAGCTAAGATTTGTTTATCTGAAGACAGAAGATTGTAAATGTTCCAAAGAATTTACTAGTCGGGAAATTATACTGCAGAAATGTTAAACATGATATACTTCCATCATTATGATAAAGGAATGCCGTTTACAACAGTAAATTTTACATAAAGGAAGTGATTCTAGGGCTTAAAATTTCTTTTTGCTATGAAATTTAATAAAAATAAGGGACATAATTAAAACAAGTTCTTGATAATTTGAGCATGATTTATTGTGGCATCTTCAAATATGTTAACTGCCTCAAGGACTAAAGGAAATGAAAATAACAAATGTGTTTAAAAAACAAAACTCTTCAGTGTACTTAAAACATTCATGGGTGGTGGATGCGCTTTGGGCTGTAAAGATTCTAGCAGCTGGTTACAATAGCTTCTTCCAAAACAGAGACTTTCCTGTGTCTGAGATGTTTTCTCTTTCAGATAAAGATGAAGTTCTTCCAAATTACTGCTTAAAATTTGGGTAACTTGAACACATGTCAATTGAACAAAATAATATTAATCATTTTTTAAAGTTTCAAATGTTTCTCAGGCTTGCTTGTAGACTGTTTATTATGATAATGTGTTAATCTTAATTGAAACATAAAAATGGTATGTATAGAAATAATTTTTTTTTTATTTTTTTTTTTTTAGTAAGCATATATTGAATGAGAACAATGTATTCCCTTTTCCTGAAAACATGAATTAAGGTGATAACAAAATTATCAGACATCATAGTATCCTAATAAAAGGTACTTTTAACAAGATAAGTAAATAAATTAGGCTACTAATTGCTTTGAGATATTAGGGGGTACAAATATCTAACTTGATTCCAAGAGGTAACAGACAAATTCACAGAGGATCAAGGACTCAGGACTATCCAACATGGGGTAAATTTAACTTGAAGAAGTGTCCAAACCAGCAACTTCCAGAGGCTCGATGGTAAGGGAAAGTGGTAGCCGGTACTTTTACTGCTCTTTTATTTTTTCTTAACTTTTGATAGCAGCTCTGTTAAACATAAAATGTTGGAGAAAATGGATATTTCATTGAACACAATAAAGTGGATTTATGCCTGTAAAGATGCTCATCACTCTATCTTGTTATGCCATCTAATATAGGTTAAAGTTTGTATGTATATTCTTTTTGAGGGTTGAGAAAAATATATACAAAATAAAGTAGAAGAGACTCACAGTCTCTTCATATTCAAAGTATATCTGATTTTAAACATATAATGACTGTAAATGGAAATTTAAAATCAGATATTAAATTTAGAAGGAAATAACTATTTGGTTCTCTACTTTGGTATCCTGTCTTACATTAGGATAATGTTGAAAATTATATAGAATCATAGCATGGTTTAGGTTGGAAAAGTCTTTAAAAATCATTTAATTTCAACCCCCTGCCATAGGCAGGGATACGTTCTGCCTCACCAGGTCACCCCAAGCCCCATCCAACCTGGCTTGAACACTTCCAGGGATGGGGCATCCACAGTTTCTCTGGGCAACTTGATTAAGTGCCTAACCACCCTCAGAGTAAAGAATTTCTCCCTTGTGTCTAATCTAAATCTACTCTCTTTTACTTTAAATATTACTGCTTGTCCTATCCCTATACTTCCTGACAGAGTCCCTCCCCAGTTTTCCTGTAGGCCCTCTTTGGTATTAGAAGGTTGTTATAAGGTTTCCTTGGAGCCTTCTCTTTTTTTTCAGGCCGAAGAACCCCAACTCTCTCTGCCCCGTTCTGTTAAGAGAGGTGCTACAGATCCTTGATCATCTTTGTGGCCCTTCTCCATGTCTTGGTTTCAGTTAGGACAGAGTTATTTTTCCTCCTAGTAGCTGGTAGGGTGCTATGTTTTGGATTAGGATGTGAACAGTGCTGTTAACATGATGATGTTTTAATTGTTGCAGAGCAGTGCTTACACTAAGCCAGGGACTTTCCAGCTTTTCACTCTGTCCTGCCAATGGGCAGGCTGGGGGTGCAGCAAGAGCTGGGAGGAGACAGACCCAGAACAGCTGACCCAAACTGGCCAAAGGGGTATTCCATACCATCTGATGTCATACTAAACAATATATAGGGGTGACTAGCCTGGGTGGGGGGGAGTGGCTGCTTGGGGATAGGCTGGGCATCGGTCAGTGGGTGGTGAGCAATTGCATTGTGCATCACTTGTTTTGTACACACTATTATTATTATTATTATTATTATTATTATTATTATTATTATTATTATTATTATTTCCTATCTTAATAAACTGCCTTTATCTCAACCCACAGGCTTCACTTTCCTGTTTCTCTTCCTCATCCCAGAGAGGGAGAGGGGAGGCTGTGTGGTGTTTAGCTGCCAGCTGGGTTAAACCACAACACTCTGGAATCATTTTATGTCCTGCTTATGCTGGGGGTCTCAGAGCTGAACACAGTTCAGCAGTACACAGCAATCTCCACAGAACAGGTGGAGTCTCATGGGAAGAGAGAAGAGGGGGAGAATCACTTCCATTGACCTGCTGGCCGCATTTCTTTTGATGCAGCACAGGGCACAGAAAAAGAAGTTTTTCCTAATATCCAACCTAAACCTCCCCTGGTGCAACTTTAGTGCATTCCCCCTTGTCCTATCACAGGTTGCATGGGAGAATAGACCGATCCCCATCGCGCTACATCCTCCTAAAAGGTACCTGTAGAGAGTGATAAGGTCACCCCTGAGCCTCCTCTTCTCCAGGCTGAACAGTCCCAGCTCCCTCAGCCGCTCCTCCTAAGACTTGTTCTCCAGACTCCTCACCAGCTTCGTTGCCCTTCTCTGAACTCGCTCGATCACCTCAGTGTCCTTCTTGTAGTGAGGGGCCCAAAACTGAACACAGTACTTAAGGTGCAGCCTCACCAGAGCTGAGTACAGGGGAACAATCACTGCTGTAGTCCTGCTAGTCACACTGCTACTCATATAAGCCAGGATGTTGTTGGCCTTTTTGGCCACCTGAGCACACTGCTGGCTCATACTCAGCCAACTATCAACCAATACTGCCAGGTTCCTCTCTGCCAGGCAGCCACTCTTTCCCCAGCCTATAGTGCTGCTTGGGGTTGTTGCACCGCAAGTGCAGGACCCAGCATTTGGCTTTTTTGAACCTCATACAGTTGACCTCAGCCAATCTGTCCAGCCTATCTAGATCCTCCTGCAGAGCCTTCCTACCCTCAAGCAGATCGACACACACACCTAACTTGGTGTTGTCTACTAAATTACTAAGGGTGCTCTCGATCCCCTCATTCAGACCATTGATAAAGATACTGAAGAAAACTGTCCCTAATACAAGTGTCCCCTGGGGGACACTACCAGTGAGCAGCCTCCAAGTGGATTTAACTCCATTTACCATGACTCTTTGGGCCTGCCTACCAAGCCAAATTTTAACCTGACAAAGCATACACCAGTCCAAGCCATGAGCAATCAGTTTCTTCAGGAGAATGCTTTGGGAAATGGTGTCAAAAACCTTACTGAAGTCAAGGTAGACCACATGCACAGCCTTTCCCTCGTCCTCTAAGAGCGTCACTTTGTCACAGAAGGAGATCAGGTTCACCAAGCAGGACCTGCTTTTCATAAATCCATGATGACTGGGTCTGATCACCTGGTAAACAGGATGTCAGGAGTGGGATTTGAACCCACACCTCCAGGGGAGACTGTGACCTGAACGCAGCGCCTTAGACCGCTCGGCCATCCTGACAACTTATTACAGTCTTGTCCCATTAGCCATCATTATTCTTGCTTGATAAACAAGCACCTTAATAGCAGTGATCTTAAAAAGACAATTAATTGAATCATTCTTCATAACGTTTCAATGTCTTGGGTATTTTTCTTCATTTTCTTTCCTGATAATCTAGGCAGTTCAGCCACTTAAAATATAAGACAGTGAACAATGGATTGGACATCAAAATTTTGTATTCGAATAAGATCAAAAAGGATAGACATATGAGGTCTTAGTTGAAAACCCTCCACAATTTTATAATATATTTTAAATAGACTTTTTTTCCATTTTTTCTTTTTTAGAGGGCCACTTGGTTTCTGTCTCCAATGGTAAATGAATGAATGAATAAATAAATAAATAAATGAAACTCAAAGGCAGTACCATTTTTTTAAAAATATTATTGCAATAACAATAAATTTTATATATATATATATATATATTCCTTAATAAAAGAACCATAAACATTAATTCTACATTAAAAGTTATTCCTTGCCCTTTAGGAATTCTATCCCTTGTTTTTAAAATGAGATATGGAAGAAATCTGTGTGCATGTGTTCTTGCTGGTCTCTTTAAAAAAAAAAAAAAAAAAAGAAAAAAAAAAGTGGAGTCCTTTTTGCCATGTTTATTACTTCTTCAGAAATATAGGGAAGTTTTTGGAAAAAGGAGACTCAGTAATTTATTGTTAACAAAGTATTAATTTTTAGCTTTTGTTTTCAGCTTTGTTTTCAATTAGTTTTCTGGAGGTAGAGAACTACAAGAGACACTATTACTAATTTATATGTTCATAGCCATAAAAAGTGTTTTCCTTAGTTATTTTGTAGTAAATATAACAGTAACATGATGCTATTTCTAAAACCAAGGATAATTCCAGGTCTGATCAGAATTAACTATTTATTATTATTATTTTAAGCTCTGGCAATTGGACCTTTTTATGGGAATTTATGATTATCTGACTCTTTTTGGATACTTTACTTAGTGGACTAACTGGCCTTAATTCTGATCTGTGTTTCTAGTGTTATATGAAGAAATTTTTAACTGTCATTCTATTTGTTTTTTTGTTGTTGTTGTGCTTGTGGTTATTTTTGTAGTTGTTTTAATGAAAATAATCTATCTGCATCTTGCTATTAATTTTTATAATGATTCTTTATCATTAGGAAAGATTTAGAATTGTTTTTCTGTTCAAATATCATTTTCCATTTTTTTTTTGAATAAGCTACTATATATTTATCTTCTTGTGCAGTCTCTCAGAGGATATTTAAGGGTTTGAAAAGTCTCTGTTTTGGTTTATTGGGTTGCAAATTTCATCTGATGTTATTTTTAGCTAAATATTAAAAAAAATACAAACAGTAAAGTCTTTCAATACAAAAAAAAAAAAAAAAAAAAAAAAAAAGCTGTGAGATTAGAACTGAAACTAAATATCCATAAACTGCAACCTATTTATCAATACCAGTATAACAGAATATACATTGAAGTCACAAGACAGATTCTTCTAAGTGTCTCTAAGATTGTAAGAAAAACTACAGTACTAGAATCGAAGGACTTTTGGAAGAAAAAATAAATACCACTAAGTATAGATTTAAATGTTTGCATATTTTCAGCAAAAGTGTGTATAAATTCACTACAGCATGCGAAATAGTATCCATTCTACACACAATTACTTTTTCTATATATTGTTATACTGTACTCAGACTTATCTAAATGAAACAGGTTCAAGAAAAAAACTAAACTCTGTTATAGAATTCTCCATAAAATATAGTATATATTTTCTACCAGTTAGCTGTTTTTTTTTCCATAACAAATGAGCATAGAGAGAGAGATGCACTCCAGAAAGTGATTCACCCTCTCTCTAAAGTACAACAAATTGCTTTCTGGACACAGTTTTCTCTTTCCATTGACTAAAGGGGCTGTACATAGAAAATACCAAAATGTCCTGTTTTTTTCTTCTTAAGTGCCTCTCTGCTACATTTTCCTCATTCTAATGATTATCCCTCACACAAATTTTAACCAGTATACATTAAAGTCTGCCTCTGCTGCATTTACCATGCATAGCTTTTGTCAGTTACTCTATTGATTGGCATACATTTCTCTTGAAGACCTCACAAGCAGCTGAAATTACAGTCTGTGATTCCTTTCCTGAATCCTTTTACTAAACATTTAGTATACAACCAATTTGCCAGCTTCTCTGCAGCTATGTGAAGCTTGAGCACATACCAGTAATTTCTTTGGAGTTGTGTTCAAAGCAAAACAGACTAGTATAATTTAGCTAACAGAGCAATGTGAATCTACAGCACAGCATGTTTCTAAACTAAGTTACCAATGCCTTGTGACTTTTTGAGCTTGGAGGATACTTTTCTCTCAGCATGCTGTTTTTTTCCCCATCCCTGATGCTAACCATTTTAACAGTAGCTCTTTTCCGTGGGCCACTTATCTTAATTCATTCTACACAAGAAGAAATACATATAAAAGGAAAATATACTGTACAGAAACATGCAGAATTACACCTTTATAAAGTGTGTCTTTCCTTCTTTTATAGCAGTTATCTGTATATCTATGTGAACATCTGGAGTTCTTGAGTTGAATGAGAATATTAACTTTTTATTTATACTTGTAATCAATGCAGAATATGAAATAAAGGAATCCATAATGTATGTACTACTTACATATTATACATATTACATTATCTTTATGCCCTCAGAGACCTTCATTTTCTCTCTTCCAACTCCTTTACTAATATCAGGTTTTTTTTGTGAGGCTTCCTTAAGTACCATAGATACAGTGGTTTTGGGGGGTTGATTAGCAAAAATGTATAAATCACACATGCATGTGAGACTTCCCTCTAGATATTCACCAGGGAGCATTCAGCTTTGCCTGGGGAAGTAATTTGTAAGGATAACTGATCAGGTCAAGTTTGAGAGATCCTTTTCGATTCTGATGATATCACATTAAGTTAGGCGACCTTGGAGAGATCCTGGCCTGAATATAAAGTCTGTGGGTCTTGTGAGGCTTTGGGAGAGAAGACAAGTATGAAGTCATCAGACAAGCTCTTATTTCTGACTTTAAGCTGTGGAAAATTGATTTTAAGAATATGTCCTGGTTTCAGTTGGGACAGAGTTGTTTTTCCTCCTAATGGCTGGTGAGGTACTATGTTTTGGATTGGGATGAGAAGAGTGCTGATAACATGCTGGTGTTTTAATTGCTGCAGAGCAGTGCTTACACTAAGCCAAGGACTTTTCAGCTCCTCGCTCTGTCCTGCCAGCGGGCAGGCTGGGGGGGGCAGCAAGAGCTGGGAGGGGTCAGCCCCAGGACAGCTGACCCAAACTGGCCAAAGGGGTATTCCATACCATCTGACGTCATGCTGAACAATATACAATATATAGGGGTGGCTAGCCAGGGTGGGGGGCCGGCTGCTCGGGGTTGGGCTGGGCATCGGTCAGCGGGTGGTGAGCAATTGCATTGTGCATCACTTGTTTGTACATATTACTATTATTATTATTATTATTATTATTATTATTATTTTCTCTCTTAAATAAACTGTTTTTATCTCAACCCATAAGCTTCACTTTCCCGTTTCTCTCCCCCATCCCAGAGAGGGAGGGGGGAGGGTGAGCGAACGGCTGTGTGGTGTTTAGCTGCCGGCCGGGTTAAACCACAACAGAATACAGCTTATTTTTAAAGATCTAATCCTGATAATGATAATGTTAGCTTAAAAAGCAACAAAATCTATTTGCCATAATCTATTTGCCATCTCTTTGATAACAGTAGCAGATTCTCAATAGAGAAATTGTTCATTATAGGTATCATCTAAAGGTCTCATCTAAATTTTGCTTTTGGCGAATTAGGTAGCTGATGAAACCTGAAGAGAAAGGAAAAACAATCATAGCTCTGACACAACTCCTGATATTCTCTTCCCACTTCTGCCCCTTTCCCATCCCAAAAGTGGATAACAGATTTGCCTCTATTGTTGGAAATTTCTAACTATCCCACTCTGCCATCAGCACTAGCGTGGCATGTGCTTTGACCCTGAAACCATCAGGGTAATTCTGATCTGGCAACAGCTCTGTTAAGTTGTGCAGCATCCTGGTGAAGAAGACTGATGCTAGCCTGGGGATAACTATGTTGTATAAACACACACTTATATTTCCATATGTCTGCCGAGAGCATACAACATAATTGTTGTATGAAATCATCTCACTTCATAACGTCATAAGCATCGAAATGAAATGCCAATGTGTTTATAATTTTAATTTCCTTCATTGTATTAAGCAATGTCTCGACAAAAAATAAAAATAAATCTTCTTTTACAGTGACTAGTTTTAAGTTATAAGTTCTATAATAATTTTAACAAAAATGTAAGATCTCATAGCTTTTTTGAGGGTAACACTAATAGTGTTATAGAGTTATAGCGCTAATAGTGTAATAATGTTAGCTTCCACTAGCTGATGGCAAGTTGTGCTATTGCAGTTTTTAAAAGTATTAATTTCTGTATCAATGTTATTGGTTTGCAATCAACAAATTTAAAATTAGGCATAAATATACTTGCTATAACTGCCATGTAATATCTAGAAGAGAATTAAAAAAGCAGAACAGCTGATTGAAGCAATATTATAGGATTTTCTATGTGGAGCGAGGGTGAAGATACAGGATAATAAAAATGCATTTAAAATGTAATATTATAAGGGAAATATCACATATTACTAATGCATGCATATCTGTACTGGGGGAACAAAACTTGAACTGAAAAGAGATCCCTGATAAATAACAATTCTCTATTGGTGTAATGACCATGGGAAATTTGAGATTCAAAGACAGTTTGGACTAAGGAGACAAATCTCGTATCCAGTACCAGTATATCCATACTCAAAGTATGTTGGCTCCGATGTTATTAATATCTAAATAACGATGAGCCCACTGGAGAAAATCTCAATTTTCTGGTAGCCAAGGTTTTGACTTTTGATGCATCTCTGAGAAAAAAAAAAAAAAAAAAAAAAAAAAAAGTCTGTAGCAGAATAAGAACATTAGCAAAATCAGTTATTTAGTTAGAAGAGTGCTTCCATCTGCAACACTAACATTTGTACCCATGCTGTAAAGATTTAATATTCTCATAGATTCATATGAAAGCCCAAAGTAATGTAACTGTAGGAAAAGAAAAGTATTTGTGGGGCTCCCCTGTACAAAACTCAGTGTATGATGAAACATCTGATGCTTGTGAACAGTACAAAATAGAAGAAACAAACCTTTCATACCAAATTAATTCATACCAAATTCACTTTTTCTTTTCTCTGATCATCAAGATTTTGAAAAGAAGATGGATCAGTCAGGAGCTCCTTAGATCCATCTGCTTTTCTGTTAGTACAACCCAGAGACTGCTGTAGCCCTACCCAGTCCTGTTCTCTAAGGAAGTGTGCATCAGCTGACAAACAGGTCCATGTACACTCTAGTCTATCCCAATATAGAGAGTGAGGAATTGGCTCTCTGCCTAAAATATCTTCACAGAGAAAAGAACATGAAGAATTTTGCTTGTAGATTTGGCCATGGTAAATAAATAATCTCTGAAATAAGAATGGAGTAGAAGAACATACCATATGCTGCTGCAGTTTAGACAATAGAATCTGTTTAATGTTTATTGAAATATCATCAGATAGTCAAAATTCTTTATTTTCAACAATCTAGATTAATAAAGTATGTGTAACATATCCCTTAATCAGTCAACCTCACCTTCACTCTGTATTTGCTGATACTTGCAAAGATTTGCGGTAAACTGGAGGAGATTTGTAAGAACATCTACAATATTTATTTATTTATTTATTTATTTTTATTTTGAAGCATTTGGTTCACACACTTTTGAAAACCAGAGTGTTTTGTAGTGAGGCAAAATCTTCTGTACAAGGCATGGCATTGGTCTTTGACATTTCTTCAAACTAAAGATGATTCTGAAACATTTACTTATGTTTATTACTTTTTTTTCCCCATAAATGGTCCCTTTGAGCAAATGTATTTCCTGAGCACAGTATTATATGTGGCCATGTATAATGCAGCACTGTTTGCCTAACCTCTCCTTGTCTGCTTCTGTTGCATTTTTATTGGAAAGCTTCCAAAAATCTTTGTTAAAAACTGTTCACAATGAGATCAACAGAACACTTGAGCTTTGTTGGAGTACTGCTTAGGAAACATGCATGAATAACATTGCCTGTATAAAAACATATTAAATACAAAACTGAATAAAACAAAATTCACAATTATAGAAGAACAAAGTTACTCAGCCGAAGTCCCAAAGGTAACAAAATCACACAGGCTATGAAGCCAAATATAACCCCAGTACAAATGAAACTACACAGTGGTATCAATAAGTAACTGTTGGGTCACAATTTTCTGAGGAATATTCAGACAATAGACAGCAAATTATGAGTGGAGAAGTATGTGAAATACATAATTATTCAGAGGAAAAACTGGAACAATAATTAATTAACATGTATCTACTCTATGGATTCTGACTAAACATTTAGTAAAATGCTAGAGAACAAGATACTGAAACAAAGGTTGTACTAGGATTATTGAATTTTATAATAAAAATTATCAAACCCAGATTGCAATTTAAAAACAAACAAACAAAAAACAGATAATCGTTTATTAATCACTTAACAACCTTTTCAGCTACTCTAAGAATATCCATACTTACCATATGACTATCATACTTACCGTATGACTATCACCAGTCACAACAGTTCTTAGATATCCATCAGATGCTTACAAGGTATCCAGCAGAAAATAAGAGATGTGATTCTTCTAATCTAACTAACAGATGAACATCCAATGTCTAAGCCCAGAGACTCTCAGTACACTGAAAAAGATATCACAAGGAAGCTGTTTATGATGTATTAAGACAGTCATCTAAGACAATTAAGATAAATAACTACCTGGAGATCCTAGTACCACTTCTATGACCACAAAGGAGATGATGTAATTAGTTTAGACTGAGCCACTCTTGTATGGTCAGAAGAGTGAATGAAACCCACCTGAATATTTGACCTTCCAGTGTCTCTACTGACTCGCTGAATTCAGGGTGCTGTCATCTTTCATCTGTGTGCAATAAACGGGATACTGCAGAGGCCATTGTTGCAAGCTTGCCTAAAATAGATTCTTTTGTAGATTAACCTACAGAATAAGTTCCTGCTTATGTAATCACAATTCAAGTATAAATAAAGTATTGATTCCTCACTAGGGATATAGTCTTCTAATGCTTTGAGCCAAGAAAGCAAGGCCGTCATGTTCTTGAGAGCTTAAAAGAGTAAGAAACAAGCTATAGAGTTTTGTACATTTTGGTTTGAAAACCAAATGGAAAAAGCAGGAAATCCATCCAAAAGACCAATGCAGTAGTCTAGACAGGAAATAGCTAGGGCATGAACCATTATTTTGGCCCTTGATAAAGCAAAAAAATAAAAATAAATAAATAAATAAATCTAAATTGTTGCTATAGTAAGCACATTTAATGTGAGTGATCTGGCAGTTGTACCAGTAAGAGTAGCAACATTTAGTGCAGTGTGAAATCACAGGTTCTTAAAGATGAAACATGAATTAGGTGTGAAGAAATGAGTCTGAGAAGCTTTCTTTGACATTGCTGGAGCCAGGATTTCCCCTGTGAATGGAAGCCATACCACATTATAACAGAAGCATTACATCTGCTTACACTCATTTTGCCCAGGTGTGACCTGATTAGACTCAGATACGTAAATCTTTTATAGGAAAAAAAAAAAAAAATGTATGCCCAGCATTATGGAATTGCTTTGTAAAAACATATTCATCTTATTAAGAAATAAAGTGATATTTTGATACTTTAAAAACAGACCCCTTTGAAATAGCTTCCTATCTGACAATTTCTCTTTAGTTTCTTAGAAAGTCAGGATGTTTTTAAAAGCTTGAAACTGAAACAAAATATTTGGTTTTCACAAAACAGAATGATTTAAACCACACCTTTTACAATTTTGTTTTGTTAGAAATCCTGCCTTTTCCATAAAAGAAAAAGATTCAAAAGTTTGAAATTGAAAACAAAACTTTCAAACACACACATATATATATATTTATATTGCCAAAGTTATCCTATATATTAAGTATCTGAAATGTATGGATGATTAGAGAGATCTAAAATTTGTTTAGTTTTGTTTCATTTACCTCCTTTTATGTACTGAATGAAATTGCAGCTAGAAATATATAGATTTTTTTTTGCATATGTGGAAGTGGAACTAGAGATACAACAGTAAACCCTTTTGAAAATATTTTAGCTTAAGACTGTAAGCAGTGTTATGCACCACTTATTTAATATAAAATAAATTGTAATTACATTGGACCAATGTATATTTTCTGCAGAAAGGTTATTGTAAAAACAGTTCCCAAACACACATTTTGCAGCTAAAGATTAACTGGACATTGACCTGAAAGATCTAAGAAAATACCAGTGTCTGTCCTGTGTGCACATGCATACATGTGTGCAAACATCTTTGCAATGGCAACTGAAAGATGTTGCATAACTGTAGGCCCAGAAAGTGGGCATTCTTTTCACAGTAACTGTGGCCAGCTAAGCTATCCCTTAGCTAAGTCCTCCCTAGCACAGTGTGCTCCTTGGTCCTTCTGCTACTCCTGTGCTCACAAGCAGCCCAAATGGCAATGCAGCTATATTAAGTAGGAGAGGAGGATTCTCAATACTTGTTACTGATTGGGGTGAGCATTTCTTTTAAAACAACAGTAAACATTTAGTGGTTCATGTTCATTGATACTTTATTTATGCACTAAAATGCAATAGGAGTCTGATCTCTGTCTGGTGTGACCACTCAATCATGTTTCTGTTGTGACGTGTGCTGTGTGAGATCACAGCATATGCTTGGGCTGCCTTTGTGTAGCTGCAGGAGAACAGATGATACTTGATCTGATCCTGAGGCTGTCAGGTCAAAATTACCCTATCAAAATATTTAGAAAAAAAAAAAAAAAAAATTGAAGCAGCAGTATGAACAGGTACCAGATCTGTATAGTGGCATGTGGCTTCAGCTCTTTTGATCAATTACTAGAAGCTTGAAAATTGATTTAATCTTCTTTGAGTGGTTATTTAATTATTTAAAAAAAAAAAAAAATAGATTTTCTGATGCTGAGTTTCATACAGCAAAACCACTAAGTAGCAAGACCTGTTCTTAGAAGAACTTTGGGCTTTTGGCTGGGATAGAGTTGATTTTATTCCTAGTAGTTGGCTTGCTGCTGTGCTTTGGATTTAGGAGAATAACGCTGATAATACACTGATATTTTAGTTGTTGCAGAGCAGTGCTTACATAAAGCCAAGGACTTTTCAGTTTCTCATGCTTCTCATCCTGCCAGGTGCACAAGGAACTGGGAGGGGATGCATGAAGACAGATGACCCAGACTGGACAAAGAGAGGTTCTATATGACATCATCTCAACTATAAAACTGTGAGAAGTTGGCCATGGGGGCTGCCATTACACAGGGACTCTGTCTGGGCATCAATTGGCTAGTGGTGAGCCATTGTATTGTGCATGACATGCTGTGTTTATTATTGTTATTAATTATTATTGTTATTGTTAATTATAATTATTATTATCCTTTTCTTTACAATTTTCGTTATTAAACTGACCTAATCTCAACCCATGAGTCCTTCCATATTTCTCGTTAATTTTCTCCCCTATTCCTCAGTGGGGGAGTGAGCAAATGGCTCTGTTGTGTTTTGCTTTCTACCATGTTAAACCACAATAAAGGGGAAAGGAACAAAATTCCCTCAATCCAGCTGAATTTCATTTTCATCCAAGGCAAAAATCAAATGTTGACTACAAATTACATGTATGTCTTTAATAAAATAAAAATAATAAAATAAATAAAATAAAATAAAATAAAATAGATTTGGAACCTAGACCTTGTTTCTTAAATGTGAAAGCTTTTATAACTATACCCAGATTTCCCAGAGATTAAAAGATTAGGGAAAAAAAAAAAAATTACTTGGACTATCTCATTCTTTTAGAGCCTTTAATAAAAAAGAGAGATGCTATTTTTTTTTTCTTTGTCTGCTCTTTCTTTTTTCTTTTATTTTATATATATATTTTTTTTCTGTGTGCATTTTTGGCACCTGTCTACGTGCAGAAAATAATGTCCTCAAATTTTCTAGAAAGGCTGTGCTTTATCTTTATTCAACTATTTTATTACTCTGCTTTGGGAGAGTTAAGATTTGCTTCAGTAAGTACTGGAGCATAAGAACATGGAACACCTGCAGCTGGTGGATGCAATCTCATTTCCTGGGATTTCCAGAACAAAGAAGTTCAAATTTCTTTTAACTGACCCCTCAAACCTGCTAAATTTTAGCTTCATTAATTTCATATCATTTCAGTCAGTTCTCAAAAGAGAATGAAAAAACATGGTTGAATTTAAGACCTTGCATTGCAGAAGAACACGGGTATAGATCACAACCAGGAAGACTAGGAAGACCAGGAAATTAAAAAACAGGTGAAATTTCTATAAAACATGTATATTTTAACCACAGCCAAAGTATTTTTTATTTTTTTTTCCCCTCAACATGTACAGTATTTTTTTTTGGGGGGGGGGGGAGGGAGGTTGGTTGTTTTATAATTAAGCCCCTTTTAAAAGACGGAAATATCTGTATAATCCCTCTCTGAATGGGACATAGCCACTAAGCCAAGATTCTGTTAGCTGCTGCTCATTTGTTTCCACTTTTTCCTCTTCTCAGTTTTGTTTATTTGAATGTTTTAATGAACTTGATTTTGGAATCTACATATAGCTATATGTGGTGTCAAGTGAGAATTACTCCTCAGGTCACACACTAAAGAGTTTGGTCCATTAAATATGGTGTTTAATGTCTCTGAAATCTAATACTGCTTTTGCACTGTCAAGTCTTGCATGGCTGACAGCAAATCAACAGTATCAAAAGGTCAACTTGGAAGTCAAAGACTTACAACCTCTAAGTCTCTTTGTCTGGAGACCATGAAGTCTCATTTCTTTCCCAATATTTAAAAATGAGAAGGCCTATTCAAGAAACCACCTGCTTTACAAAAGGTCCATATTCATTTCCTTGTAGATTACAATTTGGATTTAAAATATAAATAAATTGAATGTAAACAAAATGCAAGTTAAAACTAACAAGCAGAACTTTTGCCACTAGTCTTCCAGGATAAAACTCAATGCACTAAAAGTCAGTGCTCAGTTATCTCCCTTGTGGCTTCTGCTGCAGTCCTTGACTCTAGTGTTTCACAAATTGCACTGCATTAGTGGTGGCCTGTGTGACTCTTTTGCTTTAGATAAATAAGTTGCTGTTTTCTTTTTTGTTTTCTTTTCTTTCTGTTTCATTCCGGCTCTGAACTTCATCAACACGAAACTACAGCACTCTTAGTTGTTGGCTTCACTTTGATAGCCAATGTCTTTTGAGATGGAATTGAGGCTTCTCTCATTCCCCACATTTTGTGTCCATTTGCGTAAGGAGAAATTGTAAGGTCAGATAAACCTGAAAAAAAAAGTATCTTGGGATAAGTACATGCAAGACATTATTTGACTTTATACCCATGTGTAGTCACATAAATATACCTCCCTATATAATTTAGCACAATATTAGATCCAGGAACAAACCTAAATGACAATGAGATCCTCATTTGTACCAGAGATAAATCTGAAGATTTGAAAAGTTTTAGACTTTGTTCTTTAATCCTGGTGATTCATAAATCTTTGCAGAGATCCAGAGAGCTAAAAGAAGGGATGAGAAGGGATGCACATATTCCTTCTGCTCTTTCCTCAAAAGCAGTATATGCACGTGAGGATGGATGATTGTTACTTTTTTTCTCCACAAGTTTATTTTCTCCACAGTATATGGAAGTTGGCTTTAATTTCCAATATTTATTACAAAAGGTTTTATATGTGTATTCAGGATTTCGGCTAAACAACATATTTCTAAGTAGTTTGAAATAAACAAATAGATTAAATGAATGGCCTTTGGTTACTCTTTGGTTTATGCAGAATACTCAGAGTAATGTATCCTTTCCCATTTTCTTTTCATTTCTATTTCATTCACACTACATTTCAAACTACATTTCAAGGGAGGAAAATAATAGAAGTTTGAAAATTGGAACAGCTGTACCAGAATCAGAATGGTTCTGATTCATGGTTCATTTCAGTCTTTCTTTCAGAGAGGAAAAAAAAGAAAGAAAAAAAAAAAAAAAAAAAAAACCAAAAACCAGCAAAAAACCTCTTTCTCTCCTCCTATTGCTGCTTAATATGGAAATTATTTAATTTAATTATTATAAATGATCCTGTCAAATAAAGAAAATCACCATGGACCAAACAAATCATGACAGTATTATAGCTTCCTAATTAGAACAAACCACTAATCTCAATTAAAAATGAAGAAGCTTTTATTCCTCAGTCATATTTATATTTGCGAACACATCTGGTCTGTTTTAAATGTTTTCTAAAGTGCTAAAAAGGGTAGAATCTTATAGATAAGTTCTATAAACTCTGACCCTGAAGGTCTTTCCCCACAAGGCTCTGAGATGAGCTATGATCCTGTTATGAACTTCAAGGGAAAAGATCCTGCAGCTCTTCCTCACCTTGTTAGATTTGGTCCTAGGTTTGCATGTTGCAAAACCACATATAAAACAAATGAACAAGCAAGCAACAACAACAACAACAAAACTGTTTTCAGTCAGCTCAGTGCAGGGTATGCCTATGGCTCAGCAGGGTATGCGTGAAGCAGAAACGATTTTTGTAGCATAGTACATCCTGGTTTTGGCTGGGATAGAGTAAATTGTCTTCCTAGTAACTGGTATGGCACTGTTCTTTGGATTTAGGATGAAAACAATACTGATAACACAGCAATGTTTTAGTTGTTGCAGTCAATGACTTTTCAGCGTCTCATACTGCCCTACTAGCAAGGAGGCTGAGGGAGTACAAGGAACTGGGAGGGGACTGAACCAGGACAGCTGATCCTGACTGGCCAAAGGGAGGTTTCATACCATGTGGTGTTATGCTGAACAATATAAAAAAAAAGGGGCGGGGGGGAAGGGGGTTGCCGCCACTACTCAGGGTCTGGCTGGGCATTGGTCAGCAAGTGGTGAGCAATTACACTTGCTTTGTATTATTATTATTATTACTATTATTAGTAGTATTCTCCCTTCATTTTCTGTCCTATTAAACTGTCTTTATCTCAACCCATGAGCTTTTTACCTTTTTAGTTTGATTCTTTCCCCCATCACACTAGGGGGGCTGGGTAGAGAGGGAGTGAATGGCTGTGTTAGACTACTGGGTTAAACCACAAAAAACAGCAAGTGGGAAAAAAAAAAAAAAAAAAAAGAATAAAGAAAGAAAAAAAAAACACTTCTTGGATAGGAAACATATTGAAGAAAAGCTTTAAAATATGAGAATAGATAGGCAGGATTAAAAATACAAGGATAGATGGACAGACAGACAGATGGACAGATTTCCACTAGCACTGCCATTGTTCTTTTATTTTAATCACTAGGAATACAGCTTCAATGAAGAGCTCTTCATTGAAGAGTTACTTTTCATTGAAGAGCTCTTCATTGAAGAGTTACTTTTCTTCATGGGAAACTGTCTTGGTAAAGTGGAACTGAATACTTTGGAAAAAAAAAAATAATAAAAGAGGTAAGAATGTTTATTTAATGAAAGTAGATTAAATATGTGGTTTCATTCTTCCTGCTAGTACTAAAACTTTACTGAATAAAATTTCCTGAAAACCTTTCACTGGCATAATCAACTTCAAGTCCTCATATAAAATCATAAATGTTTATCATAAATAATTACCCTAAAATATTTTAAATGAAATGGTTCTTCCACTAGAAACACGCGTTCACCTATTCCTAGTTGGGTCCTAAACTTCAGCAGTGAAGACTTTATGTCTGAAAGTAAAGTAAAGAATTTACTTGGTTAAATAGGAAAGCGGTACTGTATCTATACTGTATTCAGAGTAACCAGAAAAAATGTTCTGTATAATGTAATCAATGGGCAAGAAATATTCAAGACCACACACGTGAATAAAATGAACAGAATAGTCTCTAATATTATACAAGATATACTTTTTTTTTTTTCTTTTTTCCTTAGACCACACAGCTTGATCACTCATCTTTTTATAGTTGTCTCTGATCATCCGAAGCAGTCCTGGACCAACTACTTGGAAGGCTCATTGCAACTAAGAAGGTAAGGTAGAAGGAAAGATAAGTAAGAAATGCTGATCCCAAAATGTTATGTTACTCATACAAGGCCTTGTGTATAAGCTTACTGTCTAGCCTAATAGCAGAGTCAAAGCTATAGACTTCATTCAGATGGAAAAAAAATGTGTCTTTCCATATTTTGCTACTTTTTATGAAGAGGTAAAAATCGGGATGTTATCAGAAACAGAGGAAAAAAAAAATCAACATTTGCAAAATGAGAATTTAAACTATGGAAAAAAATCTTTTTCTTTTTTTATTTTTTTTTTAATTGGGGGATGGGGAGTGGGGGTGGTTAAGGAAGGTTCTAACAATTTTCTGTATATAAAGCTCTTCTGGAAAATAGCCTGTTTTAATCTGTACCTTTCTTTAACTAGTAAAAGTATTATGTATTTATTGCATCAATGTTGATGGCTAAACTTTATCTTACCCTGAGGATAACAAGATTTTTGGGATGTTTTGGAAAGCACTGAACATTCAGTGGACCTAATTTATGTGTATATTTATAGCTACATTTACACTTCACATCAGAGTCCTATTATATCTATAAATTCCAAATCATAGAATCTTAAAGATCATCTGTTTCCAATCCACCTCTCACTAGAACAAGTTGCCCAAACCCTCATCCAGCCTGGGTCTGGCCTTGAACACTTCCAGGGATGGGGCATCCACAGCTTCTCTGGGCAACCTGGTCCAATGCCTTGCCATCAGACTAAAAAAATCTTCTTCCTAATATCTAATCTAATTATTTTTTATTTTATTATATTTTTGTGTGTGTAAATCCATTCTCCCTTGCTCTATCCCTAAAACCTTGACAAAGTCCCTCCCCAGCTTTCCTATAGGCCCCGTTGAGGTAGGAAGGCCTCTATAAAGTGTACCTGGAGCCTTCTCTTCTCCAGACTGAACAGCCTCACCTCCTTCAGCCTGGAGAGGTGCTCCAGCCCTCTGATCAGCCCTCCTCTGGACTTGTTCTAATAGGTCCATGTTTTTCTTTTTGCTCAATGACAAAATAAATTGCATGGATACCACATGTCCAAAGAAGGGCAATGAAGCTGGTGAAAGGTCTAGAGAACAAGTCTTATGAGGGGCGTCTGAGGGAGCTGGGGTGGTTTAGCTTGGAAAAAAGAAGACCTAGGGCTTTCTTGTACTTTACGGTTACCTTAAAGGAGGTTGTAACCAGGTGATGATTGGCTTCTTCTCCCGAGCATCAAGTGATGAGTGGAAATGGCCTTAAGTTGCACTAGGGGAAGTCTAGGTTGGATTTTAGGAAAAAAATATATATATTTGAAAGGGTTGTGCAGCATTGGAATAAACTGCCCATGGATGTGGTTGAGTCACCTTCCCTGAAAGTCTTCAAGAAATGTGTAGATGTGGTGCTTAGGGACATGGTTTAGTGGTGGACTTGTCAGTATTTGATTAAAGGTTGGACTAAATGATCTTAGAGGTCTTTTCCAACTTGAATGATTCTATGATCCTATGATAAAAACAGTATATACTGCCTTCTTTATAGACAATTTCTGATAGATTTTGTAGGTAATAGAAGACAATATATATCAACTATTATGTATGATCACTGGGAGAAAAAAAAATAATGTTTCTCATTGTCTGACATATACTGGAATTATAATTTGATCCAGATTTAGAAATTACCAGCTTTATTAAAATCTTATTTAATTATTTACTGAGATAAATACCTAGATCTTATTTTAATGTTTTATATTTCTATATGAATTCTAACAAAACAAACAAACAAAAATCTCCTTTACAATTGTAAACTCAGTTTCTACCATAATTAGGTCCACTTTCCTTAAATATTTTGTGGGCTCATATTTGAGGAAGGAAAAATTACTTTCTGTGCTTCTCACCATGAAGGCTGAGAGGTATTCTGGTATATGCCTACTATAATATTAGTTATGAAATGCCTGAACCACTCTCCAGGGCTGTCAGATCCAGGGTCCTTCTTAGCAAACTGAGGAAGGAGCTGCTTTTGGACCATGTATTGTGTGCAGCCGAGGCTCCTCTCTCTCAGAGGTAAAGCTCTGGAAACCTTATGAAGCAGCTGATCTTAACCTGAACCATGCTCAAATTTGGTGACATTGTATGTGAATATGATGCAAGATATATTTGGATTTAGATCTCACCTTTGCAACCACTGTATAGAGATTGACCTGGCATACGTCTGCAAAACAGGCAGAAAATTGTGAGATAGGCATTACTGGGGGAAGATCAATTGGAAAAGAAACCAGGCTGCACTGTAGATGATAGGAAAATCATGCAGTGGCCTTGAAACTGTAGGAGTCTTTCTCTGCCCTTTGACTCTTCCTGTCCTCTATTTTTCCTGGTTGTGGTGGTTTTACCATGCTAGGCAGCTGAACACCACAACCACTCTCTCACTACCCCTCCTCCTCAGAGGAGGGGAAGAAGTAAAGGAAAGAACAACTCACGGGTTGAGATAAGGATAATTTAATTAAAGAGAAAAAAATATTATTAAGGAAATATTATTATTAATTAAATAATTCAACTGAAGGGAAAAAAGGGAAAGGGGAAGAGGGAGGGGGAAAGGGAATAATAAAACAAAACAAGTAAAGGCTATGTGGAAGTGCAGAGGAAAGAAATTACTCTCTGCTTCCCACAAATGAGTGATGCTTGACCACATCCTTGAAGCAGGGCCTCAACGCACGTAGCTGGTGTTTGGGAGGAGGACAGACGTTTTCACAAAGAGAGCCCACCACCTACCCCTTCTTCCTCTTTCCACCTTTTATTGCTGAGTGTGACATCATATGGTATGGAATATCCCTTTGGTTGATTTAGGTCAGCTTCCCTGGTGATGTTTCGTTCTCACTTTTTTTGCCCACCCCCTAGGAGGGTTAGAGAAAGTCCTGATGCTGTGCCAGCACTTCTCAGCAGCAGACACAACACCAGTGTGATACCACTGCTGTTCTAACTACAAGTGCAGAGCGCAGCACTGTATGGGCTGCTGCAGGGAAAATTAACATCTCAGCCAGACCCAGTACACTGGTAGGTAATGATAGTTGCCTTAATAACATCAGCCAATAGCCACAACATGAAGGAGATCAATAGGTATATTATAACTTTCTGTATCTTCCACAGATGTGCTGCTCATAAACATTTACAATACATTGTCTGCATTGTGTCACAGACAATAATAATCTATTAACCCTTCATAAACTACATATGAAAATAATAGAAAGCATGAGGTGTTTTTGTTTGTTTGTTTGTTTTTAAATAATAAACAATCTGAAGCACAATAAGATCAGAACTCAGCTGTGGAGATATGCAATTTCTCCCATTCAGGGTAAGGATTGAGGCATATCCCTGAAGTTTTCCAATACCCAAATACTCCAACTGAACCACCAAGAGAAGCAAACTAAGCGCTACTGGTTCAGATGGTCACTTTGATCAAATCAGTCTCTGTTATTTTACTGTCCTGAAATTATCCTTCATCCTGAGCTTCACTTCAAGTAATTGGTTGAGGTTTATTGATTTCTTTATATAAATACTTTAATTTAGGCATTGCAGATCTCAGCATATCACTTGTCAGACCCATTTAGATAAAACTCACACATCGTACTAAACGGGGGGTTGAGACCAGCATTTGCTTTGACATGAGGATTTGGAGTCAGTACTGCCATGTATGTGGTGAACCACAAAGCTTCGTTCTGTTATTCTTGTCTTCTTTTCAATGTTTGATTACACAGTGCAAGACACATTGTGGTAGGTCTATGAGAGGAAGATTGGCAATGTGGAACGACATATTTACCCACAGTTCGGTCTGTGTTCAGGAACTGTTCCTAAGCATGACAGAGCATAATCTAAAGGGATACATCTACAAACAAAGAAGACAAAACAGCTTTTAAAAAACAATGAGGATCCTTAAAAGCCAGTTCACCCCGGTACCTGGACCCTAACTGTGCAGGTCAAATCATAGACACATTTGTCTTTAGCCCTGGGGTTGAAGCTCCCATAAAGGTGGGAGCAGCACAGGAACTCAGATACCACTGGAAAGGAGTCTGTAAAGTCTCATTTAAGCCTTTGTTCATGCTTTCTGGCAGTATGATACACTTTCATGGCAGGGTTAATCTTTTTCTGTCACTCACAAGCCCAAGTGTAATAAAGGCTCTTGGTTTTACAGTCTCCAAGTCATATAGATGAGATATATTTGATCAGAAAGTAAAATGAGTTTGTAGCTTCCTCCAGCAAAGGCTGTGCTGAGGGCAGGCTCCATATCCAGTTCCTCTGTGTGTATGGCTCCCAGCTGTATCCATCACATGAAGAGTCAAACCATAAGTATTGCACAGTTTATGGCCTTTTTACTGGGAAAGAAGATACCTGTGAAAGACACATTGTACCTGAGTTGCTCTCAAAAGGCTGAACGTCAAGAGGCAGAACTGTATCAGTCCTCCTGATGACTACACAACCAGTCAAACAGGGGAGCACAACTTTGGTATAATGATGCCAATAGGCCCTGGAACCACACACTCACAAGAGTCTTGGCATCTTTGTCACTTCTGCTCCAGACTTCCAGTAGGAGAGGGAGCAGCTCCATGGTAGCAGCCCCTGGATGGGATGCCCAGAGGCTGATGACAGGTCTTTGGAAGCACAACTCCTGATAAACAAGAAACCCCCCACATTTGGGGCAAGAGGGTGTAGAGGAAAAAGTTTTCTTCAAGCTAAATCTCATTCTGGTTCTGAAAAGATGTAAATTTTCCAGGAAGTTATACTTTTAAAGTTCACTTTGAGGAATGAGTGGAAAAAAAAAAAAAAAATGGACACTGA
This sequence comes from Heteronetta atricapilla, assembly GCA_011075105.1. Classification (NCBI taxonomy): domain Eukaryota; kingdom Metazoa; phylum Chordata; class Aves; order Anseriformes; family Anatidae; genus Heteronetta; species Heteronetta atricapilla. The sequence continues at coordinate 10,893,770 of CM021731.1, forward strand.
GGATAAAAAATTATCTGGAGAAAGAAAAAAACAGACAAGCAGTAGTGAAGAAATCCTCATGAAAGATCATCTATTAGAGAGAAAGGGAAGGGCTGAGATCAGAATTGTGATCTTAACAAGATCCAGTCCAGGGTGGTATTTCTTAATGGAAAACTTCTGACGGATTGCAGGGGGAAACAGTCTGAAAACTCTGCTTCCCAAAGGCCCTCATGTGATTTTGATTTGAGAGCATGAACAGTGCTGGACCCAAATGGCAGGACATCTGCTGACTAAACCCTAAGAGAGTGCTTTCCATTTCAAGTCATTTCTCAGTTACAGTGAATTTCCCCATAGTTTATAATGTCTGTTAACTGTTTCTGCTCCATATTCTAAAATACATGTTAATGTGAAGTTTCATGGGAAAAAAAAAAAACAAAACAAAAAAAAAAAAACCTGTATTAGTGCAGTTGTTTATTTTTCCCAAGATAACTGTAGTTTTTGCTCCATCTTACATCCAGGTTAGTAGTGTTGTTAAGTAATATCTATGTTCATTTAACTTACATGCAACTTGCTTCACATTTCTGTGACAGTCAAGGTATCGTTACATTACCTATGGCATAAAATTATCTGCTGACAGGTGACCAGGCATTCAAATTTTATTCTGTATTTTGGTTCTAAAAGTGATAAAAAGAAGTAGCTTTTCACATTCATTTCAGCATTTAACTTGTGTCTTAACTCAGGTATATGCACCTGCATATATCATATGCTGACATTGTTATGCTGTAGATGACATACATATGGCAAATTTTGTAAGAAAATTGTGAAACATGTTGGCTATAAATGTTAATAACATCTCCAAGTTACTAGATGCATCTAATATCACAAATATGCTGATGTGCTCAGCAGTTTCTGTTTCATAGGACATTGGTAGTTTCAACTTAAAGGAAAGAAACCAATTATTAATCTTCACCATTGGTGTCTTCTGGTGAGCTTAAAATTGAGCAACTGCAGCATTCCTGCTTGCTGCAGACTTGGTCAGATCTGACACTTCCAACAGGTTTTTTTGCTCTGCAGATGGGGGGTGCTGGCACAGACCCTCCCTTCCATCCCTGCCTCCATACCCCTCCTTTCACTGCTTTAGGACCAGATGCCTACAGAAATGACAATTCTCAAAGGTATCATTTAACAAAAGAAACAACCAGTATGAGTCTGTGAAGCCAATGATGGATCTTGTTTACAGTGGTGTAAATGAGTTGTATGCCTCTAGGTGAATGGAGTAAGCGGGAAGATAGGAAGAGACAGGAGAATTCAGATCAGTTTATCCATGTCTGTGTTTACTTAACAGCCAAGAAGTGGCAACTATGAGGGAGTGTATATTTTCTGAGATAAGCTAATTATAGCCAAGCCTGAATAATGTCCATTGGAAAGAAAAAAAAAAAAAGAAAAGAAAAGAAAAAAGAAAAAAGAAAAGAAAGAAAAGAAAAGAAAAGAAAAGAAAAGAAAAGAAAAGAAAAGAAAAGAAAAGAAAAGAAAAGAAAAGAAAGCGGGGGGTTGGGGGTCCAAGGAGGGGACCAAGAGAATGAGAAAGAATAAAAATTGTTGCCCATCCATCTCTAGAGAAAGTCCATAAGCTTCTTCAGGACTACATGTTGAGACTGATTCTGAGTGATACGAGCCCATGCTGGTATTTCTGGAAGGCCAAAAACATCTTTTACAGCAGACATTTTGATTTCCTTGAATCCAGCAGAAGTATATTTATTTATCAGTTGTGGACATATAGTAACTGGTAGGAAGGAGGGCTTGCTTGGTGACTTAGGGAATTACTGCAACTGTAACATAACTTAAAAATACACTTTTCTCACAGGATTGTTAAAAAGACCCACAAACATGACTTCAGTAACAATGGTGTTGATATTGTAGTTCAGACAAATCTTTTCGTACATTTTCATGAATTTTATATGCTGTCAACTTAATTAAATATAATGCAATATTTCTGTACACCAAAAATTTCTAATGATAAAATAAAGAAAACACAAGGTTGTATTAATCATATTTCTCATGTCAACTGTTATCAAAGCATTTGGCCTAATTCATTCTAAACAATCAACTCATAAGAAAGTATCTGTTTACCAGCTGGCTTAGTAGCTGCCCAAACTAATCTGAATGACCTTAGCTGGAACAGGACTGACCTCCATCAAGTTGAAGAGTTGATTCCGCCAGTGCATACAGATTAAGCAGTGATTTTGAACTACAGCCTTAAAAACCCATCTTTGGCCCTCTACCATATTACATTACTTAAGAATGCTGTTACTTCTCCTCTGTTTGTCTCTTCTCTTGAAACCTTTTTGTGCACAATAAATTTGGACAATTTTCTCATTTGGAAACCCATATTCCTATAACATGTTCCTCTGCAAAGAGGAATAAATAAATAAATAAATAAATAAATAATCTAACCTTATCCTTCACTCTTCACTTAGTATTGTCACAATATATAGATCTTTTAATTATACTAAAACGTGATACTAGTGGCAAGGGAGAAAGACACTTTCACAGCATCTGGCTTGGGATTTACAACAGTTGGATTTTGTTCTTACTACTCTTTGTAAAACAGGGGAGGTTTGTATTCCAGGTGCAGGTTATTTCCTTGACAGAGAAATGAAGGGAAATGAAAACAGTACAATGTCCACCTTTGTGCTAATGTATAAGTCCCTACATTCTTTTACAGCAATAATAAATGGGAAAGTAGTGACTGGTAATTTTAGAGATTTTAAGCGTGTCTAAGACTCTCGCATCAGCTTGTATTCAGGCACCTTCTTCATGGTGGCTGCTCCTAGACACTAATACAATTACAGTTGTGAAAACTTTCAGTCTTAAACACCTGTCTTAAAGACCTGTTAGCACAGGGTCCTTTATCCTGAAAATGCTGCCCAAATATTTTATTAGGTTCTGGGGGCCTATCCAGCTATGACTAACTTCATAACTCCCTCTACCCCCATATTGCACATGTGATTAGATATTTTGCAATGGTAAATGACCTCAAAAGTCATAGTCAAAATTTCTCTTCATACACACAAAGTATACATAAAGTAAAAAATAAAAAAAAAAAATACTAAAAAAATGTTGCAATAGTCATTGCAAAACAAAACAAAACAAAAACTACAATTCAGAATTAAAATATTTCCAATTCGGTTTAGACAGGCATATAAGGTGCAAAACAGATAATGGGCCCATGGTGTGCTCATTTCTGTAACCACCACAATTTATGAATTGCTGAAATCTGTAAGATCATATGCAGATCACTTGGGGTAGCTTTTTGTCTTGTTTCATTTGTTAGTTTGTTTGCTTTTGTTATGTTTTTGGTTGGTTGGTTTGTTGACATTGTAATATTCCTCCTCTTTCTTCTTTTTTCATTTTGATCCAGAAAAACTTATTTACACAGAAGAGTTAGGAAAAGGGAGGGAGGGAAGGAGGGAGGGAGGGAGACAAGGATAAAAAAGGGAGGAAGGGAGGAAGAAAGGATGGGGGAGAGAAAAAGGGAGGCAATGAAGGAGGCAATGAAAGCAGTGGCAAAGCTGTTTTCAACATGTCCTGTTTATAACAATGCCTACTTTTATTAACTGGAAACACACTACAAAAGTTAAAATGATCCTGCAAAAGCAGATTCAAAGAAGATAAGTAACTCAAAATGCAGAAAATTAAAACCAGAAGAAAGTTCAATATGAAAATCTTTGTTGGCTTTAGCTGGACATGAAGTGATCTCTTACATTTGTTCTTTCTGCTTATCCAGAATCCCCAAAGATTCAGTAGGATAGAGGTTCAGTCATTCAATGACTTAATAGTGAATCCTGCAGTATGTTGTCATGGTTAGAAAATCTTCACTAGTGGAAAACACTTCTAAACAAGGGCAACTCCTTCTTTATTTATTGTTTGAATCTAATCATATGGTTTCCTGCCTTGCACATCTGGTCTTAGATAGTCAGATCTGGACACGATAGCTTTTTACATTGTTAACCCCACCCTGCAATGTCAGTAAGGAGTTGATCCAAATCCCAGTTGGAGTCTTTTCTACTGACTACAGTGGAACTGGATGGGGCCCCCACTGAATTGCTCTCTCTGGTGCACTAGAGATTAAGAAAAGTTTTGAGGAAGAAATCTGTTCTGTCTTGTGCTGGTAAGAAACCAGGGATTCTTTACTTGAAGCAACTAGTATAAATTCTGTATCAGAGAAATCTTCATTTGTCCCTTGGTATTCATTAAACTATGTCACTGTACTGAGATGCTAAAATATGATTTATTTAGGAAATTAACAATAGAGGTGATGCTTTTATCATGTGTCATTCCATATTTAACTTATTTGTCTCAAATACAGATTTATCTTATCACCATGTTTTTCTTTAAAAGACTCCTGAGTCTCATCATAGTTAATTAAAATGAATTTCTTGAAGGAAAACTATATATATATATTTATTGATGCTACCAGTGATAGAACATGACTGTAATAACACATTATGAATGCGCAATACATTTAGATTGAACCTAAGTCAGTTATTTTCACTCAGAAGAGTAAGAGCTGGAGTGGGTGGAGTACAATTTCCATTTGCTCCTCTGTCATAATGACATTTTTACAAATAAAAAATAGTCTGCTTTTAAGAACATGTAAAGTAATAGAAATAGCAGCCCACCGTGGATAAGGATTCAGATTTGGTTGGGTTTCTGGGTAGTTTCTTTTCCTAGAACCACTATTCAGAGTTAAGGTAAGAGAAAAAGTGCTGTCATCCCTCTGGAATTCTGCCCGTGAAGAACAGATATAGTCCCTGAAAGACTACAAATATAGGACAAAGAGCATGAGGTCAGCAATATTCCCCAGTTACCTAACTAGAAATAAAAAGAAAAATACCACTTTTCTTGCACAATAATTTGTACCTACTTTAAATAAAAATGCTATGTTTCTCTATTATAGGGACCACATATGTCCCTTTTGCAAGATACCATGGTGGTATCAGTTACTATGGAGCAAAAATTATTGTTATGTTTGCTCTGGGGCTCTTCCTATCAAATCCAAAACTCCATGGCCCCATGCCACAAAGCACCGATCCAGTGTAAACCCACTCTTGCTGGTTCAGATTTGTTCAAAACATTTTGAAGGATTAACCAGTGAGTGGCCTATGTGCTGACCAGGGAGCATCTGTTCTCACACAGCCAGTAAAAATCTGCCATAAAATCGCAAAAGCCAGCTAATACAGTTCTAATGAGTTTGGTTTGCACATGTTTTGGATTATATCTGTGCTGCTGAGTGATCTACCATTGTCCAACATTGGAATCAGGGCTAATGGAACTGTAGCAGTGAGTAGGCTGCTCACTGTTACTGCAGTTATCTCTGAACAGCTTCACTTTTGCACCACTACCTCCAAGTTACATCCTTTATTCCCTCCCCAGTAAATATCCAAGCAGAAAAAGTGTGCCAGAAGTAGGACAGACAGTTAACAATAGCATTTGACCAAACCCTCCCCAGAATGCTCCCTAAAGAGATATGTTAAAGCAAAAGATAGCTTTGAGTCTTCTGAGATTTGTGACTTGATAATTTTGCTTATGTTCATCTTTAAATGTGTCTATCACTCAATCCCAAGAACAAATCTGTAAATATTTGAAGTAATAATGTTTCCTGTTCCATATTAAAAGATTTAAAAGATTTATTATTAAAAGATTTAGTCAAATCATTTACTATCCTCCTGTTATCTCTGGCTTGAATGTAGAGGTGCAATTTTCTTCTATATTAAGAAGACCATAAATAAGGGGTGCTTTTCAAAGCTCACTTAAATTATAGAACATTTTACTACTTACGTCAGTGAGCCTTCAGCAACTAGTGAACTAAGATGTGAACTGAGATGAATACCCAGTGCCTGGTGCATACAGATCTCAGAAAGTGTGACTGATAGCAAATATAACAACTTGATTGATAACAAATATAACAACTCTAACAACTGTTCCTGTGAAACTGATGTGCTAGGAGAAACTAATTTGATTGCATGAGGTTTGTTTGTTCTTCTGAACTTTTGTGGTTTTTTTTTGTTTGTTTGTTTGTTTTTCTTTGAAACTCTTCAGAATCAAAATGGTTTTCTTGAAACTCCTTCTTGGGAGCCCAGAAACAACATTCACCTAGTTTAGGAACAGTATACCCAAGACTTCACAGAAACTACTGACTCACATTTATAACAGTAAAATGGTAAAATGTTATTAAATATTTCACCAGGGGCTAAGCAGGAAAATGATAGTGTAGTTCTGGTGATTCAACCTAGGATTTCATAGCTACACATCATTAACTCTATAAAATGATCTGTTTCATTTATTTTTTCATTTATATTTCTCTCACTTCTCCTTTATCAGATCTCCAGAGATATTTCTTACTATTCCCTTGTATTCTTAAGGCTGGAAAAAGAAGATTTTATAATTATTACTTATTCACCTGAATGAAAGATTTAGTACTTCAGAAGGTGAAAAATCTCAAGTGCTCTTTTCCTTTTCAGTGCTCATGTCTGTCTTTTCTCTGGCAAATTTTTAGTATTTATTTATTCATTCATTTATAAATTCTGCCTTTCTGAAAAGAAGACTGCTTTGGAGGAAAACTGAACAATTCTGAAGCAACATAGTACAGAACTGATGGATTAAAAATAATATGGACACTTTAACATGCCAAAATTTTAGTTCAGTGCTCAGGTCTTGGTATTTTACTGGATTTCCTTATTCTTGTATTTGCAGTACAAGAGGGACATAAAACTACTGGAGTGAGTCCAGAGGAGGACTATGAAAATGATTAGAGGACTGAAGCACCTGTCATGTGAGGACAGGCTAAGAAAATTGGGCCTTTTTAACCAGCCATTCTATTAATCTATGAAATATCTGTGGGGAGGTTGTTGAGAGGATGGAGCCGGTCTCTTTTCAGTTGTGCCCAGAGCAATGGGCACAAAGTGAAGCACAGGAGGTTCCTACTGAATATGAGGGGGCGCTTCTTTACTGTGAGGGTGACAGAACACTGGGACAGGTTGCCCAGAGAGGTTGTGGACCCTCCTTCTCTGGAGATATCCAAAACCTGCCTGGATGGCATTCTATGCAACGTGATTTTGGTGATCCTGCTCGGCAATGGGGTTGGACTAGATGATCTTCAGAGGTCCCTTCCAACCTCAGCTATTCTGTGGTTCCATGATTTAGTGATTCTTACAATTCACATGTGTGTTTACAACATTGAATCGCGTGTTACAGAAAAAGCCATCCAGAAATGATTAAGTCAACTCTCAAAAAGGAGTAATATACATGTGGCACTGTATCTATGATAACAGTCATAGTTTATTCATTTAGCAACAACATTGCTCTCATGTGGTACTACTATTTTGGAACTAAGCTGATACTGTTCTGGGATGCAGAGTGTAGGGCTCTGTGTCCTTTGCCCTACTGACTTGATTTGCTTGGATGTTTCTGGACCACACTACATGTGCCCACAGCAGAAATGAAACTATATCAGAAAGCAAACTGAGTTTTTTTCAATGTTTTATCTAGAAAGAAATAACTCATGTTACACAGAGCCCTATGTAAACAATTTCCCTAGATTCTTATTCTCTTTTAAAAGAAAAAATATTTCCACTTTTTTTCTTTTTCCTTTTTTTTTTTTTTTTTCCTGTGTTAATCACACTGGTTCCTATTTTCTGTTTTCATACTCTGTTACAGTTTTGTCCTTACAAATTCCTTTGTGTTCGTCTCAAAGTAAATTCCTGAAAGTTGTAAGATTCCAAGTCATGCCTTTAGGTTCACAGCTGTACTAGTAATGCAGAAGTCTGTACTCTGTTCAACACTCGAAGGGCAAAGAAGATCAATGTAACACCACTGTCCTTGCAAAGCATTTTATTTTATTTATTGTCATGTTTCTCCTCTGAATATTTTGCACTTGAACCTTGATCTTCAAGAAACAAGTACCAATCTGTTTGTGGAAGTTGTTTGGCATAAATAGGAGTTGCAGATTAGTCCTGTAATGAAATCAACCAGTCTGGTCTAATCCGCTCAAGAATAATTTTCAAAAGCTTAAATTATAACTTCTTCAAATTTGGGAATCAGGCACATTCTCTGAACAGGCTATAGGAGCACTTATGTAGTAAGTTCAAACGTGTCTATATGTGCAGCAACCCTGTCTATTTCATTTTAGATAGAGATCCATTTAATAATCTCTGGTTATTGTTTCATGATAGTGTTGGAGATAAAATCAATCTAACACCTTCTCCTTTCCACCTTCAGTTGATTGTTCCCATTTTCATATTACATGCTTCTATTTGATCCAACTGATACAACTGTTCTTATGGCTGTGCTTTAATTTGGATAACTTAAATGATCAAGGTTAAAAATAACTCCAATCTGAAAACAAACAAACACACAAAAAAACTATTTTAAACTCCCTTTGTTGAAGACAGTACACTATGAATGTGTGTCTTTTGTGAGCAATAGACTGACCTCTATGTTTTTGACAGAGGCCACATGAAGTTCAACATATTCCTGAGTGATTTTCTATTGTTAAAGAAATTCATTAATAACTCATTTTTTTTCAAGCCTCTGAACTTTAATTTCCTCAGAGTCTAGAAACAAAAATAATAAAATAATAATAATTTTTAAAAAATGAGAGAAATAATTTGGCTTGTATTGATATCAGTGTAAACCACATGCCAATCAGTGAGATCACTCCAGATATATGCCAGAGTGAATGTGCCCTTTGGTGATGAAGCCTTTTAGTGATGAAGCTTCAGTAACTGCATGTGGTACTGTGAGGATGGTAACCATCATCTCGGCTGGCATTATTGAGACTACACAGGCCAAGCAGAAGATCCTTACAAGGAGGCCAGAGACCCAGCACTTAGGATGTTAGAAACATCTTTACGGATGGCATGCTGTTTTTCTGGCTGTTTAAAAGGTTAGAGTTGAAAAATCAGTGTCAGAAACCTTTATGAACTGACTAACAAATGGAGAGCAATGGCTCCTGATCACTGTGTTCCTCGAGTTTGCAATCTGCTGCTTGAATTCAGCCAAATGACTGATTTTGTGCATGTTATATGCAGCACCTGCTGCTCTCTGTAGTAACGTGGAGAAAGCCAGGCAATCTGAATACACATTTTTTCCTCATGACTTCATACTAACTAAAAGCCTGTGACATACAGAACTTCATGTTTTTACAAGGACTGCTCCAGGGTAAGGACCTCTCCCTCTCTCAAGGGGGGGGACAAAAGTTTGAGCTGGAAACCTGGGCTCCAAATATCTCCTAATCTGTTCTTTTTCACAGAATCCAGAAGAAAATCCTCTGTTTGTAGTATATCAGAGTTGCTACATTAATGTATGGAGCTTTTTCTTTCCTTTCCTTTCCTTTCCTTTCCTTTCCTTTCCTTTCCTTTCCTTTCTTTTCCTTTCCTTTCCTTTCCTTTCCTTTTCTCTTTTCTTTTCTTTGGCAACTATGTACTGGTCAACATTTATGATAGGAGCTAGAAATAGTGTCTGGACATACTCCTCATAACAGAAAACATTTTGACAGTCTCTAAGTTTTTTTCTAGATAATAATTCTGTTTATTTTTTATTTTGTTTATACCAATAAGAATTGATAATAACAGGAAATAGGTAAAACAATAAATCATGTCTTAGCTATACAGACAAGAAAGAACATCACAGTTGTATTTCTAAGACAAACCTAATACTGTTTGCAATCAGAAATGTCTCATCGGCATCTTTGCAGTCACATTAGAGAAGCTATGATGTCCAAATTGTAAGGCCCTAGATCAGCATGCATAAAAGATCTATTGGAGGAAATAAAAATAAAAATAAATATTTTCTTGGATTCATGAAGCTTTTCTGGAGTGTTTTTATGTTGCAATTTTTCTTATACATGTATAACAACTAGATTTCATCAAAAGAGATCAAATAAGGCTTAGATGCTATGGTGTTCTCCTTCTGATCTTTGTAGTTGTGCAGGTATGGTTTTATATACATTATCTCAAGTTTTGAAGATACGGTGTTTTAATTGAGCATATGAATATGATGACGGAGAAAGACAGATAATTAACTATCAGTTCACTACAAGTTCAAATTAGTAGGTGTACTAGGTGTAAGAGCAGCATTGTAATCCACTGTGCCTCTGCAAGAATGTCATCATTATGAAATCAGCAATACCACCCTAGAGTATTTGATAGATCATCTTTGTGTCTCTGAGTAGGGTAATTGCTGAATTAGAGTAGGGACTCTGAAAGTTTTGTTTGTTTGTTTGTTTTTGTTTTTTAATGGCAGCTTCTATAATATGATCTCTGTCCTTGATGTGGTTTAAAAGGCCTAGTACAGACAGCTACTTTATGTGGTCAACATATTTTCAAATTTACTGAATTAATAACAAGACTAATTTATAGAAGATATAAATGAAGTATTGCATCCAAGAGGCTAATAAAATCTCTTAATTTGTTTTCTAAATGACAATGTTTGTTCCAAAATACCCTTCAATGGAAATAGATGACTGTAAAAATGTGTTTCTGTGCATATAAATACCCAGCACATATCTTTAGAAAGTTGTTCCATACTGAACTAACTAATGCAGATTCTTTGTGCCTTCAACATGAATATTTGATTCACATGGGTTTCTCCATACAGTTTTATGCCTAGTCAATTTCACTTTTTAAAAGATAGTTTGACTCATATGAGAAATGCTGTGGAGGTAATAATCACATCCAAAACTACATTCAAAGTATGTCTTGTGAAAGACTCTATTAATCTGGATGGCAATTGAGATCTTACATGCATGTTCAGTTTCCAAAAGTTTCTGAATTTTAACAACAGATTGGATTTCAAAATATTTAAGGAAGCAACATATTTATATTTATTGGAAAATGTTTTCTTTCCAGACTTTCCTGTCCTCTTCCGGTTATACGGTCCATATTAACAAGAAAACAACTTTTTTTCTAAGAAATTTATATAAACTATTGTTTTGATTTGTCAGAGTAGATGAGTTTAAAGCTGCAGAAGCTGAAACCTGCAAGACATCATTTTTCCACCTCTATAAGTGAGACTGAACCGTTCATGTAGCATCAACATCAGGAGAAAGAAAAAACAAAACAGAACCAAACCCTACAAATCTACATAGAAAGCCCTACATTTGCATGAAAAGGCCTCACAAATTGGTGAAGTTGTGCCAAGATGATATGATTCATTGCAGAATAATGAAAAAAAAAAAAAAAAAAAAAAAAAAAAAAAAAA
>CM021731.1:10905110-10918731 GCA_011075105.1 Heteronetta atricapilla
AAAAAAAAAAAAAAAAAAAAAAAAAAAAAAAAAAGATTACAGGCAGATAAACTGATAGTTTACCCAAAAAGGCCTGCTCTCCAGGGAAATAATTTTGTCTGTTCAGTGTCACTTTATATTACCCATCCATCATCTGGTCATCAAATTCAGGTATTCCTTTAGTGCCAAGTCTATTTTCAAGTTTCTGAATTCCTTATGTGTCATTGCATCTTCCCTTTCTTCCACAGTGTGCTGGCTCTCCAGGCTGGGTTGAATGTCAAGTGTCTTTGGTGTCTTCAGTTTTCTTTTTTCTTTCTTTTCTTTCTTTCTTTTTTTTTTTTTTTTTCAAATCTTTCTGCCTTTGGTGCTTGCACAACTGCTCCATTAGTTCACCCAAGAAAGGCTCATGTTATTGAACACCGTATGATATGGAGAAGCAGCTATGCAGTCCTTAGGCCACTTGTGTGGGATGGTACTAACCAACATTACCTTCCTGGGGTGCTAATTCTTCCTTGTTCATTTCCTTACAGTAGGAAACAAGTGTTGTTTACTTTTTTATTATTATTATTGTTAAAATGGAATAATTTCTTTGTACTGGGTCTGGCTGGGATGTTAACTTTCCCTGCAGCAGTGCATACAGTTCTGAGCTCTGCACTTGTAGTTAGAACAGCAGTGGTATCACACTGGTGTTGTGTCTGCTGCTGAGAAGTGCTGGCACAGCATCAGGACTTTCTCTAACCCTCATAGGGGGAGGGCAAAAAAGTGAGAAAGAAACATCACCAGGGAAGCTGACCTAAACCAACCAAAAGGATATTCCATACCATATGATATCACACTCAACAATAAAAGGTGGAAAAAGGAAGAAGAGGGGAGGGGTGGGCTCTCGTTGCGAAAATGTCTGTCCTCCTCCCAAACTCCGGCTACATGTGTTGAGGCCCTGCTTCAAGGACGTGGTCAAGCATCACTCATTTGTGGGAAGAAGAGAGTAATTTCTTTCCTCTGTACTTCCACATAGCCTTTACTTGTTTTGTTTCGTTTTGCTTTTTTTCCCTTTCCCCCTCCCTCTTCCCCTTTCCTTTTTTTCCCTTTAGTTAAATTGTTTAATTAATAATAATCTTTCCTTAAGAATTATTTTTTCCCCTTTATTTAAATTATCCTTATCTCAACCCATGAGTTGTTCTTTCCTTTACTTCTTCCCCTCCTCATCTAAGGAGGGGGAGTAAGAGAGCGGTTGTGGTGTTCAGCTGCCTAACATGGTAAAACCACCACAGTCTTCCTTAGAGTTTCTGAGAACCTCTGACCAAAATTCTGTTCCAAACTGCTGTCATATGAATCTGGATTATTTGCACTGAGTTCAAGCAAAAAGTAACTTTCTGTTCTACTCCCCTTAAAAAAAAAAAAAAAAAAAAAAAAGTCCTTTACAAAATTCATTGCAGTATTATTATGAATGAGGCAGCATTTTCAGGGAAAGCAATATGTGTTGTATTAAATGCAATAGAAGCACAACATAAAAAAAGAATTTTGCAAATTGAGCATCCAGAACCATATCTGCATCTTTTTCCTTGACAAGTTATACCCATTTCACAGAGTTCTCCAGGGGCTTTTTCTTATGGACTTAGGGAACACACACTTTCTGCTTCACTGGGTACTGCCTTGAATATTTTTGTGGTCTTCTTTCCACTTTCCATTGCTTTGGTATACTAACAAAACAGGTCTAGCTCAACCAAAAATAAGGTAGTACTAAAAATGTTTTCAAAATGTTCTCCCCATTCAGTTGTTCTTCAAATAAGTTTTTAAAACTCAGATAAGTGCCAGGACACATATCTAAATATTACATTCTTACCCTAGCTGAGGCCACAGTACATGTCTTTATAGGTTCAGTCATCACCATAACCTTAGTTGACAAAAGACACAAAAGTAAATAAAAGACTGATGGAAAGGGAAAAAACATTTTTCCCTTCCTTTTTTTTTCTTTTCTTTTTTTTTTTTCTTCTTTTCCCTTTTCTTTTTCCTTTTCCCTTTTCTTTTTTTTTTTTTTTTTCCTCTCTCTAACACATCCAGCTCCTCATTAGCTATATTCAATGTAGTGATCAATCTTTTAAAAATAGAAGTTAATTATTCCACACTAACTGATACTTTGAAAAGCAATATTCTCCAAAGGAGCTGAGAAACAGGGCATAACAAGTTGTTTAGATTGAGTAAGAAAGGTGTAGCTATGACAGAAAATTGACTGTTAAATTAATTTTTAATTAAATTAAAAGTTAAAAGTTAAAAAATTAAAAGTTACTGACGCTTAAACTCTTCCTTCCCCATTCCCAAGTCTTTGTCAGCAAGATAAACTTTAGCTGTCAGAAAAGGCATTTTATTTGCATTGCTCACTTAGTATCCTTGTTGGTGATTTTTATCACTAACCTTCATGAAAATAAAGAACATTTTGGCTTTAGTTAGTAGAATTAATTTAGTGTGAAAGCACAAATCAGTTGACATGTTAGCATTTTCCCTGACTTGCTTATGGCTTGGACAAGCTAGCATAATGACTTACACTGCATTAACAAGTGTCAGAGATTAATTTTGGTGATGATTTTTGACCAAAATGTAAGCTAGATGAAGCCATCTTTGCCTTGGGAGTAAGAACATTTGAATTCAGTCCATATCGTGCCAATTGGTCTCGTATAGAAAGAACTCGCTTAATTTATTTGTAGACGAACTACCAAAACCAACTAGAAGTAGCCAAAAACCAACAATGTTCAATTGTTGAATTTGGATGAACTTTTCTTCAGACTTTGGTTACACAAAGATTATGCCATATCTTTGCAAAAGGGGCATCTCAGACACTGCCCACCAAAAATTCTGAAAATAAAATCCAAGATCCAAAATCTTCTGGATGCATGCCCAGCAGCAAGCACAGAATGAGTTTCAGCCCTTACTGGGATGACAAAGCTTTTTAGAGATGTAAATGTGTCTATGGGAATGCACATAGTACAGATGTATGTGTGCATATTTGGTTGGTGGGACATGACCCAACATTCCTATTTTTGATTAAAAACTATATGCCATCACAGCCCTTAGTAATACTTTCTGGCCCATAAGAAGTGTCTTTTTGATAGATTTTTTCTTTCTATTTTATTTCTTCTAATGTCTTAGTTCTTCCATATTGTTATACTTTTGTAATATATAGCAAGTATTCTATTATACAAAAATACTAGAATATTACCCTTTTAATAATATTATGGATACCTGCATTTTAGTAAAACAGATCTCTCAGTACTTTTCTACCCAGAGGAAAAAAAAAAAAAATCCTTTCAGTTTTACTTAGCAAATTAGGATTTTTACTGTCTTTGTTCCCTGCAATGTTCTGTATAAATTCTGCTTCCACATATAAACCTTTCCCTCTTTTATCTTGGATGAAAAAAAATAAGTCAGACAAGACTTATTCAACAAACAACCCACAATAGAACCGCAGGAAAGAGGATCTCACAGAAAAGTCATCTTTACTTCTTAAAACTCATGTAATTGTCTTCTGGAGGTAGAGTCAATAAGAAGTGAAAGTAAATGCCTCCTTTATCTAATTTCACTATTTCATGTATAGCAGAAAAGATCAGAGAATTGCTGAAAATCTCAAAAGGCTGGGTCTTTGAAATTGAATGCTTCTTCTTTATCTGTGTAGGGGAAAATTAATCCAAACCATTTCCTCTTTTGCCAAGATATTTATGCAGAACTTGACACATTTTTTCTCTTTTCTGCACCAGGATTTTATTTATTTATTTATTTATTTATGGTAGTTATATAATAATTTATTTCTGAGACCACTTCCTCCTGGCTTTTTAAAAGATATACATTTGGCAACTGTGTTGTGACATTTTGTTATTATTAGACTTTGGAGGAGAAGAAACAAAATTTAAGCACAATTTCCCACAATGAAGCTTCAGCATTCATTTTCATTATTGTTTCCACTGACAGTAGTAACATAAAATTTTAACTCTTAGATACAATCCTGACTCTGTTTCTCTCACCAACAGCAGTAAAATTGTACTGCTGCCCAACAGGATTTTTTTTAATCCTTGAGGCATTAGCATTCAATTATATGGCATTGGCAGTGGTGAGATGAGTAAGAGAACTTAATGGATAGCTGCAGCAACAGGTGGCTGAGGCCATGCTGGCTGTGTGCCTGGCTCAGTTCAGTGCTTCTTTGTCTCTTTCCTTTTTGCCAGATCTGAATGGAAGCAACCATTGTGTATCCATTGTGATAACATAGCCATAGCTACGCTAGCAATAGCTATGGCCTTAGTACTTAGAAAAGAGGCTCTGAGAAGAAAACAGTGTACCTTGTGTCTGGGATAGTCCCAGAGAGCCTCTTCTCCCGAAGACCAGAAGCATATGGTCTTCTCACCTCTGCCTCAGGAGCTGCCTGCTTTCCTGGCTGCCCTGGCTATATCTTTCTATTTGAATATAGATCTATAAACACAGGCAAACATGTGCGTGTTTTACTTTTTTCTTAAACTGAAGAGAAGTAATATGTTTTATTGTTAATTAAACCTCTATAAAGGAGTTGTTTTAATTGCTCAGTTACCAGCTTGCTATGAACATTGACTTCCACTTCCCTTAATGCCAAAGCTACATTCCTTTTTTCTACCTGCATCCTTTCAACCTTTCCTCCTTTTTTTTTTTTTTTTTTTTTTAAGGTAAGGTTATTAAATATATTAAATATAAAATATTATTTAATTTGTCATGTTCCACCTGAATCATTGTACAAAGACACTTCACCTGTTTGATATCTTTCATCCATAATTTGAATAATGAAGAATAACCCCCAAAGCAGTTGCTCCATACAACTAGAACAACTAGCCCTGATCTGATTTATAATTTGCCAACACTTTCTGCTATGTTTATCAAGTTTGTGTCAGAGGCATTGATGGTCAGCAAAAGGGAAGAGAACTATGCAAAGTATTAGACCTGATCCATGGAATCATATGATCCAGTAATAATCATAATAAATAAATAAATAAATAAATAAATAAATAAATAAATAAATAGATACTCAATCTCAGCAGCTGATAATTGCTTTGTATCATACATGGTCTGATAAAACGCTTATTGGTCTTCTAGGATAGGAGAAAAAATTTGCTTTCCAGGCCTTTCTCATTAACTACACATAGTACAACCCTACTTCTCAACTAAATTGATTTTAGACAAAAGTAGAGTTTGAAGCAGGGATTAAGACCTTAATGCTCTGTAGCTTACTTAAAACTCATTTTTGTTCTGATAGCCAAATTTAAAATGTTCCAGTTCGAGCAGTTAGTTTTCAAATTTATGGCCTATATAAATTTAGTGTAAAGCTTATAGAACTTACCTTAATGCCCATATACTACATCAGGTTTGGCAGGAATAGGAATAACTACCACCAGGGCAAAATTGACCAAAATGGAGAAATGACCCAACATTAATTTCAGACTTTCTGTCCTTCATTTTTGTTAGGTATTAATTTCTTTTTGACTTCTTAATGGTTATTGCCTGCCCCTGTTATTACCTTACCCCTGTATCTTTAAGATTTGAAGGGGAAGAAGCCACATAATGAGTTTTAAATGTATATTTTTTCTTTATTTTTGCCATGCTGGTCCAGAATTCATGCTCTGACCCTAGGAAATTGTGTTGATTTTCACAATTTTTCCTCGGGACTCTTGGTATAGAATCTGGAAATTTTGTAGGCAAATACGTTTTCACAAGACAATTTGCATTAGGACTATTTTTGACACATTAGAATTAGAATTAGAATTAAAACTATTTTTGAATAATAATGGAGCAGATTAAAATTTTGAAAAATGGACCATTGAAGCACCATTGAGAAAGAAGAGTGCAGCAACATTGGAAGCAGATAGCATGCAATCCACAGGCCAAAATTATGATCTATTAACCTCTAATTCAGGAAGAAGACAAAGAAAGAAACTAAATATTTGTTTTATGGTCTGTCTAGGTCAAGAGGTAATCAAGTATGTGCTTATGCAATAAAATTTTTATTTATCAATTCTTTGTAGGTAAAAAACTTTTTTTTCTCCTTTGTTATTTTCCCTTTAGCAGGAAACTTCAATAAACACAAGCAGATCATTGCTAGTGAATCTTTTGCTTCTTCTGGATATCTATAACATGTCTATTCCAACCTTCACAGTTGTATTTATTGTTTAGTGTAACATGATCTGTACACAGGGAAATAACACTTACTCATATGTACCTCACTAGGAAACCTCATCCACTTAAAGCTATTTCCAATGTAAATAGGGAAAACATTGTATTAGAAATCCATTTATTTTTATTTTATTTCAAAAGTACATTAACATTAAATTTGAAACAGTCTGTTTATTTGTCATTTAGTAGTTTATAACAAATGATATTTTCAAATAGTTTTCTAATGAAATAATTAACCTGGAGGTAAGAGATTCTACATGCCACAGCAGGGAGGATAATGAGATTAATTTTAACTGTAGGCTTAGGAGTGGAACTTTAAAATGCAACTCTTTTATTATTTTTATTAATTTTTAATTTTTAAAACTAGGTTAATATATCAAAATTGTATTGTAAAGGTTTACAAATGTATCATATGAATTAGTTCCACTACCTGGGAAAAAGTCCAAAGGCCTATTATCAGGAACGCAAATTCTTTCATAGACCAACCCACACCTCAGGGGAAACGTTGCTCAAACAGAAATCATCTGCCTAAATACCATCTCTAGAGATCCTTTAATCCTCTTTGTAAAAATATATTTTTCTGTGGTGTTCATCTATCTCTGAAAAACAAAAAAAGATATTATAGCCACATCTTTTACTATACAAAATACAAGTAATGTGTTTTTACCTGTTTTCTGACGAAATAAGGGGTTATCAGACAATCAAGGAGTGACCATCAATATTTAACAACGAACTTAACAATGAACCCCTCAAATCAGGCAACAGAAAATGACTGAAGGAAGCTCCAAGACAGAAAGACAGAAAGAATGTGGAATAATATCATATTACACTAATAAAAATGTACCGAATGCAGAGCAGAGAAGGTACTATCTGTGGTGCCCCTATTACATTTTCAGGCTCAAAAAAATAAAATCCTTATTTCTCTTCGTTTTATAGTTTGTTCTTTTGATTCCTACATTTTGATGTGCTAATGACAATAAACAATGAATGTTTGAATGATTAATATCACTTGATATTTTTCTTGGTATCTCAGCTTTTAGAAACAACTGATTACATTAAGGTGACTTTCTTTTCTTCCTTTCTTCCTTTCTTCCTTCATTCCTTTCTTTCTTTTCCTTCCTTCCTTCCTTCTTTCCTTCCTCCCTTTTTTCCTCCCTTCCTCCCTTCCTTCCATCTCTCTCTCTCTCTTTAATTTTTCATGATTTTGAAAGTCTGGGGAATATATCTCAAACTTTAAAACCTGGTAGGAAATAAAAGTATCTCAGAGGGAGTTTTTTGTTGGTTTGTTTGTTTGTTTGCCTGCATTTCTTGACTAATGGGTCAATCTTATGTTTTTGGAAGAGGAATGTGATTTTTGTAGAACTGAAAGAGACAAAACTGGTTAAATTTGTAACCACAAAATTGGATCAGTCTGTGTGAATTTAATTGCAGGATTATAATAAAAGGTTTGCCTACAGAGAAAATTTGAAGTAGAATACCTGGTCCTTATTAATCCCCTATTTAAATGAACTGATTATTTGATAAAGTTGTTGTGTTTTGAGCTAGCTTAATCCACTGAGATAGCCATTACAAGAAAAATTATAATTAAATATCTTTTCTTGAATCCCTTGCCTCCAGTGGCAATTCAGTTGCCTTGACATAATATAAACTAATTGAATTAATTTAGTTTCAATTATTTGTTTCAATAAATGTTTTGGTGTTTAGTTTGTTTGTTTGTTCTTCTGGCCCATATACAACTGAAAAAAGTAACAGTTGTCATTAATTTTGCTATTCATGGTGATCATATTGTATATGAAATCTGTTTTTAATTCATGCTTAAGGATTTGGGAGATATACTAATAAGTCCTTAAGAAAATTATTTTTAAATAAGCTTTCTCAATCTTCCTAGCAAATACCATGATTATAGAAAAAAGAAATACGCCGATGTACTAGGCAACCAAAAGAATACAGCTAAAACAGTCTTTTTCAAAAAATTTTGGGCTTTGTCACTTCAAGGCCTCTTCTTAGAATACCATTGGCTAAACTTTCAGTAGAGTAAACAAATGAGAATAAATATTTGAACAGTGAATGTCTATATGAACACTACTATACCATCGTTTAATAAAGCCAATTTAAACAATTTTAAAATTTTAAGACAAAATCCGTATTTCTACATTTATCTGTATTAAATCTAAAATTTAAGGAAGACAATTTACATACTAAAGCTCTTCATTCTATGCATGTATTTCAGACTCTGAAATTAGAATTTTAGTTTTCAAGATCCAGAATACAGATAGAATTAGCATCTGATTTTTCTCTTTCCCTGTTAACATTACTTTCTTCTCATTGAAGAAAACATGCATTGGTGGGCCTAGCAATATTACAACAGAATCACAGAATTTCTAGGTTGGAAGAGACCTCAAGATCATCGAGTCCAACCTCTAACCTAACCCTAACAGTCCCCACTAAACCATATCCCTAAGCTCTACATCTAAATGTCTTTTAAAGACTTCCAGGGATGGTGACTCTACCACCTCCCTGGGCAGCCTGTTCCAGTGCCTAACAACCCTTTCAGTAAAGAAGTTCTTCCTAACATCTAACCTAAAAATCCCCTGGGGCAACTTAAGCCCATTCCCCCTCGTCCTGTCACCAGGCACGTGGGAGAACAGACCAACCCCCACCTCGCTACAGCCTCCTTTGAGGTATCTGTAGAGAGCTATAAGGTCGCCCCTGAGCCTCCTCTTCTCCAGGCTGAACAAGCCCAGTTCCTTCAGCCGCTCCTCGTAGGACTTGTTCTCCAGGCCCCTCACCAGCTTCGTCACCCTTCTCTGGACCCGCTCAAGCACCTCGATGTCCTTCTTGTAGCGAGGGGCCCAAAACTGAACACAATACTCGAGGTGCGGCCTCACCAGAGCCGAGTACAGGGGGACAATCACCTCCCTAGCCCTGCTGGTCACACTGTTTCTGATACAAGCCAGGATGCCGTTGGCCTTCTTGGCCACCTGGGCACACTGCTGGCTCATATTCAGCCGACTGTCCACCATCACTCCCAGGTCCTTCTCTGCCTGGCAGCTCTCCAACCACTCATCTCCCAGCCTGTAGCTCTGCTTGGGGTTATTGCACCCCAGGTGGAGGACCCAGCACTTGGCCTTGTTGAACTTCACGTAGTTGACCTCAGCCCATCGGTGCAGCCTATCCAGATCCTCCTGCAGAGCCTTCCTACCCTCGAGCAGATTGACACACGCACCTAACTTGGTGTCATCTGCAAACTTACTGAGGGAGCACTCAATGCCCTCGTCCAGATCATTGATGAAGATATTAAAGAGGATCAAAGAGGATCGGCCCCAGCACCGAGCCCTGGGGGACGCCACTAGTGACTGGCCTCCAACTGGACTTGACTCCATTCACCACGACTCTTTGGGCCCGGCTATCCAGCCAGTTTCTAACCCAACGAAGCGTGCGCCAGTCCAAGCCAAGAGCAGCCAGTTTCTTGAGGAGAATGCTGTGGGAGACGGTGTCAAAAGCCTTGCTGAAGTCAAGGTAGACCACATCCACAGCCTTTCCCTCATCCACCCAGCGCGTCACTTTGTCATAGAAGGAGATCAGGTTCGTCAAGCAGGATCTGCCTTCCATAAACCCATGCTGACTGGGCATGATCGCCTGCTTGCCCTTCAAGTGCCGCCTGATGACTCTCAAGAGGATCTGCTCCATGAGCTTCCCTGGCACTGAGGTCAAACTGACAGGCCTATAGTTCCCCGGGTCTGCCCTCCGGCCCTTCTTGTAGATGGGCGTCACATTTGCTAGCCGCCAGTCAGCTGGGACCTCCCCCAATAGCCAGGACTGCTGATAAATGATGGATAGGGGCTTGGCCAGCTCCTCTGCCAGTTCTCTCAGTACCCTTGGGTGGATCCCATCCGGCCCCATCGACTTGCGCACATCCAAGTGCCGTAGCAGGTCACCAACCAGTTCTTCATGGATGGTGAGGGCCACATCCTGCTCCCCATCCCCTTCCACCAGCTCAGGGTACTGAGTATCCAGAGAACAACCGGTATTGCCGCTAAAGACTGAGGCAAAGAAGGCATTGAGCACCTCCGCCTTTTCCTCATCTCTTGTAACTAAGTTTCCCCCTGCATCCAGTAAAGGATGGAGATTCTCCTTAGTCCTCCTCTTTGTGTTGATGTATTTGTAAAAACGTTTTTTGTTATCTTTAACGGCAGTAGCCAGATTGAGCTCCAGATGAGCTTTGGCCTTCCTAATTTTGTCCCTGCACAGCCTCGCTACATCCTTATAGTCCTCCCTAGTGGCCTGCCCACTTTTCCAAAGATTATAAACCCTCTTTTTTCTCCTGAGCTCAAGCCACAATTCTCTGTTCAGCCAGGCTGGTCTTCTTTCCCGCTGGCTCATCTTTGGGCACATGGGGACAGACCGCTCTTGCGCCATTAGGATTTCCCTCTTGAAGAGCTCCCAGCCTTCCTGGACCCCTCTGCCCTTTAGAACCGCCTCCCAAGGAACTCCACCACCTAGTGTCCTGAGCAGCCCAAAGTCAGCCCTCCGGAAGTCCAATACAGCAGTTTTACTGGTCCCCTTCCTGGCCTCGCCAAGAATAGTGAACTCCACCATTTCATGGTCACTCTGCCCAAGACAGCTCCTGACAATCACATCCTCCACCAGTCCTTCTCTGTTTGTGAAGAGAAGGTCTAGCGGGGCACCACCCCTGGTAGGTTCACTAATCAGCTGCGTCAGGAAGCTATCTTCCACGCTCTCCAGAAACCTCCTAGACTGCTTTCTCTGGGCTGTGTTGTGTTTCCAGGATATGTCAGGGAAGTTGAAGTCCCCCACGAGTACAAGTGCTGAAGATTTCGCAACTTCTGTCAGCTGCCTGTAGAACTCCTCATCTGTCTCCTCATCCTGGTTCGGTGGTCTATAGCAGACCCCGACCAGAACACTAGCCTTGTTGACCCCACCGATCCTAACCCAAAGGGACTCGACCTTGTCATTCCTAGCCTCGAGTTCTACAACATCGAAAGACTCTCTAATATAGAGAGCTACACCGCCACTCCTTCTGTGCTGCCTGTCCCTTCTGAAGAGCTTATAGCCAGGCATCGCAGCACTCCAGTCATGAGACTGGTCCCACCACGTCTCCGTGATAGCAACCAAGTCGTAGCCTGCCCGCTGCACGATGGCTTCCAGCTCTTCCTGTTTGTTACCCATGCTGCGTGCATTGGTGTAGATGCACTTCAGCTGGGCCTTTACCTTATCCTCCGGCCTTGCCATTGTTCCCCCTGGCACAGCCCCAACAATCCATGCTTCAGCCCCATCCCCCTTCTTACCTAGTTTAAAGCCCTATCAATGAGCCCCGCCAGCTCCTGGCCCAGGATCCTTTTTCCCCTAAAGGATAGGGACCCGTCTACGGCCATCAGGCCGGGTGCTGAGTAAAGTGCCCCATGGTCGAAAAACCCAAGATTTCTTCGTTGGCACCAGCCCCGGAGCCACGTGTTTAACAGGTGGGCTTTCCATGTCCTCTCCGTACCTCTCTCTGCCACCGTAGGGATGGATGAAAACACCACCTGTGCTCCCGCTCCATCCACTAACCGTCCCAGCCCCCTAAAGTCTCTTTTGATAGCCTTCAGGCTTCTCTCTTCAATGTTGTCACTGCCTGCCTGGACTATCAAAAGAGGATAATAATCAGAGGGGCATACCAGGTTAGGAAGCTTCCTGGCAACATCCCTGACCCTGGCCCCAGGGAGGCAGCAGACTTCCCTACGGGTAGGGTCAGGCCGACAAATAGGGCCCTCTGTTCCCCTGAGAATAGAGTCTCCCACAACAATAACCCTCCTGTCTTTCTTGATGGAGGCAGTCCTGAGGCGTGGAGTCGACCTCCTCGCCCTAGGCATCCTCCTGGGAACACTTGCTTCCTCTTCCTCAGCCACCGGTCTCTCGAGCTTCAGGGCCTCAAACCTGTTCCGTAAGGGCACCTGGGAAGGTGGGGCCAGAAGGGGAGGGCATCGTCTGCGATGTCGAGCAGGGACCTGTTTCCATTCTTCCTCAATTCTTAGGTCCCCTCCCTCTGCCCGACAGCAACAGGGCCGGGGGTCCACCCCCATTTGGGGTGTCTCACCCCGGTACCTCTCCTTGAGGCCCTGCAGGGAGTTACTCCACAAGTCTATCTCCCGCTCACACTCCCTGATATCCCTCAACCTCTCCACCTCCTCCTTGAGCTCCGCCACCATGCGGACCAGGTCGTCCACCTGCTCGCACCTCACGCACACAGTATCTCTGCCTCCCGCCGATGGCAGCAGCAGGCTCTGACACTCCCTGCATCCGGTGACCTGAACTGCTGCATTCTTTAACGGGTAGTCGGTCTGGGTGTATACCGACTTCCTGGAGAGCGCACCATGCCTGGTGGAGACCATTATCGCCTCGCTAACGGCTGTCGTTGAGGAGGTGTTAGGAGGTGTTAAGTATGGGTGGGGGAGAGCGCTCTGCCCTTCCTGCGCGCCCTTTCTGCGCGCCCTTCCTGCGCGAACTGCCGCGCTAACTGCCTCGCCACTCCCTTCTGCCGCGCCACGCCCTGTTTGCCCGTCCTGGTCGCCGCGCTCCTGGTCGCTCGCGCTTCCTAGGGGCTGCCTTTGAACGGCCGGGGAGGGGGCGCTGCTGGCTCCGCCTTCGCCTCGTCAGCCTCCCTCACGAGGGCTGCCGGGTTCTGGCGGCTCCCTCGAGCAGGCTCGATGCCGGAAAATTTGCCCTGCCTGGCCCGATCCCCCGCTCCGCTGCAGAACGCGTCTGCCCCGGAGCCCATCGCCTCGGCAGATGACCTTTAAGGAATCATTAAGGTCCCACACTACCAAAAATGTGTTATTCCAAAGACACGTGCAGTGTTACCCTCAAATATAAATGGGTCACTGAGTCTGAGAAGACAGATGTAGCCAGGTCTATTCACCTCAGGAAATGGCCTGCTGGTGAAGTTAGGGTTGAATGGACCTTTGGCCCTTGCTTTGATGGACTTGAATCAGACCAAAGATCAGCAGTTAATAACTGTTATCATCACATAGCTGTTTGATATGCATCCATTTAAGGAGCATATATAATCAGCTTATTCCAGGTCATTGCAGTAGGCAGGCATACTTGCTCTTGAAGACAACATTAACTTGTAAAATCATGGAAGAGGAGTTTTGGCCTTCATCTGTGTAGGTGTCCTCTGCTGAACTAAGCAAGTTGCACTTGCCAGCCATTGTACATCTCAAGTAAATGTTTTACTTGCTACAGGGTATATTATATTATAGTTGTTACAGCTGTCCAACATTTTTTAGTGGTTATTATAATAAAAGATAATATTTTCACTGAAAATACTTCCTTGTCTTTTACAAACATTTTAAACAACAAAACAATATGGTAGTTTAAAGATAAAAATATTTCCCATTTACAGTTTATTTTCCTTCCTTCCTTCCTTCCTTCCTTCCTTCCTTCCTTCCTTCCTTCCTTC
>CM021731.1:10918741-10949367 GCA_011075105.1 Heteronetta atricapilla
TTCCTTCCTTCCTTCCTTCCTTCCTTCCTTCCTTCCTTCCTTCCTTCTTTCCTACCTTCCTTCCTTCCTTCCTTCCTTCCTTCCTTCCTTTCTTCCTTCCTTCCTTCATTTTTCTTTTTATTTTAATGATATTTAAAATTGTTTTTTGGTCATTAAAACAAACAAAAACCACAATTATTACAGTCTCTATACTTTTTCTTTTCCCTAATCTCCCTATGGAGAGACTTTTCCTTACTGAACTGCATTACTTGCCCCTGACTTCTGTCCACTTGTCATGTCATAAATTACTCACAGATTCCTGGTAAGGTCTAAGTGCTGATGTTTGTTAAGAAGTTGAAGACTATATCATGTTAGCTTGCTCTGCAGAATCTATTTCCCCACAGGTCAAAATTTCTACTCATAAACTGTGTTAGTGGGGAAACATAGAAACAAACAAACAAACAAACAAACAAACAAAAAAGATCAAGCCCAGTCAGGACTCCAGCACCTTCAAATGGAGCAACAAACCTTATATTAGATGCCCAGAATCCCTCTGTCCTGGGTATGAGGCCTGTGGTGTCAGACACCGAGGACCAGAACAGTGAGTACTCAGAAGATTTCCAGCTTTACTCTGTCTTACACTTGCTTAAAGAATTGTAAAACATGGAGGCAGATGAGTATTTTTTAAATCCTAGACCCACACTGCTGTGGTTCTGTCCTTGCAGTCTCTCTCCTGACAGATATTTATGCTTCTGCTTCTGTGTTATTATTATGTTATTACTTTTGCCTCTCAATGACAAGTTTCAAATGCTTCAGAAAATAAAAGAAAAAAAGAAAAAAAAAGAAAAAAAAAAAAGATTCATTTTAAGCACACAGTTAAATGAACTGCATCCAACTAGCACAAAACTGTGATGTGACATAACAAGAACTTTGGACCTGTTGACATCATAGCTAGTCATCACAAAGTGCAGGCTATGGAAGTTTATCATGAAGGGAAAAGAATGTAAAAGTGCTTGTTTACAGGGCAGCCAGTTCTGCAGATAGTACTGTATGCTACATTCCTGAGAAACAGTCACTGTACTGTTCTCCTAAAGTAAGCTCCACTGAAATATTTTAGGTGTTTTTTTTTTTGTGGTTGTTGTTGTTTTTTTGTTTTTATGAAAAAGTTGATTGACTGAAAATGTTTACCTTTGATACACTTATGTTGTGTACAAAAACACATCTTTTCGTAAAGAAAATAAGGTAAATCCCTGTGTTACTGAATAAACCACTCTCAAGTAAAAATCAATGTTATGTATTTCTTTATTTTACTAAGTATTTAAATTCTTAGTACAAAAAAAATGAAAAGCTCTGTCAGCTCCACTGCTGTACACGCTGTGACTTTGTGAAGAGAGATCTGTTCAATAAAACATTAACTATCTATCTGTAGAAATACTTTCAGACATATTTAGGAATACAGTCACCATCCTAAAGTCTGTCCTATACAATGAAGGGGATTTTCTGTCTTTCCTAGCCTTTTCTTTCTCTTTCTTCCTTCTCTTCATCTTTTTCTATATAAAACTATTTGGAGATGTTAGTTTGTGAATAGCACTTAACTGACTTAAAACATATTTTACAGCAAATTACCTTCAGGGTGACAAAATTTACTCTACTCTTGAGAATAATCTTTTTACACTTAAGTCAGTTGGTAAAAGAAAATTCTGTTCTAGCATGTGTACGCAATATAAGCACAGTATTGTACTGCTCTACAGTAGAACAGATTCTACCTTCATTTTACATGTAGAAATATTCTTACTTATTATTTATAGTTCATTGCATCTTTGTTTTCTTAGCCAGTTTATTGGCATGTTCACAGAGCCACGACTTCAAATAAAACAATGATGATTCATTTTGGTGAGGTTCCAAGTAGGTGAATTTGAATGTCATGTTTTTGTTCAACATAAACTATAGTAAGACAGAGAGAAATATGAAAGTATTTAATCACACTGCACTGTCATGCTGCTGAGGAAAGTCATAAACGGTCGATTCCAGGCTGGAAGCACCGTGCCAAACATTTGTATCTGGGACAGGACTCTATGTTCCACCAGTGTGCTGCAAGAGGGCAAGTATTAACATAGAGAGTTCAGTACAAATAGAAAAATATTTCAAAATGTTAGGCAGGGAGGAAGCCTGGAGGGTGCTGTGTGTTCAGAAAAGAAGGAATGATTATTTCTTCTAATCTGGAACAAAAAAATCATGAGACCTTTCTTTTTTTTTTTTTTTTTTTTTTTTTTCCCTTCATACTGGAAATAAGGTATTTTGAGTGACAGCTAACTGAATTAATTACAATTAGCATACATCTTCCACTGGCAACAAGATCAAACTGAATTAATTACAATTAGCATACATCTTCCACTGGCAACAAGATCAAACTGAATGCTACACAGCTTTGTATACCTGTCATGTTACTAGAAGTTTTGCTAAGCACAGGAAGGAAATGATACTGCTTTGATGTTATTTTTGGCTTTCAACTCTAGGACCAGGATGGAAAAGGACTGTAATAATATTCTAACCTGCTTATAGGGATTCAAACCCATATCTCTCAGCAGAGTGCCCTAATCACTCCAGGAAGGAAGCATACTTCACATACCTACTGCTGAAATTGCTCCAGGATTCACTGGTGAAGGCAGAAGAGGTCAGGGAGGCAGATGAGAAACAGATTGTGTTCCAGTGGTAAAGCTTTAACCTCAGAGAAGCATAGTCCCTCTGGTAGTGCTTTCACTATCACAGTGTGTGGATGGAATCCTTCCAGGCTGCAGTCCCAACATCTGGGATCATGGCCATAAGTTCAGCGCCATAACTACCTAAGTTTTGCACTGAGTTAAACTACCAAATTTAACACCTTAAACACTAAATATGGAATCACACTTTCTCTCTCTTAGGCTGTCTGGATTTGCCAACATTCTGATATTTCACTTCTTTCAGCAGGTGGGATGAAGTCCGTTCTAAACATGGCTTTTACCACATAAACTGTCAGAGGAGTTGGGTCTCTGTGCTGAGCAGATGGAGAAGTCTGTACCTGGGACATTTAAGAGATGAACCAAGAGCTCAGATGCAGCTCTGTGATAAATTTCTGCTAAAGTGCAAGCTCTAAGTCATCTTCCTGAGATTTCTAATTCCATCTATGCAGTAACTGGAGAGCCAGTAAGCTTCATTCAGGATTTTAGAAGTGTGACCAGCAGATCGCGAGCAGTGATTCTCCCCCACTGCTCTGCTCTAATGAGATACCACCTGGAGCACTGTGTTCAGCTCTGTCCCCCAGCACAAGAAGGCAAAGACATATTAGAATCAGTCTAGAGGAGGGCCATGATCAAGGGGCTGTAGCACCTCTCTTATGAAGACAGGCTGAAGGAGTTAGGGATGTTCAGCCTTGAGAAGAGAAGGGTTTGGGGAGACCTTATAATGGACTTGGTTTCCTATGGTTTCCTATGGATCCTATGGTTTCCCATAGGATCCTACTGGACAAAATGTCCACCATACAGCTAAATAAAAACATCATACGATGGGTGAGCAATTGGCTAACGGGCAGGGCCCAAAGGGTTATGGTAAATGGGGCTGCGTCAGGCTGGCGGGCGGTCACCAGTGGGGTCCCTCAAGGCTCCATTTTAGGGCCGGTACTTTTCAATATTTTTATAAACGATCTGGATGTAGGAATAGAAGGTATTTTGAGCAAGTTTGCTGATGACACCAAACTTGGAGGAGTTGTGGACTCGGATGAGGGTGGAAAGGCCTTGCAGAGGGATCTGGATAGGTTGGAGAGCTGGGCGATCACCAACCGCATGAAGTTCAATAAGAGTAAGTGCCGGGTCCTGCACCTGGGACGGGGAAACCCTGGCTGCACGTACAGACTGGGCGATGAGACGCTGGAGAGCAGCCTAGAAGAGAGGGATCTGGGGGTCCTGGTAGACAGCAAGTTGAATATGAGCCAGCAGTGTGCCCTGGCAGCCAGGAGGGCCAACCGTGTCCTGGGGTGCATCAAGCACGGCATCGCTAGTAGGTCGAGGGAGGTGATTGTCCCGCTCTACTCTGCGCTGGTGCGGCCTCACCTCAAGTACTGTGTGTAGTTCTGGGCACCACAGTATAAAAAGGACATGAAACTGTTGGAGAGTGTCCAGAGGAGGGCTACGAAGATGGTGAAAGGCCTGGAGGGGAAGACGTACGAGGAACGGCTGAGGGCACTGGGCCTGTTCAGCCTGGAGAAGAGGAGGCTGAGACCTCATCGCAGTCTACAACTTCCTCGTAAGGGGGTGTCGAGAGGCAGGAGACCTTTTCTCCATTAACACCAGCGACAGGACCCGCGGGAACGGGGTTAAGCTGAGGCAGGGGAAGTTTAGGCTTGACATCAGGAGGGGGTTCTTCACTGAGAGAGTGGTTGCACACTGGAACAGACTCCCCAGGGAAGTGGTCACTGCACCGAGCCTGACTGAGTTTAAGAAGAGATTGGACTGTGCACTTAGTCACATGGTCTGAACTTCTGGGTAGACCTGTGCGGTGTCAAGAGCTGGACTTGATGATCCTTAAGGGTCCCTTCCAACTCAGGATATTCTATGATTCTATGATTCTATGACTTTCAGTATCTAAAGAGGGCCTACAGGAAAACTGAGGAGGGCCTCTTAGTCAGGGAAGGTAGTGACAGGACAAGGAGTAATGGTTTTAAACTAAAAGAGGGTAGATTTAGATTAGCTACAAGGGATAAATTCTTTACTCTGAGGGTGGTGAGGCACTGTACCAAGTTTCCCAAGGAAGCTATAGATTCCCCATCCCTGTAAGTGTTCAAGGTCAGGTTGGAAGTGGCTTGGAGCAACCTGGTCTAGAGGAAGGTGTCCCTGCTCATGGCAGGGAAGGTTGGAATTAGATGATTTTTAAGGTTCCTTTAAACCCTAAGCATTCTATAGATCTATGATGATTCCATGATTTTGGCTTTAATTTGGGGCCCAGGTTGACACTTTAGAAAATATCATGCTACCTAACTCATAAATGCCTGTGTCTGTACTCTAAGACTTTAATTTCACACAGCACTCATGTATAATACTTGATTAAACCATTGTTAACATGAACTTTGTTTTTCTTAGTTTTCAGGTCTTCATGGGTTTCTTTGTGCTGTGAAAGTTCTTTATATTTCTAGCTCTGCAACAGGACTTGCACTCTCTTGAGCTGCTTCTGCTGCTATCCTGGTCTTTGGCCAACTCTTGGTCAAATATGGCCAAACTGATGCAGGTGGCTTAAAATCTATTTAATTTGGTAAGTGAATGAAAACGAAGGCAAAATCAACAGACACTTCCCCTTAGCATGCAGTATGTTTTCTGTTATCAGTCTGTTTAAATTATAGAATGTCTGGTCTATGTCTTCTTCTATTTCTTGAGCAGCACTTAGTACAAGTAAACAGGGACATTCAGCAAAACCTAATCTAAACAAAGCACTCCTTAATTTACTCCAAATCTACAAATTAGAATAAAGACAAGGCTGCATTTTCTTAAATCTCTATTCTGACTGGTAAACAATGACTTTGTGGGCCAAATTCCCCTTCCTTCATTTACAGTTGTGTTTCATTTTTGCATTCAGATGACCACACACAAATTTCTTGTCTAGAGCCCAGATAGTACATACATTTATTGTAGCCATCTCTTAAAGAAATTTTATTTTTGCATCTTCTATTTAACTTATTATTTATAATAAGTATAATAATTATAATATTTAATTATTTACTTATTATAATCAGCTAAGCCATTTTTTTAAATGAAAACTGTATTTTTTCTAGGGAGATATTCTCAGTCCAAACTTCTACAGAAAAAGATCTTTCTTTCACTTTTGTTTTCATTGTAAGCTATTTCATATAATGCAAATTTACACTAAGGCTTTTTGTTGTTGTGGTGGTGTGGTTTTTGTTGTGATTATTGTTTTTATTTTGTTGTTGTTGATTGTTTGTTTTGTTTGTTGCTTGTTTTCTTTTTTACACCAAAGCTCTCCCTTCTCACAATACCAAGCCTTCGAGTAACTGGAAACCTTTACTCATCAACATGAACAGGAACAGGTATCCTAAATTTAATCTCAAATTAGGTATTTTTTGTGATTACTTCATATTTATGTGGTCACAAAACTGACAACTAAGTACTGTATGTACATTAAAAATTCCACATATTTTAACTTCAGCTAATCTATGTGACTTGAATTAAAAATCAAATAGTTTTGCTTTGGAAAAATAGCACCACTTCACAAGTAATACATAGATTACTGTTGTATAAGATTTCAAGTTACTGCATGTTAACATCTGAGTATGTTCTAGGTCACTTTGTGACCTTTAGGCGCATTTCTTTGTCTTTCTTTCCTCCTCTGCTCCATATCTGGTTCAGCAGCCAGTACATTCTACTTTAGCATAAATGATACATTAAGTATAATCTTCCAAATAAATGAAAAAATAAACCTTACAGTTTACAGGTACATTTATATAGAAATATCTCATGCTGATCTCATTTGTGTATCATTTTGTTAGTTCTGAGAAATCTTGTATCACTTACATCTAGCTCTAAAAACTAGGACTGTTGCCTAGGATTTGAAGGGTAAACAATTCTTAGTGTATACACTGTTTTCTCCAGTTGTACACACCCTGTAATTTAATTATATCCCAAACAAGTTACAAGTCACTTAGAGAACATGTGTGTCAGCTTTCATTCAAAAAAAAAAAAAGGGCTGGCTTGAAAACTATACATCTGTAAATCTGATTTAGAACTATCTTTTGACTTCTTTATTACGACAATAGAGAAGAGAGTATAGTGACAGTTATCTAATGTTACCCAGCAGAGTCAGTGGGAGTTTTCTCACTGACTTAATGGACTCAAAATTTTGATCTGAATTAAGTCCAGCCTTTGAAAACAGGGAGAGCAGCACCTTCAGTCCCTTACATGGCTGAGATTTAGGGAAAATAAATGACTTTCCAAACAAGAATTATAATAATAAGTTATTTCATACCTCTTTCTTTAGGCATGCTTACTATTCAGCTAGAAAAAGATACTGCAACTATCAGAAAGGAATGAAAGGCAGTATGTACAGAAATAGTTGCATCAGTTTAGAGTGTTTTATTTCATTTAATTTTACTCACAGCTCAACCACAATGAGAAATGCACTCATCATTCATGGAGTTCTCAGCTCTCCAAAAAAAGTGATGTGGAGGACCTTCCCCACCCAGCTCCCTCCCCCCCCCCCATCCACCCTTTATATTTTGCTGCAAGATTTTCATATTTTCACAGAATCACACAGTTAAACAATGGCTGAGATTGGAAGAGACCTCTGAAGGCCACATGGTCCTAGAAAAAGTGGCTAGTTGCCCATGACCATCTCCAGGTGGCCATTGTTATTTTGTTTGTTTGTTTGTCTGTTATCTCCAATATTCCTTATGTTTTCTGTCCATTTCTTTCTTCCTGAAAGAAATTACCATGACATGGATAACAAAATTATATAATTTTGCTAAAAAAAGTCCACTTAAATTTGTGGCTGTGATTTTAAAATTTCAGCTCATTCCCACAGATTCTTTCACACACTGCTGTGAATGGTGGTTTATGACCAAGAACAAATATTAGAAGATCAAATGTAGGATAAAATTATATTGAAGTTAAAGTAATGAAAATTAAAATACTTTTTCCTCCATCACCCTTTCTCTCAGCAGAGCTAGGTTAACAGCTGGGCTTGATGATCTTAGAAGTTTTTTCCAACCTATGATTCTATGATTCCTCTCTCTTTCTTTACCATAAGACAAGTCAATGATTTTGTCATCTTTTGTCTTTGTTTTACAGGTACTAGTTACCTTGCCAGTCCATGAAATAAAACAATTAAATAAAACCCAGAGAAATCATCCTCAACTTGAAATTTGTTGCTTCTGTTTCATGTCTGAAAAAAAAGCTCCTAAAACCTTAAATGTATCAATGTTTTGATTGTTATTTTCTCTGTTTGTTTGTTTGTTTGTTTGTTTTCAGTGATGACAGCTTTTCTAGTACAAACTTGTATTTGACCTTTTTCTGCTTATTAACATTTTTAGTTGCATTCAAAGGCAACTCCTTTCATACAAATGTCAGCACTTGACTGATTTTGTGTGTGGTAAGTGTTTAAAGATTTGTGGTGCAGCTATTTCTCTTAGATTAAGTACTGTGTTTTTGCTCTCTTCTTTCAAAAAAAAAAAAAAAAGTGGTATAATTAAAAATATTTTATACCATAGGTGTATTTCAACTATTGTGAAAGCAGTGTTCATCAAACCACTGAAACAAGATTACCTTTGTTGTGTCTTCTTGTCATGCTGGAATAAGCCAGAAAAAAAAATGTTCTAATATTGAGAATATTTGAGCTTTAGTGATTATAAACAACGAAGGTAGATACAAATTTTGAGAAGGACCCTTTTCTGATTTGTTGAAGCTGGGCCACTAAAGAAAAAGTGATGCGGAGCTTAGGGATACAGAAGAAAGCTAAAATAACTTTTGCATCTTAGCAATTTACTTGCAGGAAAAGACATCTATGGACCAATACCTGATCGTCAAACTGTTTCTATTTTTCTTTATAGCTTTTTAAAGTGAAATAGACTTCGCACATGAAACTGTGCAGGAGAAAATATGTTTAACAAAAAGTGGAAGAGGAAGTTCAGAAACAATTCTGTGTCATGTGTGGTAAAGTATGACTAGCTCAGTAAGTAATCTTCAGAAATGCTTTCCTCGTAACCAAATTTGTTATTTTGAATTACCTTGCTGGGAATAAGTGTTAGTTTCAAGATCTGTATGTACTAGTTGTGCTGCTTGAACAATTACGCTAGGCCTTGACCTCAGAGTTTGCCACTGAAATTATTTAGAAATCTTACCTTTCAACACTGTGTGAACACTAAGTGATATTTTAGAGCTACAACTATAGTAAGTAGGAACTGACGTCTAATGCCTTGCATTTCTTTTAAAATAAAACAGTCTTTTCTTCTCGTCTGAGGATGGAGACAGACTGCCTTTCTGTTGTTCTGTTAAATGACATGTTCATTCATTTTAATAATTTGTTTATATCTCAGTGACTCGTAGTAAATGGTGGCATTGAAACCTTTGTGGCTTGAGAGCTTTGTATAGCTACGGATGGAAGACAGACAATAATGATTTTTTGTTTTGAAACTACTTTATGTGGGAAGGCCTCTAGGTTTGTCAAGCTGCATATATTTAATTAAAAAAGCTACACGTACCAGTTAACATGATGTGTGTCAGGTACTATAGTTATAGCCCATTATATCAGATATAAAGCTAGTAGTCAAACAGTAGAGCCTTGTTCAGAAATAAGCTGAGGTGTTTGGCCTCAGTCTTTGGGAGGGAACACCTTCCCTTAATAAAATACTCATTAGATTTTACAATTGTGACATAAGGAAATAAACAGTATGAAAATGAATTCTAGAGTAAACAATTGTGGTTCTGATAAAAATTGCAGTTTAATTAGTAATTGATGCAAACGTAACAAACACATTAATCAGTAATATAAAATTGAACACAGTTTATGAAAAATCTCTTTGGGAAAGCATATGCTAAAACACATTACCACTGATGGGAAATTTCAGAGGAATCTAAGAACTGAATACGCACTAGGATAAAATTTTAGCAGTAATTAAGGTTATTCAATGATTCCTAAGATTATTCTCCCATGTAAATGAAAGTGTGATAATGTTTACAATAATTATAAGCATAAGAAAAATAATTCATTAATATTCCTTTCATCTGTAGTCTTGTTGACCAATAGATATAGTTTTTTTTTTTTTTTTTTTTTTCAGTTTTTTTACAAAGAAGATATTACTTTGTTCCATTTAAATGAAGTGAAACTGAAGCAGAGCATATTTACATGTCCAACATCCTTCAACAAAGTCTGAATAGAGCCATCAGACTCTCACATTAATTTCCATCTAATGCAGTGTTAAAACTATTGCCTCAAACTCAGACAAAAAACCTCAACTGTCTAAAACAGGAATTTCACTTCAAAAGTCTCTGAGCTTTATCATTTCTGCCTTTGGTATGCATTATCAAGTTCTGATACAGGAAGAGAACTGAAAATTGTGAAATAACAAACAAACAAAAATTATATTTGTGAATCACTTCCAAACAGGATTGAGCAACACTCTTGGAAGTCTCTTATTCTCACAAGATATGAAGTTCAACCTTTAGATGAAAGGGATTTAAATAAAAATAAACACAAGCCACCAATACCTTCTGTTTTGTGATTTCTCAGGTGGAGAATAACAGTTAAATCATGATTGTATTGTTCTGGAAAGTTAATTATTGAATGCTTCCTGGTGCTGAAAAACAGCAGTGGGGCTAATCCAAATCATATAGTTACAAATATAGTTACAATACTTGAACTAAAAAAAAAAAAAAAAAAGAAAATCTTTTTACTGAAGCCAGAATAAAAGAATGATATCAATGTATTTTATTTCTAATACATTCTGGCAAACAGTAAACATGTAAGAATTTAATAACAGCAGTTCAGAACTATCAAGCACCAAGTACTTCAGAGCAATACACTACCTTATCTCACATTACCTTAACATTACCTTAGGATGTAATTTCTAAGTCAATTATGCTGATAGACTATGACAAGCTTTTAATAACTTGGATGGATCTGTTTATAAAATAAGTAAAGCCAAAGAATAAACATTAAAAAAAGGAATATATATATATATTCCTATATATATATATATATATATATATATATATAGGAATATATATATATTCCTATATAGATCTCCATGCTGCAGCCCATTGAGGAGACCACGGTGGAGCAGGGGGATGTGGCCTGGAGGAGGCTGCGGCCCATGGAGAGTCCCCGCAGGAGCAGGCCCTGGGCCAGAGCTACAGCCCATGGAGAAGAGCCCATGCAGGAGCTCTGGGGGGAGCTGCTGCCCATGGGGGACCTGTGCTGGAGCAGATTGCTCCTGACAGATGGACCCCATGGCACAGACCCCTGTTGGAGCAGTTCTTGAAGAGCTGCTGCCAGTGGACAGCAGCATCAGTTCAGAAAGGACAGCATCCCATGGGAGGGACTGCATGTGGAACAGGAGCAGAGGATGAATGTGAAGGTGTGGCAGAGACAGTTTTAGCGACTGACCACAGCCTCCATTCCCTGTTAGCCTGAGCCTCTCAGGGGAAGAATGTAGAAGAGGGTGGATAGGGGGAAGATGTTTCTCATTTGCTTTTAGTTTCTCATTGCTCTGATCTGTTAGTAATAGGCAATAAATTAATTTAATCCCCCTATGCTGACTCTGTTTTGCCCATGATGATAATTGTTGTGTGATCTCCCTGTCCTTATCTCAACCCTTGAGTCCTTTTCATTGTATTTTCTCCCCCTTTCTCTTTTAGTAGGAGGAGTAAGAGAGCAGTTGTGGTGGAGCTCGGCTGACCAGTTGAGTAGAACCACCACACACATCTCCAAGAAGTTCAGCATAGACAGCTGGTAGACATAAACTCTGAGAAACTGACCAAAGGCAGCATTCAGTAGACATCCAGTCTACTGTTACTACTTTTAACCATATCAAATAATCACCTGAATAGTTTTGTCCAGCACCATACTAAAATCATTTATAATCCTAATTTTTCAATTGACTGGATGTTCCAAAGCATCTTTTTAATTAGATAGAAACCATTTTCTTTCCAGCTTATTTGAATTCATTTATAGATTATAATAATCTATTTATTTATTTATCTATTTGCATTGATTGGCCTAGTATTTAATAACTTTTAGTTAATTCAAGTAATCCAATTTGCTTAGTAATGACATGTTGATTCGTGTCTGTCTTCACTTTTTATTGCTAAACAAAATAGGTTCTTTTATTCATCTCATGGAATGAGATATCCATTCTGCTAATTATCTTAGCTGTTCTTTCTTCAATTGTTCTTGGCTATAGGTAATTGCCTTTTCATAGATTGCAAATGAGGTCACAGCAGCCATGCAATGATCATAGTGCAATTTACCTTCTTTCTACTAGGAATACCTGAACAGATATATGTTGGGATCACATTTGAATTTTCCACAGTTTTGGGAAATTGGTTATGAATAGTGATGCTCTGATTTACTGTTATGTACAGGAATTACATATTTACAACTAAACAGTCTTTTCTGTGTAACATAATTGCTCTTATCTAATTCTTAATGTTCTAATTTGAATTTCTATTTATTATTATCCCACTTATCATCAATCGCCCAAATTCAGTTTTGGTTCTTTCTGGATATCATGACCTTTCTCTGTGATAACATCTAACCAAGTTGTCATCAGATTTCTTTAAATATATGCTTGATCTCATGCCAATGATGTTACTAATGAAAATATTGTTAGATCAGCCTCAGGACAAATAATTTAAAATTGTAGATGCATGTATAGGTTATTTCATCACATTGTTATTGATCACTTCACTTCCTGAAAAGATTTTGCATAAATTCCCACTTTATCTAGTTTTGCCCCTAAATTCTCATGAAGAACCACATGAAATATTTTACAGAAGTCCAGACATATCCTGCCTGCTGCATTTGCTGAACTTAGAAAAACAGTTAATTAAGAAAATGTCAAATAATATCAAGTTGATCTATCTTTTTTAAAGGTATGTTGCATTCTCTCATTGCCTGCTGTTTAAAAGCAAACAAACATTGAGAGTAAAGGTAAATATGTATTATTATTATTTTTTTAATCTTGAATAAATATAATGTATTTCCTTTTCTTAAACTACATAGAGCATTTGCTGCTTTTCTATAAGGCAGCATCTCTCTCTAACATTACCATGTTAGTAATATTTAAACCAAAGTCATAACTAGTAATGCTAAAATTATTGCTGTTTATCTTTCCCATTTGAAATAATGTACTGTATAATAAATGTGGCAATTGTTTTTCATCAGTGTCATTAGACCTTCAGTGACAGCTTTGTGTCCACTCCTGCCCCACATAAATTCAAGTAAATTAATGGAAACAGGATTGGATTTATAAATAAATAATAAATAAAGCTAATTAATTCACTTAGTTACAGCAATCTGTTTTTTCCAAAAATAGTAGCTTTGTAAACTGTGAAGTAGATTTGTCATTATGGAAACACAAAAAACCAGCAAAATATCATTTAAATATGTGTGCACATATACATATATAAAATGTATGTCTGCATGTATACCTGTGTATATTCACATACATGTATACATACATACATATATACAAATATATGTGTGCATATATATACATATGTATATATACACACATATTAAATATATGTATATAAGTAAATATGCTTATGTGGGAAAGTGCCATTACTGTTGTACAGAACAATATACAAGATATAAACACTCTTCTGCTGATCAGGAAAACATGCTTTTTACAAAGGAGAAAAAGACCTGGGTACATTGTCTTTCTTCCTTTGGCATATATATATTACAAGTATATCTGTTTGCAAATACTATTTTGTAGCTTGAACTCAGAATGTCATTGAAGATTTGGCAAACATGTCAAACCACAGACTAGAGTCTGAATGTATTTTTCCTAAGCAAACTTATACAAAAACAAATTATCTCAATTTTAGTATTTATTTTCCCTTTTCATTGCTTAACACTCTTATCTGTACTCTGACCGATGAAACTGCATGTCTTAATTATGCATTATGAATTAGACGTAGAAGGTCCAGTAACTCATTTGAATTTTTGAATTCAAACACTCCAGGGTAAAAAACTATTTCAACCATATTGGCATCACTTTGTTTTTCCCTTACATTCTGAAAGACATAGTATGCATATCCACTCCCTAACACCATTAAAAAGAGCCTATAGCACAGCTTGCCTATATTCTGTCTGTGTGAACCAGCCACCTTTCTAGGCAATGGACTTTTACAGCTCTGATGCTGTGGAAAGTATTTGTTTTTCCTCTCTTCTCACTTACACAGAATCCAGTATCTCATTTTTGTTTCTCAAATGGACAAAAGGTGCTTGCAGGATTTACAATAATCTGCTGCGGATGTGAATGAAAGTCTTCTGCCAAATCACCTCACTTTGAAACATCAGTGTCTGTATACAGGAAGCTGGAAGAGAGCTGCTGTTTTACTATAACATCCCATATAATCTTGAAAACATTGAACCGTTGAACTCTGCTCATGATGAGGTCCTCCAGCCTGAGGTCATGATTGAGTAGAATTTCAAATAGGGTTTCTATATTACACAGACATGAGTGAAAACCCTAATAGTCTTCCTGAGCTGTGACAAATATTTATTACTGCACATCCTGGCTTTTGGTTACTAAGAATACTTATTTATTTATTTAAGGTCCCTGTTGTTTCGTCCCATATAAGCATAACACAGAACTTGCGTTAGTCTTCTCCACTGCCAAATCTATAGGTAGTTCCTGCAGTACTGTATGAACCTCTGAATAAAGACTGAGTAGTATAAAATTATCTATTTTTTTTTTCCCTTTAGCAACAGATTCTTTTACTTCTTCACCTTGTTAATTCTATCATCCCCTGGTGCACACATACATATTTTGAGGTCTGGAAATCCCATATCTGTCTCAAACTCTGGTTGCTCAGACAGAATTTGGAAGATTTTTGTCTGGCATTGAGCCTATAGGCTTTCCAACTGCTTTTATATTCAGCTCAGCATGAATCCTCTTCTTCTTTACTGTATTCCTTTACTGTGTTTTCATATGCCTTTCATTAATTTTATTGGAAGTCAAAAATCTAAGCATTTGGAATCAAGATACTTTTCTTTAAAAAAGAAAGAAAAGAAAAAGGAGTTTTTGTTCATTCTGGATTTATATCCAAAGTTCAGATGGTTCAGTATTTGAATCTACATTGAAAATGAGGATCTGCTGCAGTTTATATATATATATATATAGTAAATATATTAGTAAATTTATTATATCCATTCAAGTAAATTATTATATTTGATGGAAAAAGGAAAATTAGTTCTTGCTTCCTGAACTCTTTGAGTAAAGCAGATTTTCTGAAATTATGCAGTCAACAAAGACATTTAAAATCTTGAACCCAGACTTCAAGGTTTGATTCTTTGTTCCACCCCTAAAGCATTTGTTATTATGATTCTGTGATTTAACATAAAACTCATAGTCCAGGATACCATAGAGATACAAGCCACAAATGGTGTTCCTAATTAACTGCTTCTGGGATTTAGAAATCCCCCGGAATAAATGATTTCACATTAACATTTTCAGACTGGATTACAAAACACAGCCTAGCTTGGATTCACTATACCAAGTAGTTCTGTCGTCCTGCTTATCACTTATCATAGTTTTCAGCAGACAACATCACAGCTATATTCTCTACTTTTTGTGGTGAGGGAGTCCCCAAAGTCTGGGCTGGGCCTGTGAGAGCCAACTGGGCTCCTGGTTAGATCTCACTTTTAGATTCTACAGTTTTGATACAGTTTTGCAAAACTTATTATGAGATTTTTTGCTGTTGTATGTTATTGTTCAAGTTCAAAATGAACACAGGGATCAAAACAGAGGAAATTACTGGAGCATTTCAGAATTCTGTGATGTAGTATCTCCTCAAGTCTGGATTCAAATCAGGACCTAAACTTGAATTGCATGGGAGCTATTGATGCAAGACAACTTACCTGTTATTATTAAAAAATAAAAGATGCAATAAATATCCTAGAGGAATTGAAAGTAAAAATAGTCACTGGAAATCCAACAGCATAAATAGAGTAATGGAAATTTAATAATTTAAAATTATACTTAGCTTATTACTTGGCCAATCTAAACCCAAACTACATTTTGAAAAAATCATGTCATTTCTGGTTTTGATTTTCATCTGTTTCGTTGCTAGTCAGAAGGTACAGTATAGTTATCCTTTCTAAGTCTTAGAAACTGCATGACACAGTCCTCTCTTGGGAAATTTCTAAAAGGCTTTTGGAGACACAAAAGGTCCTTGGAGTTCTTATAAAGCCCTAAAAGCTATCTGAACTTCGAAATTCTTTTTCTGAAAATTGAAAAACTTCAAAGTTTGGTTTCCTACCAGTCATAATGGAAAGAACTGTACTAACTACAAAGAAACACTTTTTTTTTTTCTTTTTCTTTTTCATTTTGCTGTTGCATTGACTTTCTTGTAATCTCACATTTATTAAAATTGATGAAGATATGAAGTTTAGGGTTTTCTCATTTAGAGAGGTATGTCACTGTCTCCATACTGTGTTGAACTGACATTCCTATTCTGCATGCCAGTTCATTAGGAACGGTAAGGAATCTGGAAAAGAAAGAAACAAACAAGAATTCATGTACTAACTATGCCCCTTCCCTTTGCATTTCCAGAATAAACCAAGGAAACTTTACAAAAGCCTGGAATGTCCTTAATTTCCTTTAAACGTGTGTGTTTGTGTACATTTATGTATGTATAATTTTGCTTAACTGTGCTGAAAAATCTCTAAGAAAAGATTTGGCAAAACAGACTAAAGAAAGACATGCTTGAGGTACTTTTGGCTCAGCTATAAGCAACAGAGTTCTAAAAACCTCACATATCTATGGGACAAAAGGACAAAGTCAGGGACAAGGTCAAGGACAGTGACCTTCATCCTGTGTGTCTTTGAAAGTATATAATGATTTTCTACATCTCTAGTTACCCTTTCTATGTAGTCAATAGTAATAAATAGGTAGGGGATAGATCATCTGTCTTACATTAGCTTTTTACTTTATGGGGTAATTAATAGTTCCCTATTCTTCTTTAAGGATTACCAACAAATCTTAAGTCACTAGCTCAGGTGTACGGTAGGAAGGAACAGCTGTTAAGATGAATCCTGTTCAGTTTATTTACATTACTCTCTCAGACACCAGACCATTGG
Organism: Heteronetta atricapilla; assembly: GCA_011075105.1. Classification (NCBI taxonomy): domain Eukaryota; kingdom Metazoa; phylum Chordata; class Aves; order Anseriformes; family Anatidae; genus Heteronetta; species Heteronetta atricapilla. The sequence goes on from CM021731.1 coordinate 10,935,566, forward strand.
TCTCTGTGTTGCTGAAGCACACCTGAGCCTACTAACTTATTGACAGTTTTGAAATCTCTACTTTGTTCTGCAATGTGTCTATGTATAAACAATTTCCAGCCAAACTCTATAGTTTCAAACACCTTAGCTTTGAATATTCTGTCTTAACTGGATGAAACCTGACCCCAGTGATGCATTTTCATTGACTTTATTGAGGTGAGAATGACACCTATTGCTCTCCTGGAGGAATTTTCAAACTATTCCAATTGAACGATAGCTTGCTCATGCAATTGGGGAAGGGGGAAATCAGCAAGTTGCAGCGGAGTGTGAGCAAGTACCAAAATGAATCATTTGAATTGTTAGGTGTGTTAATTCTAAACTGAACAATGCTTTTGTTTCCATCCTCTCTCAATAAGGACTATGACTTCAGATGGTTAATGCAACCATAGTTGTTGCTTTTTTTTCTTCTGAAAAGGCAGTACTTTCCCTTCCTTATAGTTCAGTCTGAAATAGAATTACTTTTGTGTGTTTAAAATTGATGGGGGAAGGAAAAATCTTGGGCTAAAATAAATATTTAATTTGGATCATCCATCTATGAGGATGACTCAGATCAATTTTTTCCTTTGAGTGTTGAGCTACATTTCCTACTTTCCAGGAAAGTGATATAACTGCTAGATCATGGGTATTCGGTCATTCAGTGTTATTAATGTATTCTTCTGATATGTTTTATCTTGTACTAATTATGAAATAATAAGAAAGATAAACCATTCTCAGGGACCATAGAGATGTTTAAATTAACAAATAATTATCCTTTGTTTTGTATTTTATTAAAATTGAAACAGCTGGAACATAAGAAGCATAAGAACCAGCTCAAGAAAGCCAACAGCATAAAGGATATTTTTCTGAAAGACTGAAAATCCCTCTTCAAATTTTTTGTAGGGGTGTATTAGTACCTAGGAGTTGTGGATGAATGGCTGGATATATCCAGACTACAAAAAAGAAAGCATGCAAAGCACTAACTCCATCACCTTACTTCTAAATCTGACCTTGACTTTTCTCAGAAGAAAAGAGTTTATAAACTTGGGACCTGAAGAGCTTTGGGACTAATGGCATTAAACTTTTCAAGGAATACAGTATTTACAGATCCATAGATGTGTGTTCACACTTCTACATACTGTTTCCAGCCTTCATTTGACATTCAGTTGCTGAAATGTGCTACTTCTTAGACAGATGTTTGACATCCAAAGATTCTCTTGGGACCTAAATTTCATAGTACATCACTTCTTGGCTGGGCCAAATGATATTTCAGGGATTCTGTTCTTCTGAAGTTCAGGGTTCCCTTTCTAAGTACAGGTAGCCAGAAAAGAGTAACCTGAATGAAAAGTATTATTATTATTATTATTATTATTATTTTTTAACTCCATCTTAAATATATTACTGCAGTACTTACTGTGCTAAATGTGTCTGTCAGGCAGTGGTCCCTGCTTCTCCAAGCTAACTCATGCAGATTGGCTTGTGAACATACTAGCACTTTGCTTTAAAGCACATTGGTGAAACCACTATATGCAGCACTGAAGAGATACTCATCTCTGTCTCCATATGTTCCCAAGGGAGAGCTCCTGTTCTCTCGATACATAATTATAATGTATGTGATTTCTTCAGTGAAAAGTGCATGAAATGAACTTAGAGATGGATTGCTTAAAACGTGTAGGGATGGAAGCTTGCTGGGATAGTATGGAAAAAACATAGCATAAAGGGGGCTCTAGTTCAGTTTCATCTATGCTGCCTACTGGAGTAGCTCTGGAGCATGTTCTCTTCAGAATGAAGGAGGAAAATTAACTGGCAGCCTTACAGACTTGCCTTATTCTCCTGTCACAAATCAAATTTGGGGGAATTACTTAGGTTTTGGCTGGCACTGTGGCTCAAAATAGATCATTCTTTCAAATTTATTTAGGATTATACATAGAGGATGCACTTTTATTTTATTTTTCTTAACATTTGAGGGTATAGAACTGCATGTCTTCATGAATCTTATACAAATATACATTTTTTTCCCATATTAACCCACATCTTTAAATAAGATATCATCTGACTGTTATCTGGCACTCCCAAGTGCTATTGATATAATTACAGTACAATTAGTCCCCCTTTCTAACAGTATGCTTTTGTCTGACATCCATTCTTTAGAGCTCTGTTAATCTCAGAAGTCAGAGGCTTAATTCCAGCATTAGGTATCGCAGTGTAGACAACTACTGGTATAGCTGTTGACATATGCACTAAATATCTAAACTGCCATTATGGAGCTTTTGGAGGCTCCAACAATATGATCAGGAAAGTCTAGGAAGTGATCTAGTTCTCCATAACACGCATACGCATACCCAGTCTTCTGAATTTTTAGACTTCGGTGAAAATGTTGAGTGAACATTGAATACAAAGACCTTGGATGTGTAACTCACATAAATTCAACACCTAAATTCAAGCTTCTAAATCTAAACAACCTCACTCAAGACACCCTCCATATACATAATAAAAATAAAATCATTTTATTTTGATATTTCTCTCAATCCCACTGTCCTTCAGACAGTACTTCAGACTACATAAAAATCCCTGAGTTTTGCATGGGTATTTTTAATTGTTGGAAAGTGAATTTTGAGCATCTTTTTTTCTTCCCCTGTTTGAATGTGGTTACTTTTAGTTTTCCTATTAAAAAATTTTCTTGTGAACTATTGCATACTTGAATAAACACTATCATCTGATCTGATCATCATATGACAAAACTATTAGCCAAGTATTCTATTTAAATCTTAATTCTAGCCATTTTTAACTTGCATTTCTTGCATATTTTCCCCTTTAAATCCATGAGACACATCCTGAATAATCTAAAGGAACTGATTATACTTGTATATTGTAAATTATTACTAATTAAATACTGAACTAATGTTGAATGAACTCAAACATTTATATAATATATACTTCATCTATTAAATGAGCACAAATGGTCCTTAATTTCTCTTATAGGCATTTCATGGTTAGCTTGACCCCCTAATGCTTGAAGTTTAACCATAAAGGAAGTGAAGGTATGCTTAAGAGGCTTTCCCTTATTTCCATTTTTTTTTCATATATTATCCACTGTGTGATGAAGTAGTAGATAAAGACAAGCAGTACATCCAAACACACTCTATGAAGATTTTGATCTGGCCAGGCCAGATCCAGTCTCTAAGCTATGAAGGCGCATGAATGTGTCATTGCACTTCAGTGATAACTGCAGGTCTCAGCAGAGCTCAGCAGGTTTGGTACAGTGCTATGCTAATATAGCCAGCTCACTGACAGATTGGAGCTGGCTCACATCCACATACCCTGGAGCAGAGACAAAACAAGTTCAAGTCTATCTGCATGTGTTCATAAAAGCAAACGCACAGCTGCACAGCCTAAAGAGGAAGGGAGTGGCTCAGGCCAGAAGATCACCCTACTTCCTACACATTCACTGCCTAAAAAAGGAAAGGAAACTGAATATTCTCAGGGCGTGGGGGTGAAATTTGTCTGGTTTGATGACGCAGTATGCAGAGAGTTGTGTAAGTATTTTGCCTTTAAGAGAGGTATGGATCTGTACTTTCCCCAGCACAGGGCTAGTGCTAAATGTTACAGTTAATCCTTTGGGGTATGATTCCTGTGTCAGCTTTGAGCCTCCATTAGATCAGCCAGCTGTAGGAAGGAGAAATACTTGGCAGGAAAGAAAGGAAAGCAAGGCAATATGCATATATATTTGGCTTTGTCTTTCTCCCAGATGAACACTACAATTTTATTTCTTTCAGGTAGGAAGGAAAATCTCATTATAATTTAGCTTTATGTGTCTTATCTTTGCAAATTCAGTTTTATTCCTAGTAATGGCAGGATTTACAATAATCGGATTATATATAAATTTATAAGAAATTTCAGGTTAACTTCTTGATTTTGAATTAAATTTTCCACCCCATTTAAACAAAGTTCAAAGTTCCTCTATAACCAAGAGGAAGACAAACAAAAACATACCTTTGGAAGAAAAACATACTAATTCATTCTTGCTTGGCTTGTGTAAAAGCTATGCTAGCTTTATTAAGTGTGAATGCATAGAAATTTTATTAAGATATGTTTCTGAAAGACGGAAAGTAACTTGAAGAGCCTATTTTTTATCAGAGTCCAAACGTTTGTCAAACTTAATTCTAAATAAAAAAATGCACAGGAAGATAGAATTAAAATTGTATTGGATTCTATTTGAATTGTAGACAGATGATATGGAATGTTTTCAGTCTCTGAGTTTTCAGTCTGATTTTATATTTTGCATTTCCTATCTTATGTTCTTATAACAGCAGTGCACATGAACAGTGATCCCTTCTAGAACCTGCCTGAGTGAAATGCCAAACCCATGCTAGGTATCACTTGCTTTTCTAAAGGTGTAGTAATTCTCTTGAAAGCAGATGAGATATATGGTACACATGCAGGTGAGTGAAAATAAGACTTACCTTACATGACATTTGTGACTGGAAAGATTAAAGCAAACACTTCATCATCTTTTTCTTAGTATTATCATCTTTTCATTAGACTCTGCATATTTAGTCTTAACTAAATTAGCCTTAAAAACACTTAATTGTTTAACTATATATTATATGAAGTGCAAATTACTTGGTCAAATTTATTTTTAATTTCCAACTTTCTTCTTTGCTTCAACAAATGGTTGTTCAAACTTAATCCTCATCTCTAAAATTTCCTTTGTTTCAACAAAGTATTTTTTCCTCCTAGTGGCAGACAATGATCTCCCGCACTGTCTCTCAGGTCAAGACAAACTTTTAAAGTATAAGAAAACAGAAGAGGAAAAGGGTAGGCACAGTGATCATAAAAATACTGCAAGACATACCCAAAAGTCTTTCAACTCTAAGAGAGAGATGCCTATGAGCTTCCTTGTGGATGTGGGCAAGAGGAGGGCATAGGCAGTCTGACAGTCAAATAGTAGTAATAATAATAATAATAATAATTGCCAAGAGCAGGGTCCAAGAGGAACCAAGACATCCCAATTCTCAAGAGCCAAAGAGATATTTTAAAGTGTTAATAAGTAAGAAAAGCTTTGAACCATTAAGGCAAATGTGTTAAAATGCACATAATATTATTTGTTGTCCCTTGCATTACTTATCATGTTATTTTACAATACCAGAATTAGTATTTTAGAAAACAAAAATTGTACTTAGCACAAGAATTAAGGGCTAATTTCTCCTGCATGAGTATTTATAATTTCTCAGTAATACAAATTAAATTTGTATTTGTCATCTGGTCAATTGGTCATCTGACCAATTTAAAATTGGTCAATTTTAAAATTTCCAGTTCAGTAATTCCTTCTTCCTCAGAGCATTCATTCAAAACAAAAATGTGACCATAGTCAAACTCTTTTCTATTTATTTATTTATTTAAAGTAAAATACTATTGGGAAAAAAAATGTCTTACAAATGATGTGTCATTCCATCTCTGTCTGACTGAAATTTCACAAAAATTAAAACAAACAAAAAACAACAAAAACAACAAAAATCCTGCAGCTGAGAAAAGCTGTATGGTCTACTAAATTGTAATGAAAACCATAACTTTTTTTAAAGTTCAGCCCTAAAGAGATCTGTGTAGAAATATCAGGATTGGCAAAGTCAAAAGGTACCTGCAGATGATCAGAGAAAGCACTTGTTTTCAAAGGCAGAGTAGATAAATAGAGAATAGTTTGTCTTCCACTCTGAATGGTAAAATTAAAATTTTTTCTTACCTAAAATTCAGGAACTAAAAATACCCTAAGTAAATGGCTTTCCATCTCCTTTTGAAAGTGCCACTGGACAAAAAAAAAATGCTACCTGAGATGACTGAAAAAGACTGGTCTTAACATTGAGGTATGAAGCTTGGAAATCATTTAGAAAATATTCTGTTATTTACCTCAGAGGCAGATGTAACTTTAGGTTACATAGAGGCCTAACTCAACAAAGTAATTTTTTAATTATTTAAAAGCTGCATCAGTGCAGCTTCTGGTTTCAGGAACAGGCAATTAAAATCAGTGCAATAGCTGGATACAAGAGTTTTACTGAAAGCATTGATCATTTTAATATCCACATCTTTGAATTAAAAAGAGAATTATGGGTTCAAAAGTTAGTGGCTGGATTAGTTCATAAGGTGATAAAGTTGTTTGATATAGCAATTTGATGTCTAATAATGACAGACCAATTTTCTCATCAAGTTGAAGCGGTAACTTACAAATAAACTTTCCAAATTTTCTAGAAAATATATCAAGATTTTTCAATGATAGTTTCAAACAAAATGGGATTCAGTTTTCTACATTTTGGCACTTGTTTGCCCATGATTAATTCAGTATTGCAAATATTAAGGATTAATTTAGCTTATTCTACTATTGGACATCATTCATTTTCCACAGAGATCTGCAAACATTAAAGAAAAATCATAAAAATAAAAAATAGATTTTTTCAACCTTGGGAATTACCAGGAATAAGATCAAATCAAGAACAATTAGAGGGTTTTTAAAAAGCTTAAATCAAATTTATTTTCCCACAATTTCTTCTTAAATTGTTCTCAGTTTCTGTTAAATCTTATTTTTACTTTATTTATTTATTTATTAGATAAACCTGTGATTTTTGGCCATGTTTTATAAATGTGTTACTTTAGTTGTCTTACCAAGTATGCATCTATATTAGAACTGTTTATACTACATATTGTATAAAGAAACACCTATAAGAAGTGGAAACAACACTATTTCTTTTTTTGTCACTCCTGAAGGAAAAAGCTAAAATATCAATTGAAAGCACAGGGCTTATCTGAAAGACTTATTAGTCAAAACAGTGACTGTTTTTAAAGGCAATTTCTTAAGAAAAAAAAAAAAAAATAAGAACTCACAGCCATGTGTATGATGGTAGTGATAAATATGAAAAGTCATTTTTCAAAGACTGCTTACACAAAGAGGTACTTGTTATTTCTTGTTATGTCTGTGGTCAACAAGACATTTTTTTTTTTTGCTTCTAGTTTTTGGTTAAGATTTCAATCAGCTTATTTTATTTTATTTTATTTTTATTTTATATATCATGCACATAATTATAATAAGCTCCAGATCTCTGACTTGGCAATAGTTTTCTAAACAACACAAAGCACCATTGCAGATACTCAGTAAGTCTGGAATGATTTAGATCTAGCTACTCTACTGAAATATTATGAGTTGTCTTTAACCTAGCTGGAGAGCAAGAAATTTATTTTCTACCATTTATTTTCTTCATAATTAAGAATTCTTCTTTGGGCACTACTGTACTTTAGCATTAGCTATCCTTTGTAATATGTTCTAAAAACAATTCTGCATATTAACATTCACAGGCTTTGGTTAGTGCATCTCTTCAAAATTAGGCCATCTTGTACTTAATGCTAAGGAAAATGAGCATATCATTAACAAATATTGAGAACAAAAGAGAGCTGGAGAGTATTTCCACTGCTGCAAAAAGGTAAAAGCCAACTAGGAATGCGGTTTATAAAGCTATTGGGTCAAAAAGAAAAGATTACTTACTTAAATATTCCATTGTGAGGGATTTTCTTTTCTGTCATCATGCTATAACTTACAGACATTTCAGTGCTGTTTCTATTATTTTTTGTAGCTTTCTCCACTTAAATAATAATGCACAAAGCAAGACAGTTTGAATTACATCTTAATCCAATTAGGTACTGAGCTCACTACTGAAGATGATGAAAGGCAGAGAGACCTTTTCTGGTATTTATTAAAAATGAGGTGAGGGAAGACTTCAGATTTTGAATTCCAATGAAAATACTGGGTCTTTAACAGCATAATAAAGATTCTAAGAAGTACTTAGAATCTTCAGGATTGAATCCTAAGGTTATTAAGGTATTAAATACTTCATGTAACAAAACATGAAATGTAGTGTTTTGTTGTTGTTTTTGCTTTTTTTTTTTTTTGCTTTTCATAATACATTTGAGCCACTAAGTAGCTCAGAGTAGGCTAGCAGCAGTTAGTACACATTGCATGTGTGACAGATATGTCACAGTTCTTATGATTTCTGAGACACGGCCATGAGAAAGAAAATATGCCCAGAACACTGCTGAGCAAATCTGAACTGGCTGGTATTTCAAGAGAGAGAAGAACCTCTTCTATCTTGTCAGCTGCTTTAGAATAAGATATAAAATTCCATATCAGCACCCTTTCCTTGTCCTCACATCACCCTATCTGTGAAGGAGGTGACAGAGTAGTCCAAGTAAATTTTGTACATTTTGGCACATATTTGCTCATGATGAATTCAGCATTGCAAAGATTATGGATTAGCTTTGACTGGAGCAATCAGTATGGTTGCATAAGCATAAATCCAAATGAAAACATAAATAAAACTTCTCCAACACACACACACACACAAAGCTATTGTACATTAATGGTAACACTTTCCCAGTAAAGCTGCAGATACTGGATGGAAAGCACAGTATACCTCAGTGGGAGAATGAGGCATTGCATGGTGTTCTGGGGAGCAACAAGAGCTTACAAGCACACCCCTGGATACAACTGTGGGGAGAGAAGAGCTAGAAGTCCATGCCTCTCTTTTAAAGAAGACTTTTTCCCTTTTGCAATCCGCTCAGAGATGGATATTCAAAGTACGACTAGTATAGGTGAAGGGAGTCTGGGGGGAGGCAGGCAGGAAGGTACAGTCTTGGATTCTGCTATGGAATGAATGCATGATCACCAGATATGATCTGAGGCAGTTCCTTGGATGACAGAATGTTTCTTGACTTGGTCCTCTGAAGAATGCCCGCATGCTCCTCAGTGATCTCTTTTCTCTTTGATGAGGCTAAGGTGACTTAACTTAGATTTTGAACTTCTTTTCTGGGAAGGACCATGGTGGATCACTCTTATCTCCCTCCCTTATCATATCTGTGGAAGGCTAAGGGAAAATGTCAAGTAAAAACAGAGAAAGGAGGAGGTATTTTTACAGGATTTGACTTGTTAGCAGACACAGTATTCACTAGTGACCCATGAAAGTCATGTGGAAGAAAAATATTGAAGTATGCAAAATACATGAAATAAATCCTCAAGAGAGGCAGCTAATCCAGGCATCCTGCACAATTGTGTATAATTATAATGAGATTAAATATTTACAGTAGTAAGGACCAAGGGCTAGGTTTATTATACATTTTTAACAGGGATATGCAGAAGCAAATCAGTTCCTAGTGGCCTACAGGTGCCTAGTAGGATGGTTGTCTCCCAGTGAAATCAGGATAGACCATAAATATCTAAAAATTTCACCATGTGCCTTTAAAGCAGCTCTGCATGTCTACATAGTTTCTTAAAATCTATCTGCCAGCTAAATCACCAAAACAAAAATGAAGACAGCACCAGACAAAGGATTAAAGTTCTCATCACAGCTCACCCAAGAAAAAAAGGGAAAAACAGAGAGATATATTAAAAAAAATACAATTTTAAGAATTCCACATGTGTATTTTGGACACAAGTTTATGTATTGTGTAATGAAAAGCAGATAAAATCCAAAATAGGCATACCTAAGAATCAAAGTACGTTTTATTTTATTTTTTACGACTCAGATTAAAATTCATTAAACTTAGATGACATGATAAAACCCAACACAGTGCCAAAATAAAACTATTGGGATCCTATCAGAAAAAAAAAAAAAAAAAAGAGCATGACATTTTTTAAATTTAGATTATCTGTGGAAAGTTTCAGCATATATGTCACTGGTCTTTCCCTGTGTGCCATGGCCAGAAATATCATATGTTTACTGGTTCCACAGTTTGACATTGTGCTCATTCATTTACCCTTCAAAATTCCCATCCCAACCAAAAAGACACCAATTGCATCATAAACTTGATGACTCATACCATAAAATCAGGCTTCCTCTTTATTTGGACCTTAAACAACTGGCTTGACCCAAGATGTAACAACTGTTTGCAGAGGGGAAAAAGCTGCAATTTCCCTTAAGCATAAGCAGAGTTGGTAATAACAAACGTCAGCTTAAGAAGGTTAACAGGGCCATGGAACCACTTACATTTTGTTTGGCTTATGAGTTTTTGAGTTTCTGTTCAGCTTTTAAACATGCAAGTCTTGTACTAGGAAGAAAACCCCAACAAATAATAGGTCTCTTAGTTAAGACAGTTAAAAAATTTCACTCCTGCATCTTGGAAACAGTGTTGCTGACTGCAAATAAATGTGCTGTCAAAAGCACGGGGCACGGCGGGGGCCCCCCCCGGAATTAAGAATTCAGTGCAGACATAGCAATCAGTACTCTTTTTAATCTGAGAAAATACTAAGGATTCAGACAATCAGTTATATTTTTTACTACTACTTTTACTTAAAAATTCTATTTTATTTTAACTTTTGAAGAGGTATCCAATTTTGCCAAATCAAATTCTCCAGCTATTTCTCTTTCTCTAATCCCCAGACCAAACTAGTGCTCTTTATCTTTTTTGCATTACAAATATTAATAAATATTCTGTAGGAATATTTTCCTCCCTCTATCACCCTTACAGTCTTCCTCTCCTCACACATGTTACTTCATGTTATATCCTCAGCTACACCTGTATAGTGTCACCAATGATAATACCTATGTCAAATCAGGTTTAAAAGCATTTTATTTATTAAAAAAAAAAAAAAAAAAAAAGAAACTAAAAGTCACTCAGTCACTCTCCTTGGTCAATATTGAAATCACCATAAAAAAAAAAAAAATCTGACATAAGAACATAAAAATCTGATGTCAACAAAAGAATGTCAACTACTACATACTTTATTCATATCAACCTAGCACAATCAAACTATGTTCACAACCATAAAATGTTTCAGAAGCACAGTATAAAGAGATAACCTTTTGATCCCTATCAACCAGAGATAAGAACAAGTTACTTAGGTGGGTTTCACAGGAATTACTACCTGATGTCTGGAACAGAAAGGGATTCAGTGGGAGTCAAATTCTTAGTAAGATAAAACTCAAAAAGTATCAATAGCATATATTCAAGGTATCACTGCAGTTTGTCACAGTGAACCAAACACAACTGCCAAGCAGACACAAAATTTACACAATCCACATCTGTCTGCTGAACATTTTGGAGAATTCATATGGTCATGCATACAGGTTTATGAAAAATCTTGAAATCTTTTGCCCCTTTGCCAGACAGATGGAAATTGACTACATGAAATTATTACCTTCCCTCTTTCTCGCACTCTTTTTTTCCCCCTAAAAGCTGCCTGGTTTTATTAACAAATGTCTTTGTTAATAAAAACAACTCAAGCTTGCAAGTCCAAATCTATATCAATACTGGCTGCCAATTCACAGAATTGAGGAATGCAAGTGCTAGTCACAGCAGTGGAGTAATGGGGTAATGCAAAACCGCTCCTTTTTGTTCACACCCCAGCATTCCTCGCATTCAGTCTCAGACTGCTATGGAAACAAGCACTGAGTCAGTCAGACAGGAAAGATGGAGAGCAGTCTGCTCTTCTGGCCCACATGGGGCAAGCTCTCTTGTCCTGCACCAGCAGAAATCCACATCCATCCCACTAACTGTGATGCAATGATGAGGCCCATATCTGGGTTTGCTAAGAGATTTTAGATCTTAGATCTTATTACTGTAGCCAAAGGATTCCTGGGATGGCTTCTAAACAAAGGTACTTTTTTTTTTTTTTTTTTTTTTTAAGAGCTCCCTCCATCTCCTATCATTTTACTGTATCAAGGCAGGGTTTTATCCAGAAGAGCTGTATAAGCTATCCAGATGTCATGTGAACTGTGTGGCTGTGTCTATGGTCCAGACAGATTACGAAGACTCCAAAAATCATACCCAGACCTCATCAGGGGTAAAATGACATCATCCTATTGAATTTTCTGACTGTACTGTCTACAGTCAAGATGCTCAGAGCTGCCAACATAGGAGATACATCCCATCATCTGCAAAATGTATATATCCTTTTATCAGCATATAGGAAAAATCTGCCTGGGGGGGGGGGGGGGGGGGGCAGGGGCGGGGGGAGAATGTGGTTTAATTTCTTTTCTCCTTGAAATGTTGGAAAGTTCAATAAGCAATTTTCATTTTTCCTGTGAGAATCCCTTCTCCTTCAGAAGTGTTCTTCTTTCCAACATTTCCTCCCTGATACTCATGAAGCATTTTATTAGCTCTAAGAAGACATTGTTCTTATTCTTCTATACTTAAAATATCCAGTATCTATTGTATTAGGCTGTGATTTTAGCCATTCAGTGGAGTCTGTTTATCTGTTTGTATATTAGATACATGAGAAAAAAATACTTTATGTCTGAATCCTTTATACGAAGCTAGTGCATTACACTTGATAGTTATCTAGTATAGCTCAGTTCTGCAGAACTGCAGTCATTCTCAGGATTTCTGTTTTATTGGAATACATCCACATAAAGGGTGTGAAGCATGAATCATTCTGACTTAGTCAGCACATTGCTTTTCTGGGAGGAGACTTGAAAAATAGTGTATCTGTATAAAACCAGAGGGAAAATGTAGGCACTACTATAAACAGTACTTTCATTTAGTTGGAATTTGCCAAGGTCCATAGAGCTAACATCTCTGTGCTTGCTAATCACCAATTTGGGTAAGTGCTAAGACCTGCAATTCTGCAAGTCTTCATATGTTAAAAGGAGTGTTTTCACTTCTCAAGATCAGACCTTAAATAAATTATGGGGTACTTAATAATGGGAAATGATCATCTTTACGTCTCATCTAGCTTTATGGGTCATCATCAAACTACCAGAGGAAAGTAAGATCAATTTAATTACCAAGTTTGAAGAAGACTTACTTATTATTCTTCATTTTCAGAGCTCCTATACGTCTGTCTGCTGTATGAGTCAATATCCCCAGGCACATTACACTAGACTTTGCATTAAATTGATTCTCTTAAGACAACAGAATAAAATGCAAGAAAAAGGATCCTCTTACAGACATTCCATGTGGAAAACTCCCTGGTCAGATGTGTTGAAACACAAAATTGTATTCTCAGTTTGCAACTCTTCTTTTTTTTTCTAAACTCCATACAACTGGAAAACCCATATTCTCTTATGGAAGCATCACAGTAGATAAGTATGCATCTTTTATAATAGTTTTCATCACATATAAAAACAACCATACTTGTTCAAGAATCAGTATAACCCAGTAATGTCTCCAAAAGTGGCCACACGTGAACATGTGAGGAAAAAGAGGATCAGGGGAAACATATGATATTTCACCCATAATACTCTGTCTGCCTCCAGCTAATTTCAATTTTATTTTCTAAGCGCTTGTCCAAACTGTCTGTAAACCCATATAAATACTTTGCAAACAATGTCCTTTGGCAAAGAACTCCACAGTCAAAAAACCTTTTTCATGAAGAATCATCACTTTTTGTTTGTTTTGAAATTCTCTACTACTGTACAATAGTAGAGGAAGATGATCTGATGGGTCTCTCTTGTACTGGAAAACAAAACAAAACAAAACAAAACAACAACAACAAAAAACAGGAATAGATACCTATTTACTCTTTCTATGGCATTTTTTTCCCAAGTCTTTATCATAAACTTTCTAACCTTTCTCTTCCGTCGGTTGAGGAGGTCCAACCTACTCAGTAGTTGTTCCTGTGTGAAAGCTGCTCTATACCTTTGTTCAACCTTAATGACTATGAATAAAGAGATTATGAAATATAGAATCATACAGTAACTGAATTATGGTGTGATTTTTTTCTCTCTTTTTACCCCTTCCCTACCAATTTCTCATTATATATTTGCCTTTTTTCTTTTTTTTTTTTTTTTTTTTTTTTTTTTTTTTTTTTT
>CM021731.1:10956298-11038049 GCA_011075105.1 Heteronetta atricapilla
TTCCCTTCCCTTCCCTATTCCCTTCCCTTCCCTATTCCCTTCCCTTCCCTATTCCCTTCCCTTTCCCTTCCCTTCTCATCCTTTCCCTTCCCTTCCCTTCTTTTCTCTCTGAACATAAAATACTTCCATCTAATCTCATTTGTTTTTGGGCTTGGTTCCACCTCAATAAGACTATTCTCCTAAGCATAAGCAGAAATAGGAGAATGTGTCACCTGAGTACAAGTATGAAGCATATAGAAGGCTGTATATTTCCTTCAGAGCAATGCCCCAAAAGAGCATAAAGGAAAGTGTATCTGTTGGCCAATGACTCTTGAAGTGATAACTGATATTTCTTCTAAAAGAAGAAAAGTAATTAAAAAAAAAAAAAAACAACAACAACAACAACAAAAAAAACATTAAGCAATTCTGTGTTTAAAGGTACTGGAAAACTGCTGGAAAACCTGAAAACCTGTACCTAATATCTGTTCATGTGTTCTCAGGATGTGTAATATATGTGCTAAAGAGAGAACTAAAACAACAGAAAGGAGACATTGTCTTTTTACTATTACTACTATTATTAATAGATAATGTAAGCCTGCTCCTAAAGGAGAAAATAGCCTGTCAGAAGGCTCCTTGCTCACAACTAGATACAGACACCATTTCATACCCACATTCAATTGAATCTTAAATTTGTGTCAGATGCTCTGGATGGAAGTGGTTGACTTTCAAGCCAGCCATCAGACTTTGCTGCACCAGAAAGTCCCATCAGTCATCAGCATAATTCCCCGTAATAGTGACTATCATTATCCAATTATTTACTTGTAACTGAAATTTTTCATTTGCCATCTATTGCTTGAGATCTCCAAGTAGGTAGTTAATAATTATAATCACAGCAATAATGACGGGGGGACAAGAGGGGCAGGGGAGGAGGGAAGGAAGAATTTTGGAGGTCCATTAGCTGTTATGTTTGACAAATGAACATTTTATGATTTTATTCAGGCACAGAGGCACATAACTGAATCTATTCAAGTAGGACTATGGGTCATTCCATAAGTGGAGCAAAAGCAGTGCTCATGAAAGATGCCAGTCATGGAGATTTCTGCTTCCCACCTATTCCCAATAAGTATGCCAAATACATGCTCATGACTCAGTTTGTGCATTGGAGTTTAGTTCAGCTGTATCATTTCAAATATTTGAAAGTTGATTAATTTAACAAAAATCTTAGTATTCTTTCTAAAGAAGAAGGAAGATGAAAAATGTGAGGTTGCAGATGCAGAATTTCATTGATATGATTTCAATTATTTCAATTTGTACTGGCAGGATTTCCAGAACAGACAATGATGTACTATTGTCTTGGGGAATGTATCTAGTTCTTCTAAATACATGCAAGTGTTAACAGAAATTATTTGTCAGCTCATAACTCAGTGGAATTACTGATTCAGCATTATATATATATGTATATATATATATATGTGTGTGTGTTTAGTGGCAACTGAAGCATTGCGTTTTCAATTCTTAAGGCAATGGGCCTGCAATGAAGTGGCTTGAAATTCAAAGCCCCTAAACCTTTTCCCTACATAATTCATTAAAAATAATTAACATTCCCTTAAACTAACTAGATGACAAAAAGACCAAATCAAACATTTAAGTTCAGCTACCAATTTTTGCAAAGAACAGATTACTTTTGGATTTTAGTGCTTTTCCGTCATATGCCAACAGAAGAAAAAAAATCTCATAAGTAGAGAATATCCAAAACTTATCCAAAAGTGATTTGTATTGTGCTTGTCAAATTGTTTTTTTTTTTTTTCTCTACATTTTTAGTGAAAGTGATTTAGAGGTAAATTTCATGTGATAAATTACATAATTCTGGGAAACAGGGAAATTAAATGCATCCTTGGTATATAGTAAACAGTATGAAGTCAAAAAAAATAATGTTCTTATACACTCAGAATTGAAAGAATCCATAAAACAAGGATTATTCAATCAAATATTCTGTTTAGAGACATTTATAATACTAAACATTTGTAATACCTGACAGAACAGGCTAAAACATAGACAGTCACTGCCTGAGACACCAAAAAGGTGTGGTCATGAATCTGTCTCTGTTCATGAAATGCAGAACTGAGGCTAACAGTCTTTCAGAGCCCTGAAAACCCTACACAGTGCACATTTGTTTATTAAGAACTTCTGTTTTTCCAGACTGAAGAATTTCTATCTTTCTGGGAAACTTTCCAGCATTCACCAACACTAGCAGAAGTCATTACAGCAAGTTTTGGAATCTAACCTCTTCTCTATTTTTTTTTTTTTTTTTTTTGGTAGGGATGGGAGAAGAGTCAAGTCTTTTCCATCCCATTTTTTTTTCATGTCTGCATTTTGATACAGAATATCTCTATATCCCTCCCATTCTCACAACCTATAACAAAAATCCAAAATGTTAGAGGCTTAGGTTTAAATGCCTTTTAAATATATATATATATATACTCATATCAGGAATTTAAGAATTAATACCCTCTGTCCCACACATCCTCTCCCTTTTAATTAGTCCCTTTTTTCATAATAAAGTTTTAAAAGTCTTGGTTTTGCTCTCTTGCTGCTTGTTTCAAGGGAAGTATTTGAATTTAACTTCCATTCACATGGAGAACATAAACAAGTGCTTAACATCAACTCTGCCTAGGCATACTTTCTCAATTGCATCCATAGGTCAAACCACCAGCTTTTGGCTGTGTCTTCTGTGGTAATTTCTAAACTGCAAAAATAGTACTTTGCCTCTTCTTTGGTCTTGTATTTTCAGACTATTCAGAAAGAAAACACAAGATAGAAAACAGTGCCAGTCCCAGTAACTCATTTAATGTATTCCTAATTACAGAGGTATTCACAGTTTTTTCTCCTTTGCTACATGAGCGTAAAGAATTACCAGTTCTTAAAAGATATGTGTTTATGATGAAATACATTTTCTGTTCTAAGTGCATAAATAATGCCCTCTTATGGCAAAATTTAGAGATTCCCTCAAATTTATCTTATCTAAGTTCATTTACATTATGAATTTACGTTATATATATTTTTTAAAAAAAAACACTTAACATGGAATGAAAAAAATAAAAGGAAAATATGTTGTGCATGATATTATGATCAAAACCAACATACTTTCTGTTTTTCCTTATAATTCTTTCACTTCATTTTGCTGGCATTTGAGAGAAAATTCCACCCTTAGAAGCATTTTTTGAGTAATTAGTATAAGAAACATTTTTAGTATATTTTGATGAATGTTTTTAGCCAATTGCTACATTAAAATTAGTGTATATAAAGCAAAAAGAATGCATATATAATATGTATATATTTATTGATATTGACAAGAAAGGATTTAAATGATTTCTGGAAATGTTTGTAATATAAGTAAACTGTAAAGAATAAACAGGCAACATTGTGGTTAAACATTACTGAAAATGTTTATCTCCAATTTCCCAATTCTTTGGAAGTACATTAAGATAAATTTGTATGAAGTAATACAAGTTAAGTGTTTTAAATGTCAGCAATAGCAAATAGAAAAGCTCTTCCGAAACATTTTGTATCTATTCTCTGTTTTTCTTTTGCCTTTTTTTTACTGTCTAATTGACTTTGAATAATTGACAATGAATAAATTGGTTTCAAGTCATAAAGATATAATTGTGGAGAAGATATTGTGTTCTGGCTGCCACCCAAGCTATAGATTTTTTTTTTTAATTTTTTTTATTTTTTGTCTTCTTGGCTTAAAACAAACTACTGCTAATAGATTCAAATAAAGATTCAATTAACAACTATTCTGGAGGGAGCCAAAAAAAAAGAAAAAAAAAAAGATGAATATTTAATGGAATGTTTATGTTGTGAGAGAAAAAAAAATAAATGTAGACTCACTTTAAATTGTGATTTTTTTAACAAGAAGCCAAGAACTAAATTAAAGCAACAGAAAATTTAGTATGATAGAAAATCCTGAGATCTAATTCACATTAGATTATCTGATGCTGTTTTTATTCTGCATTAGGAGATCCCATAAAGCCTGTGCTAACTTTGAGTGGTCAGTTAATAATAAGCAGAAAGCATATTTTAATCCATAAAGACCAATAAACAGGTAGGTCATATTCTCTGACTTTCTATGATTCTCCTCAGTCTTTTTTTCTTTTAACTAATAAAATTTGATTTTAACCTAATGACTTAATATTGTTTTAAACTAGCCCATACCCTGATTGTTCTGGGGTCTAAAAATGTACAAAAATGTCAGCAGACTCTCTTAAATTCCATTGAACATGCATTGCTTTCCTAGAATTTCACTATCCAAGACAAGAGTTTGCTCACACTTCTTATGCCACATATTCTAATGAATAAAATGATACAATGGGGTGGCATTCAAGAAATGATTTGATGACTGAAACATGACTGAAACATGAAACATCTCTGGGGCCTCTTCTGTTCCTCTGTGTCCTCTGATCCACACACATATCCATGACATCTTCACGGAATAGTAGGTAATATTCACATTGTTCCAGTCAATGCAGTTTGGCATACATGGTTTAAATTATGACTTTTTTCAATAGCTTTGCTTTTCTTTCATCTGAAGACATGGTCTGTAACTTTTATTATTATAATTTATTTTTTATTTTTGCATGCGAAACACTTCCTTAGGGAAGATAACAGGGACAATGGTCAACAGGACATGTTTGGGGAAGGAAAAGGCATATGCAGAGTACCCTGCAGGCTCCTCTTCAAAAGTAATAGCTTGCAGTATCCAGACAATATGCAGTGAGCAATTAGCTAACAAATACTATCCGTACAGCTTAGGCTGTACTTACAGAGAACAAAATAAACTGAAGACTGCAAGGTATGCAGTCATTACTTTTCATTTGAAGATGAAGGATAGTGAGAAATAGGACTGCACTATTTTATTATCTGGGACCAGACTGGCAGTGGGTAGTCTTATATAGCCAGGCTTCTAAGATACCTTTTATATAACTGGGCTTTGTGTTTCTAACCTAAGATGAATGGAAAATCACACAAACTAGTTTTTGGCCAACTAGTGATTCACATAATGCATTATAAACAGTGAAATAGCTGAATAATAGGCAAAAAGTTACCTTTCCAGAACCTCCTTCCAACAAAGTGAGAGGAAATGATTTGAGCCCTTTAGCATGTAGCAACAGATCAAGCACCAAGCTGGAAAGTGGCATCTCATGTTGGAAGCTACTATGATGTCCAGGGTTGTGTCACTGTCCCCATCTATCCTGAAGTAATCTTCTCTTCTCCCTATCTTTCTTATTTGCCTGTTTGGATTAAAAAGTTCTCCATAACAGCTCCTCTTTTACTTCCCTATCTATTTGTACAGCTCCTTGCATCACAGGATTTTAATTAAATACTTCCAGAACACAGATAACACATTATTGCATCCTCTATGCACTTGCACTTTTTGTATTTATAGCTTCTTTGGCCTGAAGCCATTCTTGGCCTGAAGCCGTCACTCTTTGGCCTCTTCGGCCTGAAGCCGTCAAGGACCTATCCCTTTCCATTCAAGTCCTCCTAATACATATTCTTGTTAATCCACTTGCAAAATAATGATGACTTGTTTTATTTATTAAAAGCTCAAACCCAGCTTTGTCTAAGCACAGAGGCTCTGGTTATATCACTGATCTCATTTAGTCATACTGGCTAAAAGGTGGAAAAACTGACCAAAATACTGTGCTTCTCCTAGGAACAGCAGTAATGTGGTTGCCTCACTGAAGGGGGGTGGGGGCGGGGATGGACTGGCATCAAGGCCTGTTAGCATATATGAATCAGCTTACATCTTTTGTACAGACACTGAAGTACTTATTTGATGATGACCTTGCGGAAATCACAAGCTATTTAATGACAGAGCTTACTGTGAAGTACTGGCACACTGACTTCCAGGGAAGCCATTCAGAGCTGGGTCTATTTGACTGGAGACAACTGGAGTTTTATCAAACTAAGAGCATGTTTTCCTCCTTCTCCATACACATAATAGTACTTCATTAATGTGGCTTCACTGATCCTGTTCATAAGTACCACATTTTTCCTAAGCTATGAAAAGACAACTTATCTCCTGCAAATTGACTTTCATGAACATAAAGTAGTAAAAAGAAAACTGTTTGGTGAATTCAGTTTAATGGCTTATTATTAGTTACATTCCAGTGGTTTTCTAAGGCTTTGACCTTTGTGATGAAGCCTCGCTCTTCATGAGAAGTCCTTGTTTGACCCATGTGAATAAACCCATTGACCAGTTAGGACACAGTATGCCCAAGGACCCTCTGCCATCTCTGATCATACAGAGATATCACCAGCTGTCTTGACTGTCTCTTGGAAGCTTTGGACTATTTATTGTGAATAAGAATATAAATTGTTATTCTTATTAGCTCAAAACAACAGCAGCAACAACAAAAACAATGGCTTTCCCACAATAAGCTCCCGATATGTTTCAGTTTCTCCAGTTCTTCAAACTGTGGAAGAAACAAAGGGGGACTGATTGGATTACCTAATAACCTTGAAATTTCAGTAAGGGGATTTGACACTCATACATGAGGAGAGAGGAAAGAAAAGTTAATACCATTCTGTATTATCATTTAGAATCTGTGCATCACTGTATATGCAATTCCTTTGATATTTAAGCATGGACTGGATTACATTTGATGGTCACTTTCACATCTTTACTACATTTTTCTATATAATAGATAGCATCTGACCTTGCTTGAATAGTAAGTTTGAGCTTGTATTCAAAGCAGAAACTGTTGATCTTTTTAATGACCAGTTGTTGCCAATCCAGAGGAATTTGCCTGATTCTATTTCACCACTGTCTCCAATAATCTTTTCACTTTTTCAGGAGCTTAAAATCTAAGTGGGGAAGAAAAACACAAAAGAAAACAAAACCCAAAAGCAAAACCCCAAACCAAAATGTTAAGTAGAAGCTCAGATCCATCCTTGTCTTTTTCCTTCCTGGCTTCAGTTAGTGTTTAGGCCTGGATCCATTAGGATGATTTGTTTGGGTAAGAAGCAAACACCATGCACAGATACGACAAAATCAACATCTGTTTGTTTTGGCCGTGAGGGTTTTGCCTGCTCAAATCACATTGTGAGGTCAGAACTGCTCTGACTCTGAAACTGAGAGCAAAGGCCTGACTCTCTCCTGTCGCATGTGATGCCACCTGGCATAACTGCACAGTCATAAATCACACACATGCCACGTTGCTAGAAGCAAATCATACAGCACCTTGTATTCTTTGTGTAATACATAAATAATTAAAAATCAGTGACAAAGCTGAGTCAAACTTATTTGTCCTCATCCCTGTGTTAGCCTGTAAAATACACAGCCTGGAAAGCAAGTGTCTTGCATATTTTTCATTTCACTCACAGGGCTGATTCATGCCAGTAAATACCGAAACCCCACCTCTTAGTTTGGAAAAGTAATTTCCATTCCATGAGTTTTGCTTGAAGCTAATACATGCTATTACAAAACATCTAAAGTAAAACTTTAACCATTTCACTCAGCCCAGCTGTGAAGTTCAAACTGCTTTTTAAAGTTAATTATCTTGCTCTGACCTGCACACATGCACATGTTAAAACCAAATAAATCAATATGGCATGCTTATTCATGTCTCAATTTGCTTTTTGTTTTTAAAATTAGCATACTCTTGATTTGCTTAACAGATATACAAGTATGATGGTATCTCACAGATTAAAGTTTTGTGTTTGTCTCTTTGTAGTTCATTTACTATTTTATAAACCCCAAGTCCTTGAGGGAGTGTTGGAAATCCCCATAATTTTCTTCAGTATTTCATTTTACCTTTTTTATCTCTGATGTAGCTAGCACATATGAAAAAGAAATGCAGATAGCCAGATGGCTCCCTAGTGTCCATATATACCAAATCGCAGACAAACATAAGTGACTTGAACTCATACTGAAGTTGATTCATGCTTGAGTATATTCCTTTTGTTGTCTTTTCCCAATGGCACATTATTAGGAGCACGTGTTTGTGATCTTAACTAGATTTTCTTCTGAACATGAAAAAGGAGAACCATCTTTTTTTTTTCTTTTTTTTTTTTCAAGGCAAAAAAATATTTGAGAAGGTCAGTTAGAATCATCATCATTTTCACTGTTAGTTGTTTTGTGATACAAAACAACTGTTCTTTCTCTTTGCGTTCTTTCTCTTTGACTGGCATTGCCACCTATTACACTTCTCCCAGAAACCTCCTAAATAAGAGGTTATTTCATACTTGCTTTGTGGTTTTCTGTGTGCTCTCCTCTGAATCAGCCTGCACAGACCACAGCAAGAGAGAGAATATTGAGTTAGCTGATTCACTTCTGTTCCTTGGTGTGGTGATCTTTAATTGCACTTAGTTGTGGGGATTTTCCGAAGCAGACAAGTGACTTCTCCTCTTGCCAGGGTGCTCTTGTCAGACTCTGTGACATTTGGACATAACCACATTTCAAGGATGAGCAGCATTGTGTTCACAGTCACACTGCCTGGCCATTGAATGAACAAGCTCTCTGATGGCCTAGTTTAACTGCTATGACAGTAAATGCTCGTGCATTTCTGCGTAGTTTATTTGTGTTGAGCAGAACTGGAACAGCATCAGTACTTTTAAGGACTCATGTTATGGAGTGTTCAGTTCATCTGGTGGCAGCAATTAATCTGTCCTTAAGCTACGATCTGAAGTAAGTAAAGCTTTTCCAAATTCTGGACTTCTTTCTTTTCTGGCATCAGCTGAAAACCTGATGCTTCACTTCAGAAAAGGACTTCACCTGTCACTTTTGTGTTCTCTAGGATTATAGGTGTTTTATAATACAGTAATTACTTGCTTGAAGAAAACATTTACTTTGCTATGCTGACACTGAGGCCTGGGTAAGAAACTGTCTTTGAAATACATGTGACCCTAATTCATGCAGGTGAACTTTTGCAAACTGGCCTGTAGACCAGCCATAAAGAAATCCACATGCATGGACAAAATCTCTTTGGTAAGGGCATTGTTTTCAGGCTACTCCCTGCTCTCTGGCTACAATGCATTAGTGTTATTGATTGCTTTGGTTAGTATGGCCAGAGTATGTAATAGCTGGAAACAAAATTGTAACTTGAGGGTGTGCACTGATTCATTGTGGGTACTTGTTTATGTGTTAATGTCTGTGGGACATGGCTGCAAAAGTACTGAGAGATGTGCTCCTTTGAAGGAGTGCTGCAACAGTACCTGGCTGTGCAACCCTCGGCTGGCTTGCAGACCATCTTCCCCTGCAAGAGTGGAAATCTTGATTCAGAAGTGCTCATCCAGCAGGTCAAACCAGAACAGAACGTACTCAGAAAACAACTTCGGAAAACCTTTCCACAGGCCTTGTCTACCAAATGGCCCAGAACCCAGATACCATTGTTTGGAACATCCTAGTGGCTTTAATGGGGCTGTGATGCACTTCACATTTTCAAGATGTTTTGGGTAAAATTTTCAAAGTTGTCTGACTGCCATGAGAGCACTAATCTCATGAAAAACAGAGAAACAATGAAAAACTTTTGAGCAACTAATAGCTCAGTAACTCAGTCAAAGCAGAGCTTGAACAAATGCTGCTCCACGTCTCCTGAACTACAAAAAAAAAAAGAGTCCAAAAGCATGTGGAAAAAACTGCTGGAGCGGTCAAGAGACTAAGCTACAAATCTAACTATTGAAATAATGCTGCTTTCTTTGTTAGCTTTCTTTTAAGTTTCAAATAAGGGAAATAATTCAGGAAAAAAAAAATAGGGAAAAAAAAAAAAAAAAAGGAGAGGAGAGGAGAGGAAAGGAAGAAATCCCCGTGTCCGGGGCTGGATATGAGCTGCTTTCCTACTTCACCACAACCCTGCCTCTTTCCCTCTCATCACAGTGACATCTACTGGCCTCCCCCGAAAGCTCCCCCGCCACCCCCCCGCCCCGGGCGGCTCCTAGCTTGGGGCCCGGCTCCCCTCGGGGCCGCTCCTAGCCGGTGCCCCGCTCCCCCCGGGGTTCTCACCATCTCCCCCCCCCTCCACCCCCCCGGCTCCTGGCCACCGTCTCCGGCCGGGATCGCGCAGCGGCATCCGCGGCGCTGCCATCGGGGCGCTCCGGGAGCCCCGGGCCGGCAACTTTGGCTGCGACTTTCCCTCCGCGCCCGCGCAAGTAGCGCGGGTGAGGCTTGGAGAGCAACCTGCCGCTGTCCCCCCTTTAGGTCCCCTTCCCCCAAAAACCTCTTATTGCGTTGTGAACCTCCCCCTCATGTGGGAACGAAGCGCCGCGCTAACACACTGCGGGCGCTCCGCGCAGCCGAGCGGAGCCGGCGGCCCCGCGGTGCCTGGGGCGGGCCGGGCCGGCAGCCGCGGAGCCCGGCGGGGTGTGGCCTCGGCGTTATTTATGAGCTCCAGCCCCTATTTGCTCAGCTAATGATGCACCGGAGGCCGCCGTGTCTCGCCTCGCTAGCGCGGCAGCGGCGGCGAGGGGAGGGCAGCGCCGGTAACTGGAAACCAAAGGCTTCACCCTCAGCACCCGACCACTTTCCATTCACTCCTAGGTGCTTAATTGAGGGCTGGGGGGAAGCGCTCCCGGTGCCTTAGGAGTCCAGCTGGAAGGATTGTTTTACAAAGGAACCGGGACTACCTTTGCAACCACCACGAAGAGACAGTTTTCCTTTTTTTTTTTTTTTAACTACTATTATTATTACTATTTTTTTCCGCCCTCCCCCCCCACCCCAGTGAGCCAGGTTTGGAATTAAAACGTTCTGGTAACAGCAGAAGAGTCCATAAACTGATAGAAAGCAGATAGAAAGCTGTATTACTGGTTCCTCCAATAGCTGGGTAAGCATAATTGAAAGTTCTCTTCCACTGCTGTGATAGATGTGAAATGTGTTTGATGATTGAATTTTCCTACTGTTCACAGATAGTTAAAGCAATATTTTCCAGATTAGCATAGTCTGGGTTTTGGGGTTTTCTTTTCTTTCACTTCTTTCTTTCTTTATTTTCTTTTGCTGAACAATTTTCTTTACAGGATTTACAGGGTAGGACTGAGCCTGGAGCAGATGACACCTGCACAGCGCTTCTCAGTAAAGCTGTATGATACTTTCCAAAGCAATGCAGCATGCTGGAAGTGACCTCTGGCAGGAAAATTGAGTACTTTAATTGTGTAGTGGTTTACCACCTTGTTTGCAGCTAGTGTAGGGTCTAAGAGCAGAAATGGAATTAGACATTGCTTTTTGTCTGTCCTAAAGGATTCTTTAAGAGGACTTGAAAAGATTTTAGGTCTGTGGGCAGCACAGATCATGTGCACAGGACGTGCTGAATATAGTATCATGACTTACTGAGATAAATTCAGAACTGGGATATAAGCCCAAACAGAGATTCAAACCTCCAATGAGTTTGTGTTCAGTTACCAGGTATGTAAATCTTTGAAATTAAACTTATTTCCATTAGGTAACTTGCATGTCAGACACTCTGTGATACCTTTGTGGCACTGTATGCATGTATTATTTATGTGTCTAACAGCTGGGTAGGAACCATGCAGCTTACAATTTGAATCTTACATTTGCCTGTCACTTCTGTGTTAATGGTGAAGATATGCAATTTGAGCAATGAAATGTAGCAATGTTTCACTCCTGTAGCTGATTGCACTAGAATTGGCAGGAGGCATGAGAGTGGGAGGGAAAGAGTGCTGAAAGGGTTGATATTTTTTTTTCCTCTTTGGTTCTTTTCTGTTGTTTTAATTATTATTTCTTACAGTATCATTTAGTGGAGAGAGAAAGCCATGTGCTTGTTCCTCTGGCTTTTCATCTCTATTGCAAAGAAAGCATAGTGCTACTACTGTAAAGTACTAATCCCATTGCATCTGTTAAATCACATGTTCAGTATGATTGGCTATTTGTTTTGGCCTGACAAAGCAATCTTATCAGGATTTAATGGTACTTCTGTCTTAGAAGAGGGTTAAGTTAAAGGATATCTCATGGGCCAGTCTCAAGGTTTTGAATTTAAAGCCCACAAAGCAGTATTAATATTGAAGTTCATGCAGCTTGTTTAAAAATTATTCTTGGCAAAAACTCTTTAACTATCATTTTATTAGTTAACAGACCCTTGGAAATGATTTGGAACTGGGCCAGAATGGATATGTTTCTTCTGTAGACCAGATCTGTATCTGGAAAATCTCTGACACCAGTGTTTTTGTCAATTAGGGTGGTAGCATTACTTGATCTGCATGCACTTCTCAGTACTCCAGAGCACACTGGTAAGGGTAGTTTACAGTTTGGGCTACAGAGCTGTGTGCTCTCTTGCATGCCCTTCATCCCACCCCCAACTTAGTATTAAAGTCTAATGCAGAGAGAAGACTTTAAAATAAAAATGATTTACAGTGAGTGGATATGGAAGTGACAGGTCTAGTAATGAGATATGGAGCTTTTACCTCTTCGTCACTGAAGTGGATACAGCCCAAATTGGTGCTGACCTGAAGTCATTGCTGTCTAACAGCTGGTTCCTGCCCTGATGGGGTGGTTGCAGCCAGTTCTTTCAGGCCAAGTATGAATTTCAGAGGGACCAAATGAACAAGGATGTAGAAATACTACTGTCTTCCACTGGAAGGACTGCAGTGCTAGAGCAGATCTGGGATAAAGAAGTGTATTCTGATTACACAGGTGAGAGAACTCTTCATGAAAAAATATACATTTTGTATAATACATAAATGCTATTTTTAATGCTATCTTTAGGCCTTAGGAACTGTGTTCTTCAAAGTGGTGTCATTTACCATAAAACCAATATTCCACCTGATCAACCAATAAGCGGTGTCTAGTACAAAGGTTGTTGATGTAAAAATGGAAATATATATATATATGCATATATATATATATATGTTTGTGTGTGTGTATATATATACATATATATATATATATATATATATATAAGCAGGGAAGGAGAATGTGGCTGAAATGAGACTGGTTTTATTTTCACTTCAGCAGCTGAACTGAAGAACACCACTGACACCATTAAGACCAAAGCTGTTCTCATAGGTAAAATGAAATCTAGATCTCACAGTTTTTGGAAAGATGCAGTTCAGGAGCATCAAAGATATGCAGTATTCAGCTTCTAATGTCTGCTGGATTTTATGAATCTGGTCCAAGTCCATTGGCACTGATAGTAAAATGACCCTGACTTCAGTGAGCTCAAGTCCACTGCGAGTCTTCCTGACCTAAGAAATGATGCAGATTTATTTTGTTGTGTCTTCTGGTTCTCTCAAGAGCTCAGTCTTCTAAACAGTTTACACAATGCAGGGTAACCGCAGTGCTCTGTAGAAGTCTAAGAGAGCAGGTAAGCACACTGAAGAAGTAGCTATCCCCAAAAGCAAATGCAATTAATAGTTTCAAGCCTGTTGAAATACTTTTGATTTCAATGCTTTTGAAATTAGTGATGTGCATATTCAGGATTTCATCTTAAAAGAGGATGTAGATGGCTGTTAGAGTACTCAACTTACAAAACCTCATAGCTCATTTCTAAGCACCACTGATTTCAAATGTTTCTTTTTTTTAAAATGTGGTTTTTTTTTTTTTTAAAAAAAAAAAAAAAGGAGGGGGAGATCAAGTATGATGTAAACTAAGGAGAGAGGTCTAAAAATATCAGCCAGCTTTTTATTCATGAAACTTGATCTCTTGTCCTTGCTTTGCTCTGCTTTGACATTTGGTATAATTACTTTTCCAGCAGGTTAAATTGTCCTTATTCAAATAAACTGAATCTCATGCCATAGTCTTCTGTAGCCAAAACTAAGGTTTTGTAGGTTCATACTAACAGGCAGAGAGCTCTTTTTGTTCCAGCGTGGAACACAGCTAGAGAAAACCATATTCAGATCTATAAAGAAAAAAAAGTGTTGTCTCCTTCACATTATCATATATTATGGCTTCAGATGGAAGAGCCTATAAGCACAGATTGTTCTGTTGTTTTTCTTCCACCAAACTGTGTACCATGTTATCTCTTTCTTTCAGATTTCATTTCTTGGATATTAAGCTGCAAATCTGAAGAGATGGCATTTCTTGCGCTGCACCTGGTGATGGGGATATTTATTTACTTTAACAGTGTAAAAGGATCTTCCCAGCCTCAAGCAAGGGTGTTTTTATCATTCAATGGTAAGACAGAAGATAAACGTTCTTAAGCAAATGTTATGACTGAACACTTTCATCTCTGATTTCCAGTCAATAACTGAGTAGAAATTATCTTTTTATTTTGTGTCCACATCTGTTATTTTTGGTTTATGTTGCTGAGGTACCTGTTTAAATTTGATTATCACCTGAAGTTCATTGCTACTATAGCTATGGGTACATAAGTAATAATCCCTTCTCTTCATTTAGAAAATTATTATGACTTAATAACAACAAAAACGGTTTAATTTTTATTCTTGATTTTTCACTGGAAATATAATAGCATGTGAAGTACATGTCATGTAGTGAAAGTTATCGGTAGGTCTAGTTGCTTTTACTTGGTAACCAGCTGAGAAATTTATACTTTGAAAATCAGGGTGCTTGAAGGTTTTACCAAGGTAGATAGGAAGGTACAGAGTCCTTTGGCAAAATAGCAGTCCTTGTGTGTTTCATACAATGGGTCAGGTGTACTTAGCATTTTATGTTCACTGATGCCTACATACTGTAAACAAGCAACCAAAATAATTGTTTTCAATTTACTTCTGAAGTGATGAGCAATACTGTGTTAATCCAATTACTTCAATATTACTTTAATAGCAAGGTAGCTTATTCTTTTAGTATTAATTCCCATTTTAAATGCAGATTTTAGTCATCATGTAGTATTTTAACCACCACTTGAGAATGTGTGAGAAGCCCGTTCTTTGGGCTTACCGTAAATTCTCTTAAATTGGAGCAGAAATTGTCTGTCACTAAATACAAGGGCATTTGCTTTCTTCAACCCTGTCATTTTTCTGGGATTGTCTTTGAGGCATGAACTGAGTCTGCCTCTCCAAAGGCCTTGACCATAACTTAGGTTTCCCTGATCTGCTGTATGAGCATGAGGTAGGAAGAGCCCAGGTTTTACAGTGTTCAACATTGTTAATAGGAGAGAATCATAATAAGGGCAAGTGGTTTTAACTTGGACTTGCATGAGTTGCATTTCATTCTTTGGTTTGATCATCCTGCGAGTCTGAAACATAATGCTACCTGTAAGAGGGGAAAAAAATAAAAATAGAAAAAAATAGGGATTTAGTGGGGGGGAAAGAAATTCTGGGTGAATTGAAGCCTTAATTTCTCTGTCCTTCTTTAAAAGGAGTTTATTTCCCCTTCCTTTGAAATTGACTATGACATCTCTGTGTCACAGTGAGCTGCATCGATTACAGCTTGATCTTGCCAGGATATAGGAGTTGCTTGTTCTGTACCATGTCCTTTATTTTTAAAGTAATGGTTTGCATAGGTAAAACTGAGAGCCTCTTTTTCAGTAAAAGTTAATGGACAGTGTTACCTATGCCACGTGATGCTATCTGGTTACCTTAAAAAGGACATCTTAATTTCATTAATATTTCTCAATATTCAGCCTTTCTAAAAGTGTGTGTATATATATTTGATTTTAATGGGTCTTTCAAAGGTGTAAAAGTAAGAAGCTAAATATGCATTTTATAATATGTCAAGTAATGCCTGAAATACAGGGTTGAACTTTTCCTACAATGTAAAAACAGTAAGTTTATTTTTAATCTGGATTTCCAGATGGTAAGAAACAGTTTTCATTATGGGAGAAGAGAGTTTGCAGGTTGTTGTGTACAGCAAGATAATGGTCCTATCAATAAAACTAACTTATGTTCTATAAATTTTCATTTATTTACATGGATACTGAAATAAGAAGAAAAAGGTGAAACTTTATATTGTTATCTTGCCAAGTATGATAACATACTATTTCTGCATAAGCTGTTTTGTAGTTTGTTTTAAAATCATGTAGAAATATCAAGTAATTTGCTGTCTTCATGTCCTGAGAAGTTCTCAGTTAGAGAATTGTCACTCTTAAAGGGCATCATTTGAAAATAAAACTATAATTAGGACTCCTTATGTTTTAAATGACATTAGACAATAAAGGCAAGTTATTCAAGCTTAGGATACTTACATGATATTTTTCAAGTTCTGAATTGGATTTGGCTTAGTATCTGTAATTACGTTGTTTAAGTTTTGGGGGTGGAACGTGTACAGGAGGAGAAAATGAGTGATGCTTTTCAAAGCTAACCTGATCCTTCAGGATCAAGTCAATTGAGCTTATTCACATCACAGCATTTCTCATGGGAAAATCCAGCAAGTATCTTGACCTATTCTGTTGTTCATCAGTAAATATAAAAATGTGAATCGTTGAATCATGAGCTGCTTTTCTCTTTGCCATCTACTTCATTAAGAATCAAATGTAATTAAAAAGTAAGCCTGTGTAATACCTCAAGAGCCTGATAATAGGGATTTTGCAATTAACTTCAATGGGTAAAGGACTGCAACCCTAATTTCTATTTTTGAAATTAAAAGCCTGGCTTCTTGTCTAATTAAAATGTAGTTCATGACTTAGCTGAGATTGTTAAACGTGCATCTGACGTGAGTGTGGAATTTACTGCTGTCTGCACCCTGAGTGTCTTGACAATTCCTGTGTCACACAGAGCTCCTAGGCCTGATTTTTGTCTGCTTTCCACCTTGCATAGCCATTCATAAAAGAAAAAAAAAAAAGTCAGCCTGGAGGTGAGCTGCTTGCCTTGCACAGGTATACATGGTTATAAATGACATCAGGCCTATAGAGAATGAGGTGAGGGGGTTCTCAATTTGCTTGGAGTGATTTATCATAATCTAATTGTCTTGCTTAAGTGTTATGGCTCAGGTTGTCAACTTTGCACAACATCTACACTTAAAGAGCTGCTGCAGTTGAAGAAAGGTGACTCTAGCTTTTTCTGATTCTAAAATTGCAAAGATGTGAAGTCTGTCATGCAGCAGATGGAGAATTGTCTACCATGATTAACATTGACCATGTGGGAGCTGAGTAACCTGGGATGGAAGAAGGACTTGACACATCTCCCTGTACCATTCCCCTTCCTCTTACCTTTTCTGGCTCCATGACCCTTAATAGATCTTCCTCATCTACTTAAATCACCCATCATAATTTAAAGCCCTATAGTTTATTTTCGCCTCATAGCATAAGACTTACCTTATCTGTTTATGAACTATTAAGCACAGTGCCTGTTCTTTCTCAGACTGCATGCGTTCCTCCTTGTTACTGCATGTTCCTGAACAGATAACTGGGAGCTGTATCTTTCAGTCTCTATAGGGGCAAAGCCTTTTTCAAAGCCAGTGGGAGTATTATCACAATAAGTGAGGAGTTATGAGATTCCAGGATAGTGTCAAACTTTCATATTTTTCCAATTTCCATTTACATTTTGGGTTTTACTACAATCCTAAAATGAACTGAGCCATGCCATTTTAACACTAGGTTCTGAATTGGTCAAAGCAGTTACAATTCTTATTTTTGAAAATATATACACAAACATATCTTCTTTGAATTTTGAATTCATATGGAAACACAAAAACAAGTGATAATTTCACAACTTACCAGGAACATTTCATGCATTCCTACCTAAAATGTCTGGCCAAGCAGATATTTACCATGCAGATTCTCCCATTGTCTCTGGTGAAAATTCCATATGACAAGTGGATCAAGGCTAATTTGCAGACGGTTTTGTTTCTCTTTTTGTCATAAAATTACTAGAACACGTAAAGTACTCTTAAGAAAGTATCAGTCAGCTTCATTAATGACAATTAAATAGCATAAAATGTCACCAGAGCAACAGCAGCACACATTCAACTGTCAACATATTTTAAAAGATTTAATGCAACCCCTGTGGTTACCCTCAAGGAGAAATAAAGGAACTAAGAACCATTTTCTTTGAGCTCTTGAGCAACAGCAGTACAACTTGTTTTTAAACAATCCCTCATTGTGATGTTAATGTTACCACAGTTAATAAGAAGTTCATTTATTATTTGGGGGACATTGTGCTGATGACAATCTAGTAGGCAATGGTTTATGCTCAAATAGTTAATTGAATCACTGGTTGTGTCCATGCAATGAAAACTACTTTCAAAATGAAGTTGATGTAAAGGAGCATTTGAGATCGGGGAGGAAAAAAAAAAAAAAGAGAAAAGGTACACATTGAAACATTGTTTTTATTTATTTATTTTTAATGCAGAACTATTCTAGAAATCTCTTGAGAGTTTTTGTAGTGGCATAATATTTATCAAATCATAGTCACTTTTTCTCAAAAGTGACGGGCTTGTGGCTTACACAGCTTCATAGACCTTAAATGATGCTGATTTATAAAGCTCTGAGCAGCAACCACATGAAATTTCTTTGCCTAAGTTGTCTCACAATGGCAATCTAAGAAGTTAACTCATTCTTGACTATTGTCAACTACAAATACGAAATAAGTTATCTTTAGTAGTGAAATTGATATTGTTACATTTGGAGTTACATTTAGATAACTAAATCTTTGGTTGTTATTAAAGACAAATATCTAATATACAAATTACAGTCTGGGGGTAGTTTCTAGATTTTTGTCTCCTCTGTACACAGTGTTTGTGTTTTTTTTCTCATTTTGCCTTTATTTCTGTTGTTGAAAATCAACAGATAAAGACAATGCAATAAATCTTACTCTTACATAAATTGAATTACTTGAATAAGCTATGAGTTAAATGTAACAAATTTTTTTAAGTGATATTAAAGGAAGCACAATGTAAAAAGCTCAGTGTTCTTTCTAGAGTTTCATGGGTAGAGATACTACTGCTAAATGATATTGAGCCTGATTATTTTCACACAAACTCTTTTCCAGTGCAAGTGTCATTGACCTGGCTTTTCTGTCACTGTTGAAAGAGTGTGAAAAGAGAATTTGTTGTATTGTTTCTGTAACCAAAGTTAGATTGTATGTACTGTGACTTCTGTTATGAAAACTATCATATGATAAAGCTGAAGTCACAGGCAACATTTGGTCCAGTTGATTGTAGGTTCACTGAAGTCAGCACAAGAGAACATAAATACATAGTCTTCAAGGTGGTTAATTATCAGGCCCCAGATTTAGGACAACAGTTTATGAATGTAATCCTATTGTTGGATGAAGTAGTCATCCAAATTTCACAGATTGAGAAGACTTTCATGCTAGAAAGTATATATATATTGTCTAAGAAGTTACTTACTTCCTTTAGTCTCTTTCTGTTCCCCAACTCAGTCAATTTGACCTGTATATGAACTATGACTTTGATTTTTAGTATGGAAAAATCAAACTTTATCTTAGTACGTTTTTACAGCTTCAACACATCTTAAGCTGTCTCAGTTGTCATAGAAGAAATCAGCTTATCTTGGCCAATTACACTGCTCTCTTGTTACAATCTTCCCTTGTGTTTCCTGAAATTCCTACACAGACACTTATATTGTGATTATTATACCAGACATCAGTTCTTTTATGTTTAAAGATGCAATGAGAAAGGTATCATAGACATTTCTAATACCCTATCTTTTTCAGAATTATCAGAGTATCAGTAACAAGAACTCCTCTGTGAGCTATTTCCATAGTGGATGAGTTCACAGTATGCTTTGATATGTGGTGCTGCACAAGCCTTTTTGTGTATCAGGTATAATTATTGACATGACTCACAATAATTACTTGTTTTATTGAAGAGCATTGACTGAGATCCTGTCATGAATAAATACATAGTCCCAGACTTTATTCTGTCACTTGAACTGGCTGTTTCTTCAGTATGTGTATTTTGTTCCTTTTGGTACTGCCCTTTCAGTATTCTCAATAACACTCCTTAATAAAAAGCCTAGGCCCTCTTTCTCAGCAGAGAGGCCTTTGATAAGGGCATAATTTTCTGATTCACGGTGTGACATCTCATCTTACGTTCAGACTGCTGTGGTTGCATCAGGCATCAATTTAAAAGAAGGCTATGTGTTTTTCCCTCTTCATCCAATTAAAGAGTTGAGGATCTCAGGATGCACCTGAGGAACAAACAATTTCCCATGTGTGTGTTACAAAGGTTCCTCCATTACTACAAGTAATACCTCAGTTTATCTTTAGATTATTTTTTCAGAATTACAGTAATTCAGAATTTCAGAATTACAGTAGTTTTTAATTAAAGACTTTAAAATAATTATATATTCCAAGACAGTGACGCAAAAAAGAGAGAACATTTTGGAAAAAAAAAAAAAATCCTCCTACCATCATGTGTCTTGTCCACAAGAAACTATAATCTGTGGTATTTCATTGTTATCTGAAACAAATATTTTTCTGTTTCACATCCCTCCTTCACCCAACCAACTTGACAGAAAAAATTTCAGGAACAGCATTTCATCAGTGCATAACGCCAACAAGCCCTCAAATCACTGTAAGCTAAGAGTTTGTCTGAGAGAATCCTTCAGGGCTGATCTCTTAATTCTCTCCAAAATAGAACCACCATCTAAGGATATAACACTTTGCTCTTCTGGAGCACGATATAACATTTTTAATGAGCTCAGTTAGCTTGAGGAAGGATGGAAGTTTTTTTATTATTATTATTATTTGTGGGCTGTAAGTAGATACTTCATATAAAAACACACCCTATCTTTATGAGAAGCTTTTAGTTTTAGTACAAATTTCAAGTGCAGATATGATTTCATGAATTGCAACATGTAGAAATAGTTTGGAATGAATAACCAGACTTTTGAACTGTCTCCTTAATCTTGCATACTGCTCTGGGATAAATGATTGCTTCACAAAAATTATCTTCTAGCACTTGGGTGAGGAGACATCACGGTCATCCTGGGTTGCCAAATTGCTTAATGGTAAATTAAAATGTGTTTTGATAATTATTAAAATATAAATAAAATGTCAAAGGCATTTTTAGAAGGCCTTTTTTTTTTAATTAAAGTCATCATTTTCAGCCATTAATAGGGTCAAGCTGGCATACTGCAATGAAGAAAAAGGACTTCTCTTTAGAGTCACACTGTAAATGTATTAAAACTATTAAACGTATTAAAACTAACTTTCAGCTATATTCCCTATTATCTCCTTTTTAGTATTTCCTTTGCAATTTCATAATTCCTTTATGTGACGTCATTGGTTTACAAACTGGGAAAACAACAACAGCAACAAAAAAGAGGTCTGGTATGTCTTTCTATGGACTTCCTCTGTCACCTGTTTTTTCTGATCATTTGTTGTTTTTATATATATAATTTTGTTTCATAATACAATTTCCCTTTATGTTTTTTTAAAGAAAAACACATCCATTTGCTCTTAGAAGCTTCAAGTTATGCGGAGTAAATCAATTTCTGTCAGCTTAGAATCACTTAAATTGGGCAAATATTTTCCCTCTTTTAACATCTGTGTAAATCAGCCTATGCATCTCAGACACCCAGCTTGAAGGAGCTGCAGCATTAGATTTACAGGGATAAAGGAAATATGTGAGGCAAGTGCTTGATTGCTCCTTTGCTTCAATGGGTGGGAATGATGAGGTTCGTTTTCTTTCCTTCTTGTGTAACAGACCAAGAATGTAAAGTTTTGAACAGCAGTGGAAGATAAATTTCATGGTATATATGCACACAAAAATTACTAGTGCAACAGAAAACAAAGGGGAAAAGCAGTAGGATAGATGTACTCATAATCCTGAAGGAATTTGTTTTTAAAGCAAAAAGGCATGTGTATTCAAAGCAGTATACATACCTCAGTACATACAATTGTGTTTTCTGATTTTTGACCTCAAACATTTTACAAGATGTGATCCTAAAGCTGATACGAAAACTCCTTGAAAACAACTGTTGGTCTCAGAAGAGAACAGGACTGGAGTTTCCTTGTACTCTACTGAACCACAGCCATTTTGGAATGAAATACGGTGTTTTATTTGGGGCAGACAGTTGCACACTGACTATTCTGGTGCATTTCAGTGGCACAAGGTAGTTCATAACACATTTGGTTTCTACGGTTCTTAGAAATTCCTCTTTTTCTGAAATAATCAGCTTGCATACCTGCCATTGCAGTTTGTTGATAGTCTCTGTGTTAATCTGTTGAGTGTTCTTACAAACCAAGAGATCAAACTAGTATACAAAAAAGTGAACACTTATATCTTCAGAATGGCACTTTCCATTTTTTAAATATCAACCAATTAAGATGTTTTAGGGAGAGGCCTGGCATTTTTTCAAAAATGTACTTTTTGAGGCCTGAAAAGAATTTAGTTGGCATGTGTTGCTGATTCTGAGCTTAAACTTTTTGATGGATTCAGCGTGAACACAGCTGGAATATTTTAAGTTTATTCTGTTAAAAACCCACTTTCTGCCACTGTTAAAAATAAAGCACTATCCCTTTGTTTTGTTTTGTTTTGTTTTGTTTTCTCCCCTAAAGCAGATACTCTTTACAGCAAAGACAAAAGAACTTGTCCTTATGAGGTGTTTTGTGTTCAGGAAATAAAGCTGTGTATTCATAGCAATAAAACATGAAAAAGAATATACCTATAAAGCCATTACTTCAGATTAAATATTTTATCATCTTTATAGTATTAGTAATTCCCTTAACAATGAGAAGGGTGCCAGCCATTCTTTTCCTCTGTAGCAACCTTGCTTTCCTTATGGATACTTGCAAACTTGAGACCCTTTCCAATATAATTTTTACAAGCACAGTAGGAGAAGAATCAAATGTCAGTGAGTTTTATTTTACTGGATATTTTTCAGACTCCTCTCTACCGTTTCCTGAGCTTAGGTCTCCAAATGTGTTCTTAAGCTCACAAAGGCAGATGAAAAAGGCTGTTCCTGAAGTGGTAAAATTCCATAAATTTGCAAAAGTCATTTGAAACTTTCAGATGTGGAAGGGTATGTCACTATCTGTACTGACATGGTTCATGAATGATATGAAACAAAGAGAAGACTTACAAATTTGGCCACCTTGTTTTGGCCCACCAGGCAGGTCCAACAAACCATGGGCTTTTATCTGGACCCATCTTTTCCTCTAAGACTTGGGAGCATCTCTGCTTGGATACCATGTGCTTTCTTTGCAGATGAATTCTTCCTCCCACCCTGACATCCAACAATCTAACTTTATTGTATATATGTATGCAACAGAAAAATGCTGTTGCTCTGTCCATTTCAATAACAGCAGATGATGGGAGAGAGGGACAAGCGCAGGAATTCAACATCTTCCCCAGCAGCTGGAGAGAACGTACCACCCTGATGCATGGGCTCTGAAGAGAGTTTTAAAGAAGAAGGTTGTGCTAGCTGAATCAATACTGAGGCAGGATTCATAGCTAGAGTGGTAATTTACTTAGGTGTGTTTGGGGGGGTCTTCTAATGGAATTAAATAATAAAAAATAAACACCTTTTTTCAAGTTGGATTTTTTTGCAGATAAAGGACTGTGCCACAGATACAGATGGTGACTTAAATTATTATTTGCTTTTCTTTTTAAGAAAAAAGGGTAAGGAGACACATTTCATTCCAGATTCTTAGGGTGTCATTGCCAAAGCACCCTCTCTTTTAAGAGCACTCCTGTACAGTGGTAAGATTCCCCTCCATTATAAATTATTATAATAATGCTTCTACTGAGTGGTTTTTAATTGGTATTGGTGTTGGAGCCAGACACTGAATACTGATTATGACGCAGCCTGTCCTTCTCACAACATATACTGCCAGCATGCCACCAAAGACAACACTTAAGGAGATGTTCACCTGATCTTTCTCTGTGGTTTCTCTGTTTGCAGACCACAAAGTTATACAAAATAAAATATAAAACTGCATCCTGTAGGAAATAAGGTACCACCAAATTTTTTTATCCAGTAACAGATTCATTTGTATACTCAGTTTCTCACTTATCTTGTCCCTATAGAAGTGATAAAATGTCTACCTGTACTTATCCAAAAGGTAAACAGACAATGTGTTTATTTATTTAGTTAGTTTAATTATTTTCATTCAGACTCTGCATGAATAATCTTGCTTTAAGGTTATTCTCTTTCTTCATGCCTTGCTTGTGGCTGTTGAAAGCTTCCCCAACCAGTAGGAGAAAATTCCCCTTTCAAATCAGAGTGCATATGAGAAAAAACATCTAAGTTCAACTAAACTTGAGACTGTGTGTAACATCAACAAACTTCAGCACTCTGAATAAACAAGGTGGCCATTCACTGTTTACCATTCCTTTTGCTTATTTTTACTGTGCTGTGCCTGTAATAGCCACTACCAGTTTGCTGAGCAGCTGAAAGTGAGTTTTGGGCAAAGTGGATCTAATTCTTGGCTGATAGGTATGATTCTTATGTGGAAATGGGTGAGAGAGAAACAGCAGACTGGGGGATACTTTTGCTTTAAAAGGATGTTTTGAGAAAGCAACTATTTCTCTATAGAGAATGAAGGGCTGATGTAGCCATCACCAAGAGGACCACCAAGGAACCTTATAGACATTACTCACAAACACAAGGAGTTGCTATGAATTTACTCCACCTAAGCCCATGTTGTACAACAGCATCCACCCATAACGTCTGCTGCAGAGGTAGTCTCCAGATCCTTAGAAGATGACTTCAGCTATCTATAGATACTTGATCTTCCCATGCTGGGGACAGTACAGATGTGTATCTCTTCATTCACAGTTAGCAAGCAAAATATTAATTTTCTACACAGAAATAGAGCATCATTCTGACCTATTATTACATTCTTATATATATATATATTTTCTACAGTCATTCCAATTTGTTTGTTCTAATTTTTGGAGAGATCACAGAAAGAGACAGTTGTGTT
Organism: Heteronetta atricapilla; assembly: GCA_011075105.1. NCBI lineage: Eukaryota > Metazoa > Chordata > Aves > Anseriformes > Anatidae > Heteronetta > Heteronetta atricapilla. The sequence goes on from CM021731.1 coordinate 10,981,019, forward strand.
TTCCAGTCCTCAACATGAGAGAGACTGACAACATGTAAGAAGCCCAATGAGAGACCACTAATCTGTTACAGGCTCTAGTGCATGTGATGGGCAAGGAGAGGTTGAGGCAGCTATATTCAGCCTGGAGAAGAGTAGGCTAAGGGGCATTTCAGTGCTATCTTCAACCATCAGACCGAGTATTACAGAAAAGACAGAGCCAGACACTTCTCAGAGGTGCACAGTGACAGGACAAGGCACAAAAGTTACAAATTTTAGAAAAATAAATTCTGATTAGATAATAACATATTATTATTATTATTATTATTATTATTATTGTTGTTTTGTTGTTGTTGTTGTTGTTGTTGTTATTATTATTATTTTAAACACGGTGTAGTTAGACATTGAAGGAGGATTTCCAGGCAGGCTATAGACTCTCCAGATGTTCCAAATTCAGCTAGATGAGTTGCTGTGCAACCCCATCTCACTGCAGTAGTTAGTCCTGTTTTGAGAAAATGTTTGGGCAACGTAACCTTCAGACATCCTTTCTAACCTGCATGCTTTGTGGTTCTGAGATTTTATCATTGTTCAGCAGGTGTGAGTATTAAGACATTGGTATCAACTTTGGCAGTGTTTCCCAAGACAGCTTATCAGGAAATTCAGAAGTTAACTTTCCTCAGTAAGTTCAGAAACCTGACCCAAATGACCTGACAGCCTGTGTGCCCACAGTGAAAGCTATAAACACTCTACATTAGGATTATTTATTTATTTATTTATTTTATGTCTACTGCACATTGTTGTGCCTGAATTGTGGTTTCCAAGTCTGAAATCTCCTGTGTTGTATGAATTGATTTCTTACAGTTATATACATTACAGTTCCCTGGCCTAGAATGAAAGAACATGTATCTGTTTCTGGCTGCACAGCAGAATATAAAAATACCCCTTCTAATGAATAGTAGAAATCATAGATATGCTGTATTGCATGAAATAATATGAAAGCAATCTGTCAGATGATTCTACTTGTATTTTCTGCATGCAATCTTCTTTGCTGTCCTTTCTAACTAACAACAACAAAAAAGATTGGTTTCTTATTGTTAAATTGAGCTCAAGAATAAATCACTACATATGAATGTGCAGAATCTAGGTAAATTTGCAGATACATAATTTTATTTTTATTTTTTTCAAAATTATATTGAAATCCTTTAATACCAAGTTAAAACTAATGCTAAATTAAATAAGTGACATTTATGACAAAATTTCACAGCATACCTTTGGTCTCAGGAAAGGTATTAGATCTTTTCTTATCATGACATCTGGTCCCCGTTTATTCTCAGATTTTGCATGTATACATGTGTATAATGTTACGTATAGCAGATAAAGCAGATTCTACAGTACATACTGTGTTTGTGAAGATAAATGTGTCTACTTCTGGGCAAGTTTTATGTATGTTTTAAGTTTTAAGTTTTTCTATACACCTCATGTATGGCAGAGGTGTGCAGCAAAAAGTATGGAAAAATAATACTAAAACTGTAAAGTCCAGATAAAAAAAAAAATCTAAACTACCTGGCCACATCCCATTTTGTATGCATATCATCCTAAATTTGCTCAAGCTGGGGTATTTTCTTTCTTTTTGGTGGTTTACGAGCTTAAACTCTGTTGTTTAACAACAAATACACATACACACACAATCCACATATAAAAATATGTCAATATGATACGTGTTTCTGAGCTTACTCTTTTCAGTTATGTGAATGCTGACGAATTATTTTGAATATTTGAAAAAGGTATAAAAAGTGTATTGTTAGTTTGTACAGACTTGCTCAGGGAAACTTGCCTTAACTTTTCAGAAAAGCTGTAATGGTCTTTTACTAAGAATTATTTAACAAAAACAAAACCAAACAATAACAACAACAAAATACATTTTCCATATCTTTCGTAGAATCACAGAATTATGTGAGCTGAAAGGGGCATCCGGCCAACCTTCTCCTCAAAGTAGGTGTGATTAGATCAGGATGTTCTGAGATGTTTCCGCTTCAGTTTTGAATAAATTAAAGGTTGTAGATCCCACAGCCTGTTTGAATAACCCTGCTTACCCACTTTGATAGCATTTTTCTGGTATTAATATGCCTTTTTTTCACTTCTTAAATCTGAACAAACCCAGTTCTCTCCTTGCATGTGATGTGCCTTAGAAACTTTATTTACTCTCATTTGATTTTAGTCTTAGAAAATGATTCTTCCATTCTAATGTTAGCTCCTTTCAAGAGCTGCTCACCATCTCTTCACTTCTCCCCAGGTGCCTCTCCACATATCATATGAATAGAGTCTGACTTAATTCATATTCTAATATTTCAATTTCACTCAGTCACTTTCAAATTGAGTAGGATCAGAGTCAGGACCATATATATGTGTGTGTACGTATTTAATGATTATTAAGTTGTTCAGTGTTCAGCTGGGGAAGAAAAAGGCTTCAGTGAGTTAGACTGAACTATTGAATTTTTTTTTTTTTTTTTGAGAGTGTGGACATATGTGGGTGTTGAGTCCTGTGGTAGTTTCTGAGTATTTCTTGAGACTTCATGAAGAAGCTGCCTGCCAGCCATTTTTACAGTTTTCCAGTAAATTTCTAAGCATACTTTTCAATCCCTGCCCAATACTCAATCCATATAAGCAATTAAATATGAAAAGCCAATGTATCCATTACCAGTCCCTATTAATTTATAATGTTGGGCATTAAGCCTTGTCATTGGAGGACCCACAGAAGTACATCATTTTGGTAATATCAAAATAAGATCAAAAGAGGTTTTATATAAATAATAAACTAGAAAACATTTCAATTCACTAGTTTACACTCCACTTTGTGCAAACAAAATTGTTCACTGTGTGGTAAAAGGTGGATTGTCTCTGAAAAGAGGTATTCATTTTCATTTGATCTTCCTTAATCCTGAAGATATCTGTTGAGATCCCAGAGCCTTTTGAAAATATCAGATGCCACAAGCCTTCAAAAGCTCTGTAATTTAAATCTCTCAGCAGCTGCTATCTACTATCTAATAAATATCGATGACATAGAAGAGAAGAAGCAATGAAGGTAAGTTGAAGAACAAACAAAACAATTTTCTTTCAAAATTGTTAGAAAAAGAAAATCCTTTGATGATTTCCTTACTGATATAAAATACCAATAAGATTGTTCTTGTTTAAAATAATTGATTTTTTCCTCAGATAATGCTTGGGATCTAGGGGTCACAGTTCGTAGCAAAATATGCTACCTCTGTTTGTCCAGCTGCTGCACCTTCTCTGCCTTGTCTCCTGCACATGAATAAAGAGACCGAAAGAAAGGTAGAAGAAATAACAGCTTTAGTGCTGCTCTACTTGTGGACCATAATTAATGTAAACAGTTTTATAGGATTAAGACTTTTTGCTTCCACATACATATCCCACCCAGACAGTAATTCTAACCTATTTACAGTGCATCAGTATTCAGTGTGGAAAAGAGAGCACAGTCCCCTGGTGTAGTCATAGATAGACAGTGACATGGAATAGTTATCCAGAGTGCAAGAGTAACTTTTGCAAGTTTCTATTATTATTGTTGTTGTTATTGTGATTTTCACTGTTAATTCAGGGCTACAAAAACTGAAAATTGCTGCTCCAATGCAACCTGAGCAGTCTTGATACAATAGGACTCCAGAAATAGGCAAGCCAAAAATGTCAAAACCAAGGAAAATCTTGAGGAGAAAAAAGACAGAGAAAGGCTGCTTCTTCTATCTTTCATTCTTAGTTCAATTTTAAGGATATTGCACACAAATTAAACTAAGGTTGTCTTACAGAACTTTGTGTTATAAAATGTTATGGTATAAAATGTGAAAAACAAAGAAACACAGTATTCATGTCTGTGTCTCCATACACTTTGAACTGATGCATTTTAATTTTAAAATGGTCCATAGAGGTTTATCCACAGCATATATTGTGAACCGCTGCAGTCTTTCTCTGCCTTATATGTTTCCATTGGGTTTTGGCAAAACACAAGGAAACAACAACTAAAAAGATATTTAATTTAGCAAAAAAAGCAAACTATAAATCCTCCTGAAGTGATCATGATCATATTTTCCAATGGTTTCAGTATTTCAACTAGTGATCTACATTTAATCACTCTAGTCTAACAGAAGGTGTCTTGTTATGAGCACAGTGATACATGAGGCTTTTCAGTGTGTTTTGTATTGTTTTGTTTTTTCATTGTAAGAGAGTATTTAACTTTCTAGTGAAAGTCAGAATGAAAATAAATTAAAAAATAGAACGAGTTTATATATATATATATATATATATAATTTCTTACATCCCAACTTCATCATGAAGCATTCAGGCCTGTGGAAGTGGGGCTGCATTAACAGGGTGGCACTTGTAGATCTGAGAACAGCCCTGTCTGTTCCTTTCAGAATGATGGAAAGGGTACACGTTTCCTGCTGTCCTTTCTTCATTGCCCATGCCAGTAATTGCCATGTATTATTTATAGAGACAGACTACAGACTTGGTTTGTAGGTTTGTTTTCTCCTTTTCCTATTTAGCCACTACCCTACACAACTTCACCCAAGCTTTTTGTTGAGGTTTGTTTCGTGGAGGCAGAATTAAAGATTTTTGTGTACTTTGCTATCTTATGACAACTGGCAGTAACTACATTGAGGCATGTCAAGCAGCTACCACAAAAAGAAATCAGTGATTTACAAGTTCAGACAAAAGTTAAAGAAACAGCACTTCTCTGTAATTGAATTGTTTCATAGATAGTTAATATCTTCATGTTTGAGAATACTTAATTTTCCTAATTGAGAGAATGTTACACTACAGCTCAGAAGACAGGGTGAAATTAAAAGCAGAATACTATCTCTTTCAGCAGAGCAGTGCTAATGCTTTTGTTAGTCAGTGGGAAGATTATGAGGGTGGATGGGAAGCAATTTTTTATTACTGTCTCTCTTGCACTCAATTAAATATGTCTCATACCTAACTGATTAAACCTGCCTTTTTGGTAATTATGGTAAGAATAATAAGATTCTTCTGAAATGGACTAAGAGTAAGAGCATTTCTCCCAGCATTTTGAATCTTTAGCAGAAAGAAAAAGTAAAAGCCAAATTCCAGCATTACTGGTTTGAGTTTAATTACGCAAAGTCAACATCAAATAATGTTTTTTCAAAATAAAAGAGTAAGAAAAATCAGCTACAGAGATATTTAACAAAAAGAAGCTCAATACTTTGGTATTTCAGAAGAAACATTAGATACCTACATTATTTTATAAACTTTAATACTGTTAGTATATATGTGGCCATTTGTGCTCACACTGCCTCCTTATTTATGTAGCTGTTGGAACAATAACATTTATTAGTGATGGAAATACCTGAGTAATGAGGACCATAGAAGTACTGAAGGGGTTGACTGTATCCTCTACAAATATGAATTAGAATTTCTACAGCTGCAGATTTTTTTTCTGAAGTTTTTCTTCCTACTTTGATTTTGACTCCTGTTAATAGCTGGACCTATTGAATTTATTTAGCAGCATGCTGAAGAAATGTTCACACTTTATAGACCCATGGATAAGAAACCTGATGGTCTGCTCTGTAGGTACAACTTTAACAGAAATCATGGATCAACTATGTGAAATCATGGATCACCTCACCTAGTGGAGTTCCTATTTTCTGCACCCTTTCCAACTCCATTTTGTCTGTCTTTTGAATAGTATAATTATAAAAGTATTTCATAGTGCTGGTCTCTTTAAAGTCCTTCTCTTTATATAAAATCTACTGTTATTTATTTCTCTTTAAGAGACTGCATACTATTTTGCCAAGCTAAAATGTGCATTGCCTTGATAATTCTTCCCACTTACTGTCTCCTCCAATTTGACTCAGTGATTCATAGTTATTACCTTCCAAATGTAGTTCCCCCCAACTTCCACCCCACTCCCTCCAAAAAAGGTAAAATAAAGTAGAAGAGATGTTTGGGCCTCTGAACACATTGCTGAAAGGTTCCCTTTTCTACATACAAGTGTTCAGTGTATTTCTCACAGAAGAATAGCATAAATTATGGAGATTGCATTCACAGAACAGTGAATGGTATTGTCAGTTCGCTTAGGAAAAACTAATGGGGTTGTAAAGAAATACTATCTACTTTATTAGAGTAAAATTTGACAGCTGGAAAAACAAGAGCAATAGGCTGGCTTCCATTTTGTATTGATTTTAGCCCCTAACATTCAGAAGACTTCCTTTTCTGCAAAACCACATTCACACTGCATACATACGAACACACAGTGCTCTTTTGCTTTAAACCTGGGGCAGATTAAACTTCATTAGGAGAGTAAAGCTTCAGGAAAGTTCAAACTGTAACAGATAGCAATTTGACAAATAAAGAATTAGGGTTTGTTTTACTAAAGCCAAAAATAAAGGCTGAAACAAGGTTCCCATGGTTCTTTTGTACCTTTAACCATTGAGTAGGAATACAGTCACTGTTCACTGTGTGGTTTATATACCTTGTAAGCCTGGTAGCCACATACCATGGCTTTTTTAATGCACTTAAGCACCCAGTGGAAGCTCACATACCTCTCATTAAATAATCAAAAATATGTCCATAAAGTATTTACCTTAGAGCAAGAAATAAGAACAAGAATGAGAACAAGAATGTGTACTTAGACTATTCTAAGTACAATACTAAATGCACTAGTAGCTGAGTAGAAAAGAACAAGAATAAATGCATTTAATGTCTGGATAGATGGACTTAGCTTTCTGTAGCAACAATAAAATTCTCACCAAACCATCCTTATAGCTGCTTACTTTTCCAAGCCTTGCTAGCTAGGATAAAGGAGGGACCATTTCAGCTGAGTGGTAGATACCTGTGGTAACTAGTGAGCTGTGATTTGAGGAATTAAAATATCTTTTCACTCCGTGGCGAACTGTAAAATGGTTCAAATACTGTGGTCCAGTCCAATACAAAGGTCTGTAATAGCAATATTTGAAAACTTTTTATTAAGTTATAGTGGATGATGTTCAAAAATAATTTACTAGTGAACGGTCCTGTTTGCTATATGTTATATGCACAACATACTAGAGATCACAGCATAGTAGAATGCACAACATACTAGATAGTGACGGTGCAAATAATATTTTAATTATTTTATGTTGTATTAGCTCTCATTAGAGCTAATACAACAAAGGAATGCTGTGTCAAATTGTATAACAACAACAGTTTTTACATGCCTGGCTCCTATAGTGGGATTCAAACACAGTGTTAAGTGTCTGTTGTTTGCACTTGAGCCCCTGGGGAGAGTTAAGAACCTCAGACTGGGAGCTGAAGCAACCCTGTCAAATAAACAAATGCTGCCAAAAACCCATCTTACTTCTTTAAACATTACACGGAATTAGCCAGTGGAGAATTGTTGAGGACATGAATATGACACAAGTCTTGGTATCTAGTAGTTTTATTCAGGTCTGCAGGTACCTCCATTAGCCTGGAATCCAGATGAAGGGTTATTGCCTGAAGTGAAATGTTTGCATAGTTTACATATAAAGAACTGAGCAGACATTACTTTACTTTCTTTATTGTATATAGTAAAAAGTGAGGAAAAAAAAAAAAAAGTTTAATTTCATCTTAATTTTGTAGCAAAGAGGCAGAAGTTAATGGTTCCAGACCATGTTCAGACCATGTTTCCTAGATAATTGTAATGAAGTTGGAGATATGAGGTAATCAGAGAAGAGACCTTTTCATTCCCTTTTTTAAGCTCTGTCTCTACAGTACACACACACACACAAAGACAAACAAACAGAAGACAAAATCAGAATAAATTCAGCTTGGCTGGGTGGGTGAGATCTGAGTCCTGGCTGCAGTTTCTTGTTTTCATACTTGCAACTTTATTATATATTTACTAGTAGCTGAACCTTCCATGAGGAGCAGCCTTTTGGGTGGTGGAGGACTAGAGCTGTGAGCCAGCCACACCTCTTCTCTGCACATCTACCAGATGATTCTCGTAGTCCACTGAAGATGGAGGAACATTAACCACCTGCCCCCCAAATCTTTTTTTACTGTCGTCTGCATAGATTAAGCCTCAGAGATTTGTTGTTGGTTGGTATCTCCGCAGTTGGATGTGGGGAAACATCTAATTTGGGAAGGTTACTAGCATTTCCTCCTGACTTTAGGACAGTGAACTCATGGCAAAATTTAGTAAATTTTGTGTATCTCCCTAAAAAATGCTCCCATGCTTGGATGTTTTAAGTTCTTGCAGTTATGAATGAAGAGATCTTCTAATTTCTATATTCTAGTCATCCCCAAATCCCTCTGTATTTCATAGACATACAGAGATGTCTATGTTCTATAATGGATTTCACCCCTAGTGCATATCTCCTTTAAAACTTTTGTAATGGTAATTAAGTTACTGTTTTGTGCTTTGTAAGAACAATCTACTTTTTGACTTGGAAGAAACTACTACCCCCCAAAGAAACTATAAAATGTTGAAGACTGTGAATTTTGTTGTTTTATAAATTATGTTTACACATGGAAAAAAAAAAAAAAAAAAGGTGGGGGAGGAAATGAGTAAGGGAGAAAATTTCTTCAATATAAGGCATACTTTGCGGTGGATATAGATATCAGAACAATCCTGAAGATATTCATTCTAAACTGCAAAATACAGGAAAATACACATACAAATAAGCTAATTCTTAAATGTCTAATTAATAAAAATTGTCCTATGCTGCAATTACAATTTGTGCTGACAATGAATAATACAATTTGAAATCACAAATTTAGGCTGACTCCCTCTCCTCTCTTCGTCATTCAAATAGCCTTCTCAGCTATGTATGTGGGGGCAGCTGCGATTACCTCTAATGAAGTTATGGCAGCAGAGAATTTAGCTCTGCTTCATTATCTTTGCTTGGTTCTTGGAGCTTTAACGTATCATTCCCTCAAGCAACAGGATAGTTATCTATTCAAGATACATGTGAATTCAGAACACTTTATAATTTTTGCCCCAGGTAAGAAAGGTATCAAAATATCTCTTTTTCCTGATATATACATGTTCCTGATGTATACATGTACGCACACTTCTCTGTCCTCTTGTCTACATGAGCACACACATAGTCAAATGTGCAAAATATCATGAGACCTTTTTCTTAAGAAATAGACACAGTCAATAGTTAAATTCAGTCCTAATTAAAAAAATGTGCCCTATAAGTGTAAGAATAATGAAATCAGAAATATTAGAAATTTTTAACTCTTCTAATCCAGCTCATTTTAGTTAAAAAGTGTTTGCTCCAGCACATTTTTGTAGTGCTTTCTCTTGTTCAGTAATGAATGTCCTAAGCACAGAAACTTTTTCTGAGCTGTTATTTCAGGAAGAAGAATTATTTTCTAACTATGAGCCTTTGTTTTCTATTTTGTAACTCTGTAACAGTGAATTATACTTTTGTGTACTATCCTAATCCTCTCCTATCTGAACATAGGGCACTCATACACAGAACTGTTGTTATGTTTCTTTACAATCATTTTTGGCCTTGCTGACCATGCTTTGGCTTGTTTGTTTGTTCATGTTTTCTCAATCTTCCTTCACAATTCAGTCTCTTCAGTCTCTTGAATAGTTCAGTATTCCAAATTGTGCCAGTTTTCCTTCACATTACTAATACTGAAGAGCTCAGCAAGCTCAGTTCATTATTCCATGGATAATCTTGGGGTGGTAAAACTCTGTAACATTATGAGTTTCCTCCAGGTAGGGTTCAAAGTAATGCTAAATACAATTTAGTGCATGTTAAAGTTATTTCTTGCAGGTGTATATGCATGCATTGTTCTAATGCTAATTTAGTGTGTGCAAATCCAGACTAACTCCTTCGAAGTCAGTGAATATGCACCACCCTCCTAATTGTGTATTAAGGTATTAGATTTGAAATAATAAAGATACAGTTAGGCAAGTCCTTAGGCATCCTAACGTATTACCAGCGACACAGTACAATCCAAGTGATAATGAGGTAATAGAACCAAGACTTTGGATCACTCTCTTTACATGCCCGCATGCATGCTGTTTTCTGAAGCCTGTCATTTTAACATTGACTCACCAGCTGTACAAATACATAGGGCTGCTCTCTCAGCTTTTTAATATATTCAGGCACATGTCTATTCTTGCCCTCTAAAGACCACATATCCAGTAGGACAGAATTAGAGAGTATGTAGTTCCAGAGGTTTTCAGACTACTTCATCCTGGGTTTTGCCATTCCATTTGACTGAAGAAAAATTTCAAGTTTAGCCCACAAAGGGAAACGATACCTTATTATGTACCTAAAGGTCACTCAAGCAATTTCCTTCTTGATGCCTGAGACTTTACTTTAGCAGGTGTAATGGGGCAGAGCCACACTATGTTGGGTTGCTGGTAAGAGCTGCACTGGGCTGCTCTCATCTCAGGGTCTCATCTCCTCCAGTTCTTCTTGCAGCACTCTGTGACTCCATTCTTAGGCACCGAGGATATGTTTGGTGAACAGAGGCAAAGAGCAGAGAGTTCCAATATGGAATACAGCAATATTCCCAACATTATTATACAAGGATAGGGGCCTCAGAGTGTTATATGTTTCTTACTCCATGAATGATATTGTCAATTTTGTTACCAGTATTGGAATAGTCCAGTGAAAGCAGATTTCATCAGATTTTCTCATAACAGACTTGCTGCTTACTTTGCACCCCATTTCCATACATTTCTCAAGTGTACGGATCTGTCTCCTCTGCTGAGAGCTTCCTTCAAAAGCAGGGTTTTGACTTGGCCCTGTAGTCTAGAGATCTGATCAGCCTCACACTTTAACCAACATAGTAGATACTTAGGTCTAAACTTTGGTGTGAGCCTCAGGCTTCATGTAATATTGTTTACTCAGACAATTGTCACCTGTGCTGACACTCCTCACTCTACAATTTAGAAATCTGCTTCTTTGGCCCCTCTTATGGCATGAAGGCACGTTCTGCAGAAAGGAGGCAAGAATACAGGATAGCCAGTCTCAGCATTTATTCATCTCCTTCACAAATGCTGGAAGAAGATAACAGTGAAAAGGAAATGAAAATGTAGTTCAGCAACGGAGTCTTTACTACTGTTGTGTAAATATGTGTGTGAATTTATCTCCTTATTCCTGTTGTTTACTATGTAACAAACAAACAAAAAAAGTTGCACTGCAGAGGAATTTGCAGTCTTATGAAGAAAAAGTTCAGCTGATCCTTTGGTTCTTTGAGCTGGAGTTAAAAGGGGCAAAGAGAAACAAGCACTTGGTGGGAGTGAATAGGTCTTTGTTAAAGAATAGAAACCAAGAAAACCTCTCGCCACGAGGCTCAAGAAAAACTTGTGTATTTTCTAATGTTTTAGATATATTTCTAGCAAATGTGTACTTGCAAAATATGATCCAGGTAACAATATATATATATGTACATATATATATATATATATGTGTATATATATATATGCACCTAAAATGAATATATATATGCATATATATATACGTATATATATACGTGTATATATATATTCATATATATACGTCTATATCTATATATAGATATAGACGTATATATATAGATATAGACGTATATATAGATATAGACGTCTATATCTATATCTATCTATCTATATATATATATATATATAGACGTATATATATATATATACGTATATATTCATTTTAGGTGCATAAGATGCCTGAAGGCAGTTTTAGTTTGCAAAGGTTTCAAAGGACTGTAAAATCAGTTATATAGTATATGCAAAATAAGAAGAATTTCTGGTTTGTTCTTTTGCTTTCTTTATGGTTAAATGTTTAAGTGCAAGGCACCTGGCAGGTTTAAAGTGCAGTAGTGTTTAGGTATGCAATAGGGAATGGTGTTTAATTAATGGTGTTTAATTAATTTTATGTTGCTGTTTTTTAAGTAGAGTAAATGAAAGTAGGCTGTACCTTTTGAGCCCATTAACTTCATCATTCCGTTGAAGGTAAGAAAAATTTGGAAGAAACATTTGAATAAGTATTAAATAAAACCCAAACTGTATTTACATTTTCATTTGAATCATTAGAATTTGTCCTTGGATTGTAAAGCAGTTTTTCACTACCTACTGTGAAGAGTTTTTGCATAAAAGCCAAAAAAGCAGGATGAGAACATTGTGCAATATTAATCATATCAGGAGGCTGTACAGAAGAGAGACATGGAGTCATCTGCAGAAATGTCATCAGGATCTGTAAGACTTGTAGGAAAAAAGTAGCAGAAAGCTTTCTTTGCTATCACATTGAAATATGGATTAGACACCAGAACTGAAAATAAGACAGGGAAATCAATCTTTTTAATCTTTAGTTGCATTTTATGTCATTTTTTCTCATCTCTTTCCATTATTGACTTCCAAAAATACATACAGTTTTTTGTAAGAATGCTACAGCCACAATAATGACCTTTCTCCTCCAGGCTGGTTTGATCCTGTGCTTACCATACACCATACACATGATTTCAGGGGGCAGTGAACATGTGGGTAAATCTAGCTGCCCCTTCTCACCCTCTGCAGCAGGGCAGGGATCCCAGCAGTGTTCCCCACTGTCACTGCCGATGCTGCTGTCAGTCTCACGACTTCTCACCCAGACGGCATTGCAGGTACAGGCTCATGGCCATCCCCACAGCCAAGGCGTGGCATCGGGCAGCTGCCCTGGACAGAGGATCTGCTGCCAACCAGCCGCTGCAGCTTCTCCAGGGTATTTTTAGAAGTCTCTGAACTTTAGAGTTCAAGATGTGCCAGAAGTAGTTGGGAAAAGTTCAGGCAGCACTGAGCATTTGAGTTCTTGCTGTCTAACCTGCTGGTCTGGCAGTGTTAATAAAAATAGCATGACTGTCTTTAACCAAATTTAAGTGGATGAAATTTACAAGTGCAGGTCAGTCAGATTCGGTTTTCTTGTCTCCATCCAGAAATGAATTCTGCTCAATGGAAAATCTCACCATTTGTTAGAAGTGATTAAAGTATATTTTTAACTTCCTCATACAGGAGAGATTTTTAAGAACAAGATCTTTTTTCCAGGGATTAGAGACTTGTAATTTATTCCAGAGTAGTTTGGGCAGAGCAAGTGTTTAACACCACTGGTGAGCATGCTGCAGTGGCAGGCTTTGAGAGAGAATGAGAGGAAGAGTGGGGAATGACAGTGGGAGAATGGAAGAAGTGGACTCTGCTGCTGAATGAGCAGACCAGCCAGGAAAATGCTGAAGTGAATTAAACTGGGAAATAAATGTTTGTTTCAGAGTAAGGAGTAAGGAAAAGCTTTGCTTAGTCTGCCATGGAGTCTAATTTAGTTAACCTCAGTGGACAACTTACTGGATTCCAAGGAATGAAGAACTGTGTTTCCATTAAATCACGTTTAAGATGAATAAAATTTTCCTGCTGCTTCAAGTATTCCACCTTTTATTTCTGTAATGCTCCTAAGAAAGAGATTTATTGGGGAAGCAAGTTGTGAGGAACACCTTCAGCAGGAAACTTACTCCATAGCTAGCTGGAGTATGCTTGGCAGGTTTCTCTCTCCCCCGAGGTGTATTGAGGCTGTTGGTACCTGGGCTGGCTGCCAACATGGTGACTTCAGTGTTTGAAGGCTGGGATCACAAAAAGGTTAGTTGGGGTGTATGTGTGGAGTTAGGGGGAAGAAAACTGCTGCCTCTAACTCTGTTCCTCATTCCCTGGTCCTAATAAGAGCTGAAGAAAATGAGGCAACTTGATTTAGTGCCTGCTGTCCCCTCGCAGTGGGTTTCAGGAGCTCTTTCCCTCTTCTATGTATTTTGGTACCTACAAAACCCAGAATGTGCACTACACTTTCACTGTACCTGTTCCTGCTTTGCCTCTCACGTTTGTGCACACCCTCCAGTGTTGGGTATTGCTTTCATTGCCTGCACTTCTCTGTGCCTGTGGAGTGGAAGCTCAGAAATCATTAAATCACTAAAACAATGTAATGAAATGTTTCATTTCTGTTACTATTGAGGCTCTTGGCTGAACACTTGTAATGAACTCTGCCTGGAGCGGAACTTCCTAAAGCATCTTGAAATAGTGATTTGTCACTGGTCTGCTTTTACATATACACATCCAATAGATGTATTTTTATTTTGTATCTAGTATTTATCTCCATAAGACATGAATGACCACAGTTTTTCTTCTGTTAGTTTATTTCATTTTCCAGTATAAGCAAGTCTTTGTCCAGACCAGGCAAGTAAAAAGATTTGGATGAGTCCTCGGGTAAAAAATGGACTTCTGTTTAATACTGATTGTTAGTATTAGTATTTATTAGTATTAGTGGGAACAGATTGTATTGCATGTGGTCCGGGCAGATTTGTGAAGAAAGTTGAGTATGGAAGCAAAGTAGTTGAGTGTAAGAATCTTCTGTGCTGTAGATCTAAATGAAGGATTGGAAAAAGGAACAATTCCTTATAGTGGTCATATGTAAGCTACTGCTCCTTTCAGGGGTCACTTTACCCATTTAGCTGTCCTTAATCATTACTGAAACAAAACTTCTTAATATTTTCTAAATGTTTATCTGATCATATGATCTTCTGAGGTAGGACTATGTGGCACTTAGCCACTACAGAAAACAGCCAGCCCATGGATGTGAACAATAAAGGAACAAGTCCTTCATATTTTCTGCTTTAAACTATCTTTCTGCTTTTTCTCTTTGTATTGATTTCATAGTTGTCTGAACTGTTTTGAAAACCTGTAGAAAACCGCTGTTTTCAGCAAGTAATAAAGCTCCAATACACTTATATCTGGAAAGATTGGAGCTTGCATTCATAGGGCCAATGAAAGGGTTGTCAGTTTGAATTATGTTACCTTTGCCTTTAGGCTACAATTTTTAAATACTATTTTATGAGAATTCACCTAATTCTTTTAAATTTTTATTTTCTTTATATATCTTGTGTTTCTGCCATGAACAGAACTCTGCTTACTGTTCAGCATAGAGAAAAGTTTATAAGTGTGTTCAGTGAGGCAGTTGTGTCTCATCAATGTGTTAAAAAGCTAGGAGGTAAAAAGTGTTTGGCATACCCCTTCTAAGTGCCTCAGTTGAAATCTCTTCGAAGTGTTTAAATTTTCCACTTAATATAATTTATTTTGCATGTTCAGCCAAAATAGTTTCAGTGTCTGTCTTGTCTGTCTGCTAAAGATAGAAATTGAGATACACCAAATAATGATCTATACATGTGTGGAAATATTTTATGGGGAAAAGATGGAATCTTATTTGAAAAATCCTTTCCGTCATATTCTGCCCTTACAACTATTCTGGGAGTAGAAACTGTGTAGACCTTTGGTGTGAGCTAAAACAGCTTTCTTTATGTTCTAACATAAAGCTCATTAAACATTTCACAGAAGGACTCCTACAGCTTGCATGGCTGTCCAGCTGTCTGGCCAGGCTCTGTACAACAGGTGTTTAATTATGATCTTAGTCACAAACACCAAAAGTCCCTGGTGTTGCCCTTCAGTACTTCCTAGTAGCTCAAAACCTAATAGTTTTAACATGATATCACTATTGATTACAGTGCCAGTGTTTATGAATTACTAGCTGTGTAATAAACCCAGTCTGAAGATCATTTGGTCTAAAAAGGCAGTTACTCATACTGAATTATTGTTTTCAGAACTGTAATAATAATAATAATAATAATAATAATAGTAATAATAAACACTCACACCTACTTTTCCCATCTTTTTTAACCACCAACATGTTTTAACCACAAAGTCTAAAAAACTGCCATATGCTTTCTAGTCTCAAGGGAAGTAGTTCCAGCTTGAAAATCAATATGTCACAACCAGTCTGTAGTAATGGATGCTTACAGCAGCAGGTTTATATAAACTAATGGGACACTGTGCAACAGCAACTTATTTAGATGAAAGGGCTGCCTAGTCTCATTCAAATGTTTCGGACATGAAAAGATGAATGTTTGTAAAAGCTAATCAAAATGGTAATTTGTTTATTGATGAGCAATCTGTCTACATTTGCTACACCAGAGATCCTACCAATGAATACTTTCAGTGTACACTAATTTGAGTTTATTTTTTCTGAAATATAGTTTCATATGTATGGAATGAAAAATGACACACCCTTACTAATCAGTGTAAAAAGCATAATTTAAAATGGAACTTTTACATGCATGAACATCAACCCTTCTGGATGAGCTGAAAGAAATCTGCAGAAAAACAAATTTTTCACTATGCATGTGAAATTCAGATAGATTTCACTAAAACACCCAGTAATAATCAAATAATCAAGACCTTGAGTAGACTTAAAAGAGAAAGTTTAAGTGATAGGCCTTAAATAAAGGGGATTTTTAAAAGAATCCTACCTTCATATATTTATTATATATATATGTATATATGTATATATATATATATATATGGTGTGGTTTGTTGCCTCAGTTATGACGTATATGGATCAAAGTCTGTAGAAACAAACTATTTCTATTCCACGTGCCATTGGACAGGCCATTGTCAGTGACATCTTGCTTACTTCCACAGAAAGATTATTTCAATCACTGCTGCTAATACATCATACCCTGGTGTCTGTCAGAGGAATTAAAAAACTCTTCTATTATAGTGTGGAGTGGAAAGTGGTCTTCAGTGCCAAGTACAAAAGCTGTAGATATGTACATGATTTAAAGACGAAGCAGTTTTACTTTCTTTTCATATGCTATATGGTAATGTTCAGAATCTCATTGTTTCCATTGTCTGGAACAACCATAAAATATTTTTCACCTAAAGTATCTGTTTGAGTTAGCAAGGATGAGATTGACTGAAGATCACATGTTTATCATGTCAAGCAAGCTTTCTGTCCTCTAATTATGAATGATTACTAACAAGATATCCAGACTTCCCACTTAAGCTGGCATCTATTTCAATTCTCACATAACATATAGAACATAACCTGTTCTACAAAACCAACTCTTATTTTCAGTAAATACCATGTCAAGATGATTCCTCTCTAGACTTGTTTCCATAAAAAGCATATAATATAAAAAGATGTCTTGAGACACTCCTATCTCACTGTTTAGGATAAAACAATCTGAACATTTCAGATCTGCATGTTAAAGTCCATTTGAGTTCTGCTTTATAAATGAGAGAAATTGTATGTAGGAGAAAGGGCAATCATTCCTAATTGTGTCTGTTTAATTCTAATGCGGATAGCTTGTAGAGGTTTGTTTAAAAAGTGCTGAAACACACAGCCAGTGTATATCTTAACCTCCTGTTCAGACATGGTGTTTTCAGTTTAAATAACTAGTTAACAAGAGCTATTTAAACAACCTTTTGTAACGTGGGAGCCAAAACTTGCATTATTGATCTTTTAAAATGTAGCTAAGCCATGTTTTGGTAACGTATGTGTAACTCTTTCTGTGTGTTTATTCCAAACTCTTCCAAACTCTTCCAGCAGCCTGTTTTACATATATTTAAAACTGAAGTTTCATTGAGAGGACCTGTGGCCTCTTGTTTGCAAATTTACAGGGAGCATCAAAGGATATTATAAATACACTGAAAATTTCCTCTAGCAAGAAACAAAACCACTGTGTTATTTGTGCACTACATACATTTATAGTCTACTTCAAAGGTCTCGGTTACCTTAGCTCTGAGCCATGGAATCTCTCTTGTTAAGTGTGAGTAGGCCCTATATATAAACATCAGCTTTGCATATGAAGCCCAGTGTTGTCACAAGTAAGTGTATACACCAGTGTGTTGCATGCTGTCTGAACAGTGATCTGAAGCATTTGTAGCCCTGTGAAATTCAGAGAAACACCAGGTTTTGGCATTGTTTTAAAGTCTGCTCCACAGTCTGTTGAAGTCAGTGAAAAGATTCCCATGACCTAAATGTTGCTGTGGAAGGTCTGGCCTCAGAGGGAGCTTGCCAGCATTTTCTGATAGGACCCCAGGTTGGATAAAAGTGAAAGACTGACAAACTATATTATTACAGTTCAGAAAGCATAAGAGCTTGTGAAATGTGCCTTTTTGTATATCAGGTCAGCTATTCACAGAGTTCCCTCTTCACATCAGCCTGGAAATAGAACTGTTGAGTGAGTGTGGGTAAGAATTATACTTGTTACAAAACTCTTCCAAAACTCAGCCACGTGAAGAGAACATTGCTGAAGGATCAAGTGAGTCACTAAAAGGCTAGATAATATCCATCCTAAATTTAACTCTGCTTCTTTGTGATCATGTATTGTGAAATTATCATGTCATTTCTTTGCAGGCTTAGCCAGCCAATTAAATAGTATTTGCAGCTGGTCACAAAGTTCTTCCATCAGATATGAGATGCCTCATTTTGATTGCAGAGGTGCCAAATCTTTAAACTTGAGGTTGATAATAAGCAAAATGCAAATGTACATACAAAGCGCTATGCAATATTAGTCTAAATTTTTTTTTCTTTGTTTTTTCAGTTGCTTACCCCAGTTTTTATTAAACTCAATTCTCTGTCTATTAATTCATACATGTTATAAAAGTCACTCAATTAACATTTCTAAAGGCACTCAGATACTACACCTGGCAGCACTGAAAGCCCCCAGAGGAATTTAAAATATTGTGTTCAGATGGGGTTGAATAATTCCTATCCTCAAGGAATGAAGATGAAAAAAATATTGAATTACTACAAGGTTATTCAATATTCTACGTACTGAATGAGTTAATTGCAGTTCTTTGGAAAAATATTCTGATGTAATTAAGAAAAGAGTTATAATTCATAATATTATAATTCACAATAACATAGTTCAAATTACATTTTATTCAGGTGGTTTCCATCTTCTGAGTGCTTACATTTGCAGTGTTAGTAAAGCTTTCAAAGTAAAGGTGAACGAATGAAGGACAAACCTCACAATAGTGAAGCACTCTGAGTACCTTCTTTCTCTGCCATCATCTTAATACTCGTAAAAATCATGATATACTCAATTTTTGAGGTCTTTGAGTCATCTTCCATTCAAGAATAAAAGCAGTAAGATGATCCTTGTTGATTAAACCTGGAGGAGAAGAAGGCACTTGTGACCATAGGCCAACTTCCTTCCTAGTGTTCCCAATTGTATGGAAGGGGTGTCCTCCATATCCTGCCTAGCCTCATATCAGAAGGGCAGAAAGGGTATAAGACTGAGGTTGTGGGAAGGGTTCATCTCAAAAGAGTTTCTTTCTTTTTGGTTTGGTGTCTTGGCCTGATATGCAGCAGTTGTTCCAGGCTGGAATATGCCCACTTTGTGTTTGCTGGACAAAGGCAGAGTCATTTCTCAAAGGTGCTCATTTTGTGCATAGATTGATTTTTATTTTTATTTTTTTTTTCCACTGGACAGAAAAGGACACTTATAAACAGTTATAAAGGACACTTTATAAAGGGAGGTATTGTAATGGTATAATAAAGGACACGTAAAGGGACACTTTTAAGTGTCCTTTTGTGAAAGGACACTTAAAAGGACACTTGGACAAAAGGACACTTGTCCTTTTGTAAAAGGACACATAAAATTTTGAGTCTATCATTTAAGCTCAAGCATTTTAATGAAAATTTATTGACATTAACATGGTCAAAATAACATATTTTTTCCTAGACCCTTTTTTTAGAATAATAAAAATGTGTAGCTGAAAATTTCCAGGGTTTCAGCCCAAGGCAGACAGACAGAATGGAAAATTTTAGCCCAAACAATTTCATTGAAGCAATTGAAAACAAAAGTACTTTGTAAAATCTACAGACCATGTGAGACTGATAGAGTAGTCATTTTTGGCATTAAACTACTAGAAAAATTTGGTTATCTACTTAATTTAGGAAAGGTCTACAAATAAATTGACCAAGGGTGCAAATAAATGCCAGTTCAGAGATCCTTGCATCTTTTGTGTGTGTTGCAGTGCTTTCAAGCAAACTGAAATAGAAACTTTTATAACCATGCAAAACCATTTCAAAATGTGTGTTTTTAATAATAAACCCACTAAAGCTTAACTTTTGCCTAGAAACTCTTCTTGTTAATTGAAGAAGGAAAGAAGTGCACTTTCTGAATGTGCAGAAGTGCATCTGTTACATTTTCACTTAACACTACCCCTTTTCAAATTTATAAAAGTAAAATATGGAACTAAAGCCCTAGATTAATATATGTTAATTGGGTAGAAAATAATTTTAAAATAGTTGTTTTACTGTCAAACTGAAGAAAGACTTATTTAGAGTGATTGCATATTTTCTGCCTCGAATCTCTTATTATTAAATATCTTCAGCAGCAAATTGGATGTCAGAAAATTTCCACATTTGAAAATGATGTCAAGCTGTGAGGACTTACAAGATTTTTGGAAGATAAGGTCAAAGCTCAAAATAATCTCACTGAATTGACAAGTGATCTGAAATCAATAAAATGAAATTCAGTAAGGAGAACTGCAAAGTCTCTGTGTGCAATTACGGAAAGGAAATGAAATGGTCAAATGAAAAATGGACGATAATTGGGCAGCAGCATTGCAGAACTGGAGGTAGGCATAATAATTTGCAGACTGAATCAGTAACAACATAAATGTGTCAGATAAATTCATGGAAATGTCCATTTCATGGCAGGAAACAATTTTACTCCAGACTGACGTGTGCAGTTTTAGTCAACACACTTAGCAAAGACGCAAGCAAAGTGAAGGAAGTCTGGAGGACAACAGGAGTGATAAGAGGTATGAAAGGAAATAAAAGGTATGACTTGCAAGGAAAGCTAGAAATAACATGGTTTGTTTAGTCTGGAAAGGAGAAGACCTCCTTGTGATAGAAGAGAACTTGATAATAGTCTTCAAACTGTTATTGCCATAGTAACTATAAGTTGTTCCCCACATCTTCTAAGGACAAGGCTGGAAGTTACTGACATAATTTGCAATGGGGATACATACAAGAAACTTTTATTGGGGAAGCAGTTGATGACTGAAACAGATGGTGTTGGAAGAATGGAAGTGATGGTCCCCAGATAATTACACATTTATCAAAAAAAACAACAAACAAACAAAAAAACACTGAAAGCATATATTGATCCTTCTTCAGCTCAGCAGGATGGTATAATGACATTCAGATCCTTCCCAATTCTACTTCTCCACTTTGTTTAGGTCCATTACATTAGCTTCTGTGTGAATGTTATAGTAAATAAAACATGCATTTCTTGCCTTTTGGCAGCAATCTATAACCTGTAACATTTTATTATGAAAACTGTTGTACCTCGAATACTGTGTTCAGTTTTGGGCCCCTGGCTACAAGGAGGACATCGAGGTGCTTGAGCGAGTCCAGAGAAGTGTGACGAAGCTGGTGAGGGGCCTGGAGAACAAGTCCTATGAGGAGCGGCTGGGGGAGCTGGGATTGTTCAGCCTGGAGAAAAGGAGGCTCAGGGGCGACCTTATCACTCTCTACAGGTACCTCAAAGGAGGCTGTAGCGAGGTGGGGGTTGGTCTGTTCTCCCACGTGTCTGGGGACAGGACAAGGGGGAATGGGCTTAAGTTGCGCCAGGGGAGTTTTAGGTTGGATCTTAGGAAGAACTTCTTTACTGAAAGGGTTGTTAGACATTGGAACGGGCTGCCCAGGAAAGTGGTGGAGTCACCATCCCTGGAAGTCTTTAAAAGACGTTTAGATGTAGAGCTTAGGGATATGGTTTAGGACTGTTAGTGTTAGGTCAGAGGTTGGACTCAATGATATTGAAGTCTCTTCCAACCTAGAAATTCTGTGATTCTGTGATTCTGTGATCTCCACTAGTTCTGTTGGAGGACAGGGTGTTGTTGGTTGATGCTGATGAATCATATATTTTCCATAGATTAGAAACAAATAATATAAATATATTCAATAAATTTCTGCATATTCCATGTATTGCATATATTTCTATATTATGTGTGCTATAAAAGTTATCCCATTTTTATGGTATCTCCATCCACAGTCTATGCTAGATCTGTGTGGAATGTTCATTCAAAAATGAAAAATTTAGGTAAGTATCTTTACAATCTTACAAATGAAACCTTTCCTATGAAATGTCATAATTTTTGACTCTAATATGAATCCCTTTTCAAAGTGAAAATGAGCAAATCTAAAAACTGCCATCTTAGATCCATAAAATCAGAAAAATCAGAACTGTTTTGCCACCAACTTAAGTTGAAATATGACAGAGATATTTAATGATCAAACTGTGGGTCCAAAACTCACTTTTTAGTTGCTTGTACAAAATTGCATATTTCCTGATACAGGTCTGGGATGTGTGCCATCTGTGAGTGATGCCATCATTTTGTGTAGTGGTGCATAGTATTACAAGCCTGGCATTTCCCACTTTTTTTTCATTCAGCTTTCTTTTTTTTTTTTTTTTTCCCCATATCTCCTACTGTGCTGAGTTCAGTTTCCTATACTGAAGATGTCTACTTAAATTTCTGGAACCCCTTTAGGGATGTCCCATATTCTCACCCTAACTTTAGCTGAGCCAGAAATTTAAACAGAGCAATACGATATGCCCAAAGAAAATACAACTTGAGCTATTGGAATGAACCCTATAAGCCAGAAAGGAAAAATGCAAATTGAAATATAACTTCATTGTTACTTCCAATAAGTTTTGCCAGGATAATTCTATTGGTTTCATGGTTTTATAACTAGATTTTGTGCATTAGGACATTCTTTGTGAACTCCAGTGTCTGGTCACCTTTAATCTCTGCTTGCTGTAGCTTGAGCTGTTGTGGTCATTAATATTAAATGAACATGAAAATTGAACTCCTGCACAGACATTTGTAAAAGTGTGCCAGTTCGCTTTCAGTATTGGAAGTGGGGCATACTGTGAAGCAGAGACTTGTAAGCTCTCTGGGAGCGTTAGGCAAGGGCCTTGAATGCAGCTGCAGCTAACAGCAGCACCTCAAGGGAAAAGGAAGAAAGCAGAGGCTTGGTGAGGATGCAGCAGCAGGGCTTTGAGGGTGAAGAAAGATGAAGTGACACAAGGCAGGAGAAGGCAGCATATTTAAAGAACAGCTGCTAATAGGTTAAGAAAAAATGTACTAAAGGAAGGAACAGAAAATTTGCACCCTAGCTTAATCTGGAGTTCATTAAATCCTATGATTTCACAGTCTTTCCTAAAATGAGAAGGATTAAAACATCCTACCCAGTGTATTTACATTATTTAATTAATAACTAGGCTCACTTTGCTTCATATTGTTTAAGTTCTTCTGTACAATGTACAATAAATTAAGAAAATCTATCACATTTTCAGCTTGAGAAATGTAAATAGAAATAACATGATTTTGTGTTATTTGTCCTTATCAACCATAAACATGGTTATCAAAAGAAATTTGTCTAGAACTACATCAGAAAACTCTCCTACTGCCAGCGTGGTCTATACATACAAAAGAAAGTTACTTCCTCCAGGTACCAGGTCAACAAGAAAAAAAGAACTATGAACAACAGAATTCATGAACATAATTATTTCATGATTATAACAGCTGTAGTTTTGGTACTTTGGTACTATGTCAAAGGCTTTCATTTTTACAAAAAGCCACTAATTACTGTAAGTAATTCTACCATGCAAGAAGATTCTGGAATAAGCTATATCTCTAATAATTATCATTTCTGAAATTATGTTACACATTTACATAAAACTTATGGACATATAACAAGAAATGAATCACTTGGTTAGGTGAATTTGTCTTAAAAGGTTTGTATTTACCGACTGCTTGAATATGGCTTCTTCACCTCTGAAAATCGCACATTGGTTGCCTCCTCACCAAGAACTGGGCCAACTCAGATCTGCCAGGTTTTGAAGATAAATACTACAAGGTGCATTTAGCCAGCCTAATTTACATGTACACAAAATATATTTATATGAAAGTGAATATTATTGCACCTGTAAGTAACATTTTAGGCAAGCATTGTTCTGAATTAATGGTATCACCACAGAGATGCAGAGGAATGAATAAACAACTGATGATGATGAAGGATTTTGAAAGAACAAGCCAGTATGAGCCTCATCACCTATTGAGCAGTAATAGTTCTTTGGCAGAAGGACAGGAAGGGTGTGAGAGATTCTGGCTAAGACAAGGACTTGGTCTTTAGGAAGTTTGTAGTTGGGTTTTATGTTTTTATTTGAGATTCAACGTTAACATTTTACTTGGACTGACCCCTCCATGCTGTCAGTCCTGGGGTAAGTACAGCAGAACCAGAAGCTGGATGCATTTGTCATACAGAATTGGTGTGATTTCTTATGCTGATAAGGAACAATAAAGGCCACAGAGAAATAATAATAATGAGGTGAGTTTGGCTAGTAGAGGTATAAGGTAGTGAGTCTGGTTAAAACATTAGTGATGTAGAAGGGCTGCCGGATCTGCATTCCCAGTGCAGGTTGTAAACGCACTAGCTTTTTTTTCCATCAATCACATTTTTTTGTGAAGGTCAGCCTTTCCCTCACACATATGCCAAATTCACTTGCCTGTTAGCATTTCTTATCAGTTACTCCCATAAGGAATGATGAATACTTAATGTGTTGAGTGTATATAGTATTTGCTTTCTGGTGGGATTCCAGCTGTAAAATCACTTAATATTTCCATGATTAAAATATTAGGAAACTAGGAGAAAAATATTTATCTGGCTGTCCAAAACCACCATAGTTACTCTAAAAGCCTTAGTTCAGATAACATTGTGTGTCTTCTATACAGTTTAGTTCTTTAGAAGTGGACAGGTCCCCAGAACCCAGAATCAAGTGCACCTCTAAAAAGCACTGAAATATGAGGAAGCCCCAAATTAGGCCTGCAATTCTGAATGTGGTTGTTACACTTGAAGTAACCCATAGGAAGGTAGGAAAAGGGAGAAACTATTACCCAGGGCTTCCATGTGGAGAGTGTTCAGACATTTATTTAAGCAGCATCATTTTTGTTAACTCAGTCTTCTCTTGTGCTCCAGGAAAACACCAAGTTTTCCTTCCAATAATCAAGCACTTCTAGGTAATAACAAGGGCCATTACACCAGAAATGCAACAAGGTACAGGTGTTGCATTTTCAAATGGGTTAATGGTTTTAAAAATAACATAAGCATCAAAACATGATGATATAAAACTATATTCTTAGGGATATGACAAGAGATACCTTCTATCTTGTTGACCGGTAAGTGCAGAGATATATACAAAATTTTATCAACATAATATTTAGAATATCAACATAACCTTTTGTAAGGATAAACTACTCAACAGTAATACAAAGTGTGGAAGGAGAAGATGGTACTAACAGGCACCTACTGACACAGAGCTAATCTTTTGGTTGTGCATGTATTTGAAGTTGATTTAGTGGATGGCAGCAGTAGTCTGAAGGATTCATAGTTGCTTTAATTACAGTGGATTTGAGTCAAATACAGCTTCAGCACCTGTGTGCATAAAGTTCTGTTCTCTAGGAGGAGATTTTCAATAGATATAGCTATGACTGTAGATGTGCTTCTGGTCTGTCATACTGATCCCCCTGCTGTCTAAATGTCTTGATATAGTTCTTAAACTGTACAGAATGCTTTTCAGACCATTTAACAGAAAATTGCCCCTTAAAAAAAAAAAGAAAAAAGAAAAGTGTCATGTCTGGATTGTAAGTGAAAATGCTGGTATCTAAGAGGTACCTAACCCCCCACCTGCTGGGACAATAAAAATCTTTGACGACACAATGTCTCTAGACTACTGGTGAGGGAGAAACGTTTGCTGCACTTGAAAGACTATGGTTTTCTTCACAGCCTGCTGGTTTGGATTAGAATCAGATATGAGTTTCCAAGTCAGAATGTACAGCACCCTGCCAGATAGTTGTTCTTGGAGCTGCTGCTGCTTCTTTGTAAAATGCTGAAGAAAAAAAAAATAATAAAAATGGAAAGGCTACTGGCAGCTTTTCAGTCCTGTGTTTGGGATATTGTAGAGACAACAACCATTGCTGTCTGGGCTTTGCTGAAGTGAGTGCTGGGTGGGCCGTGTGGGTTCTCACTCTTGGTAGATTTTGTTGGTAGTACAGCAGTATTAGAAAAGAAAGGAGCGCTTTCACTGAGGGAAACACTAACAACGTGCTTTTAATATTTGAATGAAGCAATAGTTCTAGCTTTTGTGAAAAACATAGTGAAGAGTTTATTATATGTTTAACAATTTCATAGTTACCCTCAAAAGGAAAACACTATTTTGGAAAATATAAAATGTATTTTTCCCCAAGAAACTTTTTATTTTTTTCATTTTCTAGAAAGAAGGTTGATCCAAGTCGTTATATTTAATGTGATTTACCCAAGCTGCACTACAAAAGTACATAAAGAATTTCAACATAGTTGTTTGTAAGATATTCAGACTTTCTTCTGACTCCAAAGCTTAGATAGTAACAACAACAATACTTAGAATTTTAGTAATATTTGTAGAGAAAGAAGCATCAATAACTTTGCAGGGGATATTATCAGCTAGGTAAACTGAAGCACAGAGAAGTCATCCCAATTGTCCAAGTTCAAGAGAGCTTATATTATTCCTTTGGACCCCTTAATAAACATGATACAGTGCCCTCTCTGCTTTTCTGAATTTATTACACACCCTGATCCATGTTTTAATGATTAAGGAAGCAAAATTATATTTCTGCCAGTTCTGCCAGGATATGTTTTGGCAGAAGGCTCACCGAGCAGTTATGATGCCTCCTGCAGATGGAGGTTCACCTCCCTAATGCTTAACAGTTTTTGTGACGCTTCGAGAAAGTATCTTAGTCCTCTGTCTGTAATTTTCCATCAAGGGAGCTACATCACAGATATACTAAGAAAATAAAGACACTTTTAAATTCGCCAAGTATTATGGTAACTATAAATGTTGTTTAAACACAAGTTGTTTAAACAGAGTATTTGGGGAGAGAGATTACAATTTCCTCAATTAATATTTCATATAATTCTACCAAAAATAACTTGTAGAGAAAGCATTCTAAAAAATGAATGATTGTAGAACAAGTATTTTGATACTGTCCCTGCATTCCATTATTTAAAATCTTATCTTTAAAAAAAAGAAAACACATGAAAGGAAGAAATTACTCATTACTCATCCAGCTTCTTCACTAGCTGCACTCTTTATGAGTTCTGCATCTTCATTTTGTAACCTTAAATGGAATTACTGCGTTTGCTAATTATAAACTAACTACATGATTAAAACAAAATTCCTTTTCAGCATTCAGCATTGCTGCCTATGTTTTTTTTTTTTTCTTATGAATTTTGGCAGAGACTGCAAAACATGCATATCTATGAAATACAATATACCATATGCCTATATTATGAAATGGCATGATCTTTTTTTCCTAAAAATTAATAGAGGGTGAGGCTTTCAAACACTTGTGCCTTGACAGAACAAATCTTACTCAAAGTGAGTTGTATTACTAAACATTTTAGATGGAAGATTCCACTCATACTTTTCATGTTACAGCAACGAAATCTATATAATATATCCCAATCAGCAGACATCCAATGTGAATCACAAAGAAAACAAGATCGTGGTAATGTAAGACCATAAACATATTAAAAGTTATACTTCTGCATCTTTTTGCTTTCAACAACTTTTTTTTTTTTCCCTTGGAAGCAAAAGAAAGAAAAGCAGTGGGCTTCTTAATGTTAGCTAACTGTGCTCTTTGAAGTCCTTGGAGGTGCTACCACTTTCCTTAATAGGCAGTGATGAAGAAACTCAAAGCCTGTTCAACAGTAAGACTGAAAAAGCTGATGTTTCAGAAACCAACAACAACTTTTCCTTGCTCACCTGCGTGAAGAAGGTAGTTATAGGAATATTTACTCTTGCATTTTGGGGGGAGATCCATTCTCCTTTAGTGTTAACTTTGCTCCATGGGCCAAATCCAGAGGTCATGGACAGAGGGGCTGTCCAGTCTCCTTACTCAGAGGTCCAAAATAGGCTCCTGCATAACAGAGGAACAGGATGATAAAGCTTAGAGGCCAGACCTCATTTGTTTATAAGAACAAATTATCCTGGCAGAGAATGCTAGCAGCCTCACAGCAGACGCTGTCAGATCTTTTAGCATTTAGTTAGCTTTCATAATCTGTATGGTGGATTGTACTGCCTTCTGCTGTGCCATAGTGTGAATACTATTTTCCCCAGCTCCACTGTTTTATCTGTAGAAAGGATTCTGCTAATTGTAATATTGGATTTTTTTTTTTTTTTAACTTGGTTAACTAACCTGGTAATGAAGCTTTTTGTGCCCTCTGCATTATGTCAGCAAAGTAATCTTCAGATTAGAAAGCAGCTGGTCATGGTTTTCCTGACAGATGGTATCCTGTCATCTCTTTAGCAGCTGTTTGGACATGGCTGCATGTCAACGCCACCATGATATAATCACTGCAGTCCTATGAAGCAAGCCCAGTGTGACCCTTAAGACACTTGGCATCACACTGTTGGTGGCATATTTTGCAAGAATATTTTGAAGAAAGGGTATGGAAACAAGAAATCTGAGCATGTGTCACATATGTCCTTCCTCCACACACTTCTATGGGGAGTGACAAATGTGTTCAAGCATTTTAACAGTAAGTATTTCGCTGGTTGCAAACCTAAATTTTGAATTTAAGAAACTGTATAGAGTTACTATGAAACCACACCAGTTTTACTGTATTAGTTTTACTGTTATTTTGTTCTGGTTTTATTCTACTAATATTGAAGACAGAGTCTTTTATATATAGGATTTAAAGTTCTAGGCCTTGTCAAACAGAATTTTTAAATGTCATTGAGAGAATATTACTGGAAACAGTGGAAATCTGCTTTGAGGGCTTACATAAATCTTTTCTCTCACTTGTTGTATGCTATCATGGCAATTTCTACTGAGTTCTCTACTGAGAATGGTGATAGAAGAGTTAACAGAACTCCAAACACTGAGGAAAACTAGAAACAGAATCATTTTCTGTGTTGGAATTTAAATGTTTAACCTGGCTGGTAAAATGAGATTCTTTACATTTTTAGACTCTTGTACTGTACATTACAAGCCTTAGCTGTGTGTTTTACATCAAAGAGCTCGGTACTCTTCACCATTTAATGTGCCCTCAAAGTTAGCGTCCGCTTTCTTCTTTTCCATGTATGCATCTTCCACTTAATCTTGTTATTTGTTTTTTCTCTGCTTATGGTTGAAGTACTGAGTGTAACATTAACAGATGTGACACAGATTCTCATATATTTTGATGACCAGCCCTATGGAAAACTTAGTTGGAAGTATTTTTGAGTTGTGTGTATGTGTGTTTATGTGTGTTACACATACATGTATTTGCATCCAAGCCACTTTGGCTACTATCTTGGAGTTCAAAGAATCTGCAGTATGAGTGCTAATTTTGTCCAGATGTAAGTTGTTTTGGTCAAACTGAGTTATACGTAGGACCTCACCACAGGAATCTCATTTCCGGTGCCTCCTTTCTTGACCTTTTCTGTATAGCTAATTAGCAAGTATTGTGACTATCAGTGAGAATTGGCAGGTGATGATGAGATTGTGTCTTTCTATGGGGATATTATATTGATTATATCACCAGGCAACACAGCTTGGGTCAGTCATATGTGCATGACAGAGTAAACTCACATGGCCATTAAATCATTCAGTGTGGTTAAGATTTAAACAAGTTCCTCACATAGATACAGAACATACTTGCAATGCAGTCAAGTGTACAACTATAGACTTTGTGGCTTCTTTTGGAGTTTTATCTTTGTCTCTTTTTTTTTTTTTTTCCTACCCTGACATGGAGAAATTACAAACATACTTCAATATTTTTGTAGGTTCTCAGTGCTTAGAAGTTATGGAGATTTACCATGCTATTTTTTGGTCTAATTCTCACTTACAAAGGAGCAGTGAATAATAATTATTCTATGTCTCTAACATTATTGTTTCCATAGGATGGTTAAAAGGTTTCTCAAGGGTATGACATTTTTAAGGGTGATGAATAGGCTTTGCTTTACTAGAAAACAATATCAAAAGACTAAAAGGCCCTTTCCAAATAACAAGAGCTCTAACTTTCTGAGGATTCCACTTTTCATTTCAGTTTTAGAAGCATGAGATATTCTTTAATGGTTACGGATCGTGACAGTGAAATAGAAGTCCATGCTTATGGTTATGCTTAGGTTAAAACGTTCAAAATGCGTCTGTCTGTCTGCAGTTATGCTTGTTGATAATCTTTTGCATTGTCAGCATACAGTTAAACATTTTGGCCTTCATGTTACACACCCATTGAAACTCTTACAATGCCAGGCAATAAAAGGGAACAAATAAGGAAATTTCTAGATGTCCAAAACATTAGCTAAAATTGTTCCATTAACATAGAAAGAATTTTCCTTTTAACGTGTTGTTTTTAAAAGTTGGTTTTGCTTATTTGTAGCATACATGATTTCCTAAACATTTTGCCATCTAATTAGTGTTCATCACAGAGACATAGCTTTGTTATATTTTTAACTGTAAATATTGCACAGTATATTATTCCACACTTAACAAATTAATGTTCATTACAGGCAGCTTGAGACACCACTCCACCTAGGTTTTGCAGCTGTGCTGGTTTGCACAAGATCCTGCCAAATCTCAGGGCTGTGGAGTTAAGTGGAGCTGGATCATCACCCAGGCACACCCAGCTGCTGCTGCAGTTTGGCTGATGATTCAGAAGGTGACCCTTTCCTAAGTCAGTACAGCCAGAATAAAGTCTTATTGTTTTGTGCTGTTGGAGGTATTATCTTTTAGGTGAAAAGTTAAACAGAGGTCAGGTCAGTAGAGTTTGAAGATTCAGACGTGGCTTTTGATCCTATACATAGGGGTGTAAAACCTAAACCTATGCCTTGGGTGCTTGACCTACCATCTGCACCTTTGTTTGGTTTGAGTATTCACTTTTATTCTTATCCCCAAGATTGAGCGTTATTTGCTGTGTGGTGTGAAACAGCTATTCCCTTTTAACCTGGAAATGCTTATTGAATGATGTGTTCTCTGTTTGTTCTTCTGCAGGCCATGTACTAAGATGCAAATTAAGTTTTGTAAGAGGTCTGGGATCTTGTGTCAGTGTTACCGCATGTTATAATTTTATTACCCGCTGCATTCATAACTGCTGTTTACTATTTAAAACAATGCTTCGTACACATGATCTAAACTTTTACATCTAGTATTCAAATTGACATGTAAGACAGTGAAGAGCACTAACCTGACTCTTCGAAGACAATAGTCCAATTTCTTCCCTTCCAACAAATTTCTTTGTGGAACCTACTAAACAATGAATAAGTAATATACATATGTTAAAGTTCATGCCAAAACAGCTGGTCTGGTCACAGAGATGGAGTGCAGTCTGGTCAAGTAGGCCATTTCTGCTGCTTAAGATGAAAACCTCCAAAAATTAAATAATTCCATTGTTATTTTCCTGGAAGTGTGTAGAGACAGGATTAGAGCTCTTCCTGGATACCAGCTATTAGGCCATGTGTTGTCCTGGAGGGAGAAGGAAGTTGTTTTGAGATACAAAATGTTTATTTATCAAGTGGAATTATAAATACCTTTCATTATTTTAATATAATGTTTTCTATCACTTTTTTTAAAAAAAAATATTTTACTGCTGTGAACACTTGCTTTATTAGTTTTACCATATTAACTAATTGCTACACCTAATTTTTGCTATTTGAATGCATTCATTGTCTCATAGTTAAATTTGCTGTTAGGCAATTATTGCTATTCAGTCAGCACAGTTGAATAGAATTGTTGTGCTTAGAAGGCTGAATACTTTATATGGCTTTAACAAATTAATTAAACCTGCTATTATTTAGCCTGCAGGTCTAACTCTATACAGCTTAATCCTAGTTGTGATAGTAACAAATACATTATGAGTCCATAAAGACCTATATATTTCTAACTAGTATTTATGACTTCCCTTGCAGTGTTAGGCAGCAAATGAAGCTACTGTGAAGCATTTGTGCTCAAAAACATTATCAAAAACCTCATTATTATGTGGCCTATTTTCACAGCTCAGTCAGTTATTATACCAATAGGGAGAGCCTCAATAAAGTCAAGATTTTGTTTGCTGCTGGTAAACATGCCAACTTTCATTCCTTCTGTACTAAGACCTTTCTCAGACTTCTGTGTGGCTTTAGGGTTGCCGTGTTTGACGAAGTGTGCATCAATGCACTATCTCCCTGCCCTATTAAAAACTTTCTATCTTTTCTATCACATTCCTATTCAGCTTGTTGATACGGTTTCCTATTCCCACTAGCACTGTACCTGATAAATCACATGCATTATACAGAAGACACTCATACGGCCACCCTTACATCCAGCCCTTCTATGTTTGGCTTTCTGTTGCCTCTGGAGCAATGCATGCCACACCCAGCTGAACGACCTGTTTCACTGCAACATGAGCTTGCAGAGATCAGTGGCCAGGGCTTTGCACCACAGGAAGAAGTAAGGAGTGCATTCTGGAAGTCATGTTCCCTTGTAGAAGTCCTTGGCTTCAGAGTCGTACCAGCATGCCTAGCACGCCCTTTGCAAATGCCCTGGTGTGGGGATGTAACCGTTCACATGACCCCGCGTGTGGAGCCTGGTGTGTTACGTAACAAAAAACTTGGGAGGTCTCTAATGGGCTTGGATTGAGCCCTGTGTGAGTCTCAGCATTGCTAATTGACTATCTTTGTTTGAAATCATGTTTCAGATTGTGTCAGAGGAATAACTCTGAAAGTTACAGGACTTTAGGAAATATCAAACCACTACTTATGAACGAACTGGAGCTACTGCCATATGTGCTGTGATATTTTAGCTCTTCTTCCAGGCCAGCTTAGCCTTAGAAGAATAGTGGGAATCAACATTCACAGAAAGATTTCAAGGAATAAATTTAAAAAATTCTTTGATTTTGGCCTCATTTTGGAAGGATAGAGAAAGTTTTATTGTTTTATTTCATAGAGATTGAGTCATCTTCTATTCTTATTATGAGACAGATCTGATTTGCTGTTTTCCATGACTGCTTTATGATTTTTTTCTAGTACCAGAAACTTTGTTTTCTTACATGTTCAACTCTTGATCTTCTTTAGCAGAAATAGCCTTGAATTAGGTTTCATCATTCTTCTGCTCATTCCTGTTGGTGTAGGCCAATATTTCACAAAAGTGACTGTAGTTGTCTCTGTATTCAAATTGCTATGAACCTATGAACCTTATTCTCTGCCAAGTGTTTGTTCGTTTTAAGGAGATTAAAAAATAAATAAATAAAAAGACATTCTCTGAACTTTTGACTTGTGTGATACTCCACATAGGAAGTGATATTTATAAGGGTAATGAAAGTTTTGTGCTGTACTTGGATTACATTAAAGAAGATGGCAGGTTTAACTGGATATTAGTATGTTCTGCTGCTTTCTCCTGAGCACACAGGGGCAAACATTCGTTTTTCTTCACTCTGAATTTTCTTTGAAGCATATCTCTGCTATTGGAAATGTCAGTGGCTCTTCAATAATTCTGCTCTTTCGGGCCAAAGTCCTTACATTTTGTGCTTGGGACATTGACTACCCAAGAAATACATACGTGGCCAATTTTATTATTATTATTATTATTATTATTATTAGGAACCTTTAGAACTTTTCTCTCTCTGAATGTGCATCTGGATTTTCTTTTCCTTTTTTTCCTATTCTTCCTGTTGTTTTGTTTTTAGGGTGGTGATGAGTTTATTCATTACAATAGCATTCTAATGCAGTGACATAAATCCTCCACTAATAGGAAACAGAGATAACAAAGGACTTTGTATACATTCACTGCACAGCAAATTAAGTCTAGCAAGAATAACAAATGTTAGTTAAGACACATTAGAAAACCAAAGAGTGGTCAGTGGACTTCTATATGGCTGAAAACAAGTATATATATTTCTGGGACAAGGTGCTGAAGTAATAAACCTTTGCCATGTCACATGCTGTTCTTAGAGGGTATTGAGTGCTGAAAATTGTATTGCTAGAATGCATGCTTCTTTCTTTATAGAATATCCGTGCTTGGGTGTTTTTTAAATTATTATTTTTTATTTGTTGTTCTTTGGTTTTGTTTTTTGTATTTACATTTTACAAAAACAAATCCTCTTTTTTCCCTTTCTCCCCTTTTTTCCCTTGTTTGTTAAATATCATTAGCTGTTAACCAAATGAAATATGTATTGTTAAAACAGAAGGGAAGCATGTTTAAAAGGTAGAGGAAGGCAGATGGGCTGAGTGATGTCTTAGTTCATTTTTCTGTGATGTGGGAGTCTGGGAGTAAAGTGTACTGACATGGGCTTTATGAAAGTCAACTTCCTTCTAACAGGTCTCCCCAGGATATATAACCAACCTATCCTCCACAGACAGTGAAATTTGAACCTCTTTGGACTGAATCTCATGAAATGAGATTTCACTGAACAACATAATTTGAACATATAAAGAAAAACAAATTCACATTGTCTTTCCAGCCATTGTTATTTTTAGTCAAGACACAAACCATTAATGGCTGTTTAAAGAGGAGGTTTCCACATTTTTCTCCTCATGCATGTGTTGTTTATTTGTTACCCATGCAAGTAGGCAGCCAGAGTACTTGGTTCCTCCAAGGAAAGGATTCAGAGGCTTTCACTGGGGCTTTGAGAAGGGATCCTGTCTCTGCTGCATGCAGCCTGCTTGGGGATAACTATTCTCAAAATGATTTTCCCTTTGCTTAAGGAAAGGCCAAGATTCTATCCTTGATCTCACAGGATGTGTCAGTGGGCTTGGCAGAAACTTGGATGGTCTTGGATGAATTCCGGCAGATCATTTTCCCTCCTTATATTTCTGATTTCTCTTCTTTGACTTACTTACAATGGTGCAACTATTTCATACAGAGATTGCCTTATAATTGTGCAGAGCATGTTGCACAGAGCTATGATTTTTCTTTGAGCCTCAAGTAAATTAATAAAGGCAGAAGAAATAAGTTATTAGATAGATATATAATATATATAATACATCATGAGTGTATGAAGAGTATCCTTCCACCATCACTATGTGTTTCCTTCACCCAGAAGGAATCTTGAAAATCTGTCCTTAAATGCCTGCAGACAAGATTTCACAGAGAGGAGGAAGAAAAAGTATGCGAAACAATTTTCTGCTGTATTGACAATCTTATTTCTAAAATGGTATTTTTCCCTTCTCCCTCTCCCTTCCCATGACCCTCATGTTTCTTGTTGATTGTTTCCTCTGCTGGGATATTAATACATAACAGTGGCAGCCCAGGATTTATTTACAATATTCAGCTAAAATTTAGCTTCCTATCTTTCTGTAAGACACTGCTGTGCATTTTTAATCACTGTCATCACTATTTCAGCTTGTAGTAACTTACCCAATGTTTTTATTTCCTTGCTTGTGCTTCTATGTGATTATCTTTCTTCACCTTCCTTTTTACCTGAAATTAAAGGTTGGTCAAACAGCACATTTAAAATGTTAAATTGTATTCCTGCAAAGTCCCAGTTGAACTTCTTTTAAGTTAAACTGTAAGTTAAATACTTTAGTGGAGTAGACCAACTGTAGCAAATGAAAATCTGTCCCTATTTTCTTCTTGTATCCTGCTTGAATTCTTAAAAGTTCTTGCTTTATTTCAACCTTTTAACCTTGTCTTGCTGAAAATACAGCCACCAGTCTTATGGTGGAATCTTGTGTGTTCCATTGATTGCAATACAAGGGAGCACAAGTGTAAATATCTACAATGGCTGGATAAACTCTGAAAATGTGTAATCACTTTGGAAGGACACAAAAGGAAGGTGGAAGTTTTATTAATTAAGGCTACAGTTTGTTACTCTTGTGTTGCTAATGCCTCTTGAAAGTTGTTAAAATTTCAAGTTGTAAAACTTAATTAAACAAGAGATAGGCATGCCATTGCAGATTTTTAACACACTTACAAGGGAAAAAAAAAAAAAAACAAAACAAAAAAAAAAACTTAGAACCACTTCCCTATGGAGACTGACGTTTTTAAAAAATGCCCATGATCTTTTGTACTTTCCACCTGCTCTAATATCTAATGTGGAATTGACACCATTATACATGCCCTTATGCAGATCAAGTAAACTGTGAAAATTATTTGTAAATTGGAGTTGAAACTTCATGTGTTTAGACCTTTTTTCAACTCAATAGATTAGGGAAAATTCCTTCAGAGGGAGCTTCAGAGAATCGAAGCTACCTCCCTGCTCTCTTTAACCTTCTAATTTTCCTCTCTCATTTAAAATATAAAAAACTTATAGAGTCTGGTCTCCCAAATTCAGTTCTTCAAACCAGATGCCTGCAGCAGACTATATGACTTCCTGCAGACTATTTCATCTGTGTAAAGACATATCCATATCTTCTTGGAATTTGAGTTTGTTGACAGAAAACAAACAAACAAAAAAACTAGTGTAAGCCATGTTCCTACCTTTAGATAACATAGAAATCTTAAAATAGATCTGCTGAACCCTCTCTTAATTGCTTATGTGTTGTCTGAGTCAGAAAGGATGATGGAACTATCAGTTTTTGAAAGAATGCACTTGCTTTTCCTCCTCCTGTAATCTTTGCAGGCCTCCTTTAACTTAATGGCAATCCTGATTTTGACTCTGTGGTTTTTGCTTCCATGGAAAAGATTTTTGACCTTCTACTGACCTGCCATGTTTAATATTCAAAGATAATTGTTACATATCACTTTCCTGTGTGTTTCTTGCCTGTTTAGTTGCTCCAGAAGATAATGCTTAAATTGTTTGCAATCCTAACTACCACAGAAGATTTGGCTTTGGCTTGAGTCATTAATGTGGCTGAGTGACTCAACAGCAATGATAAAGTATTTATGTTGGAACTCCCAACAGAGTGAAGCAGAATGAAGGCTACCTGAAGGGAAGTTCTTAATGAGAATATTGCTCTGACACTGTTTGAAACACATATTGGAAATTTAAAATCTTTCAGCCAAAAGCACTGTTTAGAAGCTAATTTAAAAAGAACAGCATTTGTATGAACACTTTTAAAAGTAAAACCCTTTTATATTGTAAAAGCCTTTTGCATTGATACTACAATAAACTGAAATGATGTACTATGTTGTCCCTGCCATTCTGCACAGAAGTTCAGAAGCTGTCTGTGGTCCTGTCTTGAAGAGGTTATAATTTAAATTAAAAGAAGAGGTCAAAGTCAGAAGGAAAAATAGCGAAGTAGAGTAATACACATACAGTTACACAACCAGTTAGTAGTTGAGCTCATATTAATCTAAAAGATCCTGTTGCCGGAAATGTGTTTTTTTTCAGTAAGAAAAACCAAAGAAGATCACCTAAAAGCCAGGCTTTAAAAAACTACATACTATCACTTTAGTGGGAAGACACAGGAAAAAATATGATGGCTTAATAAATTCACCAACAGAAAAGATGTAAGAACATTGTCTCCCATGTCATGAAATGGAATCAGAAATATCCTGTCCCTTGTCACAGTATGGTATTCTGACATACATACCCATGATCATTAAGTGCTTTTTAGCTTGACATAGAAGAGATGAGATTCTCAGAATATTTTAATACTTTCAGTATTCCAGAATGATAATGTATTTAATTTTTTTTTATGTTTTCATCTGACATAAACTGTTATTTTATGCCTTCTCTCCTTTTCTTTTGTCTTAGTACATAGGCAAGCTTGTTTAAATGCTTGCTTATTTCTGATTAAAGTTTTTTTTTCCTTTTTTTTTTTTTTTTCCCCAAGGCTATTGACTTAGTTTCCTTTGTTCGGTTAAATCTAGCCAGCTACTAATGTCTCCCCAGTAACAGTATCATTCCATCAGAAAAAAAAAAAAAAAAAAAAAAAAAAACCAGTTCAAATTACACTCTATATTCACTATAGGCATACACACACACAATACTGTTATCAATTAATGTAATTGATAGGGCTTATTTTAATTAGAGAAATACAAGAGCTATAAATAACCTTGTTGGATATTTTAAATATCATATTTGAACAAATAAATAGATAAAGTCAGCTACTTTAAGCAGAATTTTTGCAGGATATAAATAATTTGTGGGATGATGCACAGCAAAAAAAATTTTTTTTAACAAATGTATCTTATAATTTTGCAGAAGAATTGCTACCCAGATTTTGGAAGCATACTATAGTTCATGCTTGTACCTGGACTGTCTGTCATCTCAATTGATACCAACAAATTCATACTAGCTACAATAATCACCTTTGCCTTGTTAGAAAGATGGAGAAAGAAATGGAGATAAAATATTAACTATTAGATCTGCACAGTGCTCTTTGTGAACAGCTTGTAAATAAATATAAGTGACACATGGACTGACTGAACTTACAAGCATTTATTCACGTGACTATTTTTTGCTTCTGTGAAAAGACCCATTCTGATTGCTTCCATAAATAGGGCTTCTAGATTTGCATTGGCTTAGTGTGTAAGGCAGAGGGATATTAGACAGCATCTAATGTTATCAGGAAATAAATGCAAATGTATTCAAATTGCAGATATTTTATTGTCTTCACTTCCTTCTTATCCTCATGTGTCACTTGCTTCAAAGTTTATAAATCCAGCAAGTTAATGTATCATGGTAGTCACACTCCTGTCTGTGCAGGTGTGGGTTTTTTTGTTTGTTTGTTTTTTTCCCATTTGGAGGTTTTTTGGTGAAATGTTGTATTCAATATATTTATAAATGATTAAATCTTTTTAATTTTGATTACCAAACTCAAACATTAAATGATCAAACAAAATACCTACCTGTTTTCTTGTTTTCTTTTTTTTTTTTTTAATTTTATTTTACTTTTTCACTGTCATACTTGTCTGAGGATTCACATACTTCTAGCATTGTCATCTAATGTTAGATATCTAGGCTGAGTTAATTATCCAGGTTTCTTTTCTAATTGTTAGACAGAAAAAGAAAGAGGAGAAAACAGGAGCCTACTGAAGAAGACTGAAATAAATGACCAAGGACAAGCTGATGTCAGTGTGGACTAATATGTTAGGTTCTTGTGTCACTGTTCTTCATTTCAGAAAACACCTGAAAATAATGACTTTACTTCTTCATCTCAGTATTTTTCTCTCCAAAATATTCACTTATTCTAAGTATAAGGTTTTCTTTTTCTCAAATTGAAGCCTAAAATACACTGCCTTAATTTTCTTCCTATTTCTTAAGCCTGCAGAAGGTGATGGATTTTCTAGCAATGCAGAACTTGTGACTATTATATTCAATACTGGAACACTGATGGATGAACTTCTTTGTGTGTGCTTTATCTTAGAAGCTGTAAATCATTAATCATTTGTTTTATGTTATTCAATTTCTGGAATGTCATGCATTGATTTGACATGATCGACAGAGAGGGCAACTGATAGGCAGTGAGAAGAGATAGCCCACTTTGTATCTTGTGATTTGAATCAGGCACTAGACTTCGGAATATAGCCATACCATATCTGTATTACTGTTTGAGTATGTAAAAGTAGATCATGTAAACATGTAAACATGTAAAAGTAGATCAAGTACAAAAGGGAAAACACATTTCAACAGACTCGGGGGTATTTTCTTTGTTATGAAATCTACAACTATTGGTGAATCTTTTTGTAGATAATCGGCATTGCTGTACTAAGTTTAACGATAGAAGAGATTACAATCGTTGAGACATTCCCAAATTTAGAGTAATGAAAGTGTAGTATACGAAGGAGGTATAATATGGAATGTATTCAATACACCAGTTTTGCACCTAGGTGGGAATTAAGAGACTAAATTTATGATATTAGTTAAAGAAAATTCATCCTAGCTCCTAATCAGAAATTTTCACAGATGAAAGCTGTACAACTGGTTGTACTCAGCACAGTGTTTGTCTTTGGATTGGGTTAACTAAGAAGGTGGCATTAGCAGGCAGAACAAAAGTGTTTCTCTGCTTAGTATCATCCTAGGCGATGGTGACTAGTGACTAGTGATAGTGACTAGATAGGTGACTTTGGTGATACTGGTATGAATGGTCAGGCCTTATCAGCATGCTCTGAAGGGTCTGTGGTAGCCAGGGGAAAAAAAAAAAAAAAAAAAAAAAGGCTAATGCCTGAAAAATCCCCCAAGAAACTGAACACTTGCACTCTCCTCAGTTCTGCTTTGGGGCTGCAGTAACCCAATTAAGAGTCTTACAGGCATTGCAAAGCTGAGAATCACATTTCTAGGATTGTCCACTCTCCTGCTTTGTTACAACACAGAGCCACAGTAGAGCCCAGTGGTCTGTACTTCTAGGCCATTTCTCACCATGAGCTTATATTTCAACAATTTTTTGAATTTTTGCTTGCAGCCAACTTGTAAATTTGCTAATTTTTGAGACTGCAGTTCTGATAGTTTGCTCGGAGACTTAAGAATTAATTCCTAATGTTTTAATCATATTTTATGCCAGTAGATCTCTGTTAATTTTAGTGGAGTCAAGACTGGAAATTTGGAGCAATGTAGTGGAAAATGAGGTCAACAGATGACTGGCCAGTTACAATAAAACCGGGGGTTGTGTAAAGAGCTGTAGTTCTAAGGCAGATGATATTACCAAAGAAGAAATGGATTTGATAACTTCTATAGCACAAATCAGAAAGACAGATATCTTTAAACTGCAGTGTCTTTTGCTGTTGATATTTAGTCTTTAGCATATAATACTGCCATATTTTAGCATATTAGCATATTAATAATATATTATTATATTATTATATTATTATATTTTAATAATATATTAATATTAATATTAATAATAAATTAGCATATTTTACATATATAACACTATATGTAAAAATAAGCTGAAAAAAAATATTTATTCTACTGTCAATAGGTAAATGATGCAAAAAAGTGGTGCTTCTTGAAAGTTCCATTGCTAGTAAACCACCAAATAATCCAGCATTGAATTGAGTAAAAGGCAAGGAAAAGAAACACCTATGAAGAATTAGTTAGGATTAGGTTAAGGAAAGTAAAAGTTTTTAGAATTGCTGCTTTTGTTTGTTTGTTTGTTTGTTTAACTGATGAACAGTTGAGGTATATAGTAAAATGCCATGAAGGTGAAGCTGTATAGTTACAGCAGTGAAAGCCCGAAACACTAACTAAAATCTTTTTTTAACCTGTTAAAAATATTTTTCGTTCAAGCTAAGGGTTCAAAAGGTTTCAAAAGAATGTAGTATTCTTCCTTATGGGCTAATCTAGTGGAGTTAACATGCCTAGTAAATAAATTCTGATTAAAAGTTATTCAGAACTCTCTCTATTTACTCTGTCATAATCACGTGATTCTCTCTTGTGGAGATGTCCTTTCTACTGCAATAGAAGTCATGACATTATATGTTTAATGGAGCTGAAATGGATTGTGCATTAAGCAGCATTACTTTAAATGACATGTAAACACTAAAGCATGTGTACCTGTAAAATGGAGTGATTTAAATATATTATGCAATAATCTTAAATGGTTAGTAAGAACATTAGTTAGAGTAGTACTTTGAATATAAAAATGCCTTTCACTTGTATTTTTTTAACATGCATTAGCTGAACTTGATAGTGATTCTGAAAAACAGGTAAGTGTAGTTATAAACATACAACAGATGGTTAAACTGACATAAATGGAGGGTGAGAGATTTGTTCAAGGTCAGAGAGCAAATGCCCAGGAGTTCTGACTTATAGTTCCCTGTTCTGTTCATGAAACAAATCTCCTTTGTTCTAGATATTTGTATACTATGCTTTAAATGAATAGTCATATTTTGTTCCTTATGCTCCCAAAATATGAGTACAATTTAGTAGTCAACTTTTAGTACAGTCAACTTTTAGTACAAGTAATAGTTTGCTACAGACCTAAGTGGCTAACCATGGTTGACTTCTATTCCATACTATCCCCTGCCTCTTATCCTATACCTGTAGCATGCCAATTTTAGCCGGCTAGGAATCTAAATACCCTTCATTTTTGGATTTCTGACAGGGAACTTAGTTCCTTGAACTTGCTCTTTCTGTGCTGAACCTGCGAGTGATCCATGCAGTACTTTAGCAGAGTATGTTACTCTTCTTGATTCTTTTATTCTTTCACCTTAAGCAACCATTTATATTCCTTTTACTCTTTGTTGATGTTCAGCATATCCAAATGAATTAATAGCTTGTTCCTGTTGGAGGCTAAAAATAACTGTCTAAAACTGATAGAGTTGTGCTTATCAGACTCTTCATAACTCAGAGCTGAATATAAACATATAGCTTTTATTTAATTAATTATTTTTATATAAATATATATATATATACAGCTTTTATTTAAATATATATACATGGACAAGCAGGAGGGGGGATTCGCATAATT
This sequence comes from Heteronetta atricapilla, assembly GCA_011075105.1. Taxonomy (NCBI): domain Eukaryota; kingdom Metazoa; phylum Chordata; class Aves; order Anseriformes; family Anatidae; genus Heteronetta; species Heteronetta atricapilla. The sequence continues at coordinate 11,023,157 of CM021731.1, forward strand.
TTTCCTACTTTTGGCCAAATACTAGATGGTAATCCTGCTGAATAAATATGGCAGATCTAGTTTAAACACAGAGTGAGTGACTGTAGAAGGTTTATTTATTTAAATGGCTTCCCATTCAGATGAAATCTAAACAGAAAAGTATAAAAGTTATTTCTTAAATCCAAACCAGAGTTTTGGCTGAGCTTATTAAGTCTTAAGAATCTGGACTTAAAACAAACAAACAAAAAATCTCTTTTTGCATGTGAAATACACTTGAAATAACTTCCTACAGCTATTTCATTTTAATTTCAAAGGCTCTTTTGTACATTACCAAATGCAACCCCAAAAAAACTCAGTCAAGTATATTACAAATTATTACCTCCATTTTACATATGTAACTCAGAGCGTTTATGTAACATGTCTTAAGTCAAAAGCAAAATACCATCAGAATAGGATTTAGAGTTGAGTGGACTCTAATCCACCAGGCTATGTTCAGCCCACTAAACACGACTTTTATTGTGCACCCAAATACCAGCTGGTGATCACTTGAAGATTGATGGTAGCATGCAGCTCTGGAATGTGCTCCTAAATTCACTCTTTGTGTCAGTCTTCATGGTGCAAAAAAGAGTGAAACATGGTTATGCTCTGTGTGTTTAAACAGGAAGCATACTACCTACTGAACACATCTCTCTGCACACTTTGGGCACAGAACTCTTAACTCCCACATAGCCACCAGTAGGGACTGCCACATCTTGTAATAGACACCTAACAGTTACAGACCCACCTCCAGCTTCCAAATCCATCCATCCATATTTATATGTATACATAAATAAAATAATATAAATTGCACGCTTGGAAGTGTTTTGTTTTTAAAGATGACATTAAGAAAAAAGAAAGTCCTGATTAATTTACAATTGAAAATACTCATAAACAATCTGAAGGTGTTCAGCAACACAATGAACACTGATGATAAAATTAATAACTTTCAGTTGTGTCCAGCCTCTGAAATCCTCTGAGAGACATGACCAAGTCCTGTGTCCAGTGAAGCAGGTTGTGGCATCATAGTCATTTTGAAAAAAGAAATCTTAATGTGCAATCTCATGTAACTACCTGGATCTTCCTCTGAAGCAAGTAGATGGATATTAATATGCAAATATATATACATATTTCAAGGCAAGAAAAAAACAAAACAAAACAAAAAAAAAAAACATTTAAGGATAGGTTTGATCTTCGCACTTCACAAACTAAACTTTTCTTGACTTTAGGAAACGTCTCAGACACCCACATCCAGAGAACAGCTTGCTTCCTGTCAATATAGAATGCCGGGTGGCCTCTTGGCTGCAAAATCAAGTCTAATCAAACAGTCCAGATTAGACAACAAAAGATACTTTTACTATGCAGAACACAGTAGGAAATAGAATGAAGAATATAATGCAGAAATATTCTACTATTCTAATATTTCTGTTCAAAAGATAGAAATATCGTGAGGAGATTGGGATAAATACAGATGAGAAAAAAAAAATGTGGAAATGAGTGTGGCTTTTTCTTGGTAAAGTTTGTTATCTTCAGTATAATGATCATTCTGGCATCATGTTGGAATCGGGGTTCATTGAAGGTTCACTGGTGGGGGCATGCCATTTGTTGACCTCAAGCTGCTTTGTTTTCTCATATAGTGGAGAGAGAAGATGTGCTTCTTTCATCCTTCTCAGATGTAAAGTGTAGCTTGGTAACTTTCTTAACTTAGCATGTAGAGGCAATTGTCTGACAAAGAACCCAGATAAATACACACCATCTACTGACATACCAATGTTTATAGGAAATAAGAAAACACTCTAAATTAGGAAGCAGTAGTTTACCTAGTTGAATGTGACATCCACCATTCCACATATCTGTTTCTGTATTTTTGCTATAGATAACTTAGCTTCATTTACAAAGCATCCCTCTATAATCAGATTTGTTAAAGTATAAAATGCCACCCTTTAGTTCACTAGTCCATTTAAATTAATTTATAAATGAAATTGTGAAATGATGAAATAATGAAAACGTGAAATACTGTCCTCCAAATCTTCTTCAGCTCATGGCTGAGTAAATTTTATATTATTTTATTGAAGAGTGAAGAAAAGCACTTGGGATTTAGCTGTATCTGATGTTTGTCTGATAGCTAATCCTAATTTGATTAAAATTATTATAATAATAATGAAACTGTAACCAAGGCTGCATAAAATAAGCTTTTTTTTTTTTCTTTTTTTCTTTTTTTTTTTTAGAGTAAGGTCAAGGGGTGACTGTTGAAGAAAAGAGTGGTATATTTTAAGGAGATTTGTGGATGAAGTGGCATGGATAAAAACACAGCTAAAGTTGGTTGGATCAATAAAGACGGGGATTACTGCAGCATGGGCAGTAATGCCAATCATAGATACGGAGAGATTGGCTGAATCTCTGGAGAGGTTGCTCTTTGGAGGAGAAAAATGTATAAAATGAAAAAGGTTCTTCTATCTCACAGTGAAGGGGGTTCATACTGTATTAGAACCCATAATGAAATATTTCAGTGATTTAGCTGTTCTTTCTCAACAAATTTTGCTTAGCTCTGGCCACAAGAGTAATTCTGCAGCTTAGCAGCAATATACTCTTAAAGAAAAGGAAAGACTGCATGTGGGTTGAAGTGGAAAATTTTCTCAGTCTGAAAAGAGGTTAACAAACCATTATCATCACTTAAGGTATTGGATATTTTGTAATATTTTATAATTCTCCATTCCAGTTCTCTATTCATAGAGCTCACATGTCAATGAAAATGTATTAACACCTCAAAATTGTAGGTATGGGGACACAGTATGGGGACATTGCCACTGTCAATTTTGTGAAAGACAAAACATATCTTCATTATACACAAGATACCTTAGTAAAACTGCAAAGTCCAATATTAAAGTGAAGCAAAAATATAAACTTGCAAGGAAAGACAATTCTAGCAGTAAAATGTCCTACCTGTCATTCAACTTCACATACACTCGCCCTGCTCCTCTCCCTCTCTCACATATTCAGAAATATCCCAGCTGACATCAACTGTCTTGAGTTTATGGAGAGTAAGTAAGTACTCAAACCTATGCCTAAAAAAGTTTGCTTTGTTCACAAAACCAGCAGCCTGAATGAGATGCAAAACTATTAAGTACATTCAGGCCTCATTCTCCTCCCAGAGTTCAACCTACCGGCAGTAAAAGAAATGAAGATGAAGGAATTGGGAGCTCACATGCAGAACTGTTGCTGCCAGTTCTGCGTTGGAGAATAGCTTAAGTTTTAACTCATTTTTCAGAGAGACAATTGCAATAATTCATTTTCTTCATTTTCTCACATATTTTTTAAATATGGATCAAAGAGATTCAGTGTCTGCATGCAGCAAGGGCTTCAGTTGGCCAGTTAGTGTGATAGCTACTTGGAACATTTCTCTATGTGAATGAGCATCACAGGAGGAAGTGCAACAATTCCTCCAATAAGAAAACACAAGAGATTACAATGAAAAGATATACTGCTCCCAGTAGAAGTAAAATAATGTGGAATTTGTCTGACTTCCCCATGGATGTGTTGTTTTTATTTTCTCAATTCATGTCAAAAATAATGTTATGTTTGGCAACCAACAGTTTCTCACTTCTGAATCTGGAAAACAAAAACATCTCAAGTGCCAGTGGCAAAACCGCTATGTGCACACAGGCTAGTGGGTGAGACTGGTTCAGCTAGTGGAGCTCTAGGCAACGTGGCAAAGCTTCTTCTCCGTTTCTTTCAAAAAGAAGTAAAGAAGGCATGACTATGTGCAGACTCTGAAGTATGCAGCTCTTGGACAGTGGTTAACTTTGTACATGAGACATGGAGAAGACTGGCTTCCATCTCACATGCCTAACTCAGTAATCTTAAACACAGTTTGCTTGTTTATACAGATCTCCACACTTGCCAGAGTAGTTTCTTTGGTTTGGAGACCAAAAATTAGAATAAATCCTGGACAGATTAATAGTGGCAGAAATGGATGAGGTAATACTTGAAAAGTTATATAACGTCTTCTGGAAAGTTCTGTATTGTGGTATTAGTAACATCTTCTCTCTTGCTTTCTCTTTCTCACACACACAAATTACAATTATATTGAGGGATGAAGTTGAAGACCAATAAAATTATAACTGTACCCAACTTATTTAAAAATAAGAAGGCCATTGTTCAGCATTTTTGTTGAAATATCTATAGAGATTTCAGAGGGGTTATTCCAGGTTTACTGCAAGGTAAATGGAGGAATAATCTGAAAATTATGCCTAGAAGTGTCTATAGCCAAATAAAACACTGTGGCTGAAAGGTGTGGGTGGTCTTGCATAATTCTTAGGGAAGGAATCTCAATACTGGAGTCTTTGGAACGTCTTGGAATGGCTATGCAACTGCAGTTTTGGAAAATGTTGTCATATTTTTTCTCTTTGTTTCAGAGTACAGCTTCTATGGTGGAATGTGGCATGATTTCATCATGACAATATCTCTGTAAATCAAAAAAAAAAAAAAATCAGTATTTTAATAGTGTCTGTTCTTCATAATGTAAAGCTGCAATAAAAATGCACTTAACCTGATGGAGTATGCTAGGTCGAATGTGCCACACCACCATGCTACAATTTGCCACACACAAACAAATGACTTTCTCTCATTGTATCTTTGCTTAGAGAGCACATTCCTCCTTCACAAAACTGGCAGCTACCCACACCTCAGAGGGTCTGCCTGTCCTTCATTCTTTAAAGCAGTAAATCAAAGGTGAAAACAATCTGATAGTTGTTGAAGCAGTATTAAGAAAAACAATACAACTCTGTTAGGATTGTCTTTTAGAACAGCATTCAAAGTTCCCAACAAAAGCTGGTTAATAATCCATTGTGATTTTTTTTTAAATTTAAATTCTATATGTTACTGGGATTTTAGGACTTCTGTTGTGAATTATACAGGAGGAATCATATACTGGCATATGTGAATGCTCTGCTAAAGGTTAACTATTAATTGGTATGTCTTTTCCTATCGACACATGGTCCGCCTTCACAAAGATCTATTGAGCATTTTACTGCTCCTAATGTGTACGTAAAGCTGTCCAAAGTGACAGATTGCTCTTCAAACATATTATAGCTACCTCCAGGCCTAAGTCTTCAAAGATTTCTCCTTGGCACTTTTATTTATATTTATAAAAGACTTCCCTATCTTAAACCAGTAATATGTATATTCCATTTTCAATTCATTTAGCAAATATACCAACAAGTATTCAAGGTGTATAGTGAAACTAGATCACATTTAGATACTGTTGACATTTTCATGTTATTTACCCTCATTCCAAATACAGCAATTAAGTTTCCTTCTAGCAAATTATACATTTTAGTTCTGGGCAATGAGGGCTCCTGTTTCAGCCTGTACTGTATGAGCTCCCTTCCTCCCTATCCTCTAGGTGATCTTGTTAATTAGTTAGCTTGTGATTTTATTAGCATTTGTAAATCTATTTTCTCCCCTTACATTAACTATTTTTTTTTTTAATTTAGAAAAAAAATGTAATTAAAACCCTTTCAGACAGATTCAGAAGCTAACAGTTCTTCTAAACCTATTGCCTCTTCATAGAAAAGGACAAATTTTGTTCTAACAATATTAAAATAAAAAAAAAGTCAAGATTTCTCATGCGTGAAGAAGAGATAAAGAGATAAAGAAAAGGTCAAAGGTCCACCTGAGCTTTTTGGGCCCTGAGTGGTTAAGGCACACAAGGGGCTGACAAGTAGCACATCTGGCTGCTTATGGCTCTTTGGCCAAATTACTATTACTACATTTATAATCAGCTTCACTTGGGAGCTGGCTGAGAGTTGGTTCATAATTTGAAAACTGCAGGAGCAAAAGCAAAAATGCTTTAACAGCTCTCTTACCTCACCACCTTAAGTAGAAGGAATCAATACTTTTTTTTTTTCTTTTTTTAAGGAAGAGGAATATTGGCAGAGCAAAGGTGATGTGAAGATTTTGAAAGGAAAGGTGCAGACTCATCTTGTTCTCTTTGCAAATATAAACAGGCACAATGTATCTCTCATAGTTGAAAAGCAATAATATAAATGAGGAATATAAATAAGGTACTTTTCCACAGTTGCTATGTGAACTGTAAAAATAATACATTTCTTCTAAGTCTTTACATTTAAAGAAGAATCAGAAATAAGGCCAAGAAAACAATAGTTAAAATGATTAAATTTTTACAAAATCTGGTATCTTCTAACCAGATCTTTTCCAGTAATTTCTGTTAGTAAGGTACAAAACATATAAGTTACTCAGTAAAAAGTACAAATGGAAATATTGAAAATAAAATAAGAGCTTTTGTTGTGGCTTTAATCTTTTTAAAATAATCTTTTTGTAACTTTACAAATACTGCTGATTCCACTTGCATTTTTAAAATACGGAGCTATTCTTTTCAGTGCTAGCAATAAAATAGTCCTATTTCCATTAGGTATTATAAGCAAAACCATCATTCTACTTAAATATTGAGAGAGAGAAAGAGAAAGAGAGAGAGAGAGAGAGAATTTGTTTTATTTCTGTTCCTAGAAATTGAGATTTTACATTGCAGTTTCACATTGGGCATGGTCTGGCATATTTGTTGGCACAAGCTGACAGTTTAATGAGGTTTAAGAGACTCTTACAGTTTCATTAACAAACGGCTAATGTTGTCAAGCCTACTGCGGGTTGCACACAAGGCCAGTCAATGGTGAACCCCATAGTCTGTATAAAGAAAAGAGTATAAAGAAAACAGAGTAGTTTTGCTGACCTCCAAGTCACTAAGACTACATAAAATCTGTGCCAATTTGGGCAGCAGAGGTTCCCCGTGAAGAACCTCTTTCCAGAAAGCTAGTTTTCTCCCCTCCACTGTCGTTCTGTGCATAATATGTTCCTTTTTTTTTTTTTTTTTTTTTTTGATCTCCAAATCTGTGCTTCTGCTCTGAGCTTCCCCATAAACAAACCTTCTGAAGCTGAATCCCTATGCCAGCAGGAAAGAGGAGAAAAGCATATTATTTCTTGTACTTTACCACAGGGGATCCTAAATTAAAAGCTTGACAGATCATCCTAGATTTGCTCAAAGAAGCCCTGCCAGGTTGGAAACCCAAGGACGATTTAGTGCAGAGATGTCTGCGTACACTCATACCACATATTTTCACACATATTCACAGTTTATCCACATCTTATCTGGGGATAAATTCAGTGCATTGAACTTGGGCTAGGGGTGCTTGCACCCCATAATTGTAGCTTACCAAACTCTGCAATGTAAAGATATCTACAGATTACACTGAAGTTTTTACTAACAGGTGGCCAGGTGGGTCTGCAAATAGGGTGTAATTTTTTTTTTCTTTTATTTTTAAGAAGTTACCACTAATTATTGCAGTAGTTTCAGTATTTATGTATCAAGCATCCATATTAGCATAACATTTATACTGAGAAAGTAACTTACATTAAGGTTTTACCTTCCATATTGGGGATTATCATATCCCTTATTTTGAAAAAGTCAGGTTGTGTTTTCAGACATCAGTGAATGTAAAATAAGGAGTGTCATCATGTCAAGTGATGAAATAAGATATTTAGAGAACTACCTGATGAGTGGATGTAGCTCATACATACATGCACTGGTGGCTTGGACAGTTCAGGTATAACAGACTGTGTCAGCAGGGGAGATACCTCCACATTCCTCAATTTCCAGATTCTGATAATGGTTGTTCGCTTTGTTCTGGCCAACACATTTTTATTTTTATTTTTAGCATTACAAAGGCTTTGTGATGTTAATAATAGATATTATACAAATACATTTTTTTTTTCTCCTGTGAGAGCACAATATGTTCTCTGTAATACTTGTATTAGCTTTTATGTGGTGGATTAGAAAGATAACTAAAGAGTATGTGTTAAATTAATTTTCAGTAAGCTCTACATGACATTCACAGAAAACTCCTAGTCACTGGTATCTCCAAAACATGCAGGTTAATAATAATAATAGCTGTGGCAAGATAATTCTTCGAAGTTTTTGATTTTCTTTAAAAGGGAAGAGAGCTATTTGACCTGACAGATTTCTAGCACTATAAATTAAATTGGTATTGCCTTTATCACTCTAAGAAAGCCAAAACTAAGTTCACTGAACTATAAAGAATGCTGGACAAAGGTTATTCTTGTATTATTAGTGATGACAATTATTTGCATACAGAATATATTCTAGTCTTTATTTTGATTGCCAAAGAAAAATAAACTTATTCATGGAGAGCTATCCGTGACATTATTCTCCACACAGGCTTTACTGCCTTGAAAGTTTGGTTAAATTCCCAAAGCATGGAATATAATGTGCTTTAAAAATCAGTTAATTTTTGCCTTACTTTTTCCAAAACTTTTAGAGATGAAAGGGAATGTGGAAGACCTAACAGCATCTTTCCACACACTGATCTTTCCACACACACTAGCTGAACAGCATCCAGCTAGTGAATCTTTGAGAAAATTAATTTTTCCTGATTTTGTGATAAATTTTGTTAAGTGAAAAGAAAAATTGATCAATTATAAATTCTCTCCACACTTGCTTGAATGCACCTGTTAAGCTAATACACTGAGTGCTTCAGCCCTGAAAGAAATAAAAGTAATAAATCTATATAAGAGTCCTTGTTCTAGGGCAGTGTTTTTCTGTATTCAAGGGCTTTCCTTCCCTCATATAAATGTCATTGAGTTTCTGTAGGCTAGTGGCATGTGATAAGGTCCTGATTCTCCTAATTAGCAGCTTGATCGAGACAGATTAACCTACAAGTCCCTTAGGAATCAAAAATACCATTTAAAGGTTAAAAATCCAGGAAAATAATGTATTTCTATGAATAATGGTTATGGAAATCAAATATATGTAGTTATTTTTGTCTCTTCCTTAAAAACAATCATTAGCATCTCTATCATATTTTATGTCCATCATAGTTTATTTGTTATCACGTTTATTCTAAAAACACTGAAGCTATGCGGAGGGATATTATATAATGCAAAATCAATAAGCTCACCTTTACCCAGTCTTGTGCAGGAAACTGCTGCCTCTCCCAGTTTATCTGGGCTTTTCTAGCATATAAAATACACAGTTATGAGATGGTTCAGTTTCATCTTACAGCTGCAAAATATTTCAGTAAAGTTAATAAGGCAACCAGGAAAGGGGGTGAGCACTAGCTTCTCAGGCTTGTTATGAAAGGTCAATCTGAGAATTTCAGTGAGAGCAAAGGGACTGAATTTTAATGGCACTGTGCTGGTGAGTCTTCCAGGTGTCTTTGGAACTCCCAGCTGAAAGCTTACAGGGAGAATTTTTAAATGAAGTAAAGCAATTGATTTTTCAAGGACTGAAGAAACACTCCTGAAAATGTTGTGGACAATTTTCATATATATTCAAGGAGTACTGTTTCAGTTTAAGCTCTTAAGCACAGCTTATATATGTAAATTTTCTTGAGAAAAATGATATAGAAATATTATTTGTTGACCTTTTTAACATTAATAAAGGCATATAGAAAACACTTTGCTCCTGAAAGCTTTCACATGCCTAAGTTAATCAAAATGTCTATCTTTCATTAATCAAAGGTATTTTTCATCTTTCTATTAAGATGTTTAAAAATCAATATAAAAAATAAGTGGTTGTGTATCATATTTCTCAATGCAAATCATGTTACATCAAGCGTTCTTTGAATCAATAGATCTGTAGTAGACAGAAATCTAAGTCCCAAAATATTAGGTGACTATTTTGGCTAAGATATCTACCATTTTCTATAGAAGAATATTGAGCAAAGACCTTGCTTTTAGCAGAAAAACAGGCTTTAGCAACAGTGGCAAGCCATAATGTCCCAGACACCTAGTTTGGAAAAGAGATATTTCTTATATCTATGACTTTAAGAGGGCTTCATTTTCTTATATCTATGACTTTAAGAGGGCTTCATTTTCATATTTACTCTATTTGCAACCCTGTTTGAATCACAGGAAACACAATCCAATGATAATGTTCATGAGTAAAGCAAACTATTTTGTTAAATACTTGAATTTGGAGAAACTGATTATTAAAGTTTTGTTTTGTTTTGTTTTGTTTTTCCATTCTCAAATCTTGAAAAATATCCCTTCTGTTATTACTGAAAGGAATAATAATCTGTTTTGAGGCCAAAATATATTGGCCAAGCAAAGACAGGAACGCTGATCTTTCTCAAGGGCAGCAAATAATACTTAGATTACAAATGTTTGTGCTATTCCTGTAACAGGCCTGATCCTGCACTACTGAGATCAAAAGATGTGTTTCACTTCATTTCATTGAATAAAGTTTTAAGTGTGAAAGAGGAAAAAAAAGCCAGTTATACATTTCAGATAGTTTGTTCCATATCCCATAAACAAATAACTGAATAAATAGACACACAATAGAGCAATAAGGCTTGATTGAATAAATTTTCTACTACCTTTTTTTTTTTTTTTTTAAATAAGCCATGTATAGTCATGAAGGACTGAAAAAAATTTACTTCGGAAACAATAAAATCCCACAGTTGGTGAAGCCTCCTGTCAAGAAAAGCAAGTGAACAATTCTTACATAATTTGTATTGATCTTGTGGATTTTGCGCTGTCATAAACTTCAAAATATAATGAACACATTGAGTAATTTAATTTCCTTAAAAGCCAAAGCTGTAAATAATCACATCCATTAAAATAACAATTCATTACATGACTGAATAAAAGCAATGCCAGAATTTTATGGGCTATGTACAGTTACTTAGGGTATAAAAAGTTTGCATTCAAACTGGGAAAGAAAAATTTGTTTCAACTCAGCTATTTCAAGTGTCTAATAGGGGTTCTTCATCTCTTATTGGTCCCAGTTATGTTTAAAGATTCATTTATTTAAAAAGAGAAGCAGTTTACTAATTTCTTGTATTTACTTTTTCAGAGCTGCAAGATACAAAGACCTCTGAATATCACAGAATATCACAGAGTCCTCTGGATTACAGGATATTATTAATGGATGAAGATCAGGATCGGATCTATGTGGGCAGCAAAGATCATATTCTGTCTTTGAATATCAATAATATAAGCCAAGACCCTCTCAGTGTAAGTTCAAGATTTATTTTGAGAATCCAAGGTTACTTTACTGAATGCATTTCTTTTTAAGACAAATATATATATATATATATATATGTATTTCATTATTTTGCAGGTCCACCCCTTATTGAACTTATGTGTTTTATGTGTAATGCAAGATGAAAAAAAACTATTAGCATGACTGTGACTCAGACATTCAGTTTGAGCTGTTTACTTGTTTTGAAGTGACATACAGCATGGCTTGGCCTCATAGGGAGAATTTATATGAAAAAAAAAAGTTATATGGCTGATGGTTTCCAATTTTCTTGAAGATTTAAGATAATTCAGAGATGCACTTTGAAAAAGAGATTGTAAGGATATAATACATTCTATCATTTTCAGACCAAAGGGGAAAAATAGAAAAATCTACAGGGACAGATCTGACTTTAACCTTTGCCTATATTTTTGTTTTGTAGTCTAAATCCTAGTCTCTGATCTGTTTGTCAAGCTTTGTTATGGCTGTATCAGCCCTTGCCCTTCAGTTAGATATCTGAGACACAGCCAGTGTGGGTTTTTTTTTGGACACCGTGACCCTCATCTCACTCTTTTTGTGGCTGCTCCTCTGAAGATACTGAGATGTCATTTTCCAAGGTTTCTGTGTTCCAACTCCCCAACTTGTAGTAGGCACCCTGTATATGAAAAGAATCAAATTAGTGAATATATTAAATTTTTTAGATTCCTCTTTTTTTTTTTTTTTCCAAAGCCAATTGATGAAGTCCAGATGCTCTGATTTTAAAATAAGTGGCCTGCAGAAATACTGTGCCCAGGAGCTCGACTAATAAGATGTTACCAAATTCATCTAACCCTTTAATCTATGGGCTTTATTACTGTACCTCAGGTATAGGTAGGGTAGGGGCAGGGAGATTCAGCTTGTGGCAGCAAAGTTCAATGCTTTACTTACGAGTCGATGCTTTTAATGTGTCAGCAGAGAGGGAGAGAGATCCTACTGGAGGGTGATTACGAGTACTTAAATAAAGCTTTTCTCTGAATCACCCTCTGGACATGCCTGTCTACCTGAATTGATTGCGTGGGGAGTGTGGGCAGACTAACTCTCTAACTTAGACATTTAAATTAAATGTTTCTTGTGTGACAGCATGAACCTCTCCTTCCTCCTCCTAATGGTATGGGAATCATGATCTGTAATGGGGCTGCCTTCTTTGATCTGAAATGGCTGGTGTGACCTTGCTAATTCAGATCTCACAGTGATTCTGCTAAACTGGCCTGGAAGTGGTGGTGTCCCTGCACTGAACACTTAACAGATTTTTTCTAGCTCTGTGCAGAGTTAGCTAGGTACAACTTCTGTAGCATGAAATACGTTTTACAGTATAAAGCTGTGAGGTGTTTCAGTAGTCTATTTAGGCATGGAAAGCCCAAAATAAAATTAAACAAAATCAACAGAAATCAAATTACCCAAAGTTTTCTGGCAGGTATTGTAATCACCCCATATTATGCTCAGAATTACTTTCTGCAATTCCATGTGTTCTTTCTTTAGTTTATTTATTTTTATAACAGATCTACTTTGCTAATTTTATTCTATATTCATATGAACCTGCAATTCTCTGCACATGTGTATGTATATATACATATGTACACAAAGATCTTTTAGCACCATTATTTATGATATCTTGAGGCTAAATATTATCAATTTATGTCACTTATTAAATTTCCAGTAAAAGATTTCTAAGGGATGCTTTTTTCTATTTCAAAATCAAGATAAATCAGAGTTTAAGTATAGTTCAGGTAAAGCTGTCTGTAGTGCAAGAAGTCTTGGAAATAAATCAAGAAATCAGTCTGAAATCTTAAGGTTTGAGGAGGTTTTATCATAAGACCTTAAAAATGAAAATTTGTTACAAGAACTGTTCTTGCTATATTCTAGTCTTCAAGTTTCCAGTGTGAAGAATTTCTAGGAGTTTGGTAAAGGTTAAAAAAAAAAGCAACGGAGGATGGTAATTTAGACAATGATGAAAATCTCTCTCATTTGGAAGAAACAAAATTAAAGAAATTGATTGATTAACTTACTTCAAAATATATGATAATTTATATCAACCACAAGTGTTGTCCTTTATTTAATTTATTGCTCTCTAAGACAAAAATTGTTCTCATTTATCAATGAAAATCCTCTTGGGTCTTATAATCAAGGTATAAAATTTATCAAAATATTAACTTATTAGTGTAAGTTATACAATACAATGATATTTAAAAGTAATTTGTGTGATAAATGTGTTAGTTAAAAGATATTTCTTTCCTCAGATTTTCTGGCCAGCATCTGCAAACAAGGTAGAGGAGTGCAAAATGGCTGGCAAAGATCCTACAGTAAGTAGTACTCCACGTGCACATCCACATGCATACACAAATTACATACTTGGCAGTAAAGTCAGAACACCTTGAGTGCAGCCAAAAACAAAATGAAAGAATTGTTTTGCTTTTTAAATGCTCTGCAGGCCAAATGATAAAGTGAAAATATATGAATAAAAAAGAAATGACTGTAAACAGAGTGCACCTTCAGACTTTGACAAATTGAAAAAAAAAAAGCCCAATTCTTTGCCTCACTCTTTCTTGTTACTGGTGAGTTAGGTAATAGTAATTTTCCAGGTATGTCCTGGAAATTATGCCAAACAGTCTACTAAGCTCTTGTTCAGTGTAGGGATGCACTCTGGTGGCCCCCAGGAAGGGTGTACCCACTGTCTACAGCCGGACTCACAAAAATCCTGACCATCTCTTTAAGTTACGTAAAGCAATGCCCTAATGAGTATCTGGAAACTAGGCAAGGTAACTTTACTAGGCAAGGTAAAGATGGTTTCTGGAGTCTTTATAGAAAATAGGTAGAAATTAGCCGTTTTGAAAGATGCAGAATACAATACAGCAGATCCTGGTTTTGGCAGAGATGTATATGAACATAGTTATCTTCCTGAAGTGATTTGATCTTACAGTCTGTATATGCCCATATTTTATTCATGAAAGAATGTTAAAGTGTAAGAAAAATACAGAAAGTCACATTTCTGTTCTATTCTGTTATCTTTTTGTCTGTTTCTCTCTTCAGCAGCACCTAGGTATCTGGTTTGCTTTTTAGTTTTTTAGCTTTCTTTTTATCTGATTTCCAACTGATATTTAAGTATTAGAACTCATAATCTATTCTGAGCTAGAATATTGCAATTTCTCAATGTTAAATTTATAAAGAAAATAATTTGATTTTACTTATACTTTGACTTGAGCAAGAAACTATGGAAATAGCAAGAAACTATGGAAATCAGAAACCCTCACATTAGATAGGTCTTTGGAACATCCTCCTCTGCATAAATCTAGGAACAAAAGTGAGGCCTAATATTTCTATTTATATTAGCTACACATTTTATATTGTTAACTAAGCCTACAAATGACTTGCAGTGTTACAATCATTCTGCTGAGTCCACTTTGTATCAAAAATACGGTGTTTTTTTTGTTTGTTTGTTTGTTGGTTTGGTTTTAAATCTATTGCAACTGCTGATGCAAAGACACCAGAAGGTTGCCCTCTTGGAGCTTAGCTGCAATACACCTTTTCCAATACTGTGAGGAGTAATTCATTACAGGTCTGCAAAGCAACAGAAGGAGTTCTTATGAATAAATAATTCTATGTTTGGTATGGTAGCTTACCTACTTTCTTTCCTGATAGTAGTAGTGAAGAAAGGAAAGAAAGGAAGAAAGGAAGAAAGGAAGAAAGAAAGGAAGAAAGGAAGAAAAGAAAGAAAGAAAGAAAGAAAGAAAGAAAGAAAGAAAGAAAGAAAGAAAGAAGAAGAAAAAAAAAAGAAAGAAAGAAAGAAAG
>CM021731.1:11038149-11071400 GCA_011075105.1 Heteronetta atricapilla
GAAAGAAAGAAAGAAAGAAAGAAAGAAAGAAAGAAGGAAAGAAGGAAGGAAAGAAGGAAGGAAAGAGAGAAATAAAAATATTCTCCTGTTGAATACCACATTTCTGTACATCTTTGCATCATTCTGGTTACTGAAGTGTGCAGTAAACTCTAGAGCTAATCACTTGTTAATTCATACTAAGTGTGGAAATAAATCATATATCTTTATTCATGATAATTAATGTTTACCCTGGTTAGTGACAATGTCGACTGCAACAGCTCCCAACAGACTAAGAAACTTTCTTTTATATGAAATACAAATTTTCACTAGTCTTATTCATGGTTCCAACGTAACACTCTTCTAAGGCAAGAAGAGAAAAAAAGTACATGCAGAAAGCAGTATACAAAATGTGATCCATGGGAAAATACTTAGGACAGTATTAAGCCATGGGTGCTCCAGAGAACTTTCAATCTTAGCTATTTAGTGGTGAGACTTTCCTAACTTTTAATCATATTAGTTAAATGTTGATGCTTTAGTTAACAGGTTTCTGGATAGAACTGTTTTTACAGTAACAGTTTAGTTGTGGTTACTGCTAATGCCCTGTAATGTAGTTAATTAAGAATGTCCAGCCTATCATATGCACCAACTTTAATTTTTTGTTTGGTTGGTTGGTTGGTTGGTTGCTCACTTGCTTGCTTTAAAAAAAAAAAAAAAAAAAAAAAAAAAAAATCCTGGCTGTGTAACAGAAGAAAAATGAAGTTCCAAAAAACACATTTATGTGGAGTTTATTAATCTTTGTCCTCAAAAGTTCAAAAGATACACATACATATGATCCTGATAAATGGCTGTTGCTCTCAATCTGTGTTGTACCTTATTGAAAATTCACTGAAATAATGAGAAAAAGAGAACCTAGAGATAAATCAGTGTTTGCAACCTGAAATTTATAGACCAATTTGAAGAACAATTGAATAGTTCTTGTGAGTTTCATTCCTGATAAGAGCAGGATAAGCAGAGAATGAATTCAGAGAAATTGTTTCAAATGAATTTGTCACATCTATAATAATAATAATAATAACAACAATAATAATAAAATGAGTAGATATATGATAACATTTGGTCTATCAGAGAACAGTGATTATCACAAGACAAAAGAGAAATAGGCAGAAAAGGACACAACCAGTAAGTTATTTTCAAAGGTGATTAGGGAAGGGTTCATTTGCCCAATCATCAGACAAACATTGGTGCCTGCATTTGGCTACCTTTTTCATTACTGAAAAGAAATTTTCACCTCCAAATAGTTCACCAAGATAACTTGGATGCTTACATTAGGCTGACATCTATTTCTTTCAATGTATTGTGATGAGATTCTAGGACATAATGACAGTAAGGCAGTTCCCCAGACTGTTATAGAGTGCATGTTGGTATCAGATCCAAGACGAGCATCAGTAATATACAGCTATCTAGAGCTTAACCATCAGCTCCGACAAACAGCCATCCTAAAGACGATTTCATGTCACCTGAGACCTCCCTGATTTAGAAGCAGGAATACTACAATAGAAAGAGAAATAAATGGAAGCTTTTAAAAAGCAGTCCTCTAGAATATTTTGAAAAATAAATAACATTTTCTTGTTAGATTGTGGAGTCACAGTGCAGTACCCAGATTAATTAGATAGCAAACTGAAAATGGCATTCAGTGGTTCAGCATTGGAGAGATGGGCAAAAGCTCAGAGAACATAAAATGGTTTTCCTGACAGTGAGCAATAAAATATGATCATGTTGGTGTTGAGCCAACTTGTGTTACTTGTCCATAAATTATAAGAGAGGGGACATGAAGATACAGTATGTGTTAGATAATAACCTCAGAGGACTGTCCCTAAAGAAAAGAATCATTCGTCTAACCACCCTCGCATTCTTGCTATAAATGCTTTAGAAAGTGCATGACATAGTATTGAAACAGTAAGTGTACTGTTCATCTAAAGGCAATGGCTATTGGCTCATTGCCTTTATTCTTGAGGACTTTTTCTTCTGAAATTTCTCAGAATGTAGTGTTTTATCTAGGGTTCTTCTGGAAGAGCTTTCTGCAAAAAGCAAGAAAGCATCAGTTTACCCACTGGCTTACATAAGCTAGTGCTATACCTTCACCTCTCTTTTTTCCTTTTCCACAGCTGTAATGAAGAAATTGGTAGTACTGCTGAGAAAAACAAAAACAAAAAACAACAACAACAACAACAAAAAACACAACTGTTTTCTATAGCAAGGTATTGCTAAAACCACTTTTGAGCCAAACTAAGATGACCAGACAAGAGAAAATATAAACTTTTTAGGAACAGTCCTTAGCTTTAGAAAAACAATATATTTTGACTGAGTTAAAAGATTTTTCTGGTATAGATTGAGCTAACACTTCACAGAGGACATGCAGCGTTCCCTGCACAGAAATGTTATGAACACTGAACTACCTACAATTATGCACCAATTTTCAGATGTTGTAGTAGAGTACCAGCTCCTGTTGAACCAAAAAATGTGAAACACTCTAAATATAAAAGAACTGTGTAGTCTGCTGAACAAGAATTAACTCTACAGATTTTCATGAAGATGACTGATGACACAGTTTCCCATCCTGTGCTCAAAAAACACATTCAATTCTCACTCTCATGTCTTTGGTGAAGGTTTGGATGAGTGAATAAGAAAGCAGATCTGGGATCTCAGTAAGAAAAATGTTCAAGAAAAAAGTCTATTTTTAACCTAAAGTGCATTAACAGTTGATGATAGTGAAAAGGGAAGAGTGAGAGAAGAAAATAATATGTTGGAAGGAGAAAACTGTAGAACTGATGGTGTGAAACTCTGCTACTTAACATTCTGTTTCAATTTTCATCCTGATTTGAAGATGTTACCATTGATTTTCAATATGAAGCAACAATTCGATGCAAACTTTGTTATGTAATGTGTTGTTCAATGTTTTAATTATTTGGAAAGAAATTGTTTACACAAGAAATGGGATCTGAGATTTGGGCTTTCTTTGTTTTTTAATTATCTCCAGCTGTATTGGGTAAAAAAGGAAAAGGAGGGAAGGGGGAGTGGAGAGAGAGAGAAGGGAGGGACTGTTTTAGAGGTTTCCTTGAGGAAGCTTCATAAGGTTACTACTTGCTTTTCTGTGGAGGCCCCTGCTTATTCCTGTGAAAGACACAGTGAAGTCTATAGATGAAAACAAGATTACTGTGTAGAGATGGGTGAATTGCACACAGTCCTCTAATTACACCTCTATTGTACCCTATCTATGTCTGATTCCCAACTGAGAGAAAATGACAAGAAAATAAAGCAGAAGTCTATGGCTGTTCAAATCCAGAGACTACCAAACTCAGTAGCTGTTCTCATGATACTACTAAAAATATGAATTGTGTCTATTCCCTAGAGTTCCCAATGTCTAAAAGCAGTTGCCAATGTGATTTGTTGTTTCTGTTTCTGTAATCCCTCCAGCATGGCTGTGGAAATTTTGTGCGTGTGATCCAGTCGTACAATCGCACACACCTATATGTTTGTGGCAGTGGAGCCTTCAGCCCAGTGTGTGTGTATGTCAACAGGGGACGCAGGTCTGAGGTAAATCTCTTTCTATCTATTCATTTTGTGCTGGATCTTACTAGTATTATGCAAGCCTCACAAATTTAAAAATGGGCAGAAAGATTAGCAAACCAACCACATTTCTTCACCTGTGTAATACAGAAAAAGAACAAATAACCATGGTTTTCTAACAGTCCTGTTACCAGCAAACAGCAAAGCCATGGTCAAAAAACACACATAAATATGACATTTATCTAAAATTCTAATTGTATCAAATGTTGGGCTAAATCTGATGTTACATTTTAATTGTTGTTTTGTGGTGAATTCATTCCTACTTGCAGTTGGAATCGTCAAGAAATACTTGAAAGGAAATAGTTGTTTAAATAAAAAGTAAATCTTGCAGTCCAACAGCTTTTTTATAATTCCCGGTTGATACTGAATCCTGGGAGAAGCACTTTTGTGGACTAAGTGTGCAGGTATGTGAGGGTTCATTGATCTTCAGTTTAATATCCATTAGATGCAACCCAAGTGTAGATAACTTTCATCTAACACACAATTTTTGTCCCAGTAGATCCTGTCAGGATGAAACTAGTAAGTTTACTCCTCACTGAGAGATCTTTCAGGGTATAAATCTCATTTTCTGTAGGTAGCTCTCCATTTTTTTTTCTATATTCAGTTTCACTATTGATACACTTAAGTATATGAAGCACCAGAAGTTTCATAAATACATTGTCCAGGTTTCATTGTTTGCAAGTGAAATGATTGTTTATGTGCAAATGTAATAGGTAATATATTAAACAACCAGAAAGAGAAAAAAAAATTAAAAAAAATTAAAATAAAAATAAAGTACTTAACCAAGACCCAGCACCTCTGCAGCTTTTGGGTCAGATTCATGTCTGCAGGCACAAGGGTGTGCAGTATATTTTACAGTAGAATGGGAAGCAGATGTGTTGGGAAGACAGATCAGAGAATCCTACCTGGAGTTTTGCCATGTAAGGGCAGCTTTAAAAGCTGGTCTTGCTCTTAGGGAAGACACTGGGAAATTCATCACTGATTTCACTGGGAGTAGGATGGCAATTCTGGCCAGGGCCCAGGTCTACTACAGAGTTTGCTGGTGGGTGATAAATCATTGTTTTTCCAGGTAGGTTTGCATGGAATTATCTCAGTGACTTTTGGTAGATCACCTGGCTACAAACTCCTTTGCAGATGATGTAGTCTGAATCACTGAACCTTCATTCCTAATGGATTATCTGAGAATAGAGGTTCATAAGCCTGGATTTAAAAGTACAAGCAAGCAGAATGGGGTGAATATATCCATCCTCCTAGATAATAGTCTGCAATAGCTTTGTTTTGAAACTGAGGTTTGCTTTCCTCAGTAACAGCACTAACCCAATTTATTTCTTGAAAAATTATTTAAAATGTGGAAAATTATATTTTATTAATTAATGCAAACTTATTTATCAGTTTAAGTAGTAGTGCTGCAGAGAACATTGAATCTCTTTATGTGAGGAATTTTGTAAACAAGATTTCTATTGGGAAAAAAAATGCAAACAAACAACAACAAAAACCACCAACATCAAAAAACAAAGACATGAGTTCTTCTTGTGCATGAGCTCTCCATAATACAAGATGTTAAATTTTATAAGTTAAAAATAAAGATATATGTCTTGGAAGAGGAGAATCGGCTTAATTTTGCCTGTCTGTATAGCTACATGCCTATGATCAATTGATTAAATAAACTGCTGTTTCAGACATCTGGAGTCTGTCAGACACTTAGCTGTAGTCATCGCATGCTCAAAGCCCTTACTTGTACAGGCCAACAATAGCGTAATGGTTTAAAATCAAGCATTTCCTTCTGAACCAATTGAATACATGCCTAGTTCTTGCAGCAGAATAAGAAACTATGTAATGCTGATGGGACTAGAGATAATTCATTTTTTTTTTTCTCTGCTTTTATCATTTCACCTTGAATTTAGTACAGTTTTAAATGCATGGAAAGCTGTTTTTGCAGGTGTAAAACTGCTGTTTTAGAATGCACATCTGTTTTTCTCCAGAAGCTACGAAGACTGACACTAAGAGAAATATCCAACAATCATAAGAGCTAGGCCTGTTTTCCTCTTTTGTCTCCACATAATCCCATGGAAAAAGTGGTTTCATTGATGATGCAGAATTTTGCCCGTCCCCCTGAAGCAGAGCTTAAATAATAATTCATTTTCTTGCTTGGCACACTTGATACTTTGGTCTTTCATAATGACTTAGTCACCAAAATATATTCTAATGGCAAAATAAATGCAAACAGAAGCAAATGTAATAACTATGTGAATTAATTATATACTAAAAAGTAGTTTAATATATATGAAAATCAAGTGCAATCCCATAGCTAGCTTAATAGTGCAATAATGGACATTTTGAATTGGTAAATAATGTTATAATGTAGTAAATAGAGATTAACATCAAGCTGCATATTAATCTAGAAGTAAACCAATAACAGAAAAAATCCACCCAAAAATATATTAGAAACTTCATACTTACATTTTTAACATTGTTTTAGAGGGCTTATTACAGAAGTTATAGATAAGATCTCTTTGATTAAATTAGGAGAATAGAAGAGGGGAAAAGGAGACAAGAGATAAAGGATATTAAAATTTCCTGCTGTAGGTTAGCATATCACGTTGGTAGTCTTCAATTTGCTGTTGCCAGATGGCTGTACATGGCTCAACAATGATCTGTGTGGTTTCCCCATTCTACTGAAATTTACGTTAATTGTTAAAGAGAATATAAGTAGTTTCTGCCCTCAGTCAAATACTTAATACATTGGCATCTATATCATAGAAACCTTAATTCAGAGGTTTTTTCTTCAGCTGATACATTTTAAGTTTGGTTGTTGATCTTGTTGTTTTTTCCTTGAAATTTTATCATTTAGAACTTTATTAAAGATTGTAAGATTGTTATAGGATTCTAGGAAGTTGTTTGTTGTAGTATACAATAACAGTAACACCAGTGGATGTGCTGTGTGTCTGTATCTCTGCTATTACTGACTGCAATTATTAAGGAAGGGAGTCAGGTCCAAAAGTCCTTTCGTGCTTAGCGTACAACATTCTTCAGGGTTACTGGGACCTGGGAAGGGAAGAAGTGCATCAAGATGTGAGAATCTTCTAAAGACTGTTCATATTTCAAGCTGTAGTCCAGGTTTCTTTGACTTTGCCAAATATATTTCCTATTTATGAATCACATAAAATATAAACAAGATTAATTACCAAGATTCTTAAAGAATAAAAGAATCACAGATTTCAGGCTACAGCAATAGATATTAATAAATCACGTGTCACCATGGAACTGGAGCTGTGTACATAATCCAAGAGATGTAATTGAAGAAAATAAGTGTGATTTTCTGTGTGGTGTGTTTTTTTGTTTGTTTGTTTTTGTTTGTTTTCTGCTTGTTGTTGCTGTGTTTTTGTGGTTTTTGGTGGGTGTCTGATAACTCAGTAAAGAGCAAAATATTAAATTATTACCAAATGACAGAATGACAGTTATCATATTTGTATTTAATATATACTATTGTTCTAGTACTTTTATTTAAATGTTGTAGCCTACTATAATTATCACCACAGATCTGGTAAATAAATGATAAATAACTTTAGAAATGCAGAAATTCAGATATAATCTTTACAGCTATTATTGTAGACATCAGTTAACCTTTGAAAAGTGTAACTGAGCTAAGGAAAAAAGGTGTCTTGAGTTTATAACTTAAAATAGCATCTTATCAATGAAAAAAATATCGAAAAATATGATGTGAATCTACATAGGAAACATAAATTGCTGATAGTACAAAAAAGTGCCCAGCAACCTTGAGCATTGTTAATGCTGGAAAAATCTCTTTACATCTGATGGTTTCTAAAAGGAGAAGTGACATACAATTTTACATTGCAGGAACACATCTTCAAGATTGACTCCAAGTGTGAATCAGGGAAGGGACGCTGTTCTTTCAACCCAAATGTGAACACGGTGTCTGTTATGATCAGTAAGTAAAAGTACTCCAAGGTGCTGAGGTCTAAATCTGTCTGATCATGGATGGTGGGATGACTGAGATGACCAGGGCACAGAATTCAGCCTCCAAAGATGAGTCCCTTGTGCCTATGCTGATGAGCAGAAAAGTTGTGCCCATTCTCATTACAAGGTTTACATGAAATAAAGATGGATGTACAAATGAGAGGGACAGAGAGAAAAACAGAAAACAAAAGATTGTTGCTCTTCCAGCTTGCACATATTTTCCCAGGGTCAGTTTCAGCTTTCTATTACCCTGTCTAACATTTTATGTTTGAACAATTTCTGACCTTGTTCATCCTAGACAACTCTTGTGTCTCATTTAATCATTTGTAATTCTCAGAACAGCCACGGAAAAAAATAAAAAGTCTGAAGACTTCAGTTAGTTTGGTTTTCATTTTTGCTGTCATCTCTGCTGTAGAGCCCACCAGCTATTGCAAGGCTCTTCATTCTTCAGTTGGCTTTCTACTCCCAAAATTTTGCAATTTTCTCCCATATGAGAAGCCAGTAAGTGATACAACTGACACACCTCAAATATTCTTGTGAATTGGTCATGGGTGTACTCAGCAACTGTGAGATATTCTACACGTAAATAATAACTGCATTGCCTACTGACCACCTAAATGAAACTTCAAGGGAGCATGGACTTTGTACAACTCAGGTCAAGGCTCACCATGTATGGAAGGAAAAGTGGGTATAAAGGAGTACAGTCCATCCTTCAGTTTATACTGGGTGCTTTGCACTATTCAGGCAGTGTGAAGCACCTGTAAGAGGAGTCAAGAGATAAAACAGTATTTAAGAAAGGATCGGGTCCCCGTGGTCCCATTTTACTGCTGTTGCAGGGGAGCTCTGGCCCTGCCATTGGTACTTTCTACTTGGCATGCCACCTTTCACATTTGCAATGTGTTTACAGAATTCTAGTTCTAAAACCTTGATTTTTCAACATGTGCCTGATCCTTGCTATATTTTTGGCTATTAATAGAAGTTACACAGATTTTTCAGGCCTTTTTTAGAAAAGGCAACTTTGTGCACACAAATACTGGATCTTTCACCCAAGGTTTAGGAAGGAACAACAAATGATGTTTGTGCCGTTTGGCTTCCACTGAAATTAAAGGCTAATGTAAACATATTGAGGCAGATATTTCCCTTTGGGATATAGTGGCTCTCCTAAACATTAAAGAAAATATCATATAGTTTATCCGACATAGTATGTTCAAAGTATAAATTGATGATTTTTGTATTCCTTGTTACAAATATATTTAATACAAAAGACAAAAAATTTCCTTCCCTGAGCTGTGAACTTAAGAACCTTTAAAAGACAGAAAAATGCTACCTAGGTACCTCCCTGAACCTTGGCTGCACTTATATCTTTATATCCTCAGTGATCTATGTTCAGTGTTTACAGGCACTTGCTGTGTAAAGAAAATATATGTTAAAAGCCAGGATTAATCTACTGCAATTTATTGCTAGTTTGGTATTGTCAAGTGAATTTTTAATGTCATTAAGGAATAAAGATAATTTATAAATGCCTACTGTATTTTATGAAACCCTATTAAAGTACATTGTTTCTGAATTTCTGAATTACTGTATATACAGTATGCTGGGGTTTTTTGGTTGTTGGTTTGGTTTGGTTTGGTTCTATTTGGTTTAGTTTGGTTTGCTTTGCTTGTTTGCTTGTTTACAATAGATCTGTGGCAGCTTTGTTCATCCAAGTAGAATTTACAGTTTCTTACTTGATCTCAGTTATGTGACTGAAGAGACCTTCCCTAGGGTTTGAGTTATCTTTCATGACATAATTCATCTGCAAAGTTTAAATTATTCTGCAAAGGTCACATTCTTTTTCAAGACTGCCCCACAGACTGTTTTATTCTTGCTCTTGGAAATCCCTGTTACTTTAAGCTTGAATGAATTTTGCCTCAATGTCCATGCTGGAAAAGATCTTGGAAATCACAGTTTGAATTATATGGAACTGAGCCTGCTGCAAAAAATAGAAAATGCTGGCAAACTGGTTAAATTTTCCACAACAAAAGAACCATTTTTAAATATAGCTGCAATTTCTTTACAATTTTGGGTATTACCAGCCTGCTGCCATAACACAAAGTATGACCCTAGAATACAGCAGGAAAACTGATTCACCCTTCAGAGGAAAGTGATACTATAACAACAAATTTGAACTTGTTACAGTTTGCCATTGTACAAAGACACTTTTGCATCAAAGAAGTGGAAAAAGCGCTTTGAAGAAGCCTGGAAAAAATGATGTGCTTGATGCAGGTCTCTCTCCACACCAAGGTTCTGATATTCATAAAAGCAGGCATACCTCATCAATTCAGTTATTCCCACAATCACAAAGAGAAGTAGTGTGAACTACTGTGCATACCTAGTGCTGTGTGGAATTTAAGAATTCAACCAAAAGAAAGTGGACCTGGCCGATATCTGATACGTGATTAGCAAGTAGATGCTAGGAATGCTTAAGACATAACTAATAGTGTTGATTTGTAATAGGATTAAAATTTCACTGTGTAATGCTATTATTAATGTGTGTATGTGGAAATTCATAGGTCTGGATTTAGCAGTTAGTGAGTACCATAAGCCCAATGTCCTTCAGACAATTTATTTCATAATAAAAATAAAGCGTTGATGGTTTGAGGCCATGAGGCCAATATACAAATCAGCTATAAACCACTATAGTTCTAAGATCATTCTATCAATATATGGTCAGGAGTTAAATGCTTCAAATGCAGCAAATGCATTTTTTAAAATCCCATGTGTATAACTCCTGTCTTCACTGGGAGAGAAGAGAGCAGAAGAGTGGCTGTAATATCTGCTGGCTGCTCTGCAGGGAAGGAGTTCAGGCTTTAGCCAGCAATATAAAAATGAAATCTCCAGAGTTTTAATTCTCTCATGAGCCAATATTCTTCCATATTGATGCACACATGTGCACACACACACACACACACACACACACACACACGAGCATAAAAATAGCCTCAAGCGCTTCTGAACCTGTGACTCTTGCCAGTTTGACCACACTCTCTGGGTAGTCCAAGAATTCAGACAAAAACATCAATCAAAGGACCCAGCTGTACTGGAATGTATTCAGCCACCACTCCCACTCTGTGACTAGGGTTTATTTTAGCTACTGTTTTCTACTCTGGGGTTTCATTGTCATTAGTCAGTGGAAATTACTTGATTATTCACAGAGGGGAAAATGATAGTATATGTAATTATAAGTATAATTATACATATATATATATTTACGCACACACAAACACAGATATACATTCTGACTGATGGACAGTTTTCTGCTATTCACAGGGAGCAGAAGTTCATAGCTCTGCTAATGTAGGAACTTGCATGCCTAATTCTGTTCATGCATAATGACTCTAAATTTAGAACTGAGCACATAAAAGGGGACAACTGTTGCTCCATATTGCTCTGCATAAATTTCAATAATACAATTGTCTAGTCTCTGCAATACTGAAGTCAGCTTGAGGCTGCCTATGGCAGCTTTGACAATAGTGTTGGTCAGTATTGACACAATCCATTAACTGCAGTAGACGATGTACCAGTTTACACCAGCAATAAGTCCAGCCCAGTCACTTTGTCTACTCCCATAACAAAACCCTTTTTTAAGTACTTATTTAAAAACATGAATGTGATGCTTTTTGATAACAGTCAGATTTTCCAGTGATCCTTAGCAGTGAATATTTAGTAACTAAATTTTCTATCAAAGAAAGGTTCACCACATATGTGGTTCAGCTGTGGCATTAATTATGCAGTTCCCTACAGTCCTTGATCAAAATCTGATGATTCTCTCTCATTTTAGACTGTTTCTTCATAAATCAAGGGAAACACCACTCTCATGACCTAATACTTATGAGTGTAGACTCCTGTGTAAATAAAAAGCTGATGAGGTTAAAATAAAAATAGGTTAGTAAACACGTATTTTCCCAAAGCCACAACAATGCTTCCTCTTCATTTCAATTCTTTGCAGATGAAGAGCTTTTTTCAGGAATGTATATTGATTTCATGGGGACAGATGCAGCCATTTTTCGGAGCCTGACCAGGCGGAATGCAGTACGAACAGACCAACACAACTCCAAGTGGCTGAGTGGTAAGACGCCTTTGTTTTACTAGGACTTTTCATGTATTTCACAGAGATTTTGCTTTGTTTTATTTAAAAATAAAGCATTTGTCTTTTAAAGAGCTCTTCTCTGAATTTAACTGATGAAGTTGGATCATGAAGAAATATGTGTTGTCAGAAATTCTGTCTTCTAGAGATGTGCCTTCTTCAGTTCTAAATGCATAAAACTCTGACTTACATTAGAAAGTCTCCTGAGATCTCCGTTCACTTTCCATAATATTTTAACAGAGGAAATTCCCCAGAACAAGTGTTCTGCAGGTACTAACACCAATAGAAATGTTTGACAAAAAAAGCATAGCAATAAACTAGTGAACAGCCATACATGTCATAATATACATTTTAAAGGAGAACACTGGTAGTAGCACTAGTGTGCTTTGTATTCTTAGGTATATATGTATTTCAGAAATCATATGCTTGCTATTACACATTTCTATTGTATTGTTTTCTCACTAGCTCTCCTTTGCAATGTTTTCCATGTACTCTTGACTGTTTATCAGCCTCTGATACGAGCTCAAATGCCATTAAAGTATTTTTTTTAGTTTGCTTTTTTTTTTTTTTTTTTACCTCAATGGGTCTTTCCTGAAGTACCTGTGATAGCACACTGATTCTTCCCCTGTTGTCCTCCAAGTCTTTGAATTGCTGTAGACAGCTGACACTCCTGATTCTGTATTTGAATTGCTTTTTTAGAAATTCACTGTGGGATAAAATGTGAGGCAGCAGAAACTTAAGGC
This sequence comes from Heteronetta atricapilla, assembly GCA_011075105.1. Classification (NCBI taxonomy): domain Eukaryota; kingdom Metazoa; phylum Chordata; class Aves; order Anseriformes; family Anatidae; genus Heteronetta; species Heteronetta atricapilla. Next base: position 11,050,603 of record CM021731.1, read on the forward strand.
TGCCAGCTTGAAACAATTTACCTAGTAATATATGATGCATACAGACACAGGTTTAGAGCATATTCCTTAACCCAGCAGTACCTCTATACACAATGTTTCCTTGAAACAGTCATTAACTGTCAAATTACTAACTACTTATACTGCTTATACTGATATACATCTTTTGGTTTCATCTTTTTGGTACACTTCCATTTCAGAGCCTATTTTTGTGGATGCTCATGTTATCCCAGATGGCACTGACCCCAATGATGCCAAGATCTACTTCTTCTTCAAAGAGAGACTGACAGACAACAGTGGCAGCACCAAGCAAATTCACTCAATGATTGCAAGAATATGCCCAGTAAGAACTATTTTAATCACCATGTTGTGGGACAAGCTGCTAGTGAGACATGACAAGTTAAATGACTATGGTTCATTAACATGATTGAAAAAACTCTGATTTATATTCTAAAGTAATTCCTTGTTTTAGCTTCCACATTCATAAGTGATGTTATTAAACATGCAGCTAGGGTCTGAACTTGTTATGTATATCTGGTCAAATATAGAATGATAGGCAAAAATAGAGATTCGGGAATTTGTGTATTCCTCTGATTGGCTCAGAATGGTTACCAATGTTGAATTTCTAAACATGCTATCTTTGGCAACAATCAGATACACCCATTGCTTAGAAAAACTGAATTATAAAACAACATTCTTTCATACACACACAATCAAGCTTTCAAATGCGTTGATTTAACTTTCAGGTATTGCTTTCACTTTTACAATGTCCATCCTTTCTGAGTTCTTTCATTGATGTATGTGTGAGCCTAACTTGAAAAATGTGCATAAGAAAATTAAATTCAGGCGGTATGGCTACTCATGGGCCATAATTAATTTTCAACCACAGCACTCTTCATTGTCTCCATTTGCTTTTTTATATCTGTAATCAACTGTGTATGAAAAATGATTGAAGCAGTTATTAATATCTCTGGTGAAATTTATTTTTTAATGAGAGAAAAATTATAAATGAACAGTTACTACTAGCCTTTTCATTCTTCCATTTGGAAAGGTTCAGGAAGATAATTGTGAGTGTTTGTTTATCCCCTGTCTTTAATCTGGATCTTCTTTAAAATTTGATGCTTTATGATGTTGTTGTACATGGGCACGAGGGTGTGGTCAAGGTTGAGTTAATGTAGCTCTGGCAGTCTGATGAGGCATGTGATGTGTTTTATAATCTCCATTTTCTATATTTCTGTGAAGGTGCCCAGAGGCCTTTTTGGGTATTTTGCAAGAAGACATTTCACACTATTATAACTGTATTTGTTATTGTTACTGTTGTAATGAAGCCCAGATGATTTTTGAGAGGCCTCAGCCTGTTTAGACTTACACTGAAGTCAGTGGCAGAATCCCAAGGACAATGAAAACAAGTCTGAGCCAGTCATACTTGTATACTTGTATACCATCATATTCATATATCAACACATTTGAGACAGGACACATATGTTAGTAAAATAGTGCCAAAGGAAACCCAACAAAAGATCTCTTATAGGTCACCCAAAAAGTCTGATTGCCAACTATAGGAATAAGAAACAAGGAAGACAAACAAGCACAGCATTTCAAAATCACATTTGGCTAGCTTCTTTCTACATTACCTTTTTATCACTTTTCTTGGGTGACATTGTATTATACCGTTTGGAAGATGCTGCTCTTGTCTAAGGTGTTCACCAGCAGAATGAGGCAGGAGCTTTCACCTCTGCACTACACAATCTGGTTTAGCAATCACCATTTCCACTGTGTTTTGGAGAAAAATTGAGACATCCTTGAGTGAGCTGTAACCAAGCTAGCTCTGGACCAAGTTAGCAGGACTTGTAACAGTGCAAATCATCATTTCTGATTTTAGAGCATCCACCTCATGGGTTAGCATAGTTTATTAGATCACATGGAGCTACACTGCTCTCAGAACTAGAAGAAATATAGGCTCTATAAGCCTATCAGATCTTTTAAAGGTAACATGGATGTCTTTCTTCACTAAGTGTCAGCGAGTGATACGGACATTTACAGTCTTTTCCAATCTTCCTTCTGCATACATGATTTCTGCACAAAATTTACTGCCCGACAATTCCGAGCTTTCTAGCCCAGCACAGAAAACCTGCTCAGAAAGCTATCTCTTGTTTTTGTTTTTGGTTCTGTTTTTTTTTTTTTTTTTTTCGGGGGGGGGGGAGTTTTAACTATAATTTATATTGGATATAACAGTATAAATGTCTAGATGATGGCATCAATTTAATCTGAGGAAAATGAGGGAAGACACAATAAAATGTTAGCTGTGTTGCATTATTTTTTTTCTAAGAATGATATTCCTTTTCAGAATGATACAGGTGGTCAGCGTAGTCTTGTGAACAAGTGGACAACTTTCTTGAAAGCAAGACTCGTGTGCTCAGTAATGGATGAAGATGGAACAGAAACATACTTTGATGAATTAGGTATGGCAAGAAAATTCCTAAAAGGTTTCATCTAAATCCTGCACCCTGTGCATATTATTGAACATATTACAGAATTTCCTATGGCTCCTTAGTGAGGAGAGATGCCCAGTGTCAGGACAAGAGCAATAGGCACAAACTGTAGCACAAAAGGCTCTGTCTAAACAAAAGGCACTTTACTCTGTGGCTGCCAGAGCACTGGCACAGGTTGCCCAGAGAGGTTGTGGGGTCTCCCTCCTTGGAGATCTTCGAAAGCCATTTGGGCAGCCTGCTCTAAGTGTCCCTGCTTGAGCAGGAGGTTGGACCAGTTGGACTCCAGGAGGTCCAACCTGCCTCAGCCTTTTTGTAATTCTATGATGTTGTGATTCTCTAAAGTCATTGACATTAAAATGTTGGCCATGTAGAAACCCCCAGCAAAATTCCCCTGACAATATTATGGTGGGAAATGAAAAATTTATTGTTAAAACTGTCTGGGTAATTATGATTATCTTTGAAATAAAGGTGATTGATCTTGATTATGTAAAGGAATCACACAAGAAAAGAATTAATATTTTGAAAGGAACATGTAAGTGAAGTTCATCATTATTTTGCTTCTAGTTGGGATTATGACAGATTTTAAAACATTTATCTCTTTGAAACTGTTCATATGTGTAGCATACAGTCTTTTCATAATAGTTTCACTTTTTTGATCACTGGGCAGAGGTCTCAATTTGATAGTTCCAGATGATACTAGTAAGTGCTGCTACTGGCACCAGCAAAACACTATGAATAAATACAATTAAAGAACTTTTCAGTTCAGCATGTAAAACACTAAATATTCAGTGAATATTCTATGCAGTAGTTACAAGAGCTTTCCTTTCAATGAGGAATTAATAGGTGCATATTTTGATACTTAAGTGCCTAAAAACATTATTGGAAAGTTTCAAATTTGATGTTGTCCATAGCTGTGATCTACAAAGACATAGTTCTAAATTCAGGTGTTGTAAGATTTGCTATCTGTATGAGTATAAATATAATATAAATAGCTAATCCCTCTTTGTCCTCAACCCCCACTCCCCTTTCCACACATGTTGCATATGATTTTTACCTTCTTTCCATTGTAATCTCTCTCCTTTGGCATTATTCCTCATTTTCATAATAACAAACAGGGTACAGAATCTTTGTTGCTTGGTATCTTTACAAATGCTTGGTACTTTTCTGGTTCAAGTTTGCAATGGAGCGTGATAGGAGCAGATCATAAATTTCTGTAACTGTGCAAGGTGCTTTTAGGACTAGCTTTCAGGATTTCTCACTGCTTAACAGTGGTTAGATAACCACTGATCTTTCAGAGATGTAATTTATTAGTTTAATCCTCTTCAACAAGCAGCAGGAGAATGGCTTTTATTTTTTTTTTGAATGACAAAATGCAGGATCATACAGAATACGAGATAACGTTCTCAGTGTGAGTTTCCAGCACAATCCTGTGGCAGAGAGGAAGAATACAACCACAGGTGGAAATGCAGAAAACTCTGGGAGCAATGAAGTGCATTCTTCTGTTTTCATGTATAATGCAGAAGAGTATAACACTGCCAGTCCTGCATGGTGAAGTCTTGCTTTTGATAGATTTGAAAGAATGTTTAAAAATTCCAGATGGCTAATGAAGGAGACAAGCTAAATGGCAAGCTAAAGAATGTATTTTCTTCTAAAAAGAAGAAATTTTTGTGCGATGTAAGATAAGTTTAAGAAGTGACTGATTATAGTCAGTTAAGAATATTTGTAAGGAGAAAATGTCAGAGACTAAAGCATTTTTCATTTAAATATAAGAAAAATCATCAGATCAGAGGTAAAGTTGAGCAAATTCAATTCAGCAGTTAGGTACAGTTTTTCATAGTGCAGTTAATAAATCCCTACACAATGAAGGCTCGCATCTCTCATCTTTACTGCAGAACTCTATGTCATTCCTATCATGTTGAAAATGAGCTAATGGGAGGGCATCTAGAGTGTGTATAGGATGGGGAAAGAAAAAACAAAAACAAAAAAACCCCTCCTCATTATGAGGAGGATTATATCTTTGGATTACATCTAAGTGAACTCTTTGTCTTTGATCTACTGCCACTTAAATATTTGCCTACTGCTAAACAACCTGCTGAAATGAGATCCAGCTGAGAGAAATGTGAGACATGGATAGTGTACATATTTGAATCTTTGCCTTCTGTCTTCATAAGGCTAGATGGTGTGGAGTTAATTTCTAACTATGTTTCTGAATGTTCAAATGCAAAGTGAATGGTCTATTCATGTAATAAATATGCTTTTTTCCGTTCTAATCTAAGGCAAAACTCATTGACCAGCAGGAATAAAGTCATAATTTAAACTGAAAAATTAAAAATTTATTAGTATTCAAAAAAAAAGTTGTTTTTTTTTTTTTTCTTTTTCTTTTTACAGAGGATGTGTTTCTTTTGGAGACAGATAACCCCAGAACAACGCTTGTGTATGGAATTTTTACAACATCAAGGTAACGGGGAAATTGAAAAAACTACTTTTCTGAACTTCCCAATTTTCTGTGGGAAGACCAAAAGTGATGGTTTGTGGTCAAAGCTGTCCTGTGCAATGATGCATGTGTCCTGTGACCAGCATTTGTATGCAGGAGTAACAGTCTCGGTTAATATCATTACTACTGGTATCTTTGGTATCTGTATTAGGATACAGATACCTGTGCTGCTTGAACCATGCTGCTCCAAACATACTGGCAGTTGGCACTGGGAGAACATTTCTGGGGAGGGCTACTTGTTGCTGATCAGCAGCAGAAATTTAAAGGACTTCAAATCAGTGGACTTGTGTGGTGTTAAGAGTGCTTAACACCTCCTGTAGGACAGCCAGCACCCTGAAGGATCAAACCTGGAATTCTTACAGGAATGCATATAAATGATTTCCAGTCTCTCAGCTGGTGGATGATTGCACAGATGGCAAATAACCAATGTTGACTTCGATGACCTGTGAAAAGGCAAGCCTATATGATGTTTGATGACATCCTCACAGCCTCAAGCTGACATTAATAGTCAGTAGTGTTCATGTACTGCCTGGTTTAGAAAGCACTCAGTGAACTCCTAAAGGCACTGGAAGTACCAGTTATATCTTACTACGCTGAAACCTCCAACAAAGACAGACCTACATATGTACCTACTGATATTGCCATTTCTACATTTTTTCCACTTTTCTCTCTCTTTCAGCAAATACAGGTAGCATACAGAGTAGAAATAGTTACTGCCTATTAATTTCTGATATGATATCCTGTAATTTTAGCTGTTATTATTTACGTTCAAAAATGGGTGAGGGGGAGTGGGGGAGGAATGTCTTTTTAATATTTTCCATTTCATTTCATTTATTTGATTGAATCAGTATGATTTTTAAGTTATTCCTATTAATTCCTTTAAAGGCAATTTCCAATAAAATAACCCTTGCATTAAAAAAAAAAAAAAGCCCTTTATTTATTTTATTTTATTTTATTTTTCAATGTGGATCCAAAGATCTGCATTTTCAAATGTGTGAACTGGCCAGGAAAATATGATTATATAATGCTAAGTTGGGAAAACAGAATTCCATAACTTGTAAACATCTGGTGCAGTCTACATTTTATGATTCTTGTTGCACAAAAAGAAAAAATGCTGAGGTTATGTTTAGCAGTAAAACCACACTTATGATTAGGCTGTGGATGCAACATGCCTGAATTGGAAACACTTGTACCTAATTCTCCTGGTATTCCTGCAGTGGAAATGAGGTTTGGAGTTGCAAGACCATATAGGGTGACAACAAAGAGAAAAGCTCACTTATTCCTGGCTCTTAAGCTGTTTTTACTCTACTGAAGCTCTTACACTTGTGCATTTCTGTTTTTATGAACCAGTAGTTTCTGGCTTCTTTCTTTTTGTTTAATTGAATGTGTTATGTAGTTAAAAACAGTGATTATAATGATTTTTATTCCTTGAATTTTCCTTTATCTTCACCTTTGTACACCTCCAACTTGCAACAGTAGCAAGAGAAAAACATCCCACCAAATAATAACAATTAGTACTTTTGTCTAAACCATATTGAGGGAAACCAAGTAATACTGAGGCAAAATATTTTGGTGACATAATCTGTTGTAAATCTACCATAAAACATCTGGACAGATTAAGTACATTTTTTTGTAAACCTATTAATACCTACTAAAATTTCCACAAATATTATAATCGATCTAAAAAGTTCCTCTTCCTAATACATATATAGCTGAGGGCAATGTGGATTGCTGGGTAATCTACAGCACTTTGTTTGTTTAGACGCTATGTCTCGTAACTGTAGATTTGAACATACTTTTTTTTTTTAGTTTTCTTCTAGAGTAATTTTTTTCTTTGTCAATTAAAAACAGAGGGTTACTTGGATTATCTTCCTCCTACAATTGACATTGGATCTATTTTAGACTGTCTGGATGTTCAAGTTTGTTAGGCTAAATATCCCAAACCTTAAAAAATAATAATAATAAAAAAAATTAACGGCAGTCAGACTTAGCTTTGCACTGAGAGTTATTCCTCTGGTGCCTTCCATCACTGGCTGATACAGGCCATTCAGGACTTGCTCTGTTAGAGGAAATATGTGACAGCATATGTGAGACCCAGAGTAGTAGAAAAAAACAGGAGAGCCCCCTGTTTCTCTCAGGGACACATCAAACTTCTAGTCCCTTGAAGTTGTTCTCTAAAACTATTTTTGTGGGACATTTTAAAGCCTGTATAGGAGAAATTCTCTTACAGCCACAACCTGCCTTCATTTTGCTTAGAAAAGTTGGCAACTTATTGTAGTATTTTAACCAATAGTAATCATGCTGGATGTTTTGATTAACATTTTAGCCATGGATTTTAGGAGGCTCATGGAAGTTTTGTGGTTAATATATCGGTAGGGATTTCTGGAAACCTGTGCTGAGCTTGGCAGCACAAAGTTTATAAAACTTTTGTCTCACTTAAGTCAGCAATATTTTTGCCACTGATTTCACTGGGACCAGGTTATATATATATATTTTTTTACTCAACATTTGGAAATTTTCTTATACTACCGCTGGGGTTGTACCTCCTTCCCTCTTTTTTTTTGGTTCACTGTTCAACAGGTTTCTCCAGCTTAAGGTGTAATGGTGTATTTTAGGAAACTAGATTTAAAATATCAGTAAATGCACACTATAGAGGTATTAAACTGTGTTAAATTTTAGAGGTATCTTTCATCACTGGAACATGCAAAATGATGGAAAATCTCTAGAAAAGATGGTAGCTTAAGATATTAACTTTTTCCTTCTGTCTTCTAGCTCAATATTTAAAGGCTCAGCTGTGTGTGTGTATCATTTATCTGACATCCAGACTGTGTTCAACGGGCCATTTGCACACAAGGAGGGACCAAACCACCAGCTCATTCCATATCAGGGCAGAATACCATACCCACGGCCTGGCACTGTAAGTATAAGATATGTTTATGCAAGCTTGCCAATTACTTGTCTTTGTTTAATACATAAATAGATCTTATTTATTCCAGGAGAATGGACTCTATCTGACTATGGCATTTAGTTACAGTTCAGAACAATTTTATTTGCTTCTCAGCTTACCATTTGAATCAGGTAGTATCTGGAAATCTTCTAGAAGGAATTAAGTCATGCAAAATATCTTTCTTGCTCTTTCTGCTCAAAAGGTGATAAGACTTATTTCATTAGATGGCAGTCATATTTTTCTCCATGTACATTTTCATTTTGTTCGTAGGTTTTAGCAAAAGAGAGTTACAAAAGCAACCATAAAAAGACAGCATTATGAGTGTGTTTGGCAGTCTGGATCCAAACTTTTGGTTTCAGCCAAATGTGACTTTTCCATAATGCCAGTGTGACTTTTCCATAATTCTCTAAAGTTCTGCAGCTCCACCATGATTCTTGGAAGGTGTAGGAGGAGAACAGGGCTTCTGGGACTTGCTCTTTGACAAGATCTGATACCTTGTCAGGTATTGAGTCTTAGGAAAATGACACAGAAATGTGTTTTCATGCCAGTCAGTTCACAGTAGTCTTCCTCAGAAAGAACACTTCTTGAATGCCTTGAAATTTTTTCAGTACCTTCTTCGTCATAAGTGGTAATAATCCAATAATCCAATTAGTGGATTAATGATGGTAATCAAATAAATCCAATATATTCATATAAAAATATTTTTATACACCAAATGGTGTGTAAAAAAATCCTGTTGATGCAGCTTTGCCTTTATTTACTTATTTCTCTATTTTTAAATTTAGATTTAGCAGAGCTATGAAATTGAATATTTTCAGATTTAATGAAGAATATATAAAGTTTCTCCAGCATCTTCCCTAAATCCATATTTGTTAAAAGAAGTATGGTAGTGTGGACTTCCATTGACTCTAATGAAGAATTTTTAATAAAGTATCAGAATTTAATAAGTATGCACAGAATCATAAATCTACTCTCAGTTGTAGTTATTATTTTTTAGATGATTTTTTTTGCTTTTCCATTTGTCACAGGAAATTAAGTTTTATTTTAATTTTGCAAGTAGCTACAAGAACATTTAACCATATTGCCGTTTCATTCATTTTCTTCTTTATGCTGCATATCTTGTTCTCTCTATTTGTTTCTCACTCATACACTAGTGCTTAGATATATGGGATAACTTTGTCTGTTTGAAAAATTCTTCATATTTTACTGCAGTTTTTAGTGGTTGTAAGATTTAGGATTTCACGTCCCTAGATCTCTAAAATCAGCTAATCGGTACGTGATGTTCCACTAAGTTCTAATGCTAACAGTAGTATTTCTTTGCAATTGATTCATACAACTCTAATCTAATAATCTAATCATGTTCACTGAGGCTTTAAGGTTAAACTTTAAAAAACACAAAATAAATGGTCCATTTAGGACCCACGGGAATGGTGTTAAGCTGAGGCAGGGGAGGTTTAGGCTGGACATCAGGAAGAGGTTCTTCACCAAGAGGGTGGTCACACACTGGAACAGGCTCCCCATGGAAGTAGTCACCGCACCAAGCCTGTCTGACTTTAAGAAGCGATTGGACTGTGCACTTAGTCACATGGTCTAAACATTTGGGTAGACCTGTGCAGTGCCAGGAGTTGGACTTGATGATCCTTATGAGTCCCTTTCAACTTGGGATATGCTATGATTCTATGACTCTATGCTTTTGCAAATAGTCACATTTTAGAATTTATTGCTGCTTCAAAATACTGTATTTGAATGTATTTCCTCAACTCCTCAACCACTGCCATGTTTCACCTCATAGAGAATTAGGAGGTATTCCAGATGGGCCTGAAGGAACTGAGCAGCACAATGGAGAGGGAAAAACAAAAAAAATCATATTTGGATTTAACCTTCTGCATACCTTCCTTTTTCAGACATGCTGGTGAGCTTTCAATTTGAAAATAAATTCTTGGATCATAGCTCACAGTGAAAATAAAGATGAAAGAGCTTTTAAGATGATCACCACTGTTCTTCTGATAACTGAATTTTCTGTGTTTTCTCATAATTCAGCCATAACACAGTATCCTAGAGTTGTATTTTCTAAGCTGGGACTTCTCTGTTTTTGTTTTCTATATTGCCAAAACACTCCTTTTATTTTATTTTTTCTTTTACATTTATACTGCAAACTCTTTTTCAAATTATGTCAAAACATCTGTAAAAATCAGATTTTTGTTTTTGTTTTCTGTTCAGAAATTGTATTCAAGGGGTTAGTTTTGAATATCCAAGCTTTCAAACTTGCAGATTAAGGGGCTTGAACATCTTTCCTCTGGAACATTAGTTATACTCTACTTTTAGGATGCTGAACTAGACATGGATTATTTATATATATATATATATATATATATAAATATATAATTCAGAAAATCCTACTTTATAGTTGCCTAAAGAGATATTCATACTAAAACTTTGGACAGAACTGAACATTTTTTGTGTTTCAATATAGCTTCAGTAGGATTAAATAAAGCAATACATTCATTTGGTCATAATAAATTCCGAAGAGTTTGGCTGCTGTTCACTAAATACCAATGGTTTCTTATTTCTCCACAAGCAAAACCTACTTATGGAAAAAAAGAAACTACATAATTGGCAGCTTCCTACTAAATTCAATCATGTTTGAGGATAGTTTCCATTTTTCAGTTTACAGAAACAGTTTTTTTTAACCTACAGAATATTGAAGAATATACTGTAAATTAAAGAATTATGTTTCTCTCTGTAACCTAACTGCACAGTGATCAACTGTGAACATAATTATTGTGTAGCTGAGTCCTTGAATGATGTGTGAAGAATACAGATTCAATCCTTCAAGGAAAAGAAGAGTTTTTAGTGTTCTTCAGTAACATCTTTTGCTTGGTACAGGTTTTTATGAAGAATAGCAAAAGAATTAATTGATTAAAAATGTTTTTAAGGACTTGTTCAGAACAACTATTTAATCTAAGTTTATAGGGTCATACTGGGGTGAACAGTATGACCAGTAGTGTAGACATTATTTCAGGAAGTCATAGACGAGAGTCTTACTATTCCAATTCAAAAACTGAAGAAGGACTGAAAGTATCAGAGAAAGTCTTCTTTTAACTGAGATGTATGGGACAAGAAAGTTTAATTTGAACTACAGGTGAAATAGAAGTCCTTTGGAGATGAACTGGGGTCTGCCAAGAAGAACAATTGTGCTAATGCCCCTCAGATTTATGAAGACAGTTCTGTTTTCACCATTTGCTGCTAATCATAGCAGATAGCACAATACATTTCCTGGAAGATTGTGGATGGAAGTACCACAGAAGGAAGGAGAAGGGCAAAGACGATAATAAGAATAAGCAGTCTTAGAGGAGTAGCATGTAGTGTCATTTGGAATGAGAACCAAATGAGAACCCCAAGGTTAAATAAGTGTTCAGAAGAATAGATTGTTAAGGACTCCAGATGGGAAAAGAGACTCATATTTGAGCTGAGTTTCAATTCTTCCTGCTGAAGGTAAATGATCCCAGAGCGGTTTCTTTTTAACAAATCCTACCAGGGAAAATTCCACAGTGTATAAGTAATTAAATCCTAATTGAGCCAGCAGCTGATTCTAAAACTTGGGATTAGGCTTCAGTCCCTTTTGTTCTCGGTTCCTGGTATTAACCCATGAAGAGTTAATTAGGTGAACAAAATGGAGCAATTTTTGGCAGTGAGGGTAGAACTGACACTCCTCTTTGGTGGTTAGAGGGATCCCCTGGGATGTGAAGACCCAGATTTTAATGCTTGCTTCAGGTAGTCTGGGCACATGAGTCATATACCCCTGGTAAGTTTCCTGGTCTCTCAAAGTATTATTCATCTTATATAATTTTAGCCATATAAAAGCAGGGCGTCTAGTCTGAATTACTGACTACAGAGGAAAGCTAGATGGCTAACTAAGAATAAATGCCTAACTTTGAGACAGCAAAAGTCAGGTGAGGTGAATATCTCCCTAAACTACTAATTATTTTAATGTCTGTGGTTTTGACCAGAAGTTCCATCCTAGATCTAAGAATTGTCCTCATGAAAATAAACAAGTTTCCTTAAAATACTTCGTATTGAACAAATCAACATTTTACACCTGGAAAATATTATATTGACACATTTCTGAATAGCTTCTGTGCTCTAAGGAATGGTTTACAGCTTAAAAATGTGTAAGTGGGAAGATGAAAGCTCAGGAGCAGCAGTGAAAAATGAGGTAACAATGGCTGAAGAAGTTGTGTAAATTATCAGGTATACATCCAGTACATACTACCAGTTACTGACATAGCCCCTCACTTCTTCCCACGCTGTCTAATTTTAGCTTCTCTCTCAGTAAATGCTTGAGATTTCTAAGACTTATATTTCTTCACAAAGTCCAGTATGCCTCAGGGCTGATTATTTGGGTGGTTATTCATTGCATTCAGAGCATCTGGAACACCAGTGGACCTCTGTTATTTCTTGGGTGTAGAAGAAAGGGTAGACAAGATCCTGTGAATGATCAGCTTTCTCAGATATCATAAATCCCGCTTCAAACCCATGCTGTCACCTTTTCAAATGAAGATGAGTCACAGGCCTTTTCACCATCTCATAACCAAAATAATGTCTAGAGGGTACTGATCAAATTACAGTTAGGTATCAAACTTTACCTTTTACCTTTATATTACTAATTCTGTTAAAAACAAATAAACAAACAAACAAATATACAGATGCAGATTTCCATACAAATCGCTTGGATTTTTTTTTTCAGCAGGGTACAGTATAAAGAATGTGGAAATAATAGGTCCAGAAATATGGATCTTTGCCATCAACTTGGATTTTAATACTGCAAACTTACGTTTATGTAAAGAAAAGACTTCCAGGGATGGTGACTCCACCACCTCCCTGGGCAGCCTGTTCCAGTGCCTAACAGCCCTTTCAGTAAAGAAGTTCTTCCTAACGTCTAACCTAAAAATCCCATGGCGCAACTTAAGCCCATTCCCCCTCGTCCTGTCACCAGGCACGTGGGAGAACAGACCAACCCCCACCTCGCTACAGCCTCCTTTGAGGTATCTGTAGAGAGCTATAAGATCGCCCCTGAGCCTCCTCTTCTCCAGGCTGAACAAGCCCAGCTCCTTCAGCCGCTCCTCATAGGACTTGTTCTCCAGGCCCCTCACCAGCTTCGTCGCCCTTCTCTGGACTCGCTCAAGCACCTCGATGTCCTTCTTGTAGCAAGGGGCCCAAAACTGAACACAATACTCGAGGTGTGGCCTCACCAGAGCCGAGTACAGGGGGACAATCACCTCCCTAGCCCTGCTGGTCACACTGTTTCTGATACAAGCCAGGATGCCGTTGGCCTTCTTGGCCACCTGGGCACACTGCTGGCTCATATTCAGCCGACTGTCCACCATCACTCGCAGGTCCTTCTCTGCCTGGCAGTTCTCCAACCACTCATCTCCCAGCCTGTAGCTCTGCTTGGGGTTATTGCGCCCCAGGTTGAGGACCCGGCACTTGGCCTTGTTGAACTTCATGTAGTTGACCTCAGCCCATCGGTGCAGCCTATCCAGATCCTCCTGCAGAGCCTTCCTACCCTCGAGCAGATCGACACACGCACCTAACTTGGTGTCATCTGAAAACTTACTGAGGATGCACTCAATGCCCTCATCCAGATCATTGATGAAGATATTAAAGAGGACCGGCCCCAGCACCGAGCCCTGGGGGAAGCCACTAGTGACTGGCCTCCAACTGGACTTGACTCCATTCACCACAACTCTTTGGGACCAGCTATCCAGCCAGTTTCTAACCCAACGAAGCGTGCGCCAGTCCAAGCCAAGAGCAGCCAGTTTCTTGAGGAGAATGCTGTGGGAGACGGTGTCAAAAGCCTTGCTGAAGTCAAGGTAGACCACATCCACAGCCTTTCCCTCATCCACCCAGCGCGTCACTTTGTCATAGAAGGAGATCAGGTTCGTCAAGCAGGATCTGCCTTCCATAAACCCATGCTGACTGGGCATGATCGCCTGCTTGCCCTTCAAGTGCCGCCTGATGACTCTCAAGAGGATCTGCTCCATGAGCTTCCCTGGCACTGAGGTCAAACTGACAGGCCTATAGTTCCCCCGGTCTGCCCTCCGGCCCTTCTTGTAGAGGGTGTCACATTTGCTAGCCGCCAGTCAGCTGGGACCTCCCCCAATAGCCAGGACTGCTGATAAATGATGGATAGGGGCTTGGCCAGCTGCTCTGCCAGTTCTCTCAGTACCCTTGGGTGGATCCCATCCGGCCCCATCGACTTGCGCACATCCAAGTGCCGTAGCAGGTCACCAACCAGTTCTTCATGGATGGTGAGGGCCACATCCTGCTCCCCATCCCCTTCCACCAGCTCAGGGTACTGGGTATCCAGAGAACAACTGGTATTGCTGCTAAAGACTGAGGCAAAGAAGGCATTGAGCACCTCCGCCTTTTCCTCATCTCTTGTAACTAAGTTTCCCCCTGCATCCAGTAAAGGATGGAGATTCTCCTTAGTCCTCCTTTTTGTGTTGAGTTCAAATCATTAAAGTATTTAATTCCTGTTGCTGGAATATAATTACTTTCAGTCAGAGTCTAAAGTGCTCTTCTGGGAACTTTGTCAAATATCTGTCAATATTTGTAAATGACTTAGGAAATCTCTCCAAAAGATAGTGAGCATTTTCAAGCATTACCACGCATGTTTCTTGCAGTGTCCAGGAGGAGCCTTCACACCCAATATGCGGACAACCAAAGAGTTTCCAGATGATGTTGTGACCTTCATCAGGAATCACCCTTTGATGTTTAATCCTATTTACCCAATACACAAGAGGCCATTAATCATCCGAATAGGAACGGACTACAAGTATACAAAGATTGCTGTGGACCGAGTGAATGCAGCAGATGGAAGATACCATGTCTTGTTTCTTGGCACAGGTAAGACAAAATTAACAATTTCCTCCATTGCATTCTAATTTACAGTCAACTCCAGTCTGTACAACTGATAGCTTCCAGAAATGTTTGCTTAAATGTATTTACTAATTACTAAAATGTCTAGAGAAAGCCACATTTTTTGTTTACTTTACATTTTTGTATTTTCTATGGATCTTAATTATGTGCAAGAGATAGAATGCATCAACATGAATTTTATTGGAGATACAAATCAACATTAGTGTATTTTGTGTTTGATCTAAATTTGAAGATGTTTCATCATCAATGTGATTCCATATTATAATGTGATGCTCTCTAACATGTAAAAATACCAAAATCTGGACTTGAATTGTTTTGTATGCTGCCATCACCACAACTTAATATATGCTATGTAACCTACTTCTGAAGAAAAAGACAATGTGAACAAGATGTTACAAATGCAGAAATAACAGCTTTCAAAACAAAACAAAAGTAAAAAATATATTTTTAGTTGCATTGAATTTGAATCTGACGCTATGCTGCTGAACTCTACTGGGAGGAGGTTGAGTGATTCTTGTACTGATCAAATTTGATTTTTTAAAAAATATTCAGATCTGAATCACATTCCCCTGACTGAAGTGGACAAGCAGAGTGGTAGTCTGTCTAGACCCTAGGATTCATTCACATGTGAAACTCCCACTGGCTAACAGGGCATTATAGGCTGATAGGCACAAAGGCTCTTTTTTACTACAGATGGTTTCAAGTAGAACAAAGAAGAAAAAGAACTCCAGGAGAACAAATATATCTCTGAGCATCAGAAAATAATCATGGAGGTGGCTTGCATTGCTTTTATGGTTCACATATTGTTGGGATCTTGGCTGTTTTTTCCTTGTAGAATAACTATGTCTGCCAGCAAACTCACATGGAGCTGGAATAACCAACCTGATAAAATAGATTTAGGAAGCTAGTGCTGAATAAAATAAAATAAAATAAAACCTTTCAGGAATTTCAGGCTTCTGTAGGAAGACTGTTGTGGGATTAAAATGAAGTCTCTTCACTCTTAGAAAAACCTCCCCAGCTATCAACAGGGTGCCCTTGGGTCAAAAGAGGACAAATGTATACTGTATTAGCAAAAGAATATCCAGCCAGCAGGTTGCTCAAAGGGATTCTTCCCCTCAATTTGGCTCCTATCAGAAGTACCATGTCCACTTGTGGGCTCTCTGGTACAAAGAAAACATTGACACAAAATGAATTGAGATGGACTGTGATACATTGAGAGAACTGGATTTATTCACAGAAAGATAAGGGGAAACCTTATGTGCAATTATTTAATGGAAGTGATTCATTAAGAAGATTAGGAAGATAATTCATGGGAAAAGACAGAGGCAGACTCTTCTCAAGGTCCTCAGTGTCAGGATGAGAGGCAATGTACATGAGCTGTAACATAGGGCATAGTAATTAGATATAAAAAAAAAATTCAGCATCAGGGTGGTCAAACATTGTAATATGGTCTAGAGAGGCTGTGAATTATGTCTTCAGAGATTCAAAGGATTCACAACCCAACTAGACATGTCTCAAAGCTCTAATTGGACCTGTTTCAAGTGGGGTTATTAGACTGGATGACTTCTAAAGGCCCCTTCCAGCCTGCAGGATTCTATCATTTGATTAAAAGAAGAGAACAAAAACAGTTGGCTCACATTCTTATGTCACACCTTTATCATTTAATGTATAGTGAACGCTTAGAATATTATAAGGCATGGTTAGGAGAGAAAAAGGTCTAAGTAGTGAATTACAGTAGAAATTTCATCAGATTTTCTTCTGGGCATTTTAGTTTTCTTGGTAGGTAATTGCTAAATGAGTTTTAAGGCATTCCTAAAAATTTCTTTGATCCCATTTGCAAAGTCATTGGAAACTACCAAATTATGTCATTAGGTCAGGACTTTCTTCTTGTATTTCCCCCTCCCTAACATGTAGCCATATTTTCATTTTCTGTAATTAACGCAGCTACAGTTCTCAGCTTTGGGGCCCCTTAGGGTCATATTCCTTTTTTCCTTCAGAACAAAGAAAAATGATTTTTGTACACTGCAGTAGAAATATCGGGAGCATTAATAGATATTGTTACTATAGATATTGTTATACAACTCCACAAGAACTCTGTTCTAGTAGAAGAGGTTTGTTTGGCTGTCTGTTAGCTTTATTCCTTGCCAAAGCACTATATTTAACCATAGAAATAGCTTGGCAGGCTAAAACAGATCTTTCAAATGTACGTTTTCGGTATTTTTTATATAGTTGTGCCATTGTTTTAAAATGTTCTATAAACAACTGATTATAATTGGAGTAAAATCCCACTAAAGATTAGAGGAAAAGATAAAACATACAAGTTTCCAGCCAATGGAGGATTCTTAATGTAGTAGTGTTAGTTAATACTGGAAATGCATAGAAAATACTAAATGTCAATGAAAATACACATTTAGCATCTCAGTAACTCTGCAAGAAATAAATACAAGCCATTCCTATTTATATTTCAATGAGCTGCTGACTGTTCTTAAGTGACCAGTGTGGCCTCACATATGTACCTGTGACTCACTTAAAATATTAACATACCTCAAATTGTAGTTATGTTTTGTTAAGCCTCTTCTGTATATCAGCACAGGGTCCACTTTGGAAAAATATGCAACCTGCAGCTCTTGATCTTTTATTTGCATTGTTTTTAACTTCTGCAGTACACTGGAGACAAGGATTATTGTCTGCTTTCTAGTGAGTTGCCGGGGTAGATATTAGTCTTCCTGAGTAGGAGACCTGGCTCCTTGAGACATTAATAGCTTCCAAGATCTTCCTCAAAAGAAACTGGTGCAATAAAAGTTACTGAGTTTCTCAGCACTTAAATAAAAGTGATCAAGTTCCAGCCACTGAGAGGAGTCTTCTTTATTCTCTGCTTTCTGTGATACTCAGGAGGATTTGATAGAGATATTAACTGTCAAAAGGAATGCAGAGGGGATTTGCTTTGGTGTCAGTTCATCCCAGCAAAATGCAAAAACCACATTGTATAGGAGAATTTCATGTGATAATTTCCTTGGGAGCCTGGAGCCCCACAGCCAGAGACAATGGGACTTGACACCTGGTGACAATTACACTCAGCTTGGATGATGAGTTACTGCTGCTGAACTGAGATGTTGCCAGCCATGTCTGTCACTGTCAGTGACCTGTCTCATGCTTGAAATTGGAGTGTTTTATGTCTTGCCAGATGCAGAGCACACAAAATGTTTAGCTTTTCCTCTTTTCCTCCTCTATAGCCTCAGTAATAAATCAGTTCCTGAACGTGAGTGAGAAATAACAGAACAGAAAGCCGAAAGAACCCCAGTGGTTTTCATCATGTAGCTATGGCTTGGGAGGGTACAGGCAGCTGTATTACTTTTTCACATTAATATGAACTAAATGTAGTGTTTCCTTTGTGCTCCCAGACAGAAGTGTTGAGCTTACAGAGGCTGGTCCATGCCGAGACTTAATACATTTATTTCTCTCTCTCTCTCTCTCTCTCTCTCTCTCTCTCTCTCTTTCTTATGTAGCTAATCCCACAGACAGATATTGTTATCGCAGCATTCCACATGCTTTTCAAATTATAACAATCTCCTATTTTCCTTGTGCTTTTCAACCTGAAGACTCCCAAAGCACTTAACAAAACTTGCCACCCAAAACAGTCTCTACACTGTCCTCTGAGTTTATTTAGAGTAAGAAAGAGCAAATCCTTAAAGTAGATGGCAGTGCTACAAGAGAAGAGTGTTGTGTACCTTGTCTTCACAAACAGAAACCAGTGGGATAATTTACTTGGATATAATATAATCACTTATTCACATATTTGACAAGGGTAATGCTGATAATGCTTTTTCCCTATGGGATGAGTAATAACATGTTCAGTTAGAGTTCTGCTTCAGTTATCCCTTTTCTGTGGTAGTCCAGGATTCAGTCTTGAAGTTTTTCATTCACCCTAGTATTTCACAGTCAGTACTTTAGCCAGTTCACTTATTTGTTAAGAACCCTATACAATACAATATTTTCCTAGTTTATCCTTTGGTAGATTGATTTCCATTTGAGTTTTAAGAACAGCCATAAACCAGCATGAGGACATTTTTCTGAGATTAATATTTATTTTTTTAGCATGCCACCTACTGTTTGCAGTACGAAAGCATTCAGTCAAAGTACATGCAGATTACACGACCAAAAGATTGTGCTTTTCTTTCTTTTTATTGCTCATATATTATGGAAATATTTAAATGGCTGGGTCAAACTTGAGTACATTAAACAGCTACAGGCAACACTAGGATTTTTTTCATCTCTTTACTATCAAGATAGGATATGTTTTTGTGTAAAGAGATCTAAGTGACTGCCATGAAAAGGCACTTCAGATTTCACTGTGGCTTATTTAAATGATTAATGTGATGCATCTGATGTGGCATGACGTTGATCAATGTTTCTTATTATCTTTTCTTCTCTGATGCAACACTTGTTTTCAAAGTCTGGAACAGTAAGTGCTTTCAGAGCATAAGGTTGTAATATAGTCTTAAAGATGTGAATTAATCCCAACAATACTTGTTTCTGTGGTGTTACACTAGGGATGTCTTTTTGGAAAACCTACCCTTGCTGACAACAGTAGCCTCCAGTAACACAAGAGACAAAATATAATGAGCCACAGATTCTAACAGAGAGAGATAGTGTGGTCAGAAGAGCAAGCTTGCCTCCCACAGATGTGGTGGCTACAGCTTCATGTCTGTGAGCTTGGGAAGATGGTGTTGCACAACTGTGACACAACAGGCATCAGACAGTTTCCTTCCTCCTCTTGCTCACACTGGACAGGTAATTCAAAACCTTTTAGAAACCAACTCATCCAAAGCTTTCTCACAGCCTCTTAAGAAGATATGTAAAAGTTTTCCTACGCCTGTTTGTTTTCCTTGGCTATTTTTTGTTCAAACAAGTTCACAGTGTTTCCAGAAGTTTGACCAAGCTGGGCCTGTGTGGAAATTTTGCCTTTGAGTGTGGCTTGTACCTGCCTTTTTGTTCTCTGATGCATCTTGAAATGACTTTACCAAGTTTCACAGCAACACTCAGAGCTGGAAAAATATTAACAGCCATACAACAGATGAGTGAACTAAGGTGGAGGTTAGGTGGCTGAGGTGAGAGCCCAGATTTACATAAAACACCAAAGGACTACAGAGACTGCAGAGACCTGGCTCTCAGGCCTCACTGCTGACCTACCACCATCTCAGGTGCTTTGCTGAGCCTGAACATTTTCTCAGAGAGATTTCAAGCATTCTGCAAATTCTTTTCTTCCTTTTTTTTTTTTTAAAAAAAAATATATATATTTGTCTATGTCAGGTTCAACTCAGATTAGAGACCAAAAATAATTAATCTGCCAGCAGGCTGACAAGTACAACATGGCGAAAATTTTACAAAGGGTCTCCCACAGTGTCTGACACACCGGAGAGCTGAGTTACCACAGGAGGCCTCTCCGTGAAACTCCTTGCAGAGTAGCAGTTGATGTCCATTGCAGTCAGTATTTTATGATGTGGAAAAGTCAGGTTTTTTTGATTTGCTGCTCATTTTGTGCACGTAATGTGGCTCAGAGGTAGATAGGTCCTGTCTCTCTTTTATGCTCACAATACTGATAACTGTAGTGTTTACCTAGATCTATGGGAAAAAAAGCTAGTAGGAATTCAGAGAATGAGATTTAAACTCAGACCTACAGATTCAGCTTCTGGAATGTAGATTCCAGCCAAACACCTGCATATTTTTCATCACTGATCATTAAGCTTTGCCTTTTCTATTGCCCATGGTCAGTCATACCAGTAATTGGTGCCAGACCAGTAATTGGTGGTGTAACCAAGTATAGCCAAGTATAGTTTCACTAGTTTCAGCCTAGAATTATGCCCCGTGTTTCAAGGGAGTTTATTTTATTTTATTTTATTTTATTTTATTTTATTTTATTTTATTT
>CM021731.1:11071410-11091704 GCA_011075105.1 Heteronetta atricapilla
TTTATTTTATTTTATTTTATTTTATTTTATTTTATTTTATTTTATTTTATTTTATTATTGTTCTTCTTGTTGTTATTAATATTTATTTGTCTCTCCTTCCTTTGTTGGACGCTCCTTCCTTCTCCATTTATTTTCCATTCTGCATACTCTGTACTCCATCTTTTAGCCTATGGGATATCAACATTTTCCTGCTTTAACGTTCCCTCTTTCTTAGTCTTCTCAGAGGGAATGTGACCTCAGCGACATAGTCTTCCACATTGAGCTGGGAGACTACAGTTGTTCAAGCAGGTTTGAGACAGAAAATCAGTCATTATGAGTTGCCCTTGTCAGCTTGCTGTCCCCTCAAAGGGGATTCCTTCTCAGCTGCTAGTCTGCCCTCCACTCCCAGCTGCTGGGATGAAGTGGGGCTGCAAACAGTTCCTGGTGAAAAGTCAGGGCAGCGGTGACTGTCACTGCACCTGGGATGCAGTAGCAACTCACTAGTTGTGAGTTGATTTTTATTTTTTTTTTTACATGACTGTGTGAAATCACAGCAATGTAGAATTGCTTTCAAGTAGATTTCTGGAAATAAAAAGCAAATAGAGAAGGGAATTACCACATTCACTTTTACGATTTTTACAGAATTTACTTATAATTTCATATTGTGACTTAAATGTGGGAAAAAAAAAAAAAAAGACATCGTTGTTTAATCTGTTGTGTCTGGCTCACAATACAGAAGATTATCTGCTGTGAAATACACTGGAAAACAGCTCAGGCAGTGCTATTTTGCATACATCTCCTGCAGTGCACAGTACCTCATCCTTTCCAGTCTTCCTTCTGACACAGGAATTTAGTTTGCAGCCTTGCCATTAAATGAAATAAGCAAATAAGATTTTCAACAACACTGAGATGTACCATAAGCTTTCTGACATAAACACATAGAAATGACTTGATATCAGCTACTGTGATTTTAATGGAGACCTCAGTTCTACTGAAAAAGGAATAAGAAAAGTTTTCTAGGCACAAATATTTGGTTTTCATTCATTTAAGAAAATACTGAGCAACAGCAGCAAAACCATTTTCAGAAGGGGTGGAGAATTATAACTACATGACCTATGAGCCATGCATTGTTATAATTATGTGTATATATATGTACAGACTATTGGAATTCCTAACTCTAAGTCGTTTTATTTAATGAATAACTTTCTGTTGCCTACTTTCCCTCACATTAACATTTATTCTAAATGTATTAAGTTTACTAATTGCTTTAAAACAATGGTGCATTCCTTTCTGCAAGGATCTGTCTTTAATGGTACAACACTGAGTCAAAGGGAATGGTAAAATAGTGAGTCAAAGGGAATGAATTCTAAGGTAAACAAATCAACTGTGTATTTTGCTGGGCTGTGACAAAAAGGTAGATATGAACCTAGTTTTCAAATGGGAAAGGTTATGAGGACACAAGGGCTTGGCGTCAGTCATTGTCAGTACTTTCTGTGACGACACCCTGGAAAAATCTCCCCTCAGGTTCTGATTTCACTTTGGGGCAATGTTTGAGGACTAAAGACAATTTAGGAATTTTAAATGTGTGGCATGTGCTAATGGATCATTGAAATAAACCGGTTCTTCTGTTCTTTGGAGGCTCAGCTTCACATTCCTTTGCAGGTAGGGTCATTGTCAACACGCTGCATACCCTGTAAGTCAGGGTCACAGGTAGTTGATACTTTGCAGGCAGCTGAAAAAAAAATAATAATAAAAAAAGGCTGCTATTCTTTCCTGCACTCTGATACAATATTTTAGATGATGTGTGGTGTGGTTTAAGGTTAGGTAGAGGATATTGATAAAGGGTGTAAAGAGGCAGAGGTGCACTTAAACCTTGTAAACTTGTGTGGGGATTATTCCCTTTAGCAGGAACAGAAATACACACATTTATGCATGCACATGCTTCTCCTTAGCTGTAGCAAGGGATGCATCTGCAGCAGTTTAAAACTTTGGTGTGTCTTGGCAGTTAGTAAATCTCTATCAGGTTCTCATAGCTTCGCTAATACTGGTACCCAGTCTAGACCACAGCTGTGCTATCACAAGTTTTAGTTTTGGTAGTTTCTTCAGAAGGAACTAGTTTATCATGTCATTGTCTAATGAAAATAAATGTTTGCCATAGAAAATTATCATCAAAAATTCATGCCTAATGTGCCCTGTGCATGCACAATTGATAGCTACACATATTTAAATCTTCTCAGCTTTCAATTCCTCTTTTCCTTTTTTTTTTTTAAATGACAAAATACTGCAATGTTCTGTGCAAGTGGGGTCAGGTTATTACATGTCAATATTCTGGCCATAAACCTTAATTTTTAAAATAAAATGTGTGGTTATTTGCTAGCTTCCTCCAGGGAAATAAGAAGATGTAAGTTATTTACTGCAACCAACTTGCCCCACAACTCCAGCTATGGAATTTAGTCAATGACCTTAAAAGCAAAAGCAAAATTACACTTTTTCAGTTTATGTAGTCAACATCATGGATTGTCAAACAGGAAGCTGAGATTTCATTTCACAAATTCATAAAAATACACATAGATACTTAAATATATTGTGCTGTGCTAGTGTTTTACTAACCACACAAGTCTATGTTGCTCATAAAATTTTTGAAGGCCAAACACAATCTATACCATGTGTTTTCATTCCTCAGAATCAATATTGAGTAAATAAATTTATTGTACTCAGACTAAATTCCAGACCTTTCAGACAAGAGGATTTTTTTTCTGTTGTACTTCTTCTCAGTAAAAATACCACATGCCTGTTCTTACGGTTCTTCACAGTCTGCCTTGTCTGCCACATCAGAAATCCTTTAGTGGATTAGAATCCTCAGCTTCTAAGAGCCTCCACAGAATGACCCTCCATCCCATTTCCACATAGATCCACTAAATCACTGATTGTCTCACTCATAACATCTACTTGTAGAAACATCACCATTGCCCCATTTTGCTTCTTATCTACTCCTTCAACCTGAATGGATTTGAGGGTTTGAAACTGTATTTTGACAAGGCACTATAAAAGAGTCGCTACCGTATTATCGCCTTGAATTTTCTTTTTTTTTTTCCACATGGACCAAAACAATAACTCCTACTAATATATAAATAATTTAAGTATTGTTTGACTTTCTTTGGGAAAAAAAAAAATCATTTTATTATTTTTAGAAAGAGATTGAGTTATTCTTTGGAATATTTACCTCTCTTGACATTAGTTGTCATTACATCTTATTACTGAATATGAATGTACTTCAATTACACAGTAGCTATTGATAGTGCTGTGTTTTTACTGCAAGGTCATTAGGATAGATACTGCCTCTATCTGTGTGTCCGTAGAACTGTTTGTACAATAGTTACTGATTTTGAATGAACTTCTGTGGTAGAATGGTAACAATAATGGAACTTTCTCCAATCTTACTATGACTTCTTCAAATTCTTCTATGAAAATATTACTACATACAGTCATGTCTGAGTTATCCACAATCTGTGACTTCTGAAGGAATCATCTCATATTTTCATCTTGTGTTTTCTCACCCCAAACACATGAAATTAATGAACATCTTTTCACATCTTACTCTATGTTATAGCGTTTACTTTGATGGTTTCTTTTCATACCTGATAATGTTTAATGTTTTCTTTCTCTCTCTCTGTCACGTGGTTTGACTTTGTCTCATCTTTTCCAGACCAAGGAACTGTACAAAAGGTTGTTGTCTTACCCACCAACTTCTCTGCAAGTGGAGAACTCATTTTAGAAGAGCTGGAGGTTTTTCAGGTTTGTCTTTCTCCTGCATACGCATTTTCCAATGTGTATGTTCGCACAAACTCTTTGTTCTGATAGGCTTTGGCAAAGGGCAACTATGACTTGATAAAAGATCAAACAAATTGTGCATACTGTCAACTTGATACCCACCGAAAGTACAATATAAAATGTCAACTGTTATGAAGACTGTAGTTAGGCTTAAATCTTTTCCTTTTTTGTTTTTTTCCCTGTTGTTTCTCTCTCTCTCCTTTTTTTAAAAAGTTGCCATAATAGATAGAAGGATTTTTATAATAACATTGTATATTGCAATAATATCGTAGTGGCTGCCTGAAGGCAACTTTTATCATTTGTATCACATACTGAGACTGTCACTATTTACAGAGGGAATATAAGATTTTTATACTTTGATTATCTGTTAATCTTCCGGATTCCAGGCTGTAGAATTAAAGCAAACTCGTGTTGGTTTTGCTCCCATTCTTCAAATCCTTTAGAATAACAAGCTTAACACAACATAACCAAAAAGAAACACAAACAACTACAGGGAAAAATAAGGGAATAATATTGATCAGTCTGGTATGTTGCAGCTTGTAATAACCTAAAGAAAATGTTCACCATCTTCAATCTGAAGAATCCTTTTCAAATTTTTGAATGGGCTGTTCTTTAAAATAAGTAGTCTTAGGGCAAATGGTAATTATGCAGCTACAAACTTAGTTAAGGGTTTTGTCATTGCCTTTCTCTGTTTCACTGAGGAGAAACAAAAATGAAAATGTATTATTTTTATCTAGACTGACAGTAAAAACAATTTATCCAAAAAAAATGAAATACTTTCTGTGTCAATCCCCCCAAATGGTATAATTAGCACTCCTAGCGTTTTGCTGAATATTTCCCCTTGATAAATATACATGTGAGTAGCATTACTTAGAGTACCATTTGCCCAAGTATTTATTCCATTTACAGAAAGCAGATTGTTGGGGTGGGAGGAATCCTGACCCTAAGCCTCACTTCTGGGGCTCTAAGCACAGACCTTTTTGTCCTGAGCCTACAAAATCAGAAAATCATAATTTCTGCCACTGCAGTCTGTGTGGGCACTGGGGCAGTGTTGAGTCTTTTGATGAGTCTTACAAAGAGAGGGGGAATGAGATCACCAGATATGTGCTAGTAAATATCGAGAGTAAGCAAAGCACAGATTCCTTTCCAGAGCAAGAAAAGGAGAATGTGGCATCAGATCCAATGTTGCATTGGAACTTGAGTCTCCAGACACTGCAGTCATAAAATACTGACTGCAGCTCTAAAATACCTTTGCCAATTCACATGATTCACAGCCAGTTTTTTTAGTCCTGGCCTCCCCTCTATGCTTGTAGTCCACTCCTATTAATCCAGGCCCACCGTTATGGCTTTCCTGTCTGACTGAGCAATTGCTAAATCTTAAAAAAATGCTGAACGTTTTTATTACTATCATTTTTATTACTTGTTTGGATGATAATAATGAATTGCTTCACTTGCTTAAGGCAATGAATGTGATAATTCCAGCTCTTTAAGGTTTGGTTTGGACACAGACAATAAATGACTCCAGTGATGACACACAGTAGTATACAGCACTGTTTCTGTGAACAAAACATTGAATAACACACATGCCATTTTTAATATTCTAGTCATTGATAATCTGAAAGAATGTGTTGGCTGGCAACCAAACTCTATGTGCTGTAGATAATATTTAGGAGAAATGTGACATTCTTATCTGAATCGTGATCAATATGCATGAGCTATAGTATGATTTTTCCATATCATCATTTTCAAAGGACATTTTATGTATTTATTTACTTATTTATTTATAAATTGCAAAGTCAGAGTAATGGCTTCAGAGCACATTACTTCTATATCATTGAAATAACACAAATGCAGGTGAATTAGACTTGTACAAAAAATCACCTATACACATGATGAATAATAATGCTATTTATTTCAACTAGTACCTTTACTGATACATTCATTGTATTTATATATATATTTTTAGTTCTGAAATAGCAAAAAAGTAGTATGAGTGTTTGTGTTTTGTTTTTTTTCTTTGTTTTCCAAAATGTGGAAAGTTATAATTTTATTAGATACAACTTTGTCTTTATTGAACTTTAAATATAAATGTTGGGAGAGTATTAACAAGTTAGTCTTTGTAAAAGTGGTTTGTGATTTTGTCTTTCAGAGTAATTCTCCTATAACAACGATGAAGATCTCATCTAAAAAGGTAAAGAGAAGTGGGATGCTTATTTAATGCTTAATAGAGAAACAAATTGACTTAAAGATGTTAATCAGTTCAGTTGTAATGTATCATAGTGTTGTGGTTTAACCCGGCCGGCAGCTAAACACCACACAGCCGTTCGCTCACCCTCCCCCCTCCCTCTCTGGGATGGGGGCAGACAAATGGGAAAGTGAAGCCTGTGGGCTGAGATAAAGACAGTTTATTAAGATAGAAAATAATAATAACAATAATAATATGTACAAATAAGTGATGCACAATTGCTCACCATGGGCTGACCGATGCCCAGCCCAACCCCAAGCAGCCAGCCCCCCACCCCGGCTAGCCACCCCTATGTATTGTTCATGACGTCAGATGGTATGGAATACCCCTTTGGCCAGTTGGGGTCAGCTGTCCTGGGTCTGTCCCCTCCCAGCTCTTGCTGCCCCCCCAACCTGCCCGCTGGCAGGACAGAGAGAGAAGCTGAAAAGTCCTTGTCTTAGTGTAAGCATTGCTCTGCAGCAATTAAAACATCAGCATGTTATCAGCACTCTTCTCATCCTAATCCAAAACATAGCACCCTACCAGCTCCTAGGAGGAAAAATAACTCTGTCCTAACTGAAACCAGGACACACAGTAAATATAGACAGGAGATTTTCCCTAATTAATATGGAGAAATATGACCAAAACTTTCATGAGCTGTTTATCTGCCCCAGAGCCACTAGGATAAAATAATTTATATTAATAATTTGTCATTTATAATTCATTGAAAGTGTCAAAAAGAAAAAGCAAGTAAGGAAAAAAAAGTAGTACTAAAAGATGAAATTTGCCCTCCATTTTTTTTACATAGGTCTTAAATAATACTTTTCCTTCTAAAGTCTGGCTTATGTGAAAAATGTAGTGTTAGGTCTATAGAGAAATTGTACATATCTATCTATTAGTAATAATGATGGCAATAGGAATGCTAAGAATAGTTGAGAAGATTTCTAATGAAATGTCAAACACCCAAACTTAAAATAAATATTTCACAATTTTGCAAATATGTTTCTCAATATTTCACAAACCTAAGAATTAAACACTATCCAAAATTCACTGAATTAAATTCAGTGCAGTTTGATAGTTTTATGACCAAAAGATCAAGAGTTACTAGTTTTTGTTTGTTTGTTTCTTGTTTTTAATATTAATGTTTATTTTAAGAATAATTGATGAATTGGTTCTGAGTAAAAGAGATACTTTGGCCCAGATTTGAGTTATGACCTATTCAACTTTGAATGTTCTTTGCAAAAGTTCTCATTTAATATAAAAGTTCTATTGGCTTATTTTTCCAGGTATCAAAGGCTATGAGAATTAGGTCCAAAACCTCAACATAATCTCTAGGATTTATGCCTTGGAAATGTATGAACTAGAGAACCCAATTAGTAACTCTGTATAATATTTATTAATGTGACTATATGCAGAAAAAATAATTAGGGAAAAGACCAATAGCCCTCACTCAATAAGAACCAAGTTCTAAAGTCTGAACAACATTAATTCAGCCTGCCTGCCCCAGAACGGAACAATAAAGTCCAAGAACGTTAACATTCTCTGGCGTTTCTAAATGTTTTGTAACAGGAAGGTGGAAGTGGTACTGTTCACCTGGGAAACTTCTATTTATTTAGGCTTTATGTATATTAGTGGCTTCTCTTGTGGTCTTGAGTTTATTCCAAAACTAATTCAAAGGCTTTTTGGTATGCGAGTTGAGTCTTGGGTGAAGCTCCTCCACATCTGAAATAAATCTTTCCATTTCATTCTACAGCAACAGCTGTATGTGAGCTCAGACGAAGGGGTCACCCAGGTATCTTTGCACCGCTGCCACATCTACGGGACTGCCTGTGCTGACTGCTGCCTAGCCCGAGATCCGTACTGTGCCTGGGATGGCAACTCTTGCTCCAGATTTTATCCCACAGGGAAAAGGTGAGCAGCCCTGTGAAATCTTCAAGGTTCCTATTCTGTAAGAGTAGGTTTATTGTGCTGCTGTGTAGCTTGGAGCCTTGCAATGTGATAGAGAAGTGAGATGTCGTTCCTTTCAGAAGCAAATACAAACAAAACATCTGTAGCTATCGTGCTTGGCATTGTTCATTACCTAGGAGCTTGCCTTGTTTGTCTTTTCATATTTAAAGTAATGGATGAAAAAAAAAAAGAAAAAAAAAGCTATTCATAATTATAAATATTAATCTTTACGTCTCACACACACAAAATCAGTGAAACATTTGTTCCCTTTATTTAAATTCAGTTGCTCACTATGGATGTAATTAAGATAGCATTAAATATATCAAGATATCTCTGAGGTTGTCAAAGGAATAGTGTTTTTTCTTTTTTTTCTTTTTATTTTTGTTCCCCACTTGTTCCTAAGTGAGAAGAAATATTTCCAGGGAAATTTTAGGCAAATGTGATTTCCATGTATTGCCTGCAATCTTGGAGATTTTTTTTTTTTTTTTTTTGACATGAGATTTATTAAAACAGACAGGGAAAGCAATTTCTCTTTAATTTACAACAGAGCTAATAGTCCATCTTGTAATTCTTATGCAAAACAGGAGCCTCTTTCCTCCTCCCTGGGGAAATATTTAATAGCAGGGGGCTGTAGTAAGCTTTTGTATTCCTAAGATTTCACTTCATGTACAAAGCTACAGAATATATAATGAAGTACTACTGCAGAAGAGACAGACCTTTCAATTACATGTCAGACCTTTGCCTAGTTTGTGTTCCTGTGCTCAGGACTGCAGATGTAGAAGTCCAGATGCTGGGGACATACTTTACTGTTACCTACATGGGGAAAGCTGGTAGACAGAAACAGGCAAAGCTTGGCTCTGCTCCAGTGACCCAACCATTTGATGACAATGGGATCCCTTGGGATTAAACATGATTGCTTATATCATTACAAACTTTTCTTGAATCATTCCTCATTTCACATAAAAAATGTAAAGTCCAACATGGTCATATAGCAGTAAAAGATATGGTACAATATCTGGGTTTTTACTGCTTTCACATATCATATTCAGCTTCGAGTCTGAGAAATGATTGTTTTCTTCCATGGAATAAGGGTCAGAAGACAAGGGTGGAAAGAAAAGGAAAATCTCCAAGTCACAGGTCACCTAACTCCTACACTGACATAGTCACTGAAAGATAATGAGCAGTCAGGTATACCCAGCCTGTACAGTTTCCAGTAGATTTCTTGCCATTTCTATATATACACCATGGTTATTTCCACTGGGGCTTGCTTCCATGATGACATTTTGTCTTCAGTTTGCTTTTTATATCAAATGAAAATAAACACCTAAAATTGTATGGGAAAAAAATATATGTATCTGTTTTTACTATTTGAAGCAAATGAGTGGTCCTGTTATTTAACAAGAGAGATTATGAAGAAGAAAACTTTGGTAATCAGAGCCAAATCCCATTGTCTAGACAGTATTATCTTTTTGCTAGACACATTTGCTCATTTGCTTCTTTTAACACTTCTGTCTCCCATGATTTACTGTGTTTTCTCATCCAAATTGATTTACCTCAAAACACCGGAGAGTATCTTTATTTTCTAAACACCACCATCTCAGCCATTTTTGGATAAATATCAGACTTAGAGTTTAGATTCTCAGAACTTCTTAATGTCACCATCACACAATACTGATGGAGTGGAGCATCTCAAGGTAGCACAGAAATCCTGAAATTCAGCGGAGAAATTCTCCATTCTTTCCTCTGACTCACATAAGCAGTTCACATGGGTTAAAATCCTAAGGCATAATATGAAATATCTTTGGTGTTTACCATCAAAAATATACTTGGAATGTCAGAAACTACTCCTTTGAAAGATCACCTTTCAAATGTTTCCTCTTAAAACAATCCAGTGAAAGATCAGGTGACAAAGGATTATAAGGATTGTCTCTCATTGTTTGTGCAGTTCATGGTATAATGTGACCAAAGAGGCATCACACTTCACCCAGCAATAGTGGAGATCCAGGGGATTTTCATGGTTTCTTATCTTATGAGTCATTACTGAACAGTTCAAAGCATGGCTGTTGCATACCCAAACTGCATCCCTTCACAACAAGATATTTTTTCACTGAACTTGATAAATATTGATCTAATTTACAGAATTTTCAGTAAATTAAATAATACATCTTAAGAATAAAAATTCAAGTTCTAGATTTTCATGCATTGAATTCTGTGAGCAGTGACCTCCTAGCGAAAGAGGACTAAAATTCCAGTATGCCCAATCCTAGTAAGCTCCTCAACTACTTAACTACATAATCATGATTTTGCATTTATCATTCAAATAACATAACAAAGCCCCATTTCAAAGTATTTTGAGACTTGGTGAGTTTGAATATATTTGGAAAGAAAGGAGGTCATGTGCCCTCATGTAAAGGACAGAACTGAATCTTAATTCTCCACCATTCTGGTTGAATACTTTAGTTACTCTGCTACCGTGGTGGCTAAAGGCACTGAAAATAAGGTGCCTGGCAAAATCAAGGAGGGAACGTCCTACCTTATGATTTTCTGCTGGTGCTTTAGATACGAGATCCGTGACTCCTCTACAACCCATTCTTACATGCCTGCCGTTTTGAAGACCTCTAGCCTCATTCAGGGTTTCTGCCTCTAAATGTTAGGTCTTGCATCACTAAACCTTTTATGCATTATCTCTAACTCTTCCATCTCTTTGCCTTCATTGCAAAACTACTTTACCAACCTAAAGTATGATTGCTTTATGAAATTCTTCAAAATAATTATTCACTTAAACAGTATCTTCTCTCTAGCATCCTTGGCAGCAGAAAAGTAATCTCAGAGTAGGTAATGAACTATCCCTGATACCTAATCTGGTTAAAAAAAAATAAAAATAAAAATAATTTTAAAAAGTTTATTTGTTGTGTACCTATTTTGGACTAACAGTTTGTGTTTATAAAATATTTCAGGAGGAGTCGCAGGCAAGATGTGAGACATGGAAACCCTCTGACTCAGTGCCGAGGTTTCAACCTGAAAGGTACTATAATTTAGAGATCCTCGTGCTATATAAAGAACATATGACTTTCCTTTATATGATTCATTACAGCTCATATTATCTGTGTGGTTTACTGGTAAAGCATAATTATTTTCCAAGCCTAAGTTTTTCCTTGCAATTACATGAAACCTGCACGTATGATAAAAAATGATGAACTATGACATACAAAGCTCAGCATACATGAAATGAGAAGCTGATAGTGTTGACTAAAAACAGGTATAGTGAATTTGAGGCCATATTATGTTTTGGGACACATCTTTCAGCAAACAGGAGGTTCTAGACCTACATTTTGAGTTACCATTATTCATTTCTTCCTTTATATGGAAAAACAAATTGCTTCAAATCTCTTTATAAAGCTCCGTATTTACAGCTGTGCAACTCTTTTGTCAGCCTGGCACAATGTGGATAGACAGTGGAGATGACCATCTGCCCTCATAGCTCTTCACTTTCTTCAGATTTCTAGTCACCAGCCAAATATGGCCAAAGTCATAGTCAGAATAGACACACATAAAAGAAGTTTAATCCTTTTTAACCGCTGTCTGAGCTAGGCAGTGGCAAACAATGCCATCAAACAACAGGCCTGTATTAGAAGATGATACTCCTTCCACCTCTGTTTCTGAGCTTGTGTTCAGTAAGTGTGTTCTCATCTGTTCCAGCTGGAGATGAAATAATAGATCTCACTCTGATTTTTTATTACATTTTTAACTGAATAAAAGAAGAATGCTTAAAGAGTTACATGTCAAATGTTCAGTCAATAATTCCACTTAAATACTTTTTTTTTGGGTCCCAGAAGAATCTCCTGGAAGAAAACAGACCACAGCAGTCAGACAGGCATAGAACCTTCAGGCCAAATGTGGCTAATTCTGCTCTAGCTGCCAACCCATAGCACCAGTGGGTCTTTCCCCATGATTCAGTGTAGATCATTTATATGGATCTTGATTGCTTGAACAAATTAATTACAAAAAATGACTCCACCTGCTCAGTATGCACCTGAGTCCCGAGATACTTATATTGAAGCTCAAGCTCTGAATCATGAAGTACCTATATCTGTGTTTCCTGCCTTGTGGGCATATACAGTGACCACCCACCTGCTATCTGTCCCAAGAATGGGTGTCTCTTCTTTCCATGTGGAAAATGTGAGAATGTCAACTGTCTGCTTTTTGGGCTGAGAGGAAATAAACATTTAAACTTTGATGCAGGAATCTAATTTTCCATACTTTTTTTTAATATGGATGTATTTATATATTTTTATGTTTTAGCAATTTTAAAGGATATTTTGGTGACAGCAGTATGGCATAGGTAGGTGACAGCATCTTCTCCTGTGGAAAAGAGAAAAAGAAACAGCAACTTGGAATCTTTCAAAATATAATTCAAGCCATTTATAGAAAAACTATTATTCTAGGGAGAAAATTGAAACCTACCTAAAAGACAAAAGGGCAGAGAGCTGGACAATGTGATAAAATCTTACAAGTTCATAAGGAAGATTATGAAGTCTTGAAACTAAGTCTTTAAACATGATAGGTTTCATGCCTTAGACCTCTCAGCTTGTATAAAAACATTTTTAGCATATTGCTACTTTTAAGAGATTGTCAAGAACTAAAGTGTTTTTAATACCACTTTTCAAATGTTCCATGAAACAATGTAATACTTTTACACTTGTTTTATACCTTATGGCCACTAGAGAAATGCATTTGTATTCCCTCTTTCATTTTCTTAGCATATATAAGTGGCAGGTGTATGGTCTAAACAAGAAGTTAAATATGCATTGATCAACTAAATAGACTTTAAAAAATGCATTTATGTGTTATACCTAGTCCCAGTGTATATAAAAATAAAGTTGTGCTACAACTCTGATTCTCACCATGTTCCATAGCTGTAGACAAGCCAGCCCACAGACAAGCTCCTTGTTAGTTTATGGTCTTTGAATGCAAAATATTTCTACATAATTCTCCTAAAAAAAAAGGAAAAGCTGATTTTGTTACAACTTCATAAATGTGCTAAGAACTTGCAAGGACTGAAAAGAAAAAGCCTTCTTCATTTAGTAGCATAGATTACAATTTCACATATCATTTCATGTAAAAAAGGTGAAAAGAATGGGAGATATAGGCTGAGGTAAACCAGTCTTAGGACTGTACAAAAACACAGTCTGATTTTAAACATACAGAATTTTATGTATCTGCATTTCTCACATTATTTTGTGAGAAATATTTATTTATTGTCTAAATAAATAAATACATAATAACTTTTTTTTATATATGATATAAGCTTATAAATCTGGAAATATACTGTTTTCAGGACAAACATTATAATTTAGGGCAAACAATGAACATCTGAAAGTTCCTATCAATTGTTCATCTATCAAAATTATAAAAGGCCACAAGTCTAAGTGATGACATACACTCAGCATTTGCCCAGGTGTTGCTGGAGTGCTATAAATTTGACCTGCTCTCAGTTGCTGGCTTACCTATTTATTGAATTTCAGATTTAGAGCCAGGTCCTTTCCTATAAGGAAAGGTTTTGTAAGAGAAGTGGATGATTGGCAATCAAGTCTGCCCTCTCTTGCCTCCCTGTGATACTGCATGACCACTGGAATAGATGGAGCTGTTTTCAAATTAAGTCATTATGTATTTTTAGTCACACCAACAATATTACCCTAATTTGTAAACTGTGAAGTGTGAAGAAGTGTATAAAACACCTTGTTTTTCTTTGGACAGTTTCAGATAGGTGGTCTTGTCTTAGTAGAGAATGAGGTCATTTCTGGGAAGAACATGCCTGAGCTCAGTTACCCCATCAGCAAGCAGAGCTTTCCAGGCAGGACTCAGCTCAATAGAAGCATCTAGATATACATTTGCCTGCCAGCCCACAGGTATTGACTTTCTCAGAAAATATTATGTCCAAGTGAAAACACCACTATTTGGAACTAGCTCTGATTCTTTACATTTCATTTATTTTCTTTGAAAATTCTGTTCCTTAAAATACTGATTATCTGTTAATTTTAGGATCAGATATAGTTCACTGGACCTGTATTGCAATTAGTGCAAACACAGTTTTGTTTTTTTTTTTTTGTTGGTTTGTTTTTATATTTATATATATGTATATAAAACTAGCATTATCCTGACCTGTCTTATTTCCTTTCTAGCCTACAGAAATGCAGCAGAAACAGTCCAGTATGGAGTGAAAAACAACACCACCTTTCTTGAATGTACACCCAAATCTCCTCAGGCTTCTATTAAATGGCTGCTACAGAAAGATAATGACAGGAGGAAAGAGGTGAGTAATGTTAGCAATAGCTCTGTAAGGGACCTCAGTCAGTACCTAATCCACATCCCAGACGGAGGCAAAATGGTGTTTGTGTTTTCATCAGACTCTCCAGTTACACTGAAGCAGGAGAATGTGTGTGGATGCAGGACACTGGCCAGCACTTTACTTGTATAAGTCAAGGCAGAGATTTCAGTGTGACTGGAAGGCACCTAACTCCTCAGCTCTGCCAACTTCTATCAAAACAAAATAGTTATCAGAAAAATACCCTAAAGTTAGGGAACCAGTTAATGAACTTTTCCTTCCCCCCTTCTAATTGCAAATGGAAAGTTTTCAGCACTCGGGACTTACTATTGATCTGAGGAAACAGGCATAAAAGCAATAAGCTGTATAAAGTTCAGGAAGAAGACTGCATGCAGCAGCTTTTCTGTGCTATTGAAGAGATTAAAGGCAAAAGTGGGAAAAATGTGAAAGGTTTCTTTAGCAAGAACACGTATTGACAAAAGTATTTCCCCACCATGCTGCAATCACATTTTCCATTACCGCACTCTCTAAGGCTCTCAAGTTTCAGCACTGCAATATACAGTATGATTGTTTATGAGGAATGTGTCTTCTTTAAGTAATATAAAAGTGGAAAAATCAATTTCAAATCCAAGGCAGTCATAGTATGAATAAAAAGAAATACCTTATGTAAGGAAAAATTAAGTAATATGGTGTCTGTTGACAGATTATAAATACTGAAAAGCATTAATCTGATATCAGGACATTTTCCAAAATCAGAGAAGACTTACAAAGCCTCTTACTGAGTCTTTCATGCTGATTCTCTCATGCACTCTTCAAAGACTCAAGCTATGTCCTGGCAAGCTAGGTGAAATTCTTTAACCTGTTGCTTCAGAACAGCTCCCTATTTATTTATATATATTTTTTCTGATGTTTAATATCAGTATTAGAATCAATGCAGTTTTAAGTAGCAACAAACTAAATCAATCACAAGATTAATTACTTTTCAAGCTAAACTGACTCTCTCAGCTTGCTGAAAATCTTACCTCTACAATATCTTTAAAAAATTGCAATAACAGAATAGCATAATAAATACATTGGATCTCAAGAGAGTCAGGTATAATGCAAAGTGCAGTGGCAAAATAGAGAAATAATTCATAAAAATGCCAGAACTGGTATTCTTTCACAATGGGTTCATTTTTATTTCACAGCTGGTATGCTAAGGGACATGTGCAGTGTCATTTATAATCAGCTTATAGCTCAACACAATATCGTAACTTGCTTTCTTCAGATGATGTTACTATCTCCTGGGACTGTCCAAAGTCTGACACCAGAAAGGAAATAAGAGAGTAGCAAAATTGCTCTAGGTTTCCAAT
The DNA here is from genome assembly GCA_011075105.1 of Heteronetta atricapilla. Lineage (NCBI taxonomy): Eukaryota > Metazoa > Chordata > Aves > Anseriformes > Anatidae > Heteronetta > Heteronetta atricapilla. Next base: position 11,087,069 of record CM021731.1, read on the forward strand.
GAGACAAGTCCCAGCTGATGCTACTGTGAATAAAACTTTTTTATCCACCTTTAAACTCCACAGTTCAAAGAGAGTTCTTTGGAATTAGACCCAGAAACCTTCTACCAGTTAACATATTTAACCAGAAGCTACCTTCAGTTCAATGGCAGATCAACCTTTGGCCTAATCCTGCACCTGTATTCCATGAAGTTTCAACAGTCTGGTGCTGGCAGGAATGGTTGCAGGGATATAACCTTGGCAAAGAAAAGTTCATTTTTTCAGCTTCTCTACTTGAACATTACAAAAACTTTTCATTAATGTAGTCTCCAGATTGACATGTTTGTCTTCATCCCAGTCAAATCTACTGTAACATAATGAATACAAATATTAAATTTATTTTCTTCAGTGATACTTAACCTAGTTCTCTCCTAACATTAGCAGGAATGGTGGTCACTGTGATGCATGATAAAGCAGAATATAATACATTTAAGAAACCCTTAATAAAGAAGGAGGCATATGAAGTCAGGAGGTCCAATACTGCATTGTTCTGTAACATTCTTGAAAAAGTTCATTCTGCCTTTCCTCCCTTTAGGTCAAGCTGAATGAGAGGATCATAGCTACTGAGCAAGGACTCCTCATTCGCTCTGTCCAAGACAGTGACCGAGGGCTTTATCACTGCATTGCAACGGAGAACAACTTCAAGCAAACCTTAGCAAAAATCAATTTCAAAGTGCTAGATACAGAGATGGTGGCCTTCATGACTGACAAGTGGTCCCCTTGGACCTGGGCCAGCTCAGTGCGAGCGCTGCAGTTCCACCCAAAGGACTTTGTGGGAGCTTTCAGCCACTCAGAAATGCAGATGATTAACCAGTACTGCAAAGACAGTAGACAGCAAGGTCAGCAGAGGGAAGAATCCCAGAAGATGAGAGGGGACTACAGTAAACTAAAGGCCCTTATTAATAGCAGGAAAAGTAGAAATAGAAGAAATCAGTTACCTGGATCTTAATTTTATTTTGTAGTAGGAGATATCTTTGTCCTCACTGTAGGGGGCTTATATTTATCTGTTGAGAACAAATTTGAGCAAATATGATGAAAAATTAAATGATATTACAACAAGCTTCAGAAAATATCATCCTCCCAATAAAAATGCAGTGTAACTTAACTGGAGAAAAGATGTGGAGAATTTTCATTCCTAGATGATTACTGGCACTAGATTATGCTCTGTCCTAGAAGCAAAACTGAATGTTCTTCTTAAACCAGATTCACGTTCAATATCTCAGTATTTAACTACTGTTGAAAGAAATTATTACAAAATCAATGCATTATCTTGCAACTTTGGAACTGTACTAAACAGATTGGTGGTGGGAGAAGCTGGGTTAATATCCAAGCGCAAAGTAAGGTGGTACGAAGATTTCCTTGCACTGCATTTATGAACATGAGTTTCTACTTGTTTACTGTTCTATACTGGGTTTACAGCTTTCACTCATTGTTCAAATCATGTGAATGCATGCAGATAGGAAGCAAATAGAGTAGAAATGTTTCATTCATTCAGAGGTCAAATGAAGGAATGAGTAGAAGAAAAAGAGAAAGCTTTTTATACTTTGTCAGAGGAAACACTGATTATTGTGCATAGTATGAGTTGTAATAAATTAATGAGTCTGGAATGTAACTTAAAATATCTCTGCTCATATTGATTTTTATAGGATGTCCTATAACATGACATAGCTTTATAAGTGGCACAAGTTAAGATGAGAATGTTCATTTATACATACAATTTTGAAAAACACCTAAGTGTCTTGGGTATTTTAGCTATTTTCAAAGAACTACACTCCATTTTTTTTCAAAGGTCAGAATGTGCTTATACTGTACAGTGTTCACTCAAAAATTGTCTTTAATCTGCTTCAACAATTTATTTGGAGCTGGTCTACAACATAGAAACAAGTCAAAAATGTCTTTGAAAATTTCAAAACATTATTTTTTCAGCTGGTTTCTCAAAGTTGCAAATATAGTATCTAGAATTAAAGTATTTTTCAATCTTTATAGCTTTTTTATTTTCAATGCTATTTTCACATTTCCTCCTTTTTTTGGGGGGGGTAGTTTTCTGCTGAAAAGAAGATCAGGATAAAAAAGGTAGAAAATAAAAACTAAAAAAAAAAAAAAATTATATGTTTGTGTCAAAACCCTAAAATTATAACATTTTGAGAGGGATGTTTAAATAGAAATATTTTTGTTTAAGAAGCAGCTGTCAGGTCTAATGAAGTATGTCTCTGGAAAACTGGTTACATGTGCATTATCTATCGTGGGCAAAGCAATCGAGTCCTTTTGAGCAACACTGATGTTAAAAAATAGGGACAAATGTTCGTTATTTTATTCTGTAAGATTGTTCCGGAAGCCACTGGGTTTGTTTACAGGAAATAATAGGGATTAAATGTGTGTGACTACCTTAGAAAAACTGTTTTATTACATGATATTTTTATGATGGTATGCAACAATATAAGCTAATTAACTATGCTCAATTCAATAAATAAACGAATAATAAATAAATAAATACACTTTCTGAAATATCACTTAGTGAAAATAACTTCTGAGCCCAGTGAAGGTAAGAAAAAGTTAGCTCCAGTCAGTAACATGGATACTGTATTTAAAACACAGTTTTGAAAAATTTAATGGATGCTTGTTGAAACTCTTGGGCATTATTTTGATTCTACACTGCATATAACTCTACAGGATGTAGGAAGACACCTCAGCCAGTGTGACTTAAGATCCAGCACAATGGAGTTAACTCTGTTACTAAGGTGATACCATAGTTTGATATGTCAGATCGTCACCACCTGATGCAGAATAGCTGGGAAATGGGTCATGATTTATCAAAGTACTTGAACACTCTCACTAAGATGCTGATGCTTTGATGTTCTTGGACTTCTGTATACATGCTTAGTGCTTGCTTCAAAGGGGATGGCAATGCCCTTGGTATGTTACCAAGTAGTTAAGTGTTTTCCTCGATCAAGGCCTAAATGCAAGTTTCTGCAGTTTGTAGATGTTGGTATCTGAGGTCCTTCACATGGAAACCAATGGGTAAATTTTCTTTTTGATTTCTGTGATCTTGGAACCAGCCTTGAGAACTGGGAAAAAAAAATACTTTCTGAGGATAACCAACTTCTGGAGTGTGTAAGTTACAAACCAAAAATTGAGTGCCACAAAATGAAACTACCTCCTAGAATGACATTAGTGCATATGCTCTGTATGCTGCCATGCTCTTATTTCCCCAGCAGATTCACTGCAGAGTCAGTATGATATTAATGTCTATTGTGAGGATCATAATTGCTTCCAGATGGAATATAGTGATTAATAAGTATTTAAGGGTACAATTTACTCCTTAAGTGGCTAGGTACAGTGATATTTTAATAGGCCCCCATTAGACCTCAGAAATTATAGTTACACTGTTTTCTAATAGAACATTGGCAATAAGGGATTCTATTAAAACAATCAGCATAGTTCAGTTTCATATGATTATAAAATAATATTTTTAAAGCTGCTTCATATACCATTATTATGGTATGACTGTTTAAGGGATTATACTTAAACTAACATTTTTCCTGCTGCATGAAAACTTCAGCAAATATATAATAAGTTGCTGTCAGTGCATAACTGGTCCAAGCTTCCATGCTTTAACAGCCTTCCCCAATGTATAGAATAGTCAGGAGCCAGATGCTCAGCTAGTATAAACTAATGTAACTTCCTTGCTGTCCGTTTAGCTACTGTGGTTTCTACCAGCTGAGGGTTTGGCCCTGAATGTACAGAATAGACAAACTTCAATTTTTATTTGTTTAAAGTAGCCCCTCTACTGTAGGTAGCACCAAAATCTAGGAGTGTAATATTGTTTGTGCTATTTAATACTTCCAATTTTGAGGATTACTAAATTATGTATATAATTTTATTTCTTAAAAAATACAAAAGCAAAAAGATGTCTAGGCATAACTTCACAAAATGTAAAGATATGTTTTCTGCTAAGAACTTCACCGTGTACTGATATTTTTTTGTTATTATTATTTTGTGTAGTTTGTAAAGTTTGCTGAAATCTCGACCTAACAATGTGTTCTTTGCAATTGTTGTTACTGTAGATAAGCGTGTTTTATTAAGAAAATCTTGTTTTTAAAAATTGTAGGTATGTGTAAAAGTTCCTAGCATGATGAAACTGTCATTACAGTGAATATGCATTATATAGTGTGTAAGAAAGAACAAAATGTAGTTTAACATAGTGTTATTTAATTGAATATCTAAAATATTATTTGCCTGACAAAATAAAGTGTGTTGCAACAACTTTTTTTTTTTTTTTTAATTTTCTCCTTTACAGGTATGTTTTAAAAGTAAGAAACTTTATTTAACTGAAGAACAACCCCGTAGGCTTTTTTAAACAAGTCAAAGAAAATACCTGCAGCATACGGTATTACATCTTGTAGGTTCTGAGCTTAGCTCTAGGCCACAGTGATTTCCAGGCATATATGAGGAGTCAAAGTTGAATTCTTTCCGAAAAGACCTTTTGTAAAGACCCTGCATATAAACAAGTCAACAGTTTTTCATTGTAAAAAAATAAAATAAAATAAAATAAAATAAAATAAAATAAAATAAAATAAAATAAAATAAAATAAAATAAAAT
>CM021731.1:11091714-11106594 GCA_011075105.1 Heteronetta atricapilla
ATAAAATAAAATAAAATAAAATAAAATAAAATAAAATAAAATAAAATGGTTTTCTACTAGAAGTATAACTTATGACTTTATAAAGAATGCATATAGGAAGCATTAAGAAATGTCTGACTTTTAAAAAGAGGGGTGAAATGTAAATCACACACAGAATCACACAGAATCACACAGAAAAGTCTAGGTTAGAAGAGACCTCCAAGATCACCGAGTCCAACGTCTGACCTAATGCTAACAAGTCCTCCACTAAACCATATCCCTAAGCTCTACATCTAGACATCTTTTAAAGACCTCCAGAGAGGGTGACTCAACCATTTCCCTGGACAGCCTGTTCCAGTGACTTACAACCCTCTCCATAAAGAAGTTTTTCCTTGTATCCAACCTAAACCTCCCCTGGCACAATTTTAGCCCATTCCCCCTCGTCCTGTCACCAGGCACATGGGAGAATAGACCAACCCCCACCTCACTACAGCCTCCTATAAGGTACCTGTACAGTGCGATAAGGTCGCCCCTGAGCCTCCTGGGCTAAACAGTCCCAGCTCCCTCAGCCGCTCCTCGTAAGGCTTGTTCTCTAGACCCTTCACCAGCTTCGTCGCCCTTCTCTGGACTCGCTCAAGCACCTCCATGTCCTTCTTGTAGTGAGGGGCCCAAAACTGAACACAGTACTCGAGGTGCGGTCTCACCAGAGCTGAGTACAGGGGGACAATCACTTCCCTGGACCTCCTGGCCACACTGTTTCTTATACAAGCCAAGATGCTGTTGGCCTTCTTGGCCACCTGAGCACACTACTGGCTCATATTCAGCCGACTGTCAACCAATACCCCCAGGTCCTTCTCTGACAGGCAGCTTTCCAACCACTCCTCTCCCAGCCTGTAGGTCTGCTTGGGGTTGTTGTGCCCCAGGTGCAGGACCCGGCACTTGGCCTTGTTGAACTTCATACAGTTGGCCTCGGCCCGTCGGTCCAGCCTATCCAGATCCTCCTGCAGAGCCTTCCTACCCTCGAGCAGATCGACACACACACCTAACTTGGTGTCGTCTGCAAACTGAGGGTGCACTCAATCCCCTCATCCAGATCATCAATAAAGATGTTAAAGAGGACTGGCCCCAGTACCGAGCCCCGGGGGACTCCACTAGTGACCGGCCTCCAACTGGATTTGACTCCATTCACCCCATAAAGGCATTCACCACATAAATGCTTTATGCTTTTATTTCACTTGGAAACAAAACAAAGCAAACAACAACAAAATAGATTTTGTGAAATCCTGCAAATGAAAAATTGTGTTGCTCAGCTTTTTCTTTCAGTTGGGACTAAAGGCATTTGCCAAGCAGCTCTGTAGGGGAGGCATGCTGGTGGGGCTGCACCTTAGGGAGCTGCAGCTCTCTCCCATTTCCTGGCTTGTCCTTGGAGCAAAATTACCTGCCTGACAGTTACAGTACACTCCTTTTTCCTGCATCTATCACCCAAGCAGTGTTATAATTGGTCTTCTTGTCTTCAGTTTTTCCAGATGGGTTATAAAAAGAAAACATAGGACCTGCTTTTGGGGGATAATAATTAAAAAGTTAATGTCACAAATACTGACCTTCACAACAAGGTTCTGGATCATTAAACCTGGATTTTGATTTCCCACATAGATAGACTCCTGCAAGTCTTTATGAGGTGTGAGAAGGATAAGATTACCTCACTCCAGGATTTCCGTACTGGATGGCTCCTAGATGTGCTGACACTGGATAAGTTACCTGCACTCAGACCAGTGAGGGTCTGAAGCTGAGGTTTTGAGCACTCCCAAGTGCTGTAGGAAATGATTAGGCTCTAAAAGTCAGGGATTTAAAAGCTAGGCATTACAGAGTTCAACACTCTGATATACATTTCACAGATCTAATCCTCTGTCTTTAAACCCTATCCAGTCTTGATTATCTCTCCTTTTTCCCCACCTTCTGTATAATAATGGTTGAACCACTTATTGTTTTGATTTCTTAGCTCCAGACAGTGGTAAAACACATGACTTCTCAGGACATCACGTGAGATTTTCAAAGACCTAAGCTTTCTTCTTTGTCTTTCAGATTTGTTGGATTTTTTTATTATTATTATTTTCTTCTGGGAGTTCATTTTATTTTCTCTCTTCTAATGCCAAGCCCTGTTCATTGAAAGCAGAATGCGAACCCCACACACTTTTACTTACATAGTCTATTGTGATGTGTGTGACTGTGCAGGATCCCTAGAGGAGCAGAAGAACAGTGCTAGGCACATCCTCCTCTACAAATCCACAAAAGCCCAGAGGGAACCAGTGAAAAATGTTGCATGTGTAGGAGGCACCACTAACAACAGGATGGGTCCCAATACTGAAGAATGCTTATGGAATTAATTGTTGTCTCTAGAATTAAGTCAGTGGCTTTAATTCTGTGGGACTAAAACCAGACTGAGACACTGACTTTTGTCTAAAGCAATGGACTACGTCTTGGGAGACCAATATCTCTTTATGTTTTGAGCTGCAGCTGGCTTGTTAAACCCGTTCTCCTGCACCCCAAGGTGGTCCACAAAAGCCCTTTCTTCTAGTCACTCATTTTCTAAATTACCGAATTACCATCTTGTGCTCTCTCTCTCCACCCCCCCCCTTTTTTTTTTTTTTTTTCATCAGGAAACTAAGATAGCATAAGTAATAAAAATGTGCCGGCATTTAACATGTCTGATCTAAACTAAAGACTGAGATTTGAAGATGTCTTGGCATTCTGAACACTCCAAGATGCAAATTCAGTACAGCTGGCTCAGCAGTCAACAAATAATTACTTTACAGTGATAGACTGTCTTGTATCCCAGGACTCGTTATTGGATTCTATATACTACTTTACAGAGTAAACAGCATTCATGTATTCTTAGCACTGTATCAGCTTCATTACTGCTTATTTGAATGTCAGCCTTATAAATGAACACGAATGTTTGCTGAGCTCTACATTCAAGACTGTTTAGGCCAAGGGGTTTCAAACTATCCAACATTTTTAAAAGTCCTGAAACTCTTTTAAAGGATTTTAGAAAGAGCAAAGTAAAGAAATGGTTGATGTTGTTATCTGTGGGAAATGAGTCAGTAAGAAAGACTGTTCTCTAACTGAGCAACTTGTACAGCAACATGTAGCATGGGGAAAGAGTAAGGAGAAATTCATCTATTTAACCTTAGGTTCACAACTCTTTTGGATAGTTGTTCCTTGGCTCTTAACAGTAGTTCTGTTTCCAGTATCTGCTCTCTCTCCCTGTCTCAAAGATCTCTAAGAGACATTGGGTTTATACTTACTTTCAGGTTCACGTCTTAGGACATAGTGTCCAGGACATCCTGTCAGACCTTTCCTCTAATAAGACATCAGTAAAAATAACATTACATATAATGCTATGATATTTGTCTAAACAGTTTCAGAAGTTGATATAATATTAAATAATAAATAAATAAAGTTTGCATTTTTAAAACTTTGCTAAGAATGATAGACAGAGAGGAACAGGACCCCAGAAGCAGAGCAATGCAACATGCCACATGTGTTGTGTGAACGCTGTGAATAGAATATGAATTGCTATTGCATGCTGTTAGATGATGGGAAAATATTATTCTTTCATCTCTGAAGGCCTGATTCTCCAGTAAGTTAAAGCTCACCAAAATTAATGTCGTTTAACTGCTCACAATGAGTATTTGGTTAGGCCCTTTTAAGAGCTTTTATGCTCCTCTCAGTTTTTGTTGAAAAATCAACTATTTCCTCTTCTAAAATATTTTCTTTCTCTAATGTTCTTTTCCTTTTCTGTATCACCTTTTTATTTCCTTACTTTTCCTCAGCCAAACTCAAACTCAGAAGAGCTATTTTGACTTACCTGTTTTAGTTACAAAACCCTGTTCACTTTAATACTCTTAAATATAGCCTATTGTAATCTTCAACAGATGCCACGCATGGTTAGTTTCACCAAGCTTCTCTGCTTCATGGTGTCAGCTAAAAACAAAATAAAATGACAATAACAACAACAGCAACAAAAGAAGAATCTCTAAGATGTAAGTAGACTTTTGAGTAGACTTTTGAGCTTAAGAACAAATATCGGAAACATATCACTTAGGAGAATGTATATGTTCACACTTGACAGTTGAGTATTATTTTGTTCTGGTTTGAAAGTTGCATTTATTTTTGTGCTCGGGTGTTGTTTTGTTACTGTATCCAGGCTCAAAGACTTTGTTTTAGCGGACTTGAAGTAACAGAGGATGGAGAAGTGAAATATCAATAGATGGTATTGCACAGACTTAATCTATTTGGCAGATTGCCAGTCACAAATAGATTCTGTCAAATTTCTCTGACGATAAATTATTTTGTAACTCAGAAAGGTTTATAATCAAAAGAATTAGTCCAATCTATCCAAATGATTACAAAGAATGTTCCTAAGATTTTTTGTTTGTTGGTTCATGGAAAGATTAAAGGCCTTTTCCATGGAAGTTGAAGATCACCCTTATTATCACAGAAACAAAACTAGATGCCTCCTTCATATGTTCAAGACAAAAGGAATTCACAAGTTTTCTTTTCCTTCTAAGGTTTCTAAGGATTAGTATTAGATATTTACCTATGTATGGATCTATCCCGTGTATGGATCTCTCTTGTGCTGTATCCTCCACCTAGCAATGTATGGATTGGGCTATCAGGAAGTGGTTAAAGCAGAGAATAACATACCTGATGGATTGCCCAGAGCTCCAGAAGTAGGGGGTCATATATACTGCCATTTGGTGACCACATGGCCCTCTAGAGTAGCCTAGTTGTCTCCGGGCATGGGACCTGTTGTGGTGTGGTACAAATTGGCCAAGGATCCCTAAATGGAGTTAGAGACAGTATATTTTCTAGTGTTGCTGGAGACCAGTTAGAGACTAACAAAGAAAGAATTGCCTTGCCAGTTTATTCGTTCCTGTCAAGAAGACAAGCTGTTATTTTGAAAGGAGCTAACGACATGATGGCAAAAACCATATAAGCTGAACAGAAACTTCCCCTGTATCCTCCAGCCAACTGTAAACTCAGCCAGCAGAAATCTTGGAAATGGTACAAGATTTCCTGAATTGAGAGCACTCAGGTTTGGATGCCAAGAATAAATCTCACTCTGAGGGAAACCTCTGAAGTAACTGCTGTTGACTGAGACATTACTGGCTGGTGAAGGCAGAGTTGAGTGTGACAGACAGTGTCACATTGTGCCAGATGCTGCATTCCCCTAGTCCCATTTACACCAGGTTTTGCCTTACTTGTCAGTACGGGAAGAAAGGAGATGATGCAGTCTGCTTACTTTGCCTCAAACTAGCAATTCTGGGCCTCTCCCTTGGTTTACTCCAGCTACTTTGTGCTGTCCCAGAAAGCTTAAACAGTCATAAACACCATTTAACTGGTTGATTAAGTCATTTCACAGCTGCTTTTCATCACCAGAATTGTGCAAAGAAACCATTGTGTCTAGGCCATTATTTAAGTCCATTTACCAGGACAAAGCACTAAGCTTTTGGTTTTGGGACTCATCAACATCCTAAAGAAAGACTCAGCATGAGAAGAGGTGGTGCAATAACCAGGAGAGCACTGATTTTGCTTGGTAGTGACCTCTTCCAGATGTAAAATGGGAGAAGAGTTTCTGTAAATGTTTTCTGCATGCTGCACAACTGTATTTCCCCAACAAGAAAGTCCTTCAGATATATCAGACATTGCACTTGAAATTTAGCTACTTGAAAGGAACAGAAAACACGTAATTCTTGACAGATCTAGAATTCAAGTAAAGACAGTTTAGTGTAAAATACCCTGCGTCTTTTGCAATGTCAAACTACTTGTCTAACACATGCCCAATTCCCATTCCCATATCTTAGAAAAGATCCAGCAAGTATTTCCTTGATGACACATTAAACTGCAGCCCAGTCCAATGTACTCCCTACTCAGTTTCTTAGGCCAGTTCTCTGGTGAAAACTGATACTGACATTAGTTACTGTGCACTTAGTCACATGGTCTGTGCACTTAGTCACATGGTCTGAACTTCTGGGTAGACCTGTGCGGTGTCAAGAGTTGGACTTGATGATCCTTAAGGGTCCCTTCCAACTCAGGATATTCTATGATTCTATGATTCTACTCATCCTCAAACAGTGAGGTCTGAAAAAGACCTGTGGGATTTGACTTTCTGTAAGTGTTCTTTGCCTCCTTTTTCCTGTGTCCAGCGTCTTTTGCATTTGAAATCTTTCTCACCATCTGATTGTGGATGCTCTATATCCTCTTTATAAATTCATTCCAAGTCACTGACAAGAACACTTAGTTTCTGTTTTATTCATTTTAGGTAACTATAGCCATAGTAACCATATACAAAGTCAGGATATCACAAGCATAAAGCAATAAGACAATATTCAGAAAATATTTTTAAAAGAAAAAACGAGTGAGAAAAATAACACAATAATATCAAGATTTTTCAATACATATATATATTGAAAAATAATTATTTTAAATTAATTTTAAAGAAATTAAATTCCTTCCAGATTCCATTATTATACAGTAAAAGAGAAATTAAAAAGTACAGCAACATTCATTTTATTTGACAAATCTTAGTCATGACTGTGATAATGTTATTGCTCTCAGTCATCTCCATTCACCAAAACACTCACATTCTCACATAACTGAATTATTCCCTTCACCCTGAATAAGGTATAATGGCTAAATGCTTCTTTCATTCAAGGTTTTCTCTTATAGAAAGAACCCATTTTTTCAGGAATGGATACAGCTCTGAACCAAATTAGATGTGCATGACTGCAATCCTGGCTGACCTGTAGCTGTGCTGTTTAGTCCACCCAAACCCACCAATACACAGACAACGTTAATTGCCAGTTTGATGATATGGGACAGTAGGAACCTGTTTGCTGATTTGAAGTAGCCTTTGAAGTTGGCTAGATGGTGCTAGAATACACTTCTGTATTAAGTTAACAAGCATATGGCTCATATTCTCCTCACTGTTGATCAGAAAGTACTTAAAGCTCAGTTTCAGCTTAAAGATTTTTGTTAAATGAGTCAGTTCTAGAGTCCAGCCCTGGACCAGAAACTATTAGCAGTGCCCTATTAACTAAATATTAAGATGATTTTAAGAACAGAAATTAAAACTAATGCACATTTTAAAAATCCCCATTGCCCTAGGGTACTGCTACTTCACAATATCCTCTTTTTTGTTTGTTTGTTTGTTTCTCTGAAGGTTATTTTTCTTAATATAAGAATTTGTATCAGTTGTGTAGTTTTATTTTCCTTTCTGCTACAAATCTTGGTCTCCCTAACTCTCTTTCAAGGACTGTTCTGTGCTTTTCTGTTCATTTGTTTACAACTCACTTGAGTCCATTGACTTGAAGAAACATGATGCAATTAATATGAGAGAGTTGCAGATACATTTGTGTGCAGCCTGAATTAAAATTTTCATTTGACTGGTCAGAAAATTGCTTGCAATTCAAAATAAATGTGTCATTCTAGATCTCACACTCTATTCTAGAAACAGCTACCACTCTGTTCTACAAACAGCTACACATGCAGAGCAAAAGCTGAAATGAAAATGCAAGTCTCAGGGGATATTTAACCTCCAATTATTTTCAGATTCTCTTATCATCACTGACCCCAAATTGCATATTGGCCTTTTCACAAAGATAAAAAGAGAGTTTGAACTGCTGGAAAAAATGAGTTACAGCAAACAAAGACAGCGTGTACCAGCACGGTCCTCTTAGTCTGCTTGTAAGCAAGCAGTTGTTGGTATTTTGTAGCTAGTCTGGGAAAGATGAGCTAGACCTTTGCTGATACATGCTAGCTGACTGCAGAGAATCCTGTAGGAGCAGCATGCCTTCCTCCACCCAATGACTTTCAACACCACAAGAAAGCTGATTGCAGCTTAGCCATTGCCATGAATGTGGTTGTATGTTTGTAGTTTAACAGAAAGATGCCTCTCCACTCCAATCTGAAAATTGAAGAAATGAATATATGTCTTTTGCAGCCCACAGTTTGGAGAAAACACACACACAAGAAAACTGATACAAAGAAAACAGTTTTCTGTTAAGTTAAATATTGTTGCAGCTGTTTATTGCCCTGTCTATTGAGGAAAACAATACCTTCACAAGGTCAAAGGGCTTTCAAATAAACATTAATACACTTTCTGGATGAGTAAGTTTAAAACGATTGCAGAAGAAACTGTCAGAACATGTTGATTCATTCATGTAGTATTTGCTTCTGTCAGTCCACCCTCTTGATCAAGAGAGGTGTTGAGCAAATCTCAAGCCACATATTTGGGGTGCTGCATGTTATAGGAACTAGACTGAGGCTCTGGATTGAATTTTTAGTGGTATGTATACAAAAGCGAAGTATTAATCATAGAATCGTAGAATCGTAGAATCATAAAATGGTTTGGATTAAAGCTCATCTAATTCCACCCCCCCTACCATGGGCAGGGACACCTTCCACTAAGAGAATGCAGAGTGCTGGTTTCTCTGCTAATTGACAATCATGAGCACTATGTTATTGAGGCTCATGAGATTTCCTCTTCCCTTTCGTATCTTTTCCATGCAAAGACAAATTCCTTCTCTGGATGTGTTTACCTGGGGTTGCACATAATCTGAGAATAATTACAGGCTCATGCTTTGTAATTGGAATAATATCTGCTGTGGAAATCATCAAAACTTCCAAGGGCTTAGATGACTGGTATGCTTGGATGTGGACAGATCAGTCTTAGCTGATTGTGGCCATGAGGTGTCAGCTTGGTCAGCAGATCACTTAGATTCAGACATCTAAAGCCAGATGCAACACACTGGATAGACAATTCTGAAGTTAAATCCCATGAAACACATAGAAGCTTGAAATACTAATTCCAAAATAAAAACCCAAATTTTCTCTCTAGTTCTAGAAAGCCTTAAACTCAGCAAATATTTTGACAGACAACACTCATATAAGCTATGCCTTTCAATTTCTTGGCCAAAGGGTTAGAATCAAACCTTTTTCAGGTGTATTTCATCGCAAAATTAGCCCTAAGTGTCTTAGAGGAATCATGACTCACAAGTATCTTTTTTTGTTCATTAGTTATCAAGAGGGTGTAATGTGCTAGTATAATAGCTAAGGTAAGGACATATAACACTAGATGAGATAAACTTCAGTATAGCTGCCTCCTGGGATGATCAAAGTGGCAGGCACTGGAAGAGAGCAAGAGCAAGGACAGAGACAACATGGATCAGCTGAAAGACTTGATACACCCCAGCTCGTGCAGGGGCATGCACTGGGATGGACACAGGCAATTCACCAGGTTCATTTTTCCTCTTTCCTTAGTTCTGTATGAAAGTCAATGGATTCTGACTGAAGAATATCAACCACTTCCATGCTTGCACTAAAATAGCATTTACAGGTGCTGGGCAAGAGCAGAAGTCCTTTGTTCTAGGCACTGTTCAGATACATGTGACAGCCTCCATCTAGGTCAGCAAGGCAGATAAGAGGCAGAAGCAATCATAGGGCAGGACCATGCCAAGGCTGCAGTCAGAACGAAGTCACTCGACTCTAGAGGATACACATGGATCATCAGCCTTTACGTGCTGCCGAGGAGATATTCCCAGGAACTGCCTTTTCCACCCTTCCCAGATGCCATACCTCTACAGGCAGAAGGGATTTAAAACCTTAATGGCTTTTCTTACAGGGTAATCTTGGTCATATCTCTATGACTGCAGTAACCCACCTGATCAAACTTGATTTTAAATTATCTAATTGTAGGAGGCCTTTGGCCTTATGCCTCTGCTTTTAAAAGGATTGCTTCAGCACTAGTCATTATACTTATGCACAAACCACCCACTTCAATATGGAAATTGTGGCAGCCCAAAGGGATTTCATTAATTAACTAGGGAGAAGGACACATAATGTCATTTGCTGTAACTGGATATGTAGAGCCAATCAATAAGTGACCATATGTGCATGGGCCAGGAGCATTTCAATCCCCTCAGCATCACTGTGGAAAAAATAAATAAATAAATAAAATGCAGGAAGGAGCTCCTTTATCTGTGACACAATCTTGTGGTCTCAGGCATATTTTCATTGCTTAAAAGAATTGCACGAGCCATACTGTCACATCAAGCCACACAAAGCAGTCAGATTTATCGTCTGCTTGGAAAAGCATAGAAACCAAAGAGCTTTGCAGTTCCAAGCCAAGGACTTGACAAGCATTATAGGAATAAAACCTGTTTTATATCAGAGCTTTCATAATCAAGCCATGTTTTGCATTTGAAGTCCAAGTTTGCTACTCTTAAAGGTCAATTTTTTTTTCTGAGTCTGAAAGAAATTCATGGTATGAAGTGCTAATGCAGCTGTAAATACAGCTTTATAGCTTTATAGCTTTTTTTTTTTTTTTTTTTTTTTTTTCTTCTCCTGTTCTATTGGCTAAAATCTTAAACAGCTGGTGTTTGCTATATTGAATTCTTAGGGTGAAGAGTTTGTCCTACACACACAGAATGTGTTCATTCCTCAGGAATCAAATGACCACACCAGAGCTAAACAATATGTGAAGCATACAATTTATTTTTTTCTCTAAATGGTGAAAGCTAGTACATTTATTAAACTTTGACTAAAACCACTTATTTTCAGTAGAAAAATGCATACAAGAAAAAGAACTTATTGAGGTGATATTTGGAGCTTTACTTAATGCCTACCACCTTAAAAGCTACTGGTTCTCAATAATCAATCTCCAAATAGAATTCAATAAAGTAATTTATTTATTTATTTGTTTATTTTGTGAGGAAATATTTTTAAGGCAAAAAGGTCTTGAACAAACATTGACTGTATTAATGGAATGATCTCCAATGAATTTGTGGGAGCTGGAGCAGGCAACCTGTTTGAAAGCAGACCGCTTAATCATTTGTATTAACTCACATATAATCTGCTATCCAAGCTTGTACTGTTTAAATGGCATCCACTATATTCCAGCTTTGTGTTATAGTTTTCAGTTGTTCTTTTTTGTTTGGTGGTATGGATAGACCTCATGATCAATCATCCTGGAGTTGCATTTTCAGTGCTCTTTACAGCCAGAGCAACTTGAGCCTTGGGCCCCAGGTCCAGCTGACTAATCCTTACTTAACACCCCTTAAGATGACTGGGATTCATACATGAAAGCAGTACATCAGAGTTCAGATGTCTTTGAATATTTGGGTTTTGAAAGCCATGTAAGTAAAAGTTTAAGCTATGAAAGACAGGACTGCTGCCTGAAGAAAGTGTGTATCTGAGGCCCACCTTGACAACCAGAAGCTGATTTCACTGGGGACCATGACATGGAAAATGAGGGCTTAATACTTTGATATCACAGGTATTAAAATGCCTCAATCCTGCCAAGAAATTTGTGAATATTTTCAAATAATTTTCCTAATTCTGTAAGCTCATAAACCAATGACACCTGAAAACTCTTGTGCCCTTCAGACATGGTGCATCAGGCTACCATTGCATCCTGGTTACCTGCTCTCATGCATTTCAGCTCTCCCTTTCAACATGCCGTGCCGGTGCTCTAACACCACTGTTGGCACACATTAAGTAAATCACTAACAACCCGAATGGAAAAGCTCTGTACATGAAGTTTTTGTGATGAAGTGTAGAGTTCTTCAAGCAAAAGTCCTGCTCAGAAGTTAGAGACATTACCAATCTTGTATACAGTGCTGAGTCACACAGAAGGGAAAGGTGTAGTGCATCCAATGCATGCTTGTAGGGGTTTTCCCCTATTGCTCTCACTTTCATTTTGTTGAGTTCAAGTTGATCAAGAGAACAGGGCTGTGCCCAGCTGAAGTGCCATGTGTCATGTTATTTCCCAAATGTGTTTCTTTTGCATCACTACTGGTTATCCAGCCTTACCATTCTGGGTAGCTGGGGATTTCAGGTACAGTCATGCACAGAGATGGAAAACAGACATTAACAAAACAGTGGGTGGTTATCAAGGCAGAAGAAATGGGTGAGGAGGGTGTGAGGCAGTGTACAATATCCAGTGTATTTGCATATGATGTAATGAAGAGCACCAGCCTTATCAGGTGGTGCAATTATATTTTTTGTTTTTATTTATGTGGGCATAATGTAATCATGCCATGAGTGCAGCAACTGTCTTCTTCAAAATACATTTTTTTACAGGTTTGTGTCCTGTGTGTTTTTTTTTTGTTTTTTTTTTTTGCTAGTTGTCAGTGCCTGTCTGGCAAAAATGTCAGCAGTCACTGCTCAGGGCTGGAGGAAGCAGAACGATGAGGACAGAAGTAGCAAAATAATATATATATATATATATTTTATATGAGCAGCTACATGTACTCCCTGGTGAGTCAGCAGCTGGGGATGAAATCATGTGATAGCTGCTGCCTATGAAATCTACTTTGGGAAAGCCAGTCATGGAGGAGGTTTAATACATGTTGCATATCTGTCATTTTAACACACCTCCACTACCTCCTCAGGCCTGTAAACTCTCTCTCTGCCCTTCAGACAGTCAGCATGAAGACTTAGTCTTCACAAGAAAAACCAAGATTCTACGTGCCAAGCTTCAATCAGGCAAGACTTGCTGTGAAGCATATTTGCAGAGCTAATTTGAATAATGGATACAAATTTCTAAATCAATATTTAAAATGTAGTAACACAAAAGCCTTCATTACTGTACCGGCTCCCCACTGGATCATTTCCATGCCAAGTTTAGTTTGTATGTGTAAAGCTTTTCAAAACTCTCTGTTCTTCAAGAAAAGGCAGGTATGCCAAAAAGTAATTCATCCAGTAGTCAAAGGTAGAGATTTCTTATTTAAAATATGTGACAAATTTGATAATTATATACATGAAAAGTTCATAAGAAATGTTTCATACCAAAGGACTGTAACATTTAAGATTAAATCCTAATCCTAAAATTGTTACCAGAAACTTCCATAACATAATGGATTTTGATGTGATGATCAGATATAGACAACCAATATTCTCCTCTGGTCAACAGAAACTGCATCTTCAGGACATCCACACTTGCATTTTGAAAATAAAAACAGAGAGGAAAACTTGAACAAGCCCAGCAGTTGGCACCTTGTCTGCTTTACAACACAGATAATTTCTGATGTAATGTCGTGGTTCTTATTGCTTTGAAGAGTAACTTAGAGTCTAGTTCTGAACATCTGTATGTATAGTTCAAGTTTATTTTGAAAAAAAAAAATAAAAAACTGATTATTCATCATTTTAAAGGGTCTCTTGAGTGTTGCAAGAAGTGCTCCCATGTGAATATTAGAATATTATCTCACTGGGATGAGAGATCATAACCCACAACTCAACAGGTACAAAGCTTGATTTTTTAAATAAAAGAGACTGCTATTCTGTCTTCACAACTCTGGAAGGTATTCATATATAGTTAGAGACAATAAACAGACTCATTAACACACACATGGATAAATGTTTTATTTCCATAAATTATGGTCACAGGTGACATAACCACTATAATTTCAGCTATACCTGACCTACCGGTTATTTAACTTTTAGAAAATCTTGCTGAGGTTCTCAGCAGGGCCAGCACTATTACCTTGAAAATGGAGATCAGAAATCGCTCATTTCCTGCTCACTTGTAAACCCCTACAGAACACTCTGGAGATACATTTTTGGAAGGTAGGCTACAAACAAGTCAAGCTTACATGTATTTTTATTATTTTTTCCTGTCATTCAAAGCTGCTATTATGGCTACCCTGTTAACTAGGTATTGTTAATATTGGTGTAAATGTGTTATTTAAACATATATCTGTTCATCTAGCCACATGTATTATAATATTCATGTTCTTCCCAGATACAAAAAAAATAAAAACATAACCACTTTTCTCTAAAACCAAAGTACATCCCACAATAAAGGTGTAAAACTGATTAAGGGCTAGAGCCTTGACTTACAACTGAAAGTCCAGGACAGATGCTGTAACCATATTTAAACAAATATTTTAAGTACACAGTTACACAGATATATTTCTAAATATTTCATCAGTGTAAATAAAACTGAATTTAAATTCTCAAGCAGGTTATGTTCACGTCCTCACAGGCACAGGAAGCAGAGAGAATATGAAAAGATGAGTTTTCAGGCTGGAGAGTGGGGATATTAAAAAAGGTGAATCTTGAAAAGTGGATGTTGTTTCTTTGATGTCAAGAGGTGGTGAGTGAGGTTCCTGAGCATTGGGTGTTTCATACTTTGTTATGTCTTTCATCAGAAGGAGCCAGCCTGGCTCTTTGAGCAAGTACCAGGACCATGCTCTGCCTGCAGCAGCTGTCAAGCAGTAAGTAGAGCATCATTTATGTTGTTCACAGGCCTGGGAAAACACGACCCAAGTTCAAATATTTCAATATTTCTTCAGAAGATGAAATGCAACTTTGTAAAGCAAGCATTCTCTATATCCAGTTCTTTTAGAAGCTGTATTCTATGTTCATATATATATATTCAGTTGGTAATTGTTGCAACACTACCAAGCTGTGTGAGGTGGTGATGCAATGCTTATTTTATGCTGCATATTAATGCACATAAAGGGCCCCCAGTTTAAGTCTCACCATGTCTAAGTGTATCCACCCTAATCCCAGTGCAAGAGTGAGTAGCCCTGGACAGGCGTTTTGGAGAATTCGGGCTGCCAGCCTAGATATTGCATTGCCATCTAGTGCCCAGTTCACAAACTGCAGGCCGAGACCTGGCGGTTAAGATACAAAGTGCTATCTATAAAACTAAGGGTGATCTTAGTTTTATTTATTTATTTATTTAGTGTACTTTTTTCTTTTCTTTTCTTTTCTTTTCTTTTCTTTTCTTTTCTTTTCTTTTCTTTTCTTTTCTTTTCTTTTCTTTTCTTTTCTTTTCTTTTCTCTTTTCTCTTCTCTTCTCTTCTCTTCTCTTCTCTTCTCTTCTCTTCTCTT
>CM021731.1:11106604-11172689 GCA_011075105.1 Heteronetta atricapilla
CTCTTCTCTTCTCTTCTCTTCTCTTCTCTTCTCTTCTCTTCTCTTCTTTTCTTTTCTTTTCTTTTCTTTTCTTTCTCTAATAACTAAATATTTTTTTTACAGATATTGTGATGATAGCACAAAATTCTTAATAGAAATCTCCAGCCTTATCCTTACTTTTCTAAAGAACAAGAATAAATTTTGTGAGAGAGCAAAAAAATTTGAACCTCTTACCCCTTCCATTTTCCTTTCCTGGGAGTAGAAGAAAACTGGGAAGATACTTGTGTACCCTTTGTAAATACAGAAGGAACAGGTAAGCAATTAACAGTATTTCTGCTTTCACCTCAGTATTTACTTACAACATAATACATATATACATATATCAGTAATCATTCAAAATTATTCAGAATTATACAGACTACTCTGTGGCTTGCACTTTATTCATACACTGGGAGCAGTAACTCACTGAGCTGTAAAGCACTGACCTCTGCTGCTTGCAGCATGTGTGTTATGTTCCCAAGTTTTATTCTATAGTCCCTCTGCTGAATGAAACAGGAGACCTATTTACACAGGACAATGAAATGGTCAAGGTACTGAGAGCCTTCTTTGCCTCAGTCTTTACCAGCACAACCAGTCTTCAGTAACCTTGAGAGACCGGGGGAAAGGCTGGAGCAAGGAAGATGTACGCTTGGTGGAAAAGGATTGCGTCACATAATACTTAAGCAAACTGGACATAAATAAGTCCTTGGGCTCTGATAAGATTCATCCACAAGTGCAGAGGGAGCCGGCAGATGTGATTTTGAGGCCAGTCTCTATAATCTTTGGTTGATCATGACAAGTGTGAGAAGTGCCCACAGAATGGAGGAAAGCAAATGTCACTCCTATCTTCAAAAAGGTCAAGAATAAGGACTCAGGGAACTACAGGTTGTCAGCCTCACCTTGATCCCTGGGAAGGTGACGGAATCCTGGAAACCTTTTCCAGGCACATGTAGGAGAAGAAAACAGTCAGGAATACGCAGCACAGATTCACCTGAGGGAAGTCACCTTTGACCAAATTGATAAGCTTATTTAATGAAATGACCAGCCTGATGGATGAGGAGAGAGCAGTAGATATTGTCTTCCTGAACTTCAGTAAGCCCTTTGGCGCTGTCTTCCTTATGATCCTCATACAGAAGCTGTTGATGCACTCGCTGGATAAGCAGACAGTGAGATGAATTGAAAACTGGCTGAACAGCTGGGCCTAGAGGTTAGTGGGCAGTGGTGCAAAGTGTAGTGGGAGGCCAGTGCACCACAGGGGTCAATACCAGGTCTACTCCTGCTTAGTATCTTCATTAATGATTTGGACAATGGGGTAAGAGTGTACCCTCAGTAAATTCACAGATGACACAAAACCAGGGGGAGTGGCTGATTCACCAGTGGGCCATGCTGGCATTCATAGTGACCTTAACAGGCTGGATTTAGCTGACAAGAATTTCATGAAGTTCAACAAGAAGGACAGAGTTCTGCTTTTGGGGAGAAACAACTCCAGGCACCGGGGCATGCTGTGGGCCACCCAGTCGGAAAGCCACTTGACAGAAAGCAACCTTGAAGTCCTGGTGAACACCAAATCGAATATGATTCAGCAATGTGTCCTTGCTGCTAAGAAGGCTAAAAATATTCTTGATCATGTTGGGGCTAGTATCACCTGCAGGTCAAGATATGTGATCCTTCCCCTCAACTCAGCATTTGTGAGGCCATGCCTGGAGTGTTGTGTCCAGTCCTGGGCCCCACAGTGCAAGAGATATGTGGGCATACTGGAAAGGGTTTAATGGAGGGTTACAAAGGTGACAAAGGGACAGAAGTACCTCTCCTGTGAGGAGACGCTGAGAGAGCTGGGACTGTTCAGTCTCAGAAGAGGAGGCTCAGGGGATCTCATCAATGTCTATAAATACCTGAAGGAAGGGGGCACAGAAAATGAAGCTGGGTTCTTTTCAGTGGTGCCCACTGACAGGACAAGAAGTCATGGACACAAACTGAAACTCAGGAGGTTCCATTTGAATATCAAGAAGCATTTCATTGTTGTGAGGGTGACTGATCACTGGCACAGGTTCCACAGAAAGGTTGTGGAGTCTCTCTCCTTGGAGATTATAGAATCACAGAATCATTAAGGTTGGAAAAGACCTTCAGGATCATCTGGTCATCACCCTATGTCCAATGACCAATGTTACCCACTAAACCATGTCCCTAAGCACCAGGTCAAACCTTTCCTTGAACACTCCCAGGGACAGTGACTCCACCAATTTCCTAGGCAGAGATCTTCAAAGGCCACTTGGAAATGTCGCCCCCCCCCAAAAAAAACAACTCAATAGTCAAAACTGTAAAAAGTGCATTCTTTTATTATTATTTAGTATTTATTTATTTGTTTTTATCATTCAGGGTTTCAGGCTGCAAGAGGTTATATATTCTTAAGTGCATTTTGGAGCATACAGAAATTATCTGCAAAAAAAAAAAAGTTTAGAAGAGGTTGGTAAGAGGAGTTAATATAAATCTGCTTCTGAGCTATGTAGATGTGATATCTGAATGAAAATTCAGTTCTCTTTTCTCCCCACAGAGAACTTTGGGGAAGGTTCCTTATAAGGACTCAGGTGTGAAGAGCATATCTATGGAAAGAGATTATAGAATGATCTAGGAAGACTTCCCACATTACATGCTTTGGGATATTTGAAACACTCATGAGGGATGAGAATTATGACATGGACTCTATGGGAGACCCAGGCCTAGGCCTTCCTAAACTAGATGCTATATACATACATACATACATATTTTTAATATATATATATTAAAAAAAAAAAAAAAAAAAAGTATACTTAGATATATTGTCTTCATACAGCGAGGCAACTGAGAATGTTCACAGCATTCCTGTTTTCCCTGGTTTGTTTGCATGTGCATACAACCACGCTTTCTAGGGTATCAGCAGTGAACAGGGGGCTAGTAGGAAGCAAACTCACTAGTGGGATGATACTTCTGGTTCCCCAGCCTGTGCAGTGCTCAGAGCTTTTTGAGTACAGCCTTGCAGTCCCACTCATGGAGCAGCACTGCACTTGCTTGTAGCCATCTACCTGAACATGCCTGCTTTTGTCTGTGGCCGTTCTTCTTGTCCTGATAGTAGTGAATACTCTTTATCTTCATTGATTTGCACAAGGGAACTCAGAAATTGCTCTGTTGGGTCTTGTCAGAAGTCGTTGCCATTGCCACATACATTCCTTCTTTCCTCCCTCTGAAATTCATTCCTCACTTCAGAATTTTTACTTTAAAAACATATATTATGAACTAACAGAGTATAAGAGTTATTCAGATAGACAATTAACATTTCCCAGCAATGCACAAACATAAGAATTAACAGCCAATTAACACTGCAAAATCTGTTCCTGATTGAAGCATGCATAAGTCAGATCTATCAGAGCAGTGAGTGAGAGAAAACAGTGGTGATATCATGATGTAACTGCAACTACTTTGAAAAAGCTATTTAGCTATTTGCAAGTAATGTTGCACTGGAAAGGATGTCCCCAAAATGATGTTCATCTGGAGGGACATCCATCACTTCTCATCCAGGCTAGCTACTTTGGAAAATTCTCCACCCCACTCCCCCTTTCTCTTTTTCCCATTCTTTCCCTGTGTTGATCAAATGCATGAGGTTCTGTTGCAGTTGCTCTACATCATGACATATGGATCTCATGTATAAGGCTTTTTGTCTGCAAACCTCTTTCATCATCCTTTGTGCTACAGTGACAAATTCTGGTTTCTTTCAGATGAAACCAAATAGACAGGTTTAACCACTTGTCAAAGATTTAAACAATCATAACACCATTTAACAGGTCTCAGCTCGGAGATGATTAATCAGAGAGTTGCTTAAACTGTCTGCTGTGTGTGCTGCATCACAGAGGCTGAAATGCAAACTCAATTATATGAGTTTAAGGTAGTGAAACCATGACTGTTTTAAACTCATCCATTTCACTTGTTCTGAATCTGTCAAATGTGAAAATTTTCATAATATTCAATCTTCAGCTAATAATGAATAAACTTTTATTAGATATCAGAGAATAACAGCTATTACCTGCTATTTGGGAGTCTTCCACATTGTCTGCCCACCACCACCGCAGCCAGGACCACCAACCACTCTTATACTCATGATGCTTTGAAGCAGATAGCAGGACTGGCACTCTTAGCTGACTCTGAGCTAAGCAGACTTTTGAAAATTTTCCATGTGGGTATGAGGCACTGCCATGCTAAACTCTCTGTGAAGACTTGCCTTTCCTTATTTTTGTGTGACACTTGGCCAGGCTTCAGGGACCTCCAGAGTCCTGATGCATGTATTCCAGACAGAGCAGCCTCTTGTGAGGGCTGAAGCAGTATTGAACAGAAGTACATAAGAGTTCTGATAGCCAGTGCTGCAGTGCCCAAGAGGTGCTCAGCCTTGGGAAGGAATTCATATGAAGCACAGGGTAAAATATGACTCTTCATATGTTTTCATAAAATGTCCAAATTATCAGAAGTTTTAAACTCCAAAAAGCACTACATCTTTCTCTTTCCTTAAGAAGAAGGTGCATTTAGCATTTGTGCTGCTGTTACTGCACCTGGCTAGAAAGGGAGATCAAGAGATTCTGGTCCTTGGTTATTAGATTATTTCTGGTTTTAATCCAGTAAGCATTAAATACAGCATAAAAGTTGTCCTGTATTTCTTAACCAGTACCCAAAGGAGGTCAAAGATTCCCTTCATTTTTGTGGATTAGCACCTTCTTGTACAACTTCAACTTCAATTGAAGGTATGACCTGAAAAATAATACACACTTGCAATCTGAGCTAAATAATTCACATTAAAATCGGTGCTTTTGTAACCCACATATTTGACTTTATGGCTGATAACTATACTCATTAATTTACTTCTACTGCTAGAAACATTGTATGCATGATCATACTTGAATCCCAAATGATCTTACCCAGGAAGCAGGTACCTATATCCTTTCAGCAACGTGGGTGATGTTCCTGAGTGCTGCCTGGTAGATTAGATAGCAACTAGAACAGATTTCCTGAATTAACCTCTTAACAGCCCTGATTTGTTATTGAATTAAAGGTTATGCTTTGCCAAATGTTTTTTTTTTTTTTTCATTGTTAATAGGAATAAATAATAATAATAATAATAATAGAGCCCTGGTTCCACTTCTGTGATTTTTATTTTTATTTTTTCTATCAATATGAGTCCATGAATGTAGTCAGTATTGTTCAGCTTATTCTGCTGAGAATAAACAGGCTGAAGTTATCAAGACTGCAGAATAAAATGAAGTTGCTTCAGCATTACAGTCAGGTTGGGGAAATGTGTGTGAGTGCATTAATTGTTGTGATAACCTCTTGTTTTGCAAACTAGACCCACTGTGTGACCAGAGCAAAAACAAAAAATTACATCTGTAGAGTGAATACACAGAGAAGAATGTACTTTCACATTTGTTCTAAAACACAGAAAAAAAAAATGGCTTTATGTATCAGTACACAGACATACACCTCCAGCATACTTATACCTTCTATTGCAGGTTTGAGGTGCCATTCATGCTTTAGCTCCTGTCATGAAAGAAAGTGCCACTGGAGAATTTTTCCTCTAAAAGCATTCTTATATGTGGGCTTTGCATTTGGAAAAAATTACTAAGAAGGGATAAAAATTCAACTTTCCTAGTCCTACATGCAAATATTCTATTGCAAATGAATATCCAAATTTGTTTCAGGTGCATCCAAAACCTGAGTCAGGTATAAGAGCATGCAGATATCTCTATGTAAATCCCAATTTGTCTATAAATCCTTAATGGTACACTAGTGCTTGCTGGGCAAGAAATAGAATCCTTAAGGCTCAGGTCACATTAGGCATGTATCCTGTAAAACACAAATTCACAAAACTAAGGGGAAAACATGAACTTAAACAAACACTCTGGAATATTAATGGGCACTAAAATTTCTGTCTTAGCAATGCCTCTAACAGTCTGGCATTCAGTAGACACTTAAGATGTGTTTTTTATCACACTGCTTTTAAAATGATGCAATTATGTTGGATGATGTCAACTGGCAGGAAAAGCATCTGAGTTTTAGCCAGAAATATTTTTCACTGGCTATACTGAAGTGAAACACAAGAACTTAAAAAATATATGCCCTTTGGGTGGCGCCTATTGCAAAGCATTTAGCTTTTCTTACACAGTGCATCTGAGAAAGTCCCCAGCCAACCACTGGCTGGTTGAGCTCTATGTCATTGGCTATTTTGGGTACACCTCAGAGCAGGTGTGACAATGGAGTGCCAGGGAAATCCAGTATGCAAAGAAGGGACAGAGAAAGAAAATATATGACATCTATTCATAAACACAGTTTGCATTTGATAAAGGTGAGTAATTTGCCTCTTTTTGTTTGTTTTTTCTGATTACTGAAAAAAAAAGTACATTTCAATAGTTATTACATGTTTTACTTATTAAATGCTGACATTGTGCACATCCATGAATAAAACAAATGCTTGCCTAGACTCCCAATCAAAAAGACAAACAAAACATCAGCTTTCTCTTTTTCAGGACGTCCTGTCATGTTTATATTACCTTAACAAACACTGGTAGGCTTGGTAGGAAGAACAGGTTTTAAGGCTTTGAAAGCATAATTACAATTAGAGATCAAGAGCTGGAACACCTGCTCTAGGGTGTATGTGGGCTGGTAGATCATGGGTCAGATCTGATTTTTACCTGTGATTTTCACCCAGAATGATCGTGGGTGGGTGGTGAATGTGGGGTATGAGCATAGTCAGGCTCCTCTCCCATCTGACCAGCTGGGTCAGCAAAGCCAGCAAAGGATGTTGTGATGTGCTCTCAGAGGTGCCACCACACACTGCCACAACCTCCAGCTCAAGGGGTGTGAAAGCAGGTTTCTCTTAGCTTAGTTTCCTGGTATGGCCCCAGAATTAATTCAGTTTGTACATACTGGTGCTAAACTCCGGCCCCCCCCCCCCCCCCCCCAAAAAAAAAAAAAAAGCCTCCTCCTTTTTGTAACACAGAGGATAAATAAATGTCACTGGCATTTATAATACATTATGTTATAGTACATCATGTTATAACACAAAAGGTGATATGCCCTTCTAAACAGCAGGGATGTGCTAAATTACAATTATATAATAAAGTCTAGCTAAAAGCTCGTTTGTTCATCAATTTATAAAATCAATCTCAAAATAAAACACACACAAAACACCAAGAACAGAAATAAATGGAGTCCATTATCCAACACAGAAGAATTTATTTACACTTAGACATATGGAACTCAGAACAGTTTGAGCTTTATTTTATTTGTATTGAGTTCTTTAAATCCCTAATAAATGTTTATCCCACACGTCTGAACAAATGCAAATAATTAACGTTAGCCTTAGTAGCATCAGTTAAGAATAACTGAAACCAATGCTCTGGACAAAATAACTATAATTATAATTCAAGTGTAGCCTAGGTGCTGAACATAGTTTAAAAATCCAAACTTCCATTTGGATCAATGAGATTATACATAAGAACATTGTACATTTGTACATATGCAAAATTGGGCCCTGAGACATTTAAAATCATGGCCTGACTTGCTGGATGACTGATGCTAGAGCATCACATAGCACTAAGCCACACAAATAGAGCAAACTTTAATGTGCTGACAATGGACTTCAAGCCAAATAAAATTAAGCTGAAATTCTATTGTATCAAAATCAACAGGACTGTTGCTGTTGTTCCTTTGGTGAAAATATCTCACCATTAGATTCCAGCACACACACACACACACAAACAAAATAGTTTTATTATAATAATTTGGTGTCAGATCTTGAACCACAACAGAGCTGTTTGCTTCAAAGGAGAAGGTGACTTAATACCTTTACTTGTGTTCCTTTTTTTTTTTGACCAGTCCATAGGACTCTAGGGATGCCTTCAGTTGTGTTAAACTGTCCCCATGCTAATGTGGGAACAGAGCATTACAAATGACAACAGCAATAATGTAGCAAAGAGAAAAAGGTGGTGCTTTTTTTTTTTTTTTTCTCTTCTTTTTTCTTTTTTTTCACATTGATTAGCAAGCACAATGAAAAATTAAATACAGCAGCTTTTTGATTGTGATCAGAACTTCCCTTGAGTGTCATGCTTCCTTCACATCTCTTGTCCTGTTACTTTGGAGTTCCATGCCATAGCTGGAAAAAGACCAGCTATGTACCACACAGAACTTCCCTCCAAGAATAATCTTTGGGGATTTTTGTAATTCATCAGCTCTAAAGTACAATGATAGCTACACAAGGAACATTAAACACTAGGGATTAAGACAACATCATTTTAGTCTTTGCGTTTTTCCCTTTCTTTCCAAAGGGTGAAAACACATTGCTAAAGATACCTGACCAAAGATTTGCTAGCAAGTTAAACCTTTCTGGTTTAAAGTCCATTATAACACTCTTTCCAAACACCGGGCAATGAAAAGCTGACCTGTGTTTGATTTTCCTCTGATGTTTGACCATTATCTTACTATTTTCTGTGTCCAAAATGTTCTGAAATATTTTCAATCAGTCTTAAAGATGGTATATTAAAACATTCCCTAAGGGAGTCCTTAGGTGAAGTGGAGCTAAGACAGAGCAGAGCCTGATGTTTGAGCAAGAATCAGAAAGGGAAGCACACAGGAGGCAATACAAAGAGCAATGGAGGCTGGGAGTTAGAGAGTAGCTCAAATTATTAAACAACTGTGAAGTCAAATGTTGATTAGTGCTATCAACATATGAATGACTGTTGTGTGTGTATGGGCCATCTCTGCATAAAATGTATGAACCATATATTCTAGTAAGTTATTTATTAATTTCATGTATTACAGTTAGTAACTTTACATAATAAACTTCACATTCAACACAATTTGCATCCCTGAATAGAGGACAGAGAGCAGTTCTACTGCAGCAGTTTCCATTCCTTGAAGGAACAGAAAGCAACTTTGCAATGAGAGTATCTAGAGTATGGCCTGAGCTCATAGACGTCATCATTCCCAAGCCTGTGCTCCAAGCTAGAACATCAGCAAAGGGTTTTCAATTGTCTTGCAGTTCCCAGAAGAAAAAAAAAAAAAAAAAAAAGTGGCAAGTTGCATATATGGCAGAATGTGGACTAAATTTCAGCTGCATGTCAACTTCAGTCTGTTTGAATGTCTTTTAAAAATTGTAACAAGGTTCGTGTAATCAGTTATTTGACAGAATAATTTCCACAGTGGACACTCTAGTGATGTCATACTTGTGGGCCTCTGGAAACATCAACTTATTTGGGTTAGTGAGTTGGTCTTCTCAAAATGGAAAAGCATGCTGAATTCCATAGCACGTGGGCTGACTGTGCACTGAATCAGACTTTTTGTCACTGAATTTTAACATGCTGCTTGGCTGAAACTTCAGTTAAACACTGTCTACATCTGAAGTCTTTTGTTACCTGTAGTGAAATAAAATCAGAATTCAGCATGTTATGAGGTAAGTCTTCTTAACAACAGATTTTTCCTACAGCATGATATTTTCACTATAACATTCACATCTCTGCTTGTTTCCCTAGATGTCATTAATCCACCACTTTGTTATTCTATCCATGACAGGACTGTATTTAGCCTTAATAGGCTAGCTGTGTACAGGATGTGTTTTAACTAATGCGATAGTGATGCAAGACTGAGAGAAAAAAAGTGAGAAAGCCTATCCAACACTCTTAATAAGAAATGTCATTTACAGTGAATTCTCTGAACCTCAGAACAGGGATATGTCCTGGAAAAGTGCAGGAATCTGCAGCTGAGTGGCCTTTGTCCCAAAGAAGTATTAGAGTACACTTCTGAAGTGTTCTAACAGTTTTGGATAAAATGTCTGTTTTCATCAAGTCACAATGATTATGTTGATTATTTGGAAAAAAAAAAAAAAAAAGTATTGGTCTTCTGGAGATATTCCAATACCCTCCCTGGTATGTTAAGAGTATCCTGAAGGATTAAGGCTGGGAAGATAATTTGAAAACAACAGCTATCTAGATGATTTTCAACAGAACTGACATAATAACTGCTGAACTTTACTAGCACTTGAAAAATAATGTACTAAATATGTAATAATTCTGAAAAACTTAAACTTTAAGAAGTTAAGTTACTGCTAGGAACTGAGCCATTAATGTTTACTTACTTATTTCAATTTCTTTGATCTGCATATGAAATAAGAACCCAGGAATGCAAGGAACACCACAGAACCCGCAATGATCAACACCATCTGCAGCAGACTCAGCATCTGGACCCGACCAGAGACTTTTGTTCTGAACATTTCTGCTTTTGCATCCCCAATAACAGCAGACTGAAACAGTGCAAGAAAAAAGCGAACACTAAGCATACAAGATCTCACTTACTGAATATATTCTTGTCATGTGCATATCATAGCATGAGCTTATTTGCTCAATTTCAAAGACAGAAAAAGTTAAGTTATTTTGTGTGTGTGTATTTTTTTAACAGCGAAGATTAATAGGCAGAAAGTATACTAACCTCATTTAGCCAAAGAATGGGGAAGATATAAGGTTTTTTAACTTTTGATAAAGCTCTGAAATGAGAAAAAAAAAATACAGCATGTTACCTTCAGTTTGGTGCATAAAGCCAGTCTCTACTTAACAATTTTCCATCTGCACTAACAATTCTGTCTTCTGGAACTACCTTTTGGTACCTTTTGGTAGATTTGGATTAAAAAAAAAAAAAAAAAAAAAAGCCTACAATTAAGAACAGCCATTTCACCAATCAGGCAATTAGGCAATTATCTCTTTCTGTCTAGCCTTCCATGTAGAGGTAGTCAGAACAAAGAAAGGCTGGATGCAGACAAGTGTTGAAGAGAGGGTCTGAAAATCTATGTGGTGCTCACCCGTACCCAGTGTACAGGAGCTGTACATGTGCATTTGGTACAAAGAGAGGAGAAATAGTGAGATAAACCTTAACCTTTCTCATAAATTCCATCCAGTACAGGGAACACATAAATTATCTCTCTCATTGGGTTTATTGCAGAAAATATATTATCCCTTCTATTTCATCCTTATGGCCTCTATTTGGGTTTTGTAACAATGTTATTTTTAAGAACATATTGCACTGTAAGCTGTTGTGGGGAAATCAAATATGTGCTAAAATTGTTGGGCAGTGCCTTGCACAAGAAGGCTTGCTCTTTCGCTGAAACTGATATTCTCTGGAAAGTCATGACTGAATTTTTTGCAAGAGAGAAGAGACTTTCGTCAAATATTTTCATTTGTTCTTTTCCCTTTTCTACCAACACTCTTTTAGACCAAGAAGACCTCTGAAAGAAAATGTATTTAAAAACAAAATAATGAAACAACACTTACTCAATTTTTTTTGCAGGTTTCACAAGGAGGTTTACTTGCAGCCTTTTGGCAAATTGTAGTGTAAAACCAGTTGTCTAAAACATGAAAAAAATATTATTAATTTAAATTAATTTAAATTTTGAATTGATTGCATGAGCTTAGAATACAGTCTGTGTAAAAGAAAAAAAAAACCTTCAGATTTATTTTTATTCTTTGTTTTGAAGAGTTACATTTTTATGAATTTTGAATGTTCCTAAGGCTTTCTTTTTTTCTCACAAAAGTAATGATTTTATTGTTTTACCTTAGTTATTTTTGTAATTCACAAATTTATACTGAAGGCAACAATAATAACAAAAACTGTTATAGCAGTTACATTTATATGTTCTATATAAGAGTACATTTTAGCTTCTTTCTTTCATCAGAAATTGACTAAAAGTTCTATTTTAATGAGACGGGTAAGTTTAATTGACATAGGGCAGAAAACAAACATTTCTTATCAGAACAAACATATCAAATCAAAGGTCAGATTTTTTTTTTTTTTTGTCTCCTTTTCACCTCAGATTTAGGAAACTTAGGTTTATATCTCTATTTCAAATGAGACTTGACTTTAGATCTCATTGAAGTTATGTGGCTTCATTTTTAAATTATATGAGAAAAAATATTTTAATGAAAAATCCTGAATTTTGCCTTTTCATCTAAATTCAGAGAAAATAAAATTTTGAAACTTCAGAATTCACCACATACTTCAGAATACTCTGGTTAACACACTTAAGAAAGTTAATCTTAATCACTGGAACAGAAGTAAATGAAAAATTGAAGGCAAACAAAATCAGAGCTATCATAAAGTCATTCTTTTAGAAGCTCTATTGAACAGAGTCACAAAGACTATATTACTTCTGTTCTAGAGCCAGACAAGTGATTGGGCTTTAGAATTTTAACAATTTTATTGGAAATAATCTATATTTATTTACTTTAATTCAATTGAGATAGTAATTATACAAAAAATATTAAATATGGAAAATGAAAAATAAATAAGTATAGAAGACATCTCATAGAAAAGAATTTTCAGAAAGTCATAGATAAATTATAGCATACTTCAAAGCTTTGTGGAGTCTATTTCATCATGCATTCCTAATGAGGAAAAAATCAAAGCTTAATTTCCAACTTTGAAGGTCAGAATAAGACAAAGTTCTGCTCTAAATTTCCCCTGCTAAAAGCTTAACACCTTTGTGAGCAGATCTTAAAAAGCAAGCATAAAAATATTACGTCCTCTGCCCATCCCTCTGGTAAAAGACCTACTTTACTGCAATTAAATTTAAACATTGCAAGTTTACTGAGTTACTATTTAATTTTATTAAATATTTGGACTTACAGGCTCTACATCTAGAAATGTCTCATGTTCCTTTTCATTTGGGCTCAGGCCTTCAACATCATTCAGTATAGATTCACTTGCATGAAGAAAATGCGGAAGAGAGATATACACAGGTCTTCCTATTTGAAAAAAAATAAAAGTATTTGAAACATTAAGCCTTGTTTCAGTGCTCACATTCTAAATCCATTTTCTATGCAAACATAATTTGTTATACAAACACACAAACAATCCTGAAAAAAAAAAAAAAAGCATTAATAGCTCCCCTCACTCCAACATAAAATAAATTGAGAATTTCTGAGATTCTACTGTCAGGAGGAGAATTTGCCTGGTGAAATAAGTTATATTTACAAACCTTGTTTGTGTCTACACTGTGGAGCTGGTAGTGCATTTTATTGTACTGACATTAAATTAAGTAACTGGTGTTTCTCAGTCTCTTTGTATGTATATAGCTGTGTAAACACACAAACACGTGCACATACATTGTGGGTGTGAATCATCACAAATACAAGGACTGTAACTATTTCTGGCTTTAAACGGTACCTATAGAATCCCCCTCCTTTTCTTTCTACATGTATATTCCTGCAATTTCAGTACACAATCTATAGCGTCGTGATTTTCTTCTTCATAATAACATTCAAAATACAGAAATATTATAGCTCTCATTTGGGGAAATGAGGCTACGGAAAAGGGAAAGCTCTCACAGGTAGTCTGTGGAAGAGTTTGCAGTCAAACACAAATGCCCTGGATCCTAGAGCAACACCTCAGCTACAGGACACGTGCTTTCTCCCCAGTTAGATGGCTTCTTTGGCAGTACAATGCTGCCACTATACCTCCTTTGCAGGCACTAATATCTAGGACTCCAGCTGTTGTGCAGTTCTGGGATATGACCTCCTCTGTACAGAAGCAGTAGTTATCTCCAACTTCAACTGGTGACGCGAATGCTTCACGAGGAACTGCGAAACGATAAAGTGGAATTCCCTTCACATTCTGTTTGCCCTGGAAGACTCCATAGATTGATCTGAATATAAAAGAGGAGAAATATGTTTTAGTCACTTGAGTTGAAAATCTGAATTCATGGCATCATTCCTCAAGGATTCTCTGACTGTCTCTTAAAAGAAAAATACGTCAGAGATCCCAAACCCAGAAGTTTGTAGGGGCCTTCCCCTTTAACGCAGGCAATTCTGTGCTTTCACAAAGGGATGTACAAGCTCAGAGGTGAGCACAGCAAGACACAAAAAGGCAGAAAAAATACTAATACCAATAAACAATATAAACTAAATGAGTAACTAATAAGAGGTCTTTTCTACACACTTCTACAGCAACTGTTATTATGAAATGTTTGAAATTCATTTGATGACTGTAGAGATACCTACCAAAACTGGTGGATTTGGTTACAGTTTTTGCACATACTTATAATAAGACATACTTCTTATAAACTTATTCCATTGCATGTGAATCAGAATATTACTTCAAGCTTTAGAATACCACTTCAAGCTTATCGCTTTTTTTTTTGGATACATTATCAACTGATAAAGAAATAAGGTTGGTATGCAGTAATGTAACCAAGGCAGCAACAATTTGTATTGCAGCAATTGCAGCAAATCAAAAGAAGGATTCTGGGTCTTACAACATGGTCAGAACCATTTTCCATGGCCTTGTTTCATCTGAGACCTTTGGGAGGTTGTTATTGCCCTTCACTGTTCATTAATTATGAGAATTAGATGCCCTGAGGAATCTCTCAAACTGTGTCCAATTGGTTCAAATTTATTTTTTCTCCACTATGTAGAGTTCCCTTTTTCATAAGTTCTGAAACATTGTCCAGTTTGGGGATACAATTGCTTCACAAGAAAAAGAACTCTAACTTCATGTAAAAACACTGATCTTTGAAAACAATCTGCAAAGCAAATGGTCCACTTTAACCCTAGTTAAAAGGAAGCAGCTGTTTCCAGGCAGCAAAATAAATACTGGGATTGAACCTCCCAAAGTAAATACACTCTGATGCCCTTTAAACCTCTTAATGTTGCTTTCAGCTATCTCACTGGAAAAATCAGGGACAGTGGATAACCACAGCAGAAGAAGCAGGCTGAAAAGCCATCAGTATGGGATGAATTAAGCAGGTTGGTTTGCTTGTAAATACATAAAAATAAACTATGTAAAAAAAATCCTGTGGGAAAACTATTTTGAGCATCTAGTGGCTGACAGTAAATCCTGTTCTGTATAGATGGCGTTATGCAGAAATCCCCAAGATGGTCCAGACAGTCCCTGCAGAGGGCTAAATTGCCTGCTCAGACCAAATTAAGCAGGTTAGAGGCTGAGTCCTGTTCCTAGAAATTGTTCAAGACTTTGAACCCTGTGGACCTCAGTGTCTGTAACTGCTCATAGCTGTGTCTCTCTCTGTAAAATTAAGCAGTGGTATTCCTAAATTACACACCTGTAACTTTCTTAAATGAAACACACCATAAATAACTTGCTACTTGACACAAATGAAAGTGATAGAATTAAGCTTTGAATCATAAGCACAGCTCACAAATTTACTTGAGTTTAGGTGAAGCAGTTGTGAGGAACTGCCTCAGCAACCTAAGCCCCAGCAGAGATACTGCAGCAGCCTACTGAAACAAAAGAGCATTTGGGAAGCACACGTGTACACAAAAGGAAGGGATCGGCATACCTGCAAATATCAGAGGAGAAGAAGCGCAGTACCTGATCCTTCTTAACAAATGGAGGAAATGATGCCCCATCTGTGAATAAAATTAAGAGCTTGAAAGCAATTCCACTTAGAAGATGTCTTTAATTTCTAGCTCAGTGTTTAGTACTTTCCCACAAAACTGTGAACAAGGTAAACACAATGAGTCATTTGTAGGGAAAATATTTACATAAGCTACTGCATGATGACAGGTACTCCATGGATTGATTTTGGATTGATTTTGAAGGCAAGCCAAATTATGGCAGCTGTTTTATTCATTTTTTTTTTTCCACAGACATAAATCTATATATTATCAAGGCCATTAAAAACAGCAGATAAAAATACCACTCCTGCTTAATACGAATCCTAATACCTGTTGCCATTGTTTCAAGGTTTATGTAGTCTAAAAAATTAAAGCTTTCTGGAGATGCTTGGTTCACCTGGAGTTATGGCACCCAGTGCTTATAAGAAAAGCAGCTTTAGACTTCAAAACTTATTTAATAAGGAGCACTAATTTTTTTTATTTTTTTTTTTCACCCAAGACTGCTCAGTTAAAGCTCATTGTAGACAAGCAAAGAAGGTCAGAGGAAGAGCACTTTGATGTTTTTCTCCCACTTGCTATGAAAATAGCAGCTTGCCAGTTCAGATGCATATTTCTGTATTGCATGCAACTAGTGTTAAGTAAGAGGAGTCTCAGCCATTTTTCCAAGCAAGGTGTTGTAACAAACCTTTAACCAGTACATTTGTTACTTCTTGCAACAATTTCTGTTCAGTTTCTTAGTCAGCAACCCTAACCAAGGAATTGAAAACATCTGTGGTATCTTTGAATCTAGTTGGCAAGAAGGAGAAAGCTAAATTACATACTGCCACTTGCCCGCTGCTGATGGAAGCACTTTTGCTTAAAGAAAATCCAAGATCATCCTAGAGACGCGCTCTATTTGTAAATCTTGGCAGTCTCAGAGTGTTTGCAAATACGGACTTGTTTCAAGCCCCATACAAGAATACTGTTTAATCTTTCTATCTTGTTATTTACTTTTGCTTGGAAAACATGCTGTGCTTTGCTGTGAAAGTTTACAACATACAAAGGAATTCTCACATTTACTTACAAGACATTTTAAACCTGCTGATTCTCTAAACACACTCCCTCCTTAGCAGTCACATTGAATGTTCATGTAAACTGTGTAATGACCTTTGCTAACTGTGAAATTCTCCCCATTGTCACTGTATTGAAGCACTTAGTCTAGTTACCTGAGTGTTTTTTTTCCATCTGCTGTGGAAGACAAAGGAAAAGAAAGAAAGAAAGAAAAGAAAGAAAGAAAGAAAGAAAGAAAGAAAGAAAGAAAGAAAGAAAAAGAAAAGATTTGGAGCTCCATAAGAAAGAAGGAAAGTCCCAGAAACTAAGAAAATATCACTTCTTAATCACTAAAATAACTAATCCTTCCTGATACACAACCCTGTGGAAACTCAGATTCTTGGGAAGTATTTAAAATGCTTCAAAATTACTTGTCATGTGTGTGTTTTAAGGAGAATGATCTATGCTAAGAAAAACTACACAGTGAAAAAAAAAAAAGTAAGAAAAGAAAATGAAAGTAAGAAGAAAGGAAGGAAGCCAAAAAGAAAGAAAGGTGGAAAGAAAGAAAGGTGGAAGGAAGGAAGGAAGAAAGAAAGGAAGAAAGGAAGGAAGGAAGATGTTTGTTTTGGTAATTGCTCACTGGAGGCCTGCAGCTCTCTGCACGTCTCCTCCATGATATCTGCCAGCCTCAGCTCAACAGATTCCAGTGTCCTCAAAGAGGTTTTCAGTCACCAAGAAGAAATATACCCCCTTGGATAAATATATCTTTAAACAACTCAACTGTTTCCATATGCATTCAAAAATAAAATTCAAAAATTCAACCCAAACTGATCTACCTCTCTCCTTTTTCCATTTATACTTGCATGAGAGCTTTGTATGAGAGCTTTCTTCCTTGCCAACTCAATTTCTTTTCGTATCTCAGAAAAAAAAAAAAAAAAAAAATCTGTCTATTCTCATACATTTGATTCTTCAACTGTGTAAATGAATGTCTGTTACTAGAAGGCAAAGATAGTATTTTTCAACTGTTGTACAAAAGAAAAAGAATCTTAGTTATACCATATCATGCGGATATTTATTAGAAAAAGACAGATAGATTGTTTCTTGTCTTCTACATCTTCTATAGCTGAAGTGTGCATATAAGTATATAAAATAGTATATTAAATAGTGTATAATATTTATTATATTAGATATATATGCATATATAGTAGCAGCAGTATATATACATTCATATTTATATAGACATTTAATATGCAGAATACAGAACTCTCAAAGCCCAAGAGGGACTTAACATACATATTGTACCTCCTTATTACAATATGCAATATCAAGAAATTGCAATATCAAGAAATGTGTTGAAGTTTCAGAAAGCTTTAATAGGCTCACCTGTGCCGTTAACCAAATCGCAGTAACCTTCCCAGTAAGAAAGATTCCTTTAAAAAGGAAAAAAAAAAAAAAAAGGTCATGCTGCATGAATTATACTGTACTATGTAATCCATTTCACTAACTGTGTTGTTAATCCTCACTGCTCCAGTACAAACATGATGCATTAGCAAAGGCATATGACAGGGATATTAATTCATATGTTCAGATAAACTATATGATGCATTAGATTAGGGCAAAAGCGATCTATCTAATTAAGCATGGAACACAGAAGTAACTACTTGTGTTGAAGAATTAAAAAATTATCTTAAATAGAAGCTCATAACAGAATCACAAATAGCTGAAACAGAGAGGTGGTTGTGCTTAGCCTGGGGCTTGATCTAGC
Source organism: Heteronetta atricapilla (assembly GCA_011075105.1). NCBI lineage: Eukaryota > Metazoa > Chordata > Aves > Anseriformes > Anatidae > Heteronetta > Heteronetta atricapilla. The sequence goes on from CM021731.1 coordinate 11,124,824, forward strand.
TTTCCTTGAATTGTTGACAACTTTCCATTTAATTATAGCTCTCAGTGAGTCAGATCTTAAAATGCAAACCTTGAAAATATGTTTTTTTTTGTTTTATGTTTTTCCTTTTTTTTTTTCTTATATACAATGCTCTTATACCTTTTGTTTTTATAACTTTCAATTATTGCTGTTTTGCTTATATCTTCTTTCCCGGTATACACTCTGTAAAGTCCATCATATGTCCCATTATACTGTAATAGATACAAGAAGGAATAACAGTTAGAAATACTGACCCAAGGTATTTTTGTCAGATTTTTCTTCCTTGCAGCTGCAGTTTTGATTTTATTCACAGAATTATAACTGAAATATTACCTTCTAATTGGTTTCACTTACCGGGTAGAAGACTCCCAAAACTGGGTCCAAGGGGAAGGGAACCTTGTTTAAGAAGGGGTCTTTGTATCCCCATAGTATTTCTTTCACTGTTCTGTTCTGCAGCATGGATGACTTAGAAGATTTAATCCATGTGTTTAATAGTAGTTGGATGAAAGCATTTGTATACAGGGCAGGTGCAGCCTACAACAGCAATAAAATCAATTTTAGCATAAAATTCTGCGTGAGCAGATCAAAAATACAGACCAACTCCAATAAATCTCTGGGAAAGCTGATAAGTAAGATTGTTTCCATACCTTACTCACTGCAAGTTAAATTTCTAATTAAAACTACAACTCATTATTGAAACAGTTGTTGAGTATAACGTATATAAGACTAGACAATTTATCGTCATTCTTTCCACAAGTTCACTAGATTATCCCTAATGTCTTTATACTTCAAGTCTCTGTGCATATAACACAGACTGTACAACTTTCATTTTCCTTCTTTTCTGCTATATTCATATCTCACTACTGCAGACTCACTCACATCATAAGCATGCAAGTACAAAGATTGTTACCTTGTTACCTGTTATCTGTGGTTTAGACTTGCTATATTGATAAAATTATGCTAACAGCAGCATGATTCTATCCTGCATAAAACCAATGGAGTTATGAATCTCCATTATTTCATTAATCAGAAAGAATACATTTCTGCAACTAACATGTTCTTTCCAAATGTTTTTAATTCTACATAACAGATGAACTTTTCCCATTTCAGTGAAGAATGATGGGGTATTTTACCAGCCATGAGTGTAATGAACTTTTCCAGAGGCACAAACACAAAGTCAAGTCCCTAAAGCCACTGATTAGCTTGTGGAAAACAAGCAAAAATGATCTATGTTGGCCCATGTGGTGAAGCAGGGAGTGGTAACAATTTTGGTAAGTAAATCTGTGTAATGAAAAAGAACCTCTCAGAGCAAGTGTTCAGTCTAAGCTTTTTACTGTACTCTCTTCTTGTCTTCAGTGCAATGGGAATGACAATGGAAGAGTCATAGCTAGCCAGAAAGTCAAAACAACCAAGACAATGTTGCTCTCTTGTTTGTTCTCTCTGTTTTTTGTTGTTGTTGTTTGTTTGTTTGTTTGTTTGTTTTTTAATCTCTCTTAGCCCATGCATTTCTGTCTGAATTTGAACATAAAGCAAGCACGGATATGGAAAGATTATGAGATAGAGGAGATTTGGGTTCAATCCACTCAGGGTTAAGAAAAGTGTGAAAAACATCTCTCTTGATTCCCTTGTGAGTATTCTGACCACAAGATCATGATACCAAAGATGGGCTCTACTGATACTGTCATGTGAGATAAGCAGAGCCTCTCTGCGTATTTGTATTTAAACTTATCCAAGTTTTGTTCTAAACACCAAAACGGGGCTTGGATGCTCTGCTTACTTCCCCTGAGATGTCTACTTCCAGGCAAGAGTCTGTGTTTACATCTGTAAAGAGCTACATGGCCCAAAATGTGGCAAATGAGCACAGTTAGTGAATACCATAAGAATACCATGAGATGAAGGACTCAGGACATTAATCCAGGAAAAAAAAAAAAAAAAAAAAAAAAAAAGTCTTTCTAAAAGGGAAATTCTAGCCTAAATTAGAACATAGGCAGAATAGATCTGGTCTGAATGAGGCATTCAACCTTTTTTTCATCTTTACACACAGCATCTCTCCACTCTGCCACTAGCACCCACCTTCTCTCTCACAGTAGTCCTGAAAGCTCACATGCAGACACCACAGTGTTAGTATGGGACACCTGAGCAACACAACTTGGGCTGAATACAAATATGAAATCTGTAAACATAAGTCAAGGGCAAACACTCGAACCCTATGACAACAGGAAAATATCTGGAGTGAAGTACAGGTGGGGTCTCCTGTGATTTCCTCAGGAGAACTAAAGTCTCAGGAGGACTGGAAAGCTCTGGGGATGCCATTGCTTTGGGGCAGAAGGGCACCATGGAAGCAGCGAGGCCATGCATACACTGATTTAACACAGTCTCCCCTGCAAAGCAGGACTGAAGATATTATGAAAAAGAGTATGGAAAACCCAGATTATACTGGTCATGCTGTACCTCAGGTAGAATAGGAATCCATCCACAACTTTTTGTTTCATTCCCACACTAAAATTGACTAGAAGGATGCTTTTGATACATCCCATCCAAGCTGATGACTTTTCTTCCATTGACAAGAACAAGTCAATTTGCATTTACAGTTAAGATTACCCTGAGAGTATAAGGAAACCTCAATGTAAATGTAATTTGTCTTCAGAATCTGTGTTATTAATGCTTACTTCTCCCCTTATTTTTTGAATATCTCTACATTCAAATGTGCATATTATAGTTTGTTTTCTTCACTTACAACAACAGCGAGGTTCAGGCATGTGATGGTATCATTTTCTGTCCCAACAGACATATCAGGTTCAAAACGAGCAGCATTAGGTAACATGTAGGATATTGTGCCATCAGAGTTTTCTGTGATATTTTCTTTGGCTAAATATCGCACCCTTGAAATACAAAATAATAAAACAGAATATTTAAAAATCTGATTTTCAAGTCAACACATAACCACATCTGACTGAAATTTTTTGAGATGTTGATGAACACTTTTGAAGATGAATATTTTACATTTTAAAATCACTGAAATGGTTTTAAACTTTTCATTTGAATACTTGTAAAAAAAATTACTTTATGTAAAATATTTTTCTTTTCCAAACATTTCCTTAATGCCTAATGCATTTTTTTTGCTTGATACTAAAATACAAATATTTATTTTTTTACTTATTACTTTTAATTGCAACAACGGACCTTTTATCTTCTTGTATTCCGTTCTGAATTAGTTATGTTTCATCACATTTTTTCTAAGCTTTTTCATGATTGTATGTTCTTATAAGTTCTTATATGACTCAGGAATGGTTTATAAATGCCCTTAAGATTTGATGTGATAGGCTTGTGTTCTAATAAAAGAGATTAGAGGTTAATTACATAATGGGAGCTACTCTATTAATATTTCACATCCATATGGGGACTTATAAGCAGTCTTTCAGCACCACTGAGAAACACAAAAGCCCTTCTCCATTGTGCCTGTAAGTGCCTATATTTCTGTTAGGGGATCACTGAGGCACAAATCTCCGAGCTGCTACAGTCTGGCTTTGGCTCAGCTCTATATGTCCCCATCTTCTTGCTGACCCCACTGTGGAGGTGGCATCCAGCAAGCGCTGTGTTACTTAGTTTATGCCGTGGGTCTACAAATTTTATCCCAGTTTCATTCCAGAAGGGATCATCATGATCCATCAGATCATCCAGCCTGGGCATGGGAGGACCAGAAATTTCATAGCACTTTTCCCCATGGTATAGATGAAACCAGTGCAGGGTGGGATCTACCTTGCAAGCAGCTGGATCTTGGCTTCTCAAAAGTGGTTTTTGTGCATGCCATTTTAGTTAATGGACTAATGTGTAGAGCACATATCTAGAAGTTGGGAGGTTTGTTTTCTAAGTAACGTTACTTCTAACTGGAAACAAAAGACTTAAACAAAGTTTCCCACTTCCCAACAGAATCTTGGGGACAACTGCAGTTTCAAGGACAATTGTTCTACTCTGTAGTAAGCAATGAAACATTCAAAGAGAAATTCAGAAAGAGACTCAGCATTGCAGTGATTAAGGTAGACCCCATATCTATGATTGAGGAATTTTGAAGTATCTTTTGCTTCTTAGATGAGCATGAATGCAGCAGTGAGGGGTTTTCGTTTATTTATTTATTTATTTTTTCCCCAAGAAATGAAGCCATCATTTCTTGCACCGTCTTATCTAGGCAGAGATCTTATTATCAGCAGAGATTTATTCCAGAGAGTATATGCACCACCATGACCAGAGTAAAAAATTCTTATTCACCTTCTGCAATATTTCTCAACTGCTGAGTTTCCTGACTCCTGCATAACCATCTCCTGTGTCTTTCCAGGTACTGTATGAACCAAGATGTTCCAATGATAAATTAATAACCTTTTAGGCATTAAGGCACCTGTGGTTTAGATACTGCAATACAAAACTACCTGGCAAATATCATATACATGTCAATGACATGAAGAAAGAAATGTCTTATCATTTTAGGAAAACAATTTCATAAAAAGAGTGCCAGTAACAACTAGGTGCTTTCCTGGACAGGGATAGACTGTTGCATCTAGGCCTTAGATAATACATCAAAAAAATGTTTTTCAGAGGGAAATCTAAGAAAGAAAAAGCTATAGATTAAAAAAAAAAATAAAAAAAAAAAAAAAAAAAAACAAAGCAAAACAAAATAAAGGAGCAATAATACAAAACATATTATGAGTGTTATAAAACAAATATGAAACCAAAAAAATATAAAACAAATATGAGTGTTATACTTACATGGGTGATAAGACAATCTCATGTTTTGAGGGCATCTGACATATTTTTTTCTAAGTAAAAGGCTGGCAAACACTGAACAACAACAAATGCAACATGCCTGTGTGTTTTTATGGTAAACATCTTACTAATGAGCAATAGTTTATCACAAAAACAAACAGATTCACATCTGATTATCTGTTTTATTATCCCAATGTGAAACACAGTAAGAAATGTTTGTGAATGCAGTGCATAGATGCAAGTATTTAGGCATTTTTGACAACTCTGACTACAATGGGATTCTAGGCTTTCCAAAGCCAATTTAAACAATTTTAACTCAGCAGAACTTTTTCTGGATTTAGCAAAAATTCTGATATGACATGTCACATATTCAGGAACTATGGTTACCTGTATGTGTAAGGTCCTCTTTGTTCAAGTTTTGGACGTGATCCATTTTCTAACACCTCTGTTGGATTTTGCACATGAAAGATCCAAAACTGTCTGTAAACTGAGCTTCCTGGCACAAGCCAATTATCAAAAGCAATGGTACCATTTGCAATAACAGCTTCCTAAAAAAAAAAAAAAAAAAAAAAAAATTAACAACAAAAAATGACTTTTATTGTTGAGATGAGGTGTACAGCGCATACTTTTGGCCAACATTTGAAGGCAGCCTGACATTTCTGTGCAGCAATGGCAAAAGCGAGTCCCCTTAAAATAAGTGAGCACAAAGCTGATATAATTGCTATCATAGTCAGTAGAAAAGCTTTCCTATTGCTGTGGTTGGGCATCACTGTAATTCCCGTTCACTAAACTTACAGATTACTTGTAAGAATAAAAATTGTCAATGGCTGAATCATACCCAGCAGTTTTTTTAGAATCCATAAACTAATTTTCATACATTTCATGCATGAAATGTATCCCAGGCGAGGAAATGAGAGCTCTCTCTGATCTTTACTTATGCACTAAGTCATTTCACCACCAGAGAAAGTGAATAGTGCTCTTGCAGGACTGTTTTTTGTCAGAAAATTATTTTGACCAAGACTGAGATTTTCTATGAAATCTCTGCTTTTAATAACATCTATTTAGGAAGGTTTCCCAGGTCAGAGAATGAGGGCAAAAGAGGCAGAAGGAGCAGACAGGACATTGGGAATCATTATAGCCTAACCAATGGCTTATGTGTGTGGCACTCAGATGTACTATGATAAATGTCTACCTTGGGACTGCACAGTGAAAAGGACAATCTGAAGGTATATATCCTATATTGCCAGGGGAACATCTGCTTTGTTTGGTCTTCATCCGACCTGTCTCTATACAATTTTCACAAATCCTTGGGAGAATAGATTTTTTTTTCACTTGTAGTAAAAATTTAGAAAAGTTTTTTTAGTAAGAAAAGTCTAGGCTTCCCAGGTCCAACATATAACATGCTTTTTAGCAGAGTTGTGCAATATTATTGTTAATTTCCATAGCTCACAGAGATGCAGAAAACAATAGACTGGAATCTTCCAGACAGTTATGTAGCAAGCAAAGGCATTCTAAATTGCAAGATTTGCTAGATTTTCTAACTTAATTTTCTGCCTCTAGAGTTTGTTTAGCAAGTACCATCCAAGAAAGGGTAATACCAATTAAGAACTACTGTCATGAAAAATGAATAAAATGTCTTAGAGAACTCCTGGCATAGACAGGATGAAAGCCTATTTGTAAGGTAGAGCAGCAAATGCTGTTGGTGGTGTAAAGAGCTGAGCTTGCTGTCTGAATATCTGCTATAATTTAAGTGCGTTTTTGTGAGAGGGGAAGGAAATTTTCCACAGCAAATGTTTTATCAGCTTGAGAGCTTGCACTCAGACCTGACAGATAAATTTCTCTTCAGTCTTGTTTTGCAAACCTTCAGAGGCCAAGGACTGTCCCAGCTGTGATCCTAAGTAACGCAGGCCATTTCCTTTTTGAAGAGAGATTCCATGAATTGGAAATCACCTTTTGTGTTTTCATAGAGAATTACTCATAGGATCTGGGAGAAGCAGGCTTATATAAAGAATGGAGGTTGGTAAATATTATACCCTTCTAAAAAAAAGGCAGGGAGGAGGAGATGGAGAATTACAGGCCTGTCTGACTGATCTCCATGCCAAGGTCATGGAGCAGGTCATCTTAATTGCCATCACATGAAATGTATGGCACAACCAGGTGAGTAAAGGTTTATGAAAGACAGGGCCTGCCTGACTAACCTGATCTTCTTCTATGACAAGGTCACCTGCTTAGTGGATGAGAAAAAGGCTGTGGATGTTGTTTACTTGGACTTTAGCAAAGCATTTGATACTGTTTCCCACAGCCTTCTCCTAGAGAAACTGGCTGCTCATGGCTTGGATGGATGTACTGTACTGTTCACTGTGTAAAAAATGGCTGGACGGCTGGGCCCAAATAGTTGTTGTGAATGGAGTTAAATCTGTTTGACATCTGGTCACAAGTGGTGTCCCTCAGAGCTCAGTACTGGGGCAAGTTTTGTTGAATATATTAACAATGTCTGGATGAAGGGATTGAGTGCATCCCCAGTAAATTTGCAGATGACACCAAGTCGGGTAGAAGTGTTGATCTGCTTGAGAGTAGGGGGGATATCCAGAGGGATTTGGATAAGTTGAATCAATAGGTTGAGGCCAATCACATAACTTTCAACAAGGATAAATGATGGGTGCTGCACTTGGGTCATAACAACCCCATACAATAGTGTATGCTTGTGGAAGACTGGCTAGAAAGCTGCCTGGCAGAAAAGGACTTGGGGGTGCTGGCTGACAGCCTGCTGGACATAAGCCAGCAGTGTGCCCAGGTAGCCAAGAAAACCAATGGCATCCTGGCTTGTATAACACATAGCGTGGCCAGCAGGACTAAGGAAGTTGTTGTTTCTGTATTCAACACCTGTAAGACTGCACCTTGAGTATAGTGTTCAGTTTTGGGCCCCTCACTACAAGAAGGATACTGTATATGCTCAAGCACATACAGAAAAGAGCAATGAAGCTGGTGAAGGGAATAGAAAACAGGACATGTGAGGCATGGCTGAGGGAACTGGGGCTGTTTAGTTTGGATGCTGAAGGAACTTGTGTGTGTTTGTCTTCTTTCTTGGGTGACAAGTGATAGCACTTGACCAAAGGAGATTTAGACTGGATAGCAGAAAGAACTTCTTCATGGAAATGGTGCTCAGACATTGTAATGGGCTGCCCAGGGAAATGGTAGAGTCACAATCCTTAGAGGTATTTAAGAGACATGGAAAAATGCAGGGAAATCTAAGAGCATGCAGGACTTTATATCGGCTTTTTAGTACAACCAGGAATATCCTCCTTTATCAACTGAGACTGTAGGCTAAATGATCATTTTCATGTCCTGTTCCTTACTGCACTTTACTGTACTGTACTATGTACTTTCTTATCAATCAAGAACTAATTTGCTGTCCACCTACAAAGGTGGGGTGACTCTCCCTTACTTTTTATGCAAGAATGATTACCATATCCCTATTATATGCTTGGGAAATGCCAATGGGAAAGTAGAACCTTGGACATTGTATGAAGAGTCCTCAGGGACTGAAGTACTGGGGCAGACACGTAACAGTGAGTTACCGTGTAGATCTGCAGTCCACCATCTACTCTGTGCTTATGCCTCCCTGGGGGTGAGTTTTGAGGGGACAGCCAGCCTGATCTGACAGTTCTGCAGCTTTGCAGACAAAGGGGAAAGACAACTACCCTCTGACCTGACCCAACATCTTTTCCCTTCCTTTGTGCTCTCATTCCTCAGGAAGCTGATTCTGCTTTCTGGACTGCAGAGGATTTTTTATTATTATTATTTTTTTAATTATTTTTCTGTTTTAACTTTCTGCCAGTGCTGTGGGTAGGGGGAAGGATCAGATGAGAACTAGAGTTAAAATAAGGGAAGCAGAAGGACAAAAGAGGGAGGGGGAGGAAGGGAGTAAGACCATTATTTTTGTTGGCAGGCAGCCATTATTGTTACTAACATTTCTCAACAAAGGAGGTGGCATGTATTTCACTGCCACATACTTCAAGAGTTCAAACAGTGAGTTAAAGTGGAAGAAAATTTAGAGCTCTGTCCTTAATCATGTCCTCATTTAATAATACTAATGTCCTCACACTTACAAGCCCTGGGGCTTTGTCTGTCTGATCACTAGTGAGGCCATCCCTAAATACTACTCTGCTCTGTGGCTGGTCACCTTAGTAACACTGAGACATTTTGTCCACTATGATTTTATGAAAGGTAGGGTAATTTGGGAAGCTAATAAGTTGTAAGTGATAATATGAAATTCTTTTCAGCTCCCTAGTAATAGAAGCATGGAATGGTTTGGAAGGGACCTTAAATATCATCTAGTTTCACCCATACCACCACTGAATTAACTGAATTAGTTAAGGAATAGACACATATTACTTTGTAAGTGATGATTATTCTCTCATGTATTAGCCTTTTTATTCAAGCTTTGTTGAATCAAAACTTTTAGTCCTTTTAGATTTCTTGATCATAATAATTTATGGAAGCCAATCAAGCTTATCACTGATAATGCTGGAATATGTACGACTGGATCACTAATGTTCTGCTTGGAGCCAGCAGTTACAATTGCTATAGGTTCATTAGTTTAGATAAAGAAGGTGCATATGACTTTCACAAAAACAATATTAAATTAGAAGTGTTTCCTAAGCCTCCAGAAGCTAAGAGGAAATAATCTGGCTAATCATAGAAAACAGATATCTAGAGAGACAGATGGCTAAATGTAGTAATAGCTAAAATTTAGAGCTTTATTTATAAAAATAACAGGGACTAACCCTGAGGACTCTACTGAAATGGTGCAGCACATAGGTATTGTGGCAAAATATTCTCTATTATCAACTCATAGGGAATTTAATATATTAAGTGTCTTCTCTTAATTTCCTGAGTTCACACTCTCAAGCAGGCAGCAAAAGTCCTCACAGAAGTGGCAATAATTTTTTTTTTTTTTTTTTTTTTTTTTTCTGGTAACTGAATCAACTAGCAATGGCTGTGAGTGGTTAGACTTGGAAAAAATAAACTGAATTTTGTCTAACTTAATAAAATTGTGCTTGGGGAGAGAAAGTCAAATAGAAGTAACTGACCATGTAAAACATATCTCTTTTCAACAATATTGGATGTAAGCTTTCTGATCTGTTGCTTTGAATTAATTCCTTTTTTTGATTTTTTTTTTTTTAATATTAGATGGTAAGACATGACAATGTGCAACAGAAGTGTGTAAAGTCAGGTAAAAATGTACGTTTTGATGGTCTCAAACAAAATATTTTTTGTAACAAACTCTGAAAAGTTTATGCTTCACTCCTAACTGTAACAAGGTCAGTTTTCCAAACCTCTAGGACCTTCATGGAATGGCAACTTGCTGCTGCTGGTGGTGTCATTTTAGTGTGCTCCTCACATGACAGATTTTTAAAGGGCCTCTTAAAATACTCAGAAATAGAGAGAAATAGAATATTGAAACAGCTTATCCAAAAAATTATTTGAGATGTGAATAAGAGCAGTCAAGTTGGAAAATATAAAAATCTGTTTTGTGTTAAATTACAGATGTACATTAAAACACTGGAAAACATGATGAAGTGACATTTTGGTATTATGTTATATGGACTTCATTTTAGGGAAGGGTGGAGAGCAGCACCTATCTGCCAGGAGATAACAGCCTACACTCTGAGACTGTCTGACGAACATCTAAGGGCAACTGAGATTGTATATACATTTGCAGATGCTTTCTCTACGCTGCAACAACAGTACGAAGTCTTCCAGGAAAGTATGACCTCCAGTGTTTACTCAGGCTAATCCTTCAATGACTGCAATAAAGATGAAATGGGGCTTATAGGGTTTGGCCACCTGTAGCAATGTATGCTTGAGGGAAATGTGCTCAAGCTTCCGCCACTAGCAGAACAAGAATGGCAAGAGCTACTGATTGTATTGATGACACCACAGCTGATCTGTATTGTGAAATGCCATGAAGTTCAACCAGACTTGCTTAAGAGAAAATTGATTATGTGATTTGACTAAATAACAACAAGTTAATTTACAACAGTTTAACTTGTTATAGAATGAAGTGTCCTAAATATATTCAGTGAGGAGGGGAAAAAAAAAAGACAGTATTTTTATCTCTAATCTAGCAACAATATTTTTGTAGCAAAATTTATTGTAGCTAGGAATGTAAATTTGGTTTTGCTGTACTGCTGTCAGCTTCTGTAAAGAACTGGGATTTACCCTGAAATAGAGTAAGTAGAGGAACAACTGTGGGGTCTTTTTCAGGCTTTGGATTATGCAGAATGTTAAGACATATTTTGGCTTATAAGGTGATGTCTCAAATAATTATTGTTCCTTTTTATTAAAAATCTGGTATTTTGGCACTTGTTTTCATCCTAGTGGATGAAAACCCAAGTCCAGGCTTTTCCTTGTATCAGACAAAATAGAAATATGAATGATACATGTCATATCTAAACGAAAGTCTTGCTCAATTTATTTTTTGTTTGTTTGTTTGCTTGTTTTTGCTTTTCTTTCTGTCCTACAGTCTGTGTTCTTGAAAAAATCTAGATAAAACTGTCACTGAAATGTATCTGTTTCAATGAAACATTTCCTTAAAAAAATGACAATTTCAAAAGTGAAATGTTTCAGGAAAAAAATACATGCATTTTTAGTATTCTCTGCTCAGCAGACCTGTTTCCTTTGCTGTCAGCTATATATTTATATTAAGTATAACTGCAATGAATAACAAATATTTGTTTTTCTTGCTTGTCATTTCATCAACAAAAATAAATCAGAATTTGGTAGATTCAAGACCGTCTTGTGTATCTACTGATCACATATTTCAGCTGTTTTACTTTGACATATCTGTTAAGAAAATGAATTGTCTTACTGTCTTATGATCTCACTGGAATAATCATCATGATAAATAGAAAATAAATAATCCAGTTTTATTTGTGGTTAGGAAAAAAAAATACATTATTTTACTTAAATAAATAAAACCTCTACAAATTTACTCTTTTATTACTCATATGAATACTGGTACAAATTCTCCTTTTTATATACTTCAAACAAGCTGCCTTGAAATGTAAGCATCTGAAACATGATCACAATGTAGAAAATTATAAAGAGTCTAAAACTTTACCACTAAGAACTCATACAGGTATAATTTAATGTGTAGACATTTGCAAAGCATGCTGTATAACTGGTTCATTATTATAAGTAAACAGACGAATACATAACATTGCTAGTGTGTATAATTTGCTTTGAAAATGTTGAATGACATTAGAAAATGTTCTGGATTAACTCAAAGTAAATTTTAAATGTAAAGAGATACACATTTTAAAAATACGTGTATTCTAAAAAACTGCCATTTTCTCAATATGTCAATCAATTATTTGTGGATATAGACTTTTTTTTTTTTTGGTCAAAATATTGGAAGGAGCGTGATACATTAGCTAGTGAGATATCCCCATGTTTCTTTTAATAATTTTTATTTTCTATGAATCTGAAAATATCATGAAAAAATACAATCAACACTAAGAATTCAATAATTCTTCTGCTTTGTCAAAATTAAAATGTTATGCAGAATGCTTTTTTTTTTTTTTAAAAAAAAAAGTGATGCTAGAATCTAGGCAAGGCTTCACAAGAGAGTTTAACATTGTTTAGGTCTCCACTTGCTTGTTTAAATTATATAGATGATGAATTAAGGGCAGTCTTCAAAAAAGGACCTTTTAATAATTATCTCCAAGATTTCCAAGGTCTTCAGCTACATACAAGATCGTTAGGAAGACTAGCAATCAGCCAAAGCCTGATTTCTACATTTTTAACTGTTGGATGGTTGGATAGACCAGTTTTAATTGGTTCCATGATTCCATGACAAGGACCATTGTAATGACCCCAAGGAGACTCTATGTCTCCTATGGTGGATGCCCCATGACTGCCATGGAATTTCCATTACTCCATGGTTATACACTCCTTTTCACTGAAGATTTAGCAAGTTAACTTCTCATTTTTAGTTAAAGACAAAGAGATTATAAAGACAGAGAGAGACAGAAAGGGAAGAAGAAAGGGGGGGAGGGAGAGAGAGGAAGAGGGAGGGCAAAGAGGAGAAGGGGGGATGAGATCGTGTAGTTTCATGAACCATTATGTGTTTGAATTATATAGTCACAGATCATGATCTGAATGCACATAAATGTAAGACTAGATTCTGCATCATAAGTTTAAGTTATGTGCAGTGCAGAATGCATAAAAGTTCCAAAATAAGGGAAAAAAAATGCAGAAGAATAGGTGGGATCATCATGGGAGGGAAATGAAAAATAATAATAACAAAACAATAATAATTGTAATTGCAATAAAATAAAAAATATGTATTACTTCCAAATTACATTAATAAAAACTCATCTTGAAAAAAATATTTTAGATTCTCATGTGAATTATGAAAGAGAGCAAGTAAGTAAATGCAGTAATGTAATTAATATAGTTTTAAAAGTTCTGCAGCAACTAGTCCTTGGAAATTTTGGATAGTTTACATCACAAAGACTAGTTTTTTACAAAATAATAATAATAGGAAAAAAAAGGAAGAAAGCAGAAACAGAACAAAAAATTCAGAAATACTGACTATCCACAAACCATCTGGATTGAAAGAAGAAATAGTTTGTACCTTTTCTATTGCTTTGCCTATAAGGTTATCTCCAACTGGTATCAGAACACCTCCAAAGATGGCCAGCACAGCACCGATGACAGCCCCAGTGAGGAGCCCACAGTTTCGGTTACAGCCCATTCCTCTCCTTCTTCAGGGTGCAGACAGGCAATGTAAAAATATCCTTGCTGCAAGCCTCAATGCTTTTTTTTTCCCTCACTTCTTGGTCCCAACAAACTCACCGATCTTCCTGAGTGAAGCTGCTAATATAAGGAGAGAGTGAACAAAAATCACATTCCAAAGGTCAAAAATACAAAGTGCATTATGTGAAACAGGTAGGGAGATAACATGTCAAAACCAGACAGTGGCAAACAATGAGGAAAAAAAAAAAAAGTTATATACACACTTGGAAAGATAGTCACTTGTTACATACTGTAATCTCTTTCTTCCTGAATTCTCTAAAATACCATTAAGTGTGTTGTTTTGTTGTTGTTGGTTTTGTTTGTTTGTTTTTGTTTTTCTCTTCTGTTTTATTAGAGAAAATCGTCACAATATTACTCAGCTCACACTTTTCTTCAGGCAAACACATTTTCAGAAATCTCTTTGTACCAAAGCACAAGGTTATAGCCTTCATCTTTTATCATAACTCTGCAGTGCCCATGGCTCCCACTTCAGGCAAAATCAGGAGTTTACACTGCTGGTAGGAGCTACCCAGATTGTGAATGCATTCTACCTTGGCAGTAATGCCAAGTGAGACACACTTATGAAAAATTTGTCTTTCCTGACCTCTGTCAGTCCATATTCTAGTACTGAAAGGATAAACTGTTTCAGCAACCTCATGGCCAAAGCATAACTGGATTTTCCTTGTAGAAGTTGAATTTTTACTCTCAGTTGTACACCCCACCAAGTTACATTAATCACAATTGCTTACAGAAAGGCAGACTTTCTAAAACATTGTCTACATTTTGATCTTTGGAGGCTGTAATACCTTATATTTCATTGAGTACCGGAAAAAAAAAAAAAAAAAAAAAAAAAGTTTGCAATTATTCTTTGGAAAACAATAGTTGCTGGTAAATATGTGGTAAAGTATTTTGACATCTGGTCCCTACTGAAAGACGTTATGAAGAAAATCAAAATGACACCAGTGTTGAGAGATAGTAAAACATAATCTCCCAGTGGTATTTTGTCCTACTTGTTACTGCTTATGAATAATTGAGACAAAGAGCTTCATAATTTACAATTTTTGCTTGCTTGGAATTTAATCACAGCCACATAATTTTTGTTTATTTGCCTTAGACCTCCAGATAACAGTAACTCAGCTCTTTTCTATTTTAGATGTCATTGCTCATAGTCCTTTTTATAATTATTATTATATTATAATTATTATTAATAATTTCTCTTTGTCAAATTATTGTGCTCATCTCTAAATCACTCTTAAAACAGGTGTTATTTGCAGGGTTAATTACGCATTCAAGGCCAAACACAAAGAGCAAAGGAAAACAGAAGGATGTAGAGAAAGAACAACTCAACCTGAATTCCCAGCATACTCATGGAGATTAAAAGGCTAAAAAACTTCCTGGATTTCTTAATAGTAAAGTAAGTGTAGGAACAGCCACACGTTTTATTTTTGTGAATCCCACATTCAGTTATGAGGTCAATTTTTATGGGGGAAAAAAGAAGACACCATGCATGTTGTGGTCAGCAGACTGTGTCCCCATGTGACTGTTGTCACAACAAACTTACCATGTCTGCACCTGTGCCCAGTCTGCTCCTTTCATCTGCTCCAGACACCTACCTGTTGCCTGCTCTTGGGTTAGCAGTTCATGGATCCCTTGACATTAATAATGACTATATCTGTAGGTTTGAGCTTGGCTGGCATCTTAATCATTTCTATTTGGAAAATTGCAGGTAGGATGACTGAAAGACTACTTCTTGCAATCACAGGACAATACATTGGCTATAAAAGTCATCCAGTCCATTCACCTGCCACCAGGTGATTCCTTGTGGTTCCCACATCAAAACTTTACACTCTGACCAATACTTACAGCACTTACAAAGGACAAGGAAACAGAACATTTAGCTAAAGTTTTTACGCTTCACTAAGGACTGAGAAGAATGTTTATATAAGTGTAAATGTAAACATTTTTTTTTTTTTTTTTTTTTCTCCTGCAGAAGGAGGTGCACCTTATTTGAACTACAGGTTTGGGTGGTTGCAAAGGGGTAATATTAAGATTTATTATTATTATTAGAAAAAAGTCAAAAAGTCCCCTTTTCCAATTTTTGTGCAACCTATTGCACTTTTCAGAAATATAGCTGAAAAATTACTTGAGTGATTTATAAAAATAGCAAGTTATTAACATCTCTATAATGTACTGGATGGGTGAATGATGTGGTTAATGGCAAACTTCTAAGCATGCTCAAATTAGAATTTCAAGTTAGACCTCAAAAATGTTAAGTGACATTCACTAGGACCAATTCTCATATGCAGATATGTTCATATCATTTTCTTTAGTTTGGCAAACTCTGACTGTTCTACATAAGCAGAAATTCTTAATTAAAGGAAATTCTGACAAATACATATTTCATGTTGAATTTTTTATCCATCTTTTTTTTTTTCTTTTAAAAAAATGATAAAGTGTGGAAATACATGTTTTAAGATTTAAAATTGAAGTTATTTATTACATAATTGTTTAAAGAGGGCTTTTAGACATTGTCACACTATATTATTATTTTTTTTGGCTTATGTAATGAAACTTTTCAAACTCAATAGAAATACACATTCCACTGGAATAGGTTTCTATCTAAGCTTGTATAAGAGGTTCCAATGGATTTTTATGTTAGACTGACTAGGTATCTTTCATGATTACTAGCAATAAACAGCTAGAAAACAACTGGCTGCTAGTAACCTGTGTCAATTCCAAGCTTTTGTAAAATGTAAAAGATTAGCCCTTCTCCCACCAAACACAATGCAGTAACAGTCTAGGCATATCTGAATTTATGCAATTCAAATTATCAATCACACAATTTCAAAGAAGAGAACTCACAACATTACACAGTTTCACACAGATGTTAATAAGCTACTCTTATATATCATAAACGAACATAAAAAAAATAAAGACCAAAGTAGTAATTTCCAGTAAGAATATAGTTGTGTCTGGCAATTCATATTAAAGTGAAAAAAATTTACCTTACACAGAAGTACCATAAAAATTAGATATTTGCTATAGACATTTAAATCTAGACATGACAATAGGATTAACAAGAATATTTAACTCATTCTAGACCACTAGGTACATATATTTAATATTTTTAAATATATTTAATAGAATTTTAACAATGCAAATGCCCCATTCAAATCCCTGAAAAAAAAAAAATATATATAAGCAATAGAAGGAAAAAATGCAAAGTTCTCTTAAACTTTTTCTTCCCTACTTTACTTATACTTTTTTTTTTTCATATCAATTTAAAGCAAGTCCTTACAAAACTGAAAAATATTATCTACATTTTCTTAATGACTTCTCTACCTCCAACAGTAATTTTTAAACACTGGTTGACATGCACCTCTTTAATTGTGACACAGAACGAGATTTGCTGCCCCAAAGGAGAGAAACTAAGTGAGGAAGAAACAATGTGCATAATGAACATGAAAATGGATTTTGAAAATTCTGATAAGAATTTCAGCCCCAAAACAGTGGGGGGATTTAACATAATTACAGTTCTTCTGTCCAAGGGTAGAGTGTGGGACTAAAAAAGATGAAGTTATTAAGGAAAAATTTCCAGGGAAGAGGTTATTTCTGTAGTTTTTTTTTTTTTCCTTTGAAGTTTAATGCATTTAACAATTACAGTTTTGAATTTTTATCTGCAAAAGTAAATATTGCAAATATCACTTTAAAAAGATTCCAAAATATTCCTAAATATTCACCTGACTCCAGGAACTGTAATTTCAAGAACATTAAATATCAAAAAACAGCATGACATTGGAAAATTCAGCCATACTGATCATAGAGGACCATTGCTAACATTGCAGAGTTTCAGCAATATATGTACATTTTAACTCAGTGTTGCCAAATCCTATCATTTTATTTTATATTACAAATAAATACTTTCAAATTTTTTCCAACAAGTGAATTCAAAAGTCTTTTTTTTTCTGAGGAACTCCCCCCCACACACACTTTAAAATGTTGTATTATATGACTCACCTTGAATAAGGGCAACTGATTTTTCAGCTGAATGTGCAAGTACTTAACACACAACTTGCATCAAGTTAAGAGAAAACAAGCAGCTAAATCTCCCCACCAAGGACAAATCCTCTAAACACCAAGGGAGCATTTATATATTCCAAGAGATATCAGTTCCCTGTTTATCTTCCTGCCAGAAGAAAAAGTTAAGTTGTATTGGTGCTTGAGGGGGGCTGTCTATTTTTGCAGTCTGACTAAATGCCACTACCTACATCTCATGGTAATATACTTAGCAGCTGCAATCTTTGTCAAATTTTGATCCAAGTGAGTCAAAGGTCAAGGAGACAAAAGGGTAACTTGCTTATTTGGTTCGTGGTCACTACTCTAATATCCATTTGCTTTAAAAGTGCTTCTATTAGCATGTTATCACTAACCAGTTCCTCACAGCTTCTTTAAGATACAGAACATTTTCAAATACCCTTTGCTATAAAGCATGCCTTGCTGTATTAAGGCTTATTATTGCAATCACTCTGTTTCAAATACAGTATAAACACCTTTGCAGTTTAATCATCACAATAGTATATTTTCAAGTAAAATAAATACATACATAAATCAGGAAATGTGAGAATATTTTCAAAGGGATTTTTTTTTTCCCCCCACAATTTGGATTACAACATTTTGTCATGAAGTGCTAACTCTTCCTCTTACATTGCAAGGTCAATGAAGTTAATACCACAAGCTTCTACTACCGTATTTAGTGTCTACTAAAAATTAAAAATAATCAGTTGGGCCACAAGCTTCTACTACCATATTTAGTGTCTACTAAATAGACACTAAATAGTGTCTACAGTTTGCCCAAATCAGATTTTTTTTTCACCTTTTCATCCCAGGTGAATTACATGAATACATTGCTCTGAAAGGTTATTTTGGCAGCAGCAAGAGGAAGAGATTTACATGCAGCTTTCTTAATTACAAGAGAGAAAATATTCTTGTAAAATAGATTCTTAGTTCCATACTCTTAGGGTATAGCACTGTAGTTTGTGATCCACACGTTCAGTATTTTTTACACATTTTGACTGATTGATTACTGGTTTTGATATTGCCTTATTTAAAAGTTAAGCTGTTGTGGAAGAAGCTCCCCTCTTTTAATCTACTTCTGTTAAGTATAAAAGGGATGCATATTACTGAATTTGAGTTTTTCTCCTAGTAGTGAAAGCAAGAAAGTGACTTTAGTCCTTTGAAAGAAACCTGTAGGACAGTCTTTGAAGAAAGCTCATGGTTAGAGAAATTTGGTGAACCCAGCTAATTCAAATTTCACACCCTAAAAAGTTCAGTAAAATTCTCTTCTGTTTCTAATTAAAGAGTGAGGTTTAACTGTGGATAGAAGCAGTCTTCCATCCTATGGTTCCCTTGAACTAGTTTTCTGAATAGTATTAATTATTTCCCTTGGAGGTGTCTTCATATGATGTCATGAGGATATTCATTAGGAATCTCCCAGCTTTCCTCTCCAGCTGCACTGCTTTCTTCATTGCTGATTTGTCTCTTCTAAAAGAAGGCAATTCCAGTTGCTCACACCTGTCCATGGAGATATTCCCTACCATGCCTATTTTCTTCATTTGCAGGTAATGGGGTTCAATATGCACTATTAATAAGGGAGAACATCTACTGCTCATTTTTTCTTGTTGGTGGTGGGTTTTTTGTTTGTTTGTTTTAGTTGTTGTTTTGTTTATTTATTTATTTTTTTAAACCCAAAATGTAAATTACAAGGCACTAAAACAGATGTAATGAGGCTCAGTTTGCAACATATATATGCTGCGTTTTACTAGCTAATTTTGTGACATAATATTCTGTACTCATCATGTATAAGCAAAATCTCTTTTGGCAAGCTGTGCTCTGTGGTGAAAAGAGGATAGCCATGTTCAACTGCAGAAACAGCTAAAGGGATTTGAAGCTAAGGGAGAAGCTGTGCACTTTCATATGTCAGTTATTTCTCTGTTTTGTAGAACAGAAAAAAAAAAAAAGGAAAAAACATAAGTACTTAATGCTAATTCTATCTTCTCTGGCTTTAGATCAGAATTTAGAGGTTATAAGGGAGAAAACAGACACAGAAACAGAGCAATGACAGAAAAAGAAAAAAAATGTATTATCATTGGAAACCCCAGTGATATGGCAACAGACAAATTACCTACACAAATAGAAATTGTCAGGAAAGAGAACTAATGTAAATGACAGTCACATGCATGATGAAGACAGAAAACCACAGGAAGCAGAACAAGTCAGATGTGTTTGTCAACCCCATAAGAACCATATCCATATTTGTTTCCTGAAATAAAGAGACTACAGATGAGAAAATTCTGATGAGATGAATGTAATTCCTGTCTTTTCTAGGGATTTTATAGTAGGGCTTTCTGGAAATCACTTTATTTGGGGTGTTTTCTAAATATAGAAAGAGTGAATGAGAAAATATATAGATGTAATGAAATCTAAACACTCAATGGCCCTCTTTTTTCTTTTTCTTTTTTTTTTTTTTTTTTTTTAAGATAGATTGCGCCTATTGGGGGACAACTTATCTTTAGGTTTCATATGATTTGAATTCTGACAGATGTCCACATAAACGTTTTCACATTCCTTCAGGAATTCTTTGATGTATGATATGGCATGAGTTTGGATTCTGCACTTCCACAATTACAGGGGGAAAAAAATCTCAGGACTTTTCTTCATTTGTCTATTATAAACATGTAAAAAAGTAAAAATTCTAATTCAACACACTCATTCTCTCTCATGTGCACTTAATTCGATTAAGTAAGACAATGAGGAAGATGAATCATCTGAAGAAGAAAATGTGCAATATGCCACCATCTGAATGGGAATTTTACCCTTGCAGATGTATGGGAAATACTAGGAGATGTTCCTTTAAACAGAATGAAGTATTTTGTATTCATGAAGATCCTATGGAAATGAAAGCCTTCTGCATATCACTTAATCACATAATACATAAGTAGCATGTGAGTTTCCACCTGGATCAGCTTCAACAATTTACTACACTCCTATTGCCTGTGAGACTCCTCTAGAGTGAAGATCACCAATATTCAGGTACTGCCTAAAAAGGACTTGAATATATAACACCAACATAATAGAAAAAATAATTATTTGGAACTTAATTTTCTTTTCCTAAATGATATGGTCACTGTCTTTGTCTCAGGTGCTCTCTCTGTGACTGCTATTTTATATCATCTTACTTTCCAAAAGCCATGGCAGAGATCAGAGGTACAAAGCATGGAGCAGAGACTTCATTTTAAAAGGAAGAAATATCAAGATATTTCAGATTTTTCAGTTCGGCTTTTAGTGTCTTCTCTCTTTAGGACCTAAATGAAAAGAAAGACAGCTTCATCATGATGATTCTTTTTGTTTGTTTGTTTGTTTAATGTTATCTACAAATACTTCTTGCAATGACTTTATACAGGTGAAAAGGAGGCATCCAGCTTAAGGAAGATAAATTGGCTTCCTGTCCTCCCTATGGAGAGGTATGGGAACTTCAGTGGATTTTTTCCATCTACCTTAAATGCTTATCTTAGGCAAAGAGGAATCATATCCTTTTGACATACTGATATTTCTTCTTTAACTCCAGAGAACCTAAATGACTCACTTAACTTAGACACCTAACTTTTAGATGATTAAGTTTGGAATGATTCCACTCAATCTCCGCAGAAAGGTTTTCAGTTCCTCCCCTCATCAGTGCACTATACCAGCTATACAAGGTTCTAGTTGAATGCAAACAAATTGAAAAACAAGAAGAAAATGTAATGAGAAAAGTTCAAAATATTTATCACCTGACATTAGTGAATAGTTTTGACAAAGACTGCAGTAGACTGTTGTAGCTTTTTGCCCACCTCACATCATAAACTTTTACTGTAGATGTGTTGTCCTTCAAGGTTTTCCAGTGTATGCCCTAAGGCATACTCCAACCTCGCACTTGCAGCTCAGAAGGCCATCCTGGGCTGCATCAGAAGATGCATGACCAGAAGGGCAAGGGAGAGGATTGTCCCCCTCTACTCTGCCCTTGTGAGGCCTCACCTGGAGTACTGCATCCAGGTTTGGGGACCCCAGCACAAGAAGGTTGTGGAGCTGTTAGAGTGAGTCCAGAGGAGGACCACAAAGAGGCCTGGAGCACCTCTTCTAAGAAGAAAGGCTGAGAGCTCTGGGGCTGTTCAACCTGAAGAGAAGGCTCCAGGGAGACCTCACTGCGGCCTTCAGTACTTAAAGGAGTCTTATAAAAAAAATTGAGAGGGACTCTTTCTTTGGGTAGATAATGATAGGAAAAGCAGGAATAGTTTTAAACCAAAAGAGGATAGATTTAGAATAGAGGTTAGGAAGAAATTCTTTACTCAGAGGGTGGTTAGGCACTGGAACAGGTTACCAGAGAAGCTGTGATTGCCCCATCCTTGCAGGTGTTCAGGGCTAGGTTGGATGGAGCCTTGGCCAACGTGATCTAGTGGGTGGCATCCCTGCCCATGGCACGGGGGTTGGAACTAGATGATGTCCAAGGTCCCTTCCAACCTAAGCCATTCTATGATATCAAGTAGCCTTTTGGCCTGCTTCAACATAAAAAAAAAAAAAAAAAAAAAAAAAAAAAAAGATCCTCCCAAGGATGCATTAATACCTGATCTCCCATCACAAGAGCTTGGGGAAAAAAAAAAAAAAAAATCTAAACTGCTGTGTAGCTACACACTAGTGTCTCCTAACTGCAGTCTTCCCAGCTCTTCCCAGCTCTGTGGAAAGTGTTAGGACCTAAGATATTGTCCCTTTTCAATGTATCCTGATGATATGGAAAGCATCTTAAAATACCATTTCAAGAAGGTATTATGACTTACACCAGCTTGGCAGCAGTACAGTGGAAACAGAGTGATATATTTGGCTCCTGCCAGTGATGTGTGTCTCTGTAAAACTGTAAC
Organism: Heteronetta atricapilla; assembly: GCA_011075105.1. Taxonomy (NCBI): domain Eukaryota; kingdom Metazoa; phylum Chordata; class Aves; order Anseriformes; family Anatidae; genus Heteronetta; species Heteronetta atricapilla. The sequence continues at coordinate 11,147,353 of CM021731.1, forward strand.
TAAGTTCTTTAAGGACAAAATGAGTGATAGAAAACTCAGCAGCTACTTCAGTTCATTTTTACCCAGAAATACATATTCTGTGCTCTCCTTAGCATGCATACACTGATGCCTTTCTCGGTCCTCAAAATTACATTTAAAAATATATTTAAGTGATTTTAGCAGGAGAATGAGGTGAAGAAAGCATAAGAGAGATAATGATAAAGCCAACTTTTACTCTTCCACTCCCATGGGTTCATGTGAGTCATTCAGAATGTAGGTAGGAAGGAAGTTTTTAGAACTGAACCAATACAGAAAATGTAATATAATAACTCAACCTTCTGAGTGAGTCTGAAGCAGCACAGAGTCTGTTAGCTGAAGGACTATGTTAGGACTATAGTTATTGCTAGAGACTTTTTGCTCTGTAACCTAAGGAGGGCAAAAAGAAAAGGCTCCTATTGTAAGGGAGACTATTTTTGAAAGCAGGTATCTTTTAGAAGTCAAGGCAAATTTATTAAATCTTGTCCCCACTTGGACATGTTCCACTTCTTTCAAAACTTTGCTCCTTGGCTTAGAAGTCACAGAATAATGGAGTAATTCAAAACTCCTTTACTGCTGCAATACTTGATTGGGAAATAGTCACCATAATGAATCATCCCAAACAGGCAGTGGCACTGACTCCAATGAATGACTGGTAGTCCTTATACTAGCTTTTGCCCTTCCAGCTACACCTTAATTTTGACTGTGTAATAGTTAAGGACAACATACTTAGAAGTTACTTCCAATTAATGAAGAGGCAATTTTAAGGTTGGCTTTTTGGTGAGTTCTCTAGTGATGGAGACCTGTCAAATTGACATCCTTTTCTTTCAGTTGACATATTCCAGACCTGGAGAGATATCCTTCGTCTGAGAAACACACAGATGGACTTAAATTCTGCCACAGGACTTAAATTCTGCCACAAACACAAGGCATTAAAGCCAAATCATGAGCCTATATCCAGATAAAATAATAATAATAATACAAACAAAGAAAAAAATAAAACTTATCCACTCGCCCTCAGGCCAACAACATAAGAAAGCTTAATTTAAACAGTCCCATGTCCTGGGACAATTCCCCAGTCCCACACTGAGAATCAGAACCAGTAGTTGGGATAGTATCAGGAGATCCAGACCTCTGCCAGGGAAGTGGAAGTCTTCCAAAAGGGCAGCATAGAAAATCATTTGGACAAAGTCCAGAAAAAAAGTCCTTCCTTATCAAGCTTTGTCCCTCAAGGAGAAATCTCAGAGACTACAGCAGTGGCAGTGCAGAACTAATGGAAACACTCCCAGAAAACCAGATTTTCCACTTCCGCTGGCAGCAGCAGTTCTGGGTCTTGCCTACCAGCCTGTGTAAAGAAGTAGTATTCAGACTGTTTTCAAGAAAATATTCTGCAAATGCCAGGGAGTTTTTTACCTTTTATAAACTTTCCCTGTGGATCTGGTGAGCTAGGCTTCAATTATACAGCTTTATACAACAGAAACTTTAATATGTTTTCTTATAGCAAAGGAGGTGGGTTTTTTGTTGGTTTATTTTCTGCTTGAAGTACTAATGTGCTACCTTTGTGAGCATGGCAATGGAAGATCTTTCAACTTTTTTATATCTTTCTTGAAAAGATATTTATTACAATCCAAATATATAACATAGATCACAAGCACACACACACACAAAATGAAAATATAAAATTGTCTTTGCTACAATATATACCTTGGCAGCAGTTAAAGATCTGGAGAGATTAGGAAAATATATGAAGAGTTATTGCATGTTAGGAAACATTAATAACTATGAAGAACAGATCAGCAGAAAAAGTACTAGTGGTGATTTCTGTACTTCAGCAGTGAATGAAACGCTCAGCTAATTGGTATCCTGAACTTCTGCAATTACATACTTTTCCAATACTAAGATCTGACATTATGCTTTAAGATGAAACCACATTACGGAAATATGCATATAACTATCAGTTACACACAAAGCAGTTCCAAAATGTAGTAACTTAACTTAGAAAAACAAACAACAACAAAAACCCCTACGTTTCTGACTATTTTGTTGGCTGTGCCATAATATAAATGTTTATGAAGTATAACTTGAGAACAGAAAAAAATGCCCAACACTGGACAACTACAGACTACACTTCTTATATAAATAAGGCATATTTGCCAAATTTATTTTCTTTTAAACCTAAGTTAATATCATAGTGATTACATCACCTATGAAAGAATCAGATCATTAAAATAGCACAGGTTATTAGTATTTACATTATCTTGAAGATTTTTCCAACCTAAATGATTCTAAGGTATTATAATATTCTATATTTACTGAGCTGATCTCAGGACTTCATGTCAAAATGAATTTAAGATATGTTACATCAGCATATTTACTGGACATGAATTATAATTTTAAATCTACACAGACATGCAAATATACTGCCTATTCCTGTATTTAATAATTATGTCAGTATTTTCATGTTGATTCATAACACATATGAAATGTATGCATTTAAGATCAGCCATACACTTGATATTTGTTTTCTTTCATATTTTAATAATAAATGCATATAGTCCTTTGTATCAAAGACTTTATATACACAATAATGATTCACAGGTAAATAATTATATATACTTCTAATAAACAGTTTAATCTTTGACTATTTTCCTTTCAATTTTAACTTACAATTAGCAATATATTAATATACCATTAAATATTTTGATTAATATTACATTTACTCTTGCTACATTTTTGTAAATAGGCTCTTTATATAATTATAAACAAGCAAGAAACAGAGGCTGAGTTATATCTGTCTTTGATCTTAATAATTCTGACATAGAAGAGTATAGGATGCAATAGCATGCTCACAAGATACTAATACAACGTCCAGCTCTGTGCTGATAAACTGCATTTAATTCAACAGTAGGCTTACATACCTGTATGGAGGGAGACCTGCTCTCACAACCCTTGCCACCAGGAGCTGCAGAATTGCAGAAAAGCCAGCGAAGTTAGCTCCTTATCCACAGGGGAAAAAAAAAAAAAAAAAAAAAAAAAAATGCTGTAGCAACTCGATAGCAACCTAGGCTGCCCTATGAGTCCATTGACTATCAGCCAGAAAGAGAAAAAGAAAGTTGCAGAGACCTTCTAAACTCCTTACTGTCTCAAGGGATAAGTGATATGACTTCTGAGCCAAAGTGACTTCTGAGCCAAAGTGATAAGACTCTTTCACCCTTCTGCTTTGCAAGAAAGACTAGCTCCAAAAAGTCCTTTCAACATCAGCCTCTGCCTCTGAGCTCCTTACCTTCTGCAATAACCCAACACTTTGAGGCAATGTATCAGGTCCCTGTTGCCAATACAGAACAAGCCTAATTGACTTTAGTCTTTGCAATAACTCTTTGCAAACGCCGTCTAAATCCTAGTTAATCCTCACAAGACTCTGGAAGCCAGGTAAGGACTTTCATACTAGATGTAACTCTTCAGATTTGGGCTTATTATACTTAGTTACTTAAAGCACAGGGACAGGTCAGAATGAGGGATTGCAGCTGTGCATGCAGCTGTGTGAATTCATGGGATTTTCTAGTGACTTTCACAGGCTTTGATACAGAGCTTTGTTGTCTAAAAACATATAAGTCAAGTGACAGTGATATTGCTTCCTTCTGCCTTTCTTTTTGTATCCTTGAAAGATCCTTTTATCATAGTAGTGATGAATTGTTAAGGGCTTTATTAATTTTGGGATTTGAACAACAAATTGAGGTACCTCCTTCCAGAGAGTTAGAGCAATAGCAACAGTGGGCAGCCTGTCTATGATGGACTTTCATAAGTAAAACAAAAGCTGTTCCAGAGGGTTAACAGCACCCTGAGGTGAGTTAGTATAACAAGAACTATAAAGCTATTTGCCACATGTGGTAGCTCAAGAGGCACCCAATGGCATAAGACTCTTCTCTTTATCTTGTTTTCTATGATGTTCCATCTCTAGTTAGTCAGAAAATGAAGAAACAAGAGGAAGGAAGGGAACGAAAATATCCCAGAAATTTCATGGGTATTTTCTGACCTATTTACTTATGTAAATGCTGTTTTTCTACCTTTGGTCTTTTTGGAGTCCTGTTGGTGACTTCCTTTGTGGCTTTTACAGCTGCAGCCTCCAGTTTGTTGCCAGACTTCCCTTCTGTTTTCCTTTCTATATGTGCTTCCTCTTACTTATGTTTCCTTCCCAGATAATCTCCTCCCTCCTCCAGCCCCTTGCATATCTCTCCCACCTTCCACCCTATCACCTCAGCACTCACTCCTCCATCAAGAATCTCCTCTCATGTCTCCTCCCTCACAAAATCACCCTCTAGTTTTTCTTTCCCCACTTCCAGAATTTACAGCTTTGCATCAATTCTGACCTTGTCCCTTGCCTTTAGCATTTATATTATAGAGATATTCTATGATATCTTACCAAATCTTTCATGCTTTTTTTTTCCTCCTCTCTTCTTCCCTTCCCTCTGCCTGAAGTCCTAGTATATGTCTCCTCACACTATCACTTAATCAAAAGCTGATTGCAACTGAATGACAGTTTTACCAGTGTTCTTTAGTACACAGATGAATCTTATATTAAAAGGTTAATTATAAATAATGATTAGTGATTGGTATCTTAATCCTGTAATGTGTTCTTGTTTGTGTTCCGTCCTAAGGCCTCAAAATAATAAAACTCATGATGTTCCTGCCTATAACTTTTCCCTGCTCAGCTGTCATTCAGCACTCTTTTTGAAGTCCTCCAGCTCCTAAGAAAATGATTCTTGGAGAGCTTCACCCATACAGAAAGATGCAGATGTGCCAGGTAAGGAATAGGAACTTTACTATTCACTTACCTGCACCAGAACTGAGACAGGATCGGAGAAGAGGCTTCAACAGCTTGGACTTCTCTGAATGCAGAAACAGATTCAGTGCAGGAGTAGAAATGTTGTACTACCAAAAACAGTGCTGTGTCCTTCCATCCCACAACAGCTAAAAAGGAAACAGAGTGTATCCTTCCCCTCTGTCTTATGCTTTGAGAAGTCAGGGCACTCGTTAGGGTTAGGCATTTAAAAGCAATTCTTAAAATTACACAGGATAAAGATTACAGAATTGTAAACATGCCATCACAACATGAAGCACCCCAAGCATGTTTGTGGTGGAGTGCACACCCTCTGTCTAATTATACTCAGGCTTCTCTGTTTTGGGTAAAAAGTAACAATAGTCACTTATCAGATTCCCAAAATGGTATTGGAGAGGATTCAGCGTGACACTCCCAAGCCTTTCTGGGTAATAGCAGCCACAGGATTACAGACTAAGTGTTCATTCCCTCCAGCTTCGGGCAACCATTTCTTCCATCCTGCACTCTGCTTGGTTAGTGGCTTTCTAACTAGGTTTTCACCAGTCTTTCCTTCACAATTCATTTATTCAGCTGCCAGATTCTAACACATTCACACCCCTTACCTAAACCTTGATATGGAGCTACCTGCCCATCTCTTGTGGGATCAATGTTCACTGTGTCACTACAGTACCTTTAGAAGTTTTAGGTGTGAAGGCTGCAATCACCATAGTAGCATTGTGCCTTAATGCAACAGAGAAATCCCTAATGCCCCCAAATTTAAGCATTATGCATTCCTGCATGTATACGTGAACATGTATAAAGGTGCACTGTTTCATATACAAAACATGTCTCCAGAGATTTGGTCTGTAGCTGAGCTCTCTTGCCTCTTGCAACCTTCCCTATTGCCATTTTCCATAATGAAAACACCCTGAAAAGTACTTCCTTCTCCTTGGAAGATGTCATGTGTGCCTCACACTGAAACACGTGATTAGGCAGGTTCGTGCCTACATAAGCCTTTGAAACTGTGTTATGGGTCTCCACACAGGCTTTGCCATGCTATACTTTTCATACCATTCAGGTTTCTCACCTTAAGAATGGGGCAGTAATATAGACCTATTTCTTTGGCATGTACCACACTTAGTGTATTGCTTAAATCATTTTTCCAGAGGTGCTACAGCCTTCTTTAGTGTGACTACTGTATTTCTATGTAGCCTTCTTTTCTTCTGATGAAATTTGTTCATGAACAGATTCCCAATTTTAGAACTATGCCTCATCTAAGTACTATTTTGATACTTCTTGTATAATTCACATTATAATTTGTTAATTTTTATTAATAGAGTCCCTGACAGTCTCAAAAGTCACAGGTAATGATGTAAACAGAAACTTTTACACTTCTGACATTTTCTTTGCATGTTTAAGAGTTACATACTAGTCTGAATTCATAAGCAGCAAGGTGATGTAGTTCCTTGTTCAACTAAAATTCATCCCTGAAAGATTTACCCAGACAAGTGAGCATTCACAGTAAGTCCTCATAGCGATCACAGGGAAGCTGGGAGAGCTGGCAACAGAGTTGGTGGTGAGACTGGAAACTCCTGTGTATTGAAAAAAATTATCAGAGTACAAATTTTCCCTAGGCTGGTTGCCTGGACATGCTGCCTATAAGCCCAGAAGTTGTGACCAGCAATTGTCCTCTTCTCCAGCTGGGACTGGATGTATTTGGTGCCATAAAGAGTCAGAAAAGCACCAAGCCATAGGAATTAATAAGAATTTACATAAGTGAATTAATGCAGTTACAAGAATATATATACAAAAGTAGAAAATCAGGCCCCAGAAGTTCTGTGCTATTCTTCAATTTTTCTGTGAAAAAGTCCATTTGTGTTCATATTAAATCTCTGCATTAGTAATATCACAATCTCAGCTTTATTTCTGTAAACCAAACACTGCAATACATACGTTCTAAAAATGTTCTTTTCAAAAGTCAAAGTGAAAAAAAATTTCACTTTGAAAATACCTTCAAATTTAGGTTGCTGATTTATTAAAATTACTATTTGTCCCTTGGAAAATCAGATCCCTTTTAGTGGCAAGTAACATGTTTCCCAAAACAGAGTAGCATTGCCCAAAACTTTAAAAAAAAAAAAAGTTTACAATTTATCAAAACAAACAAACAAACAACAACAACAAAAAAAAATCAAAAGCAACTTGTAGTTGGTTATATTAGTCATATTCTTGGTATTTTCACAGACTTTGCAGACAGTGTATTTATCACCAGCAATCCAAAAGAACCTCTGCTCATGTTGCTTCAGTAAACTGCATCAGTCATTAATCTACTAATCTAGGAGTATTGTGTATTGTGCTGTTTGTGCATCCATGATAGTTCAATGTCTTGAATGCAACCAGACCAACAGGGCCAAATTGGGCATCATTCAGAATCTAAGCCCAGCCAACTCAGCCCCTCTGATATATGAGGACAGGCTGGAATGCAGGCAAGTTTACCTCCTACCAAACGTTTTTTACCCTTTAACACAACATATATAAAAGCTATAAGAACCACAGATCTCGATGTTACATTTCTGAAGTAAAATTTTCCTTAAGGAAATATACAAGTGTCTGTAATGTCCTTGTTTCCTTGAGGCAGCATTCCCCTGTGAATTGACAAGCATTAAGAATTTGTATCTATTTAAAACTTTTCTATTCTTATCTATTTCAAACATTGGTTGTTTTTGTTTTGATTTTTTTTTTCAAAGTTTAAAAGTTTAAACAGCTCAATGACCTTTTCCTTTACAGAATATGCAGGCTTTCTAATTAATGAGAAGCCCAAATAACAATTTCTGTTCAAAGTCCTCTGCTATTTGCATGATTATCATTGTCAGAATGTGTATTCCAGTGTGAAGAATGGAAATCTGTATATCTTATGCTCAAAGACTATCTGCTCTACTGGGCAGTGGTAATGCACACTGATATTTGTTAAACTAGGAAGATATTGAATAAAATGTCACAAGAATGCTTCTTGCACTTTGTGAGGACTTGGAACTACCGTTTTAGTTTCTAATGGCTCTGGCAGAAATTGTGGGAAGAACAGCAGCTGTTGTGAAGCCGGAAAGTCAAGAGCAAGAAACATATTGGGATTGAGACAGAGCTTGACATTGCACAAGTCATACATAAGTAAGTGCCAAAAATGACTATTCAGAGGCCAGTAGCCCAAAGATAGTTGGCTTCTCTTTTCATTTTTAATCATTTTGTTCCAAGCACATGTAAACAATACCTAATTGTAGGAAAGCTGGGAGGCAAATTTTAGCTATAAAGAGTATGTAAAAGGGTAAAGGAAATTCTGATGTTAATAAGGGAGAATGAGTCTGAAGAAGTAGTATTTGAACAGCCTCAAGGGACAAAAAAGAAAATAGATCAGCAATCATCAAGCATGACAGATGTGGAAGGAAATCAGGAAAAAAGTAAAGATTTAAAAGAGATACTAAAAATAACAAAGAAAATGAAGAACTAAGAAGAGAGAGAGAGAGAGAGCACTGTGAACATATGAAACAGTAAACCAACAAATACTTAGGTAATTGACTTCTATGAAATCAGTATTACCCAATTGTCTCATTGTTTTACTATACATTAGGCATGGTTAAACCCTTATTTATAGCATCAGTTGTTACTCTGAGTTGTTACTATCTCTGATTTCATTTCTGAAAAATAAAGTAAGTTTCTAGTTATTATAGCAATAGAAAAAAAAACTGAGAGAGAAATGTATTTTTATTCTTGTAGTGAAATTAGTCTCTGAACTCAGCACTCTAATTCCTGGGGCCTGGAGGTGTTTTTTTGTTTGTTTTGAAGATTTCCAATTTTCTAAAATGTTATCAGCATTTAGGGAAGCTCTAAAACTATGTTTTAAATATTAAAACCTATTATTTTATATAGTTATTGAGAGAAAATTATAATTTTGAGATAGAATTCCTCTTTTCTCTAACAGAGTTGTAATAATTCGAAAACTATATGCATAAAGGAATCCAACTTTACATATTTTTTTTTTTTTCATAGTCATAGAATGATTTGAGATGATAAGGACCTTAAAGATCATCCAGTTCCTGCCCTCCTGTCATGGGCAACCAGCCCCATCCGGCCTGATCTTTTATACTTCCAGGGGATGGGGCAACCAGTTCCAGTGCCTCACTATCCTCAGAGTAAAGAATTTCTTCCTAATATCTAATCTATATTCTTCACTCTTTTAGTTTAAAGCTGTTATCCCTCATCCTATCACTTTATTCCCTGACAAAAAGTTCCTCCCTAGCTTTCCTATAGGGCTCCTTGAGGTACTAGAAGTCCACTATAAGGTCTCCCTGGAGCCTTCTCTTCTCCAGGCTGAAGAATCCCAAATTCCTCAGTCCATCTTCACAGGAGAGTTGCTCCAGCCCTCCGATCATCCTCTTGGCTCTACTCTGGACTCACTCTGATATGTCCAATGCCTTCTTGTGCTGGGGGCCCCAGATCTGAACACCGGGCTCTAGGTGGGGTCTCACAACAGCAGAGCAGAAGGGGAGAATCAACTCCCTCAACCTGCTGGCCATGCTCCTTTTGATGCAGCACAGGATATGGTTGGATTTCTGGGCTGCAAGTGCACATCTCTGTCTCATGTTCAAATTTGTCTACCAAGTTCCTCTCTGCAGGGCTATTCTCAATTCACTCACCTTTAAAAAGAAAAAAAAAAAAAAAAAAAAAAGAAGAAATGTCATGAATCGAGTTATCTTAGAAATTCTTAAATAATGTACAGTAATATACAGATGTTTACTTAAAGTACAATTTTACTTCCATAAAGTGCCTGGAGATGGATTCCCTCATCTGTTTTCACTAGAGATCTGTTACATTTCCATGGGGTGTATTGTATCTCTTTTTTTTTTTTCTTTTTTTCTCACAAGGCTTTTGGACACACCTTCTGAATGTCCTTGTAAAAGAAATTCCTTTTCTTGCAGATTTCACTTCACACAAATGCAGGAAATTATTATTATAGCAGTTCTATAAACAGACTTGTTTTGATGGATCGGTATTTCTTATTCTTCTAACCTTGATTTTCTGCTAATCAATCTGAAAACTTAAGGAAATGTTCTGGAGTTTACAGCTATTTTCAACAGCATCTACAGAAACAGCTATTCTTTTAAAATGTTCTGAACTAAGTACATGAAATCCAATTTAAAAACACTGCTTATGATAAAAACATTCTGTTGCTATATTGCACAGTTTCTCTGCATTGAGAAGTCAGTAAGTGAGCAAAACAAGAAACACAGCACTTAATCACAAAGCAGACAGGCCTGACCTTGTCTCAGTCATTAAATGCAAAGGAGGATTTCTCTCTTTTTTTTTTTTTTTTTTTTTTTTTTTTTAATGCATCACACATTTGTAGCATCTTGTCACCCACCTAACAATTATAAATTCTGTCACACAGAATTGCTGCCTAAATCAGCAATTACGTCAAGCTATGTATGAGATTTGACATAGTCCTATTTCAAAAGAATAATTCCACCACAGCTGATGGAAAAAGAAAGTTTTGAACACCATAGCTGAAATCAAACATCTTCATTGTAAGCTATGTTTGAATATGGAAAAGAAAGGCAAATAAACAAGAAGAAAACTTATAATAGTAATAAAGCTGTTTTCAAGTATTTACTTATGACTTAATTAAGCAATTGTATTATTTATCATAAGCCAGTTAATACTAATTTTGATGATCATAAAAATGTCTGCAACTGTCTTGAAAAGGTTGGCTTACATCCATGTTTGATAAATAGATATGTGCACATTTGCATTGTAAATCCTGGTGTTTTTAAGGGGCAAAGGAACAAACAGAATTTTGAAAGTACATTTATTTTCTCATGCCATGGGAGCTTCTAGAAGTATATTTTTTGTTTGTTTGTTTTTGGTGAAGAGCAGGGGACACCTATGCTACTGTCATTATTTTTCAAATTTTCCTATTGTATTTGTTTAATTAAGGCAAGGCTGAACCGTTCAACAGCATTAAATGTTATTACACTCCAAGTTTTCCATATTGTGTAAACCACTTCTCATCATTTCTCAAGTTGGACTTGATGATCCTTATGGGTCCCTCCTAACTTGGGATATTCTATGAAGTTATACCTTCAACAAAACGTAAGAGTAGTACTAAAATGGCAGGTCTGACTTGACTACAAATCCTATCTTTCCTTCACTCCCTCCTCCACACATCTCTAAATGATGGCTTTCCTGATAACTGTGATGAAGAAAGCACTGAAATAACTGAGGCTGAGCAGATAGGAACAAGAACTGACTTAATACTTTTTCTCTCATTGTCAGCATGAAATCTTAATGTTAAATAGGGTACTCCAACTCAGTTTGTTTTTTTATCCATAGCTGGGGCCACATATGGATACGGAGTTGCGGAGATTGGAGGTGGAGGTGAGAACTGGCATTTTTCTATTCTCCATATTTTGCTTACTTTTATAGAAAGCTGAAAGCTCAATTACAGGATCTATAGTTGAACTGTTCTGTATTCAGGAGTGATTAATAAAGAGAAGCTAGAGAATTTTTTACTTTAGTGGGAGCTGTGAGCCATTGCTGAAGTTCAAATGATCTGGATAGGCTACACCGATGGGCTGAGGTCAACTGCATGAAGTTCAACAAGGCCAAGTGCTGGGTCCTCCACCTGGGGCGCAATAACCCCAGGCAGAGCTACAGGCTGGGAGATGAGTGGTTGGAGAGCTGCCAGGCAGAGAAGGACCTGGGAGTGATGGTTGATAGTCGGCTGAATATGAGCCAGCAGTGTGCTCAGGTGGCCAAGAAGGCCAACGGCATCCTGGCTTGTGTAAGAAACAGTGTGACCAGCAGGGCTAGGGAGGTGATTGTCCCCCTGTACTCGGCTCTGTTGAGGCTACACCTCGAATACTGTGTTCAGTGTTGGGCCCCTCGCTACAAGAAGGACATCGAGGTGCTTGAGCGAGTCCAGAGAAGGGCGACGAAGCTGGTGAGGGGCCTGGAGAACAAGTCCTATGAGGAGCAACTGAGGGAGCTGGGATTGTTCAGCCTGGAGAAAAGGAGGCTCAGGGGCGACCTTATCGCTCTCTACAGGTACCTCAAAGGAGCCTGTAGTGAGCTGGGGGTTGGTCTATTCTCCCACGTGCCTGGTGACAGGACGAGGGGGAATGGGCTTAAGTTGCACCAAGGAAGTTTTAGGTTGGATGTTAGGAAGAACTTCTTTACCGAAAGGGTTGTTAGACATTGGAACGGGCTGCCCAGGGAAGTGGTGGAGTCACCATCCCTGGAGGTCTTTAAAAGACGTTTAGATGTAGAGCTTAGGGATATGGTTTAGTGGGGACTGTTAGTGTTAGGTCAGAGGTTGGACTCGATGATCTTGAGGTCTCTTCCAACCTAGAAATTCTGTGATTCTGTGATTCTGAAATTGTTATTTGACTGTCTAGATTATGATTTTTATGTCAAATTATATAAAACAAAATCTAAGTCCATAAAGCATGTTTAAGTATAGACCCAAACTGGTGCAATAAACCCACTCTCTTTCAGTCAAATATACCAATATATCCTTTTGTCCCCAAAACACAGAAATATCAGAAACTGAAACAAGAAATATCTTCTTGTTGGCTGGGGCAGAACTTCAATTCACAACAGTAAGCCCAGTACCTGGTGCCATGAGAATTGTGTTAGGAGTTCTCCAGTTCAGTCAGACTGTTAAATTAATACATTTACATAAATCGTTGCCTTAATTATTTAAAAGATCGATTTTAAGGCAAAGTCCTAAAATCCTATCTGGCAAAGGGAGTTTATCTGAGAAATAAAACTAAATATATTTATAATATATTTAAATATAATATATTTATTAAATTAGTTTTATATAGATAAAACTAATTTATCAATAAAAAGTGTTCAAAGTCTTTCAGAATTGAAAGAGAGTCTGGGAAAATATGATGGCAAATGATTAACCAAAAAAAAAAAAAAATCTCCACCTAAGACAGAAAATGGGGATACTACTGTACAGTATTCCATGTCATTGTAAAGTTTTTTTTTTAACTTATTTTTATTTATGTGGGGTAGAAGGTGTTAAAATTTAATGCATAAAAACCCTGGACCATTTACATTTTATACTTCAGGTCTTAGAGACAAATCAAAAGAGGAGAGGATTAAACCATTGTTTAGAATTTACACTAAATTATACAGGGAGTAGATTAAGATAATATTGTTGACATATGATGATTTTAGCAATTCTACCAACAGCTGAAAGCATGCAGAAGAAACAAAATCGAAACAAAATCATAACATTAAATGTGAAATTAAAAACACAAAGCAGAACTTTTCTTGTTGCTGATGTCTGCAAAGCCTCTCAAATGGCCTATCTCATAAAACTTCCATTAAAAAATACAAGAATCCCCAACCATTACAAGCAAGCACAATGCTTTTACAGCCAAAGACAGCTGGTGTGAGCAGACATCTTAAAGGGGAGGGCTGCACAAATCACTTGACAGAGGAGGAAACAAGTATACATGAAAGGGGAACCCACAGCAATGTGAAACTTTAATGTGGTAAAAGTAGACAGTTGTCTCCTCTTAGTAATCATATCTTTTTTCTGCCAAGGTGAACATTTTAACAGCTACTCTAAAATCTTGGATTCTTGTCTTCAGAACATTTTGACTTCAGCTATATGAAGGTTAAGGACTAGCTTCTCCCCTGCTGTTCAACAGAAAAGTGTTTCACACCACAGAGGAGTGAAATGGGGCATGCTGAGAAAGACTATGCACTCTGATCTCTACTCGCCAAGATTACATCCTTAGCTATCAGTCTCCTACACAGACAGGCAGACACAGACACAGACACACTGACAGAGCACAAGAATGACCTGGCACCTGTGCTTAATTTCATCACATTTACTTATGAGTCTATCCCAGTCCTACAACCTGCTCTGGAACACCTGACCATTTCAAAATATTACTTATAATCTTGTTTTATGTCACACTATGAAGAATTGCCTTTGGAACTATTTACACTTCTTAGCTTCTTACCTAACATTTAAATAGCTTAAGTTGAGAGGATCTTTATCTCAATTGTGAAATTATTTTAATTTGGTTAGGAAGCTGACAATATTTTTGAATATCTAGTATTCAAGTGCATATGCAAAATAGACCAACATCTAACCAAGTAGTCAGACATCAGTCTTACATAACACTCAAAAAAATGTCCTTATTTAAAGCTGAGAGATAATGTGAACTTTCTTCTAGCATAACTCAAGGAAATATGTAAGTATCAGGGAAGAGTTAATAAAAGTCTTCCCTTTGTTAAGGGAAATCATGCCTCAGAGTTTTCTTTCAAGAAGTAAGCAAAAGCAGATATGGCAAATCCTGTATATGCAGTTACTTCAGTTTGAAAACATTGTCGTAGTTCAGCAGAACAGAAGAGCAGTTCTGGGAGAAAGTTGATAACAATATTACCTTTATGAAATGTTTTTTGGCTCTTCTGCGCACTTTTCAAGATGTACAGAACTTACATCTTCTACAGATCTCCTTCTGTCATTTCAACTCATTTCACTTCAGGATAGCCTGAAGAGTAGTTTGACTTAAAAAAAAAAAAAAAAGAGAGAGAGAGAGAATAGTTGGCAGAGTAGTCATTATGGGCAGATGGTATGATTGCTGGTGGCAGTTTGGCACTCCAACATTGATTTGGTGTGTAGGTGTGTCATGTATGTAGTAGATTAAGAATTTGTATCTCTAAGAACTGTAACAAGTATACTCAAAATGGCAACTGGATTAATTAAAGGAGTCACAAAGACTTTCTCTATGAACACGGCTGAATGAAAGTTGAGCATGTTACTTGTCTGGATTTATCCCTTGATTCTGGAATTACAAAAGAGCTGCACTGGGATGCTTAACAGTGGAGTGAGGACTTTCACTCCCATAGTATTTTTCAGAGGACTTAAAAATACAATTAGTCAGGAGTATCAAGGCTCTAAGAGAGTTGGTTTTTTTATTAATTCAAAATTTGATTTCCTATAAAGATTCCCTTGAAAAGTAAAGAGAGAAAATCTATAAAAATAACTGAAGTATTCAGGAAATATTCTATTAGTCTCCAAATGAACCGTTAATATTTGCAACTAATCCCCATCAAATTCATTTATTTCTTTTGTTTCCCTTTTAGCTATTCTTAGACGTTCTTTAAACTTTTAAAGTCAAAAGAGCTTCTATGTGATTTTAAAAACATCCTTCTCCCATAAGACTGACAGCTTCTCTTTCCATAATTTGGTATTCATGTTTTCTATTTTAGTCATAGCCATTAATAACATCCACCCTCAACTTTTTAGGTTTCTGTCTGCACAGGTACCTGGCTTTCTCCAGTGTTTTGTTTGTTTGTTTGTTTGTTTTGTCTGCATGACTTTCCTAATATTTTCTTTATTCTCTTTTGTATTGCAATAATAATCTGCTTGTTCTCTTTGCCTCCTTACTGGAATGATATTTTGCTACTTATTTTCACTGACCCCAGTGAATCTCCTTGTGTTCACATAGTCATGTTTCCATCATTTTTAACTTCCAAGAAGGATATCAAGCCAACATAAGTTCCTGCTGTATCAGTCCCTGATGGTAGAGATGCTATAAATGTAGTATGGGTGTTAATAATAGACTGTGATGACAAGAACACCAGAAGCCATGGCTAAACAAAATATCCTCTGGTCTTTTGCCATTAGAATATCTTCTAGTTGCTGCCTTTCGGCTCCCAGGTTCCCAGTTTTTTGATTCTTACTCTGAGCCCAGAAATATCAAATAAACATGTGAAAGGTCAAACACTGGGAGAAGAGTTAAAGAGGGAAAAGAGTATTAGTGTGAGTTACATAAGAATTATCTCAGTTTGAGGAGGAAAGGAAACAGAAAATTAGGCTTCCCTGTACTGTCAGTAACCTAATTAAATTCCAGCTTTTCCATGGATGTTTTTAGAGACATTTTCAGGTTGCTTGACTCCATACCTTCAAAGGTACTTAAGTGTTGGAATGTTCCAAATTCACATTTATGACATCTCATGTAGTTCCTAGCATGATCTGCATCCCCCTGATATAAAGCAGAGACAAGGGGACAGCTGCATAAACTATGCAAGGAATAAAAGCAGCAAGTACAGGTTAGAAGAAAGGCAGAAAGGCAGGAAGTACATGTTAGAAGAAAAGCAGGAAAAAAAAAAAGGAATGGAAATGTAGGTCTACTTACTTATCTAATCTGATGTCTCTTACAAGAAACGTCTCATTAAGCATAGGTTGTTTAACCATGAGCTCCACTTAGCTTCCTTCTAAGTGGGATTGTAGTCAATATCACCCCCATTCCCCCATTTCAAATAAAAATTTTAATTAACACAGATATCTTTCACTTCTGAATAATGAATGGTCTTTCATCTGAATAGTGAATGTGAGCACTGACTGTCTATGTTTAGCACTACTTAGTTCACTCCTTGGCTGTTTTGAACTGCTCCAACTAGGTCCAGCACTAAGCATTGTGGATATAAGATAGTTAATGCCACTGGACCTCAGTAGTCTTCACTTCGTTCTGATCCCTTTTGTGTCAGTATCACACACTCCTAGAGGTCCTAGCATTTCAGGCAAGTGAAAAAAGGTTGTTGGTTGGTTGTTATTTAGAGACCATACCTATGGTTTCTAAATAGGTGTTTAAAGTAGTTTAGGTATCACCAGCCTGGATAAATTAATCTCCCTTTCTGCTCCTTGGAGAAAGTTAGGAATATGGAGAAGGAATTCAGACATCTTCTCTTTTCTATACACTATGGGAGGAGCTGAAGAGACTAATTTCAACTCACTGCATCTGCTAAATTTCTGGTTTGGGGCCCCAAATCTTGGGGTAATTTCCCTCCACACGCTAAAGCTGAGGCTGAACGTATACCTAGAGTGAAAGAGACTAGATCAGACAATGAGGGCTGTGTGTGTATTTAAGGATGAAACACTAACATTTGGCAATTAGTTTTGGAGGCTTTACTCTGTGTCTTCAACAAAGACAAAAGCCACTGGGAACTTTTTGCCTGTATAAGGATATCAACATATCATTCCTCTTTAATTTTTCATTTACTCCAGTGCTAGAATGTGCTTGTTTGCCACACAAAGTTCCTTAGAGCTGGAATACAAGGTCCAGTTTTTTTCTTATGCAGGAACTGAACTCTTCTTCCAAAACATAAATATATATAAGAGAGAAAATCTACGCCAACAATACCAAGGGGGCATGATGTTCCTAAGAAATGAGACTTGGGATTAAGCTTTAGAAGCAAATAATAGTAAATTTGCCTACAAAATGACCAAAAATGTAGGGTAAAGAACACATTGAAAGGGGAACTATTAAAAAGGCACAGATAGTCTGTGCGTTATGACTAAGACTCGTGACAGGAAAACCACTAGTAACCTGTCACTTAAATACAAAATTACTTGCAGACACATTCAAGGAAATCCTTAACAGCGTTGATCATTTAGACATCCTAGCTCAGTTGTAAAAGGAATATATGCTTAAAATCAAGCAGAAATTATTTTTAGGGATTGAGATATTCATAGTCCTTGGCCTTCAGCCAGTTGGGCCATGGCAGAAAGCACACACACGTGGCTGGTAGCTGTATGTAACATTTACAGACACAGATAGGTACACACCCCTGCTGGCACTTAGGCAGAACAACAAATTAAACACCACTGGACAAAGGCAATAAAATGAATTATTCAGTTTTCATACCAGTGTCACCTAGAGATACTCTTTATGCAGCTGTACAGGGAGGAAGAATATCACTTCTACACTCTCACATATAAAGATATGTGGCAAACTACTGGCCTGTTGGAATATGTTGGGATGTCAGAAGCTATACTCCTTCACCTGCTTGAAAACACAACAGTCCTGCCCAAGATAAACACATACCTGCCTGTTACAGGCTAAGCAATCCTGAAAGGTCCTGGACTTGTGTGTTTACAGACCACCTAAACCAAACTCAACACTAAGCCATCATAAGTTCTTTCCCTCGTAAACACTTGTGGAGGTGTCTGTATAAATTATATGAGTACTCACTGTGGATGTGGTAATTGTAGATTTAATTATCTCTGTAAGAATAGTTTAAATACCCATCACAAAGAAAGCCTGAATTATTAGTTTGAAAGCAAGTCATAGCTGTGATCACGCTTATCTCACTGCTCTCCCACATAGTTTTTAAAGAGGTCACAATGCAGTTATAGTGCTCTTTTATTGTGATTCTTATCTCTCTTCCTTTAAGTGGTTTGTTATTATGCATATAAGAATGTCAGTTAGGTAATTGATAGTTTTTCTAACATTTTATTATGCCATGAGACTAAATCCATCAGTTTCCTGAGTTGGTGGAGAACTGTTTTACGGTCTTCTATATACACTCTGGTGTTCCATCCTCTTTCACAAATCACTGATTTAAACTGTCTTGTCTATCATTTTAAAGCTCGTAAAGCAATAAAATAGCAATAAGATAGTGACCTCACCTGACTAAGCTGTGCAATGTTTTTTGATGAGTTGTTATGCTGATAGCTGTTTTACTCTGTGTTCTCAGGCAGTATGCTCCTTTTCAATGGTGGCAAATTGTACTGCCCAAGCAGTCACTTGCTCAGCTATTTGAAAGAAAAAATTGTTCCCAGCTCATGCTGAGGACTTGCTGGGCTATGTCGTGGTCTATTATTTTCAGTTATGTGGATATGTAAGATTGCCCCAATTTCTACCCTTGGAAGAGGACATTAAATAAGTGGGAAGAGGACATTAAATACAATGCACTTCCAGTGAATACACAGTCTGTAGAGAAAAGAATCTGCATTAACATAAAAAGACTATTATATATACATACATATATGTCTACATATTCGTGCTTTGCCATTTTTCCAATCAAATCCTCAGAGAACTCACAGTTTCAGCATTCAAATTTCTTCCTCCTGATTCTGTAGAGCCTGCATAATTAGAATCATAATATCATAGAATATCCTGAGTTGGAAGGGAGCCTCAAGGATCATCGAGTCCAACTCCTGGCTCTACACAAAACCAACCAAAAATCAGACCATATGATCAGACCATCAGATCATTGTCCAAAAGCTTTTTGAAGCTTTTTGGTGCCATGGCCTCTGCCCTAGGGAGCGTGTTCCAGTGCCTGACCACCCTCTTGGAGAAGAATATTTTCCTAACAGCCAGCCTGAACCTCCCTTGTTGCAGCTCCATGCTGTTCCCTTGGGTCCTGTTGCTGTCCCCAAAGAGCAGAAATCATCACCAGCTACTTCACTCCCTTCGTGGGGAAGCTGTAGGCCACCAAGAGGCCTACAATTTCAAACTAAACAGCTCAGATCTTAGCATGAATAGGACCTAGTCTGTTTAATAAATGGATGTGAACTGAGGTACTCAGTCCCTTTCTGGTCATGGTCACCCCGCATACATACCTGTTATTGACTGTTGTCAGTAGATGCTTAAAAGTAGGTCCAGTGCAAGTATATAAACTGAGAAGACTAGACTGCACCTTTGGTAGCTCCATTTATATTTTGCCACTTCCAAAGCAAATGGTGGTTTCCAGCTTCCAGCTCAATTTATTTCACTGGGATCAATTTTTGTCCCGCAGTGGAACAAGCTCCCCAGTGATGTAGACACAGCACCAAGCCTGTCAGAGTTTAAGAAGCATTTGGACTGTGCTCTTAGTCATATGGTCTGAATTTTTGGGTAGACCCATGTGGTGCCAGGAGTTGGACTTGATGATCCTTGTGGGTCCCTTCCAACTTGGGGTATTCTATGATTATAATCTAAATACATGTAATGTAAATTCATTTGATGCCAAATTGTTGTCCTCTGATTCTCTTCCTCATCCGTCTCAGGACAACAGCCCACAACATGCAGAAATCTTTATATCAATAACCTCTTTTCCATCATGAATTTCCCTCTTGTGTTCAGTTCTTCTTTCTCAGGCTTTTATCATTGATGAGGACTGAAAAAAAAAATCTGTCTCCTATAAACCTTTTTTTTTTTCAGTATCATGCAAAACCGAGGAATTATAGTAGCCTTAGGTGCTTCTTTTACTTGTACATACATTTTGTTATTTATAAGTAGTGATTTCATTAAAAAGAAATTTGTAAACTAGCAATAATAATTTATTTCAATTTTCATCCCCATTTTTCTAAACATTTTCTAAATATCAGTTACTTTTTTATTGGAAATTACCATTTTTAAACAGAAATGAAGTATCAGAAAAAGCTTCAGGGAAGGACATTCCACAATATTCACTGACTGTGAGTATTGACCCTGAATTTTCTTTTCTAATAGTTAGAATCATAGAATCATTAAGGTTGGAAAAGACCTTCAAGATCACTTGATCCAACCATCCTCCTACCACCAATGTCACCCACTAAACCATGTCCAACCTTTCCTTAAACACCCCCAGGGACAGTGGCTGACTCCACCACTTCACTGGACAACCCTTTCCTGACAACTCCTTCTGAGGAGAAATATCTCTGCATTTCCAACCTAAACCTCCTCTGGCACAACTTGAATCCATTCCCTCTAGTCCTATCAGTAGTTAGTTGCTAGAAGAGGCCGATCCCCAGCTCCCCACACCTTCCTTTCAGGTAGCTGTAGAGAGCAATAAGGTCTCCCCTGAACCTCCTCTTCTCCAGACTAAACAACCTCAGTTTCCTCAGCCGCTCCTCATAAGACCAGGTCCTTTTCCTTTCTCTTCCATTTAGATGACATGGAGAAAAACTGATCAAAATACACTTTATGATGTTGCATAGTACCACACCTTTATGCCTTTCTTAGTATATTTGATTGAACAAAGTGCATTCGGTCTTTCCATAGTAATCATGCATTCTCTTATCAGTCTTAGTCTCTCCTCTGGGCTTTCTCCAGTTTATCTTGGTTGTTCTTATCCTGTTTACAGTCTTATAGCTTCTCTAACACTACTTAAATATATATATTATATATATATATATAACGCTATACATAATATATATATACTTTTCTTTGTAATACAACCCTATTTTTAAAACATCCTGGAATATTTTTTAACTTCCTCAGATTGTTTTCACAAAAAACCTCAGACTGTGGAGTCATACTACAGTTTTTAAATTCTCCTTCATCAATATTACACTATACTGGCTTTTTAAAATTTAAGATCATTCCTGTAGTTCAGTAGAATTTTTTACCCTGATTCTTTTTACTATAGTATTTATAATCCTCTCAAAGGTGAAGAGTAGTTATTCTATTGGTTTGGCTTCAGATAAAATTACGATAGTTGGTTACTGTGGTTTAAAGTTCGCACTGTATCTCCCCAGTGAACTGAACTATGCACTGAATCCGCCTTCTTCCTCCTTTCTTGCTTCTTGCCCACACTCAAGCAAATGTGTATGAGAACTAAGTAAAACTAAGTAGGACTTAGAGCTATACACTGTCATATCTGAGCATTGGCTGAATGAAATAGTGGTGAAATAGAGATCTACAAGACCCCTTCACTTTACCTCAATATCTCCTCCTTTCCTCAGTTGTTCAGTCTTAGGTCTGGGAGCTGTTCCCATGGAAGGAACAAATCCCATCTTGCTTCCATCTTGAAATGTGGCTGAGGCCACATTTCATATATTTCAGTTCTGAATAAGGGATAAGTAACGTGGAGTAGTGTTCATTTCAGGGTGACTGCTCTCACCAAACATAAGTAGTTTTGTTTGTATAACAATAAAAGAAGCACAGCTTCCCAAATAACATATACCTGTGGCTACTAGGTACATTCCTTGTCTATGGTAGTCATGCCATAGGCTGCAGAGCAAAATATAAGACATTTTTTAGGAGACCACACACCCCAGTCAGTGTTCTTGCTTCTCCAAAGAAAATGCATCTCATTTCAGGAGATATGTAAGTGTTTGCATGTCCAGAAAATTTGCCCTACACTACATTGCTGATGGTGTACAAGGAAGTTAAACCTTTCTAAATCCCTAAACATACATTTGCAGAAGATCACCTTGCAGTCAGTGTCATGTTTTAGGAGGAACACTCTCCCAATATACAGTTACGTACTCACTCAAAACTTTCTGAATTCAGGGTTTGATGAAAGAAAAGGAAAAGAAAAAAAAAGGAAGAAAAGGAACAAAAGGAAAAGGAAAAAAAGGAAAAGCTCTCCCCCAAAACACAGTATTGTTCTAAGGATGAGTTTCTTAAAAGCTTTGGCAACCTACTGTGAGATCTTTAAAAAGAGTCTGCCTAATTAAATAGTGTCATCATACATTCAGCTGACTGTTCAGCAGATAAATTCTAAGTGCTTTTAAAAACAACCAGTTTATTTGAAGGGAATATATTAAGATTGTTAACTTTTAAATACAAAGTCTAAGGGATGACAGCCATAAGTAGGCCATGGCATGAAGGATCAGTCTAAGAGGCAAGTGGTTAAACCCAGTTGTGTGTTACAACCATTTATATGGTGATGGCCACGGAGTTGTTAATTAAGCAGTAAGACTGTTTACGTCAGATGGTCAGCTTGAACACCATTCCTGAGTGATGAGTATCGCTTCAACAGCTGTTCAGCATACTGACTGTTGCAATTCAGAACTGAAAAATGAGCTTTAACTGGGCAGCAAAAGGCTTCTGCAGGAGGAGGAGAGCCTCAAAGTCTCTCTTTGGATGGAAAGCCATTGCAGAACACACATACAGAAAGAAGACCTAAGCATTCATTCCTTCACTGGTTGTATTATTTCAGGCATTTCTTATCTATTAGCAGGTAGCTGGTCTCAGCTCTTTAATGCCAGCTTCGGCACTGGCATCAAAACCAAAACATTTACTCCTGTTTTTCATTTTCAGCTAGACATAATACAGTGAACCTAATACAGTGATCCATGAAGCTGTACAAATGAAACAGGGGGAGCATATAGGACAGTAAGAGTATAGGTTCTACTTAATTACTGTAAATGCATATCTAATGTTTTTGCCAAATATCTAAGCATGGCCTCAAACAGCTGAACAGACAATTTAACCCCATCTTTACAGGCAGGTTTGAAAGATAACACAGATACTTACAAGGTTTCTTCAGTGTCAAGGAGAACCATTATGGGGTTTCTAGAAGTCTACCTGAAGGTTACCCATATTGTGACAGTTCATTTTAAACATGACTTCATCGCTCATTATTGATCAAATTGTAGATACATAACAGCTCATATTAAGGGCAGCATCTTTTTTCCAAGCTAAGTATCGGATCTGAAAATATCCAAAGTATCACCATGTGGTTGATAAAATAATAACAATAATCTGTTAAATCTGTTGGAATTTGGGATTTCACTGACTCAGCAACAATTAATCAGATGACATGCAATTACATGAGCCAGAGTCAAAGTTTGATATAGTAAAAATATACTGTATTTTTTTTTGTCCAAATAAACTGTGTTATCTGCACAGCAGAAAGTTTTATAATAAAATTTAAAATGAAGTCAAATAACTACGAGTGTAAATTAGAGAATTTACAAAAGAGCTTAAAAAACAGACTGACATAGAGAATAGGGTTGAGTTGCTAATTTTATATATTGTAACCTCATTTTAGCTTAATTATTACTGGCAATACTGTCCACCTCCTTAACTACAGTGGCATGATACCAGATGAGAAACATTTTTCATTCACAGCTTTGACGGAACATACAGGGTTACTTAGACACAGAAGAGATTTGGGCAACAAGTAATACGTAAACATACTTAATTGTATTTCTTGATTGCTCAATATCTGTTCACTGGCAACAAGCAGAAAAAATCATAATCATATCACTCTATCTAGTGTATCTCAGACTTTATATTTTATCACAAGCATCAGGCATGTAGAGTTGTCATAAACTGAAGTAGGAAGAGGTTCCCAATGCTGTTTTATGATGAGCTCAAAATAGCTATGAACTTATAGTACCTTCTCACTACTATCTGTTGCATGCATTTGAGTGTAGTATATAGTGTGTTTTCAGATCATGTTGCAAAATGAGTAAAATGGTGCAATGAGTAGTAATGGTGCTTAGATGCAAGTCAGAGGATATACTGCCTACTCCTTTTATTCACTGGTAAAGTCGATAGATAAACTAAGTAAAAATGCTTTCACCTAAATTTGAACAGCATTTAGATGATCTACAACAAAAGCTAATCACAGAATGTTAACTGGAAGGGGTGTGCCTTGAGGCCTCAGGTCCAACTTCCTGCTTGAAGCAAGAGTTTAACCAATGTTATTTTACATCAGTTGTGGCTTTGACTAGCCATGCCTTGAAAATCTCCAAGGAAGGAGTCCCCATAGTCACATAGTGCTGCATTATCCCACGCCCCACTGAGAAGCTTTTCCTAGTGTTTGAAAATTTTCACCCTGAGGCTCTTTTCTGTCGTTATACCATCTGCTACCATCAAGAAAAGTTTGCCATTTGCTTTACAATTCACTCTAGTAATTTTAAGCTGTTATATTGCCTCTTAGCCTCCTCTTTGCTAGACTAAAAAAGCCCTCAATCTCTCCTCACAAGTCACATTCTCTAGGCTGCTAACCATTTTAGCAGTTGGATGGATTCTCTCCAGTTTCTTGAGTGAGATGGCCCCAAACTTCACCAATTATCATTCATTAATGCACCTTCAGCAGTGTGCTGCAGTGATGGTTTATACCCAAAGAAATGCCAACTCCACATGCTATTCACTTTCACTTCTACTCCAATCCAGCAATTTACATTTAAAGATACAAAAGTTTTAGTGAAATCCAAATATATTTTAGTGAAGCCTACATTACTGTGCTGAGCAGTCATATTGAATTGTATTGCAACATGGCAGGGGTCAGCTGGTTGGCTAATCACAGCTCAGTCTTGCCAGGGTGCCTCAGCTTCTACCACAATCTCTTGGTCCAAAGCCCAGAGAGTTGGTACCATAATCAATGACAAATCTTCAAACTCCATGCTTTGCTGTGAAAACAGTCACCCCTAAACACCCCAAAGAGGTGACATGGGAAGTGTTTATTAAAAAACAAAACAAACAAACAAACAAAACCAGTTTTGATCAACCTTTGTTTTGATTGTGGTTGCACTGAACATTGTTACATGAAGACAAAATAGGTGTCTTTAAATTCTGCAGTGGCAAAGAGAACATGTTAGCTGTTGCTGTGTTTTAATTCAGGTCAGAAAAAATAACATAGCAATGAGAATTTCAAATAAGCCCTTTTTAATATTTAACTAAGCTTATCATAAATAGTAGAACTGGCACAAAATAAGGTGCACTTGGAATACTGCTTGTTATTTTTACATCACATTTATTGCTTAATCATATAAATGACATTTCATTATTGATCAAGGAAAGATAAGTGAAATCATTTATGAGGAAAAACATTATTTATATTCCATTATTGAATATTTTATGAGAGTCATATAGTGTGTTTCTCCCCAGTAATCAGTAATGTGTGTGAAATATGTTTTATATTCAACAAGAACAAAAAGGAAAGAAACTGGTATTTTATTTTATTTTATTTTATTTTATTTTATTTTATTTTATTTTATTTT
>CM021731.1:11176348-11273171 GCA_011075105.1 Heteronetta atricapilla
AAAAGAAAAGAAAAGAAAAGAAAAGAAAAGAAAAGAAAAGAAAAGAAAAGAAAAGAAAAGAAAAGAAAAGAAAAAAGGAAAGAAAAAAGAAAGAAAGAAACTGAAGCAGACCCCAGATAACTCTAAGGTAAATCAAGTATAAAGAAGATGGTCATTGTACTGGAATGGAATATGGATTTTCTGAACATTTATTTCTGGGTACCAACTAGCCAGTCAGAGGTGTGTTCCTCTTTTCTGGAGTTTGCTCATCAGCAGGGACACTTTATCTCTGTGAACCCTTACACCTTGTTCTCATAATATATGAAAATCTCAACTCAGAGTTTGAACCTGAAAGCCAGAAGGTGAAAAACATTCACACAGCCAAAATGGAATGAGAGATGGCTTTACATTTTTGGAGACAGTCACTGAAAAACATGTAGAAGGAATAGGTCCTAGACAGGCACTCCATAGTACTAAATGTACCAAATGAAGCAACACAATGGTTTGCAGTTTTTAGAGAAACAGCTGATGAGTTTCCCAAAAGGAAACTCTCATCAGATTGGACTAATACCAATAAACGTTATCAATTTAGAGCAAGGTAAGTTAGCTCACACAGAGCTTTGCCTTGCCAGAAATTGATTATACTTGAGATAAATAAATGATAGCTTGAGTAACTGCCCACAGACATTTCTGTCAATGCAGTTCTGAGAAACTAGATTGCCTTGTTCTTTTCTCTAACTTGAAGACTTAGCAAATACAGTCAAGGTGTACAGTAATATTAATTTGCTCCTATAGATGATTGATTTAGTCTTAGGCAATGTAGGCAGTTACACTGGAAAGCACGTATAGGAAAAAAATAAATAAATACTCCTCCACAGCTCTTACTTATGACACAGGAGCCTTGTAAAGATGGTTTATCTTTCTGTGGTGAGTGGGCTGTCATGTAGTGCTGGAGAGAAGAAGAAAAGTTCCTCCCAGGCACTGGGCACTGTTCTTCTTTCTATGTCTCCTAGGAGGCAGCAGAAACAGCAAGCTCAGCTCCAAACATTTTCCCAGCAGCTTCCTCTTCCCTCCTTCTGGTGGAAGTTGCTCAGCTCCAACCAACCTCCCCCACCCCCCAGGTCCATTTCTTGGAGTACCAAATTGATTGTTTCCTCTAAGGCTTGAGCTGTCTCTGTTGCTGTCTCTGTTCAAGGTGAGGAATTGCTGTACCAGTTAAGTCTAGCTTCTAGGAGGTCACTGTAAGACAACCTTAAGTAACATATTTGTGTGTCCAGAATAAAGAAAAATGAATCCTGTGATTTGAGGTTTAATGTCAGAGCTCTTCCTATGACTGGTTAATATATCTAATGTGTAAAAGGGAAAATGCAGTATAACTTAATGTGGTGATATAGTATAATCTGCATTTCTCAAAAATCTTCCCTATCCTTACCTATGTGTAACTTGAGACTTTTCACTTAACTTCAAGTTTCTACTAGAGCTCTTCTGTTCCTTTCAACACCACTTCTAAAACTCACCATAACAGTAAACTTAATTTGTGAATGTATTTAATATAGGTATTCTTGTGTACCTAACTGTTTTCACTAATGTTTCAAACAAGTGAAACAACTGGACTTAGGGACTTTGAAATCTCCTTCTCAGATTGTATACTGAAATTTCTTCCCCATCTCTCTATTTCTTACTATGAAGTATATATTTTCAGTTTAACACTTTTTTTTTTTTTTTCAAATCAATGATATATTTAATTTTTCCTTTACATTTTTAACGAAAAAAAAAAAAAATCCCTTTTTTGTTTTTTGATGTGAGACATCCATGTTTTTAACCTTCAGCAGCTGAAACTGCCATCAGCATTCAAGGAGTATAAGAGCTGCCCTGGATAAACAGTGATCCTTCAAGTCAAAAATGACCAAGGAATGGCAGACGTTGGAATACTCAGTAAAAGCCTCAGATGCAAAATAGGGAAAGAAAAAGGTTTTGTAGGGCTTGACATACAGGCATAGTCATATATACTCTTTATATTATTAGAACATAAACTCTGGGATGTCTTAGGAGGACCTGAACAATATATCCTCCCAAGATTTTAGTAATATATAGCCATTGTCCTCATCATTTTCCCTGACAGGGAGGTCCCCACGCTGGGTTCATCTGAGTAAGCCACCAAGGAGGATGTGGGGAGACCAAAACCAAGATGACAATAGCATTCCAAATTCTGCTGTTGCATTGGAGCTCTCTAGTGGAATACATGCTACAGAGCAACCTCTTAGCTGAAGGCTCATGCATTTACCTCAGTTCCTCAGTTTCCAGAACACAACTGTATTCTGGCATTCCCAAGGAGTGTAAAAGCACCAGAGCGAAATCACTTTCTGCCAAGAACAATATTATATTGTGTTTCTTAAGAGAGGAGCTGAGGAAAAGAGGTAATATGCAAAAATAACAAAGGTGCAAAGCATTTCTACACACTTATGAAGAAATGAAATAACAAAATGTACCTATTCATCCAATCCTTTGTGCAGGCAAAAAATATGTCAGAATCAATGACATCTAATCCTAAAGAGCATATATTATTTTGACTATCTAACAAAACACACTGAAATATTGGGCTTGATTGTTATTCTGAGTATGTGAAGATAAATGATATACAGAAAAGTTTGGCATATCCCACAACACCCTATTTTTCAATGTCTATTGTGCATTTAGCCTAACTCCAATGGACCTCTCAACAACAAAATCCAGCAGAAAAGTAAGGTTCAAAGACAGCTATGTTTCTGCAGGAATAGAAACTAGACATTCTAGATAACCAGCACATAATTATTTTACTCATATTTTTAATTTGTGCTAGCTGGGCACAGGTAAACATAAAATCCATAGGACAAGACTGAGTTTGAAGAAGAATCAGAATTTTCCATTTGTCATGTTTTTTGCTGCTTACTTCAGTATTAAAATCATTTAAATGGGCACCACTAACAGTCCACACTGATTTGAGGTAGGACTGCTGCAGTTTGGGTAACAGATAAGTAAGAGGATATTAGCACGCTCTGTCAGCCACAGGAGGGTACTGAAGGCCAAAACTGTTATACTTCCAGTTGACCCTTCATAATAAAAGAATTCCACTTAAGCAGTGCTACTGAGGGAGTCACAGCCCAGAGAGACCAACCTGATTCATTTTCCATCTTCTTCCCCTTTTCCCTGCTGTTTGGCCACATTAGAGGTTCTGAGAGAACTACACGCAAGGTAGTTGCAACACTCAGTGTCTCCTGGATGCTCAGAAGCAACATGCCCCTCATTTTAAGTCTAGCATCTTCACTCCAGGAAACCTTTGTCCAGTCCTGGCTAAGCCTCGGATCCCTTCACTTCCTGGGTATAATGGTATGAAATTAAAAGGAAAATATATTGGAAATGAGGCAATATATAAAACAACAAGATTGTATGTGCATTTATAATACATCTATAGACTTGTGAAGAAACAAGAACAACAAAATATTCTGATTCATGAAACCAGCACAGGAAACTGGGTAGAATATACATACAGCAATATCATTCATAAACTGTGTCAACATTTTTTATTTTTATTTTTTAAGCAGAGCATATAATTATGCATATAAATAGTTTTCTAATCAATTAGATGTCATCAATATAAAGATCCAGATTCTATTTCTGTGAACTTTTAGGGACCCCAGTACGCCATTATTCATCACTAATGAGGATTATATACCTGATGTTACCATAGCACTTAAAGACACCAGGTGAGTATTGGGTCTTTTGCTGTTTACAGTTGAGCAAAAATACCATAAGAAACAGACCATAAGTGACAAAGCCAGTGTTGCATTACGATTAGCTTTCCTGACTCTCTCCATAACAGAAAACATAGGATTTCCATGATTTCCAGTTTGAACAGCTCTGTTCTCACAGAACTCACTTTCCAGGTTTATAGAAATTGTCATACATAAATAAAACGATTAAAAGAAGGGAAGGAGGGAAGATGAGGAACTATAAAATAAGTACATCACCATAAAATAGAAGGAGGTTTCATCCCACCACCTGTGTTTCATATCACCATCTAAACAATGATCTAATTTTTTATAAAAGGCTCAACAAAAGAAGGAAATAGACAGAAACTAGCTAAACAATTTCCTTACCTTAATAGCTGTTCTGAAATCTTAGAGACATCCTTAACAAGCAAAATATCCTAGGAATTTCTGAAGTAAAATTCCATTCGTAGGTAATAAGGCTTACCCAATATGATTTGTTCCAATTTTGAAAAACATATAGTAAGATTCAGATCACCTACTTTTGTGCCATTGATAAACTTGAGGAGCAATTAAGAAGCATGAGCTGAATAAAGAGAATCTGAACATTTGCTCTTCAGAATGATGTAACCCTGAACACAGCAAGATTCTAAAGATATTTGTATTTTATACCATAAAGTCCTTCGAATTATCAGTGGACACTAAAGTTCCCTTCTGAATCTCATCACATGTTATCCCTGGAAATCTGATTTTGCATTCCAAAAAGATGGGGGGAAGTCCTTCTTCTGCTGTTTTTATGAATTTGTTACTGTTGGATAAAGATAAATATATGTATGTATAATATATATATTATGTATTCTGTATAATATATATAAATGTATAATATATATAAAATGTATAATATATATAAAAATAAATAAATAAATTTTCCTCAGGACTTTTTTACTACTGAGTACAGTAGTTTACAGAGCCATTTTACCTTATGATCTCCTCTTGTTTTGTGCTCCTGGTAGAGGAGTCTAAGCAAAATTTCACATTCATGTTTCTATTCAGCATCTCTTTGGAGAGCTCAGCATCTCTATACAGAGGTGACAACTTCTTACTGTACTGGGAACCTTGGCATGCCAACTTCATTGCTGTGACTTCCCTCTTTGGGCTAGGCAAGCACTAAGGTGGCTAATTCAGGTGACCAGGGTCTACATTTTGAATCTGGTTTAGATCAGCAATTGTATATTAAAGTGACTAGGCACTCTTCTGTTTTGTTTGGTGTTTTTGTTTTGTTTTGTTTTCTGGATTAATTGCATGAACAATTTTCTTTCATACTTCATTTGTTCAGTCTAGACTCCTCTTTGAGCCTTGGAAAAGCTCTTGAAAGTGATTGATTACCACATGACTGGAGGATGTAGGAAAAATCCCTGACCTAAAAGAGGTTTTTGAAACCCTTTTCATTTTCTTCAAAGTAAATAGATGGCTATGTTTTGATCTGGCATACATCATTCAAGGCATATGTTACAACATTTCATTGAAACTTTCAGGAAGTAAAGGGAAAGTGAAGAGCTTTGCAAGTAGCCAAAAAACTGAAGAACAAGAGGTCATTGAGCAAGATATATGTAATGGCACAGCAGGATCCAAGTGAATGAGTAGAGAAATCATGTTGTTCAAATAGAAAATCTTCAGATTTGTCTTTAGGTACCTTATTCTTACAGGTAAAGTATTGTAGTATTACATGGGATATCAAAAGGATTCCATTCTGCCTCTCCCCATTAAATGTGTCTGGATTTAGTATGTGTGGTGATTTTACCGTGCTAGGCAGCTGAACACCACAACCACTCTCTCACTCCTCCTCCTCAGATGAGGAGGGGAAGAAGTAAAGGAAAGAACAACTCATGGGCTGAGATAAGGATAATTTAATTACAGAGAAAAAAAATATTATTAAGGAAATATTATTAATTAAACAATTCAACTAAAGGGAAAAAAGGAAAGGGGAAGAGGGAGGGGGAAAGGGAATAACAACACGAAACAAGTAAAGGCTATGTGGAAGTGCAGAGGAAAGAAATTACTCTCTACTTCCCACAAATGAACGATGTTTGACCACGCCCTTGAAGCAGGGCCTCAACGCACGTAGCCGGTGTTCAGGAGGACGACATGTTTTCACAGTGAGAGCCTACCCCTCCCTTCTTCTTCCTTTTTCCACCTTTTATTGATGAGTGTGACATCATATGGTATGGAATATCCCTTTGGTTGGTTTAGGTCAGCTGCCCTGATGATGTTTCTTTCTCACTTTTTTGCCCTCCCCCTAGGAGGGTTAGAGAAAGTCCTGATGCTGTGCCAGCACTGCTCAGCAGCAGACACAACACTGGTGTGATACCACTGCTGTTCTAGATACAAGTGCAGAGCACAGCACTTTATGGGCTGCTGCAGGGAAAGTTAACATCCCAGCCAGACCCAGTACAGTATGCTACCAGAGTCCCTGGTAGAAATTCATCCAACTTGTTGGTGTTTCCATAACTTTCATTTATAGCTTGTCCTGGGGCTTAATTACCATTATAGTTAGTTTTTTAAGAAGACTTAATGGAAATCTTCATTATAAATTATGACTGCCTTTTATTTCCAGACATGGGCATCCTCATAATGCATGTTTGGGGATTTTCACATCTCCTGTGTTTTCATAACTTGAAAAGAAATAAGATTTTATTTTATTTTATTTTTTAATTAATAATGGAAAAGCATATCTACCTTATCAAAACTATTGCAACAATTTTCATGGTCATGCTTTCAGATTGCATGTATTACGTTAGACAAATACATTAGTATAATGTCACAGTATCTGATACATTTCTTGTAAAAACTGGGTCCTAGTGGAACTGTCTTGCCTGTTATAATCACCTGTTGTTTACTTATAAAGTGGTACGGTAAATGTATATAACCTTTTTTGACTATCCTTTACATTTTCAATCAGAAAATGTGTAACAGCAAGAAATAAGGTAATTTCTCCACTTTTGATTCCATTAAGAGCCTCTACACCTGGCTGTAACAGGCTTCTCTAAGTAGTCTCATATAAAAGCTCCTCTTGTATTTTAGCAATGTAATGTTATCTCTGTGAAGAACTCCCCTTTACTATGTTAACTTGGATATTACGATTCCTATCAGGTATGTCAGTTGTGACAAATCTGTTCTAAGAAAAGCAACATATTTAGAAGATGCCTGCATTGTCTCTGTTCATTTTTCCATGTAATTTCCATGCATAACCACATGAACTCAAAAAATACAGAACTTGGCCCATAGTAAAACAGATGTTTTTCTATAATAGACTGTGCCTGTGTAGTCAAACACACAGTAGCCAGTTTTGTTTGCATATAAAGTTTATTTGTAGTCCTTTTGCTGCTGGAGAAAACAGTTCTCCTTTGCTTCTGTTGTTTTGACTGCTTGTTTTGTTGTTGTTTGCTTGTTTTCATTTTTAAAACAATGTCTTCTAAACTAATATTTAAATGACAATCCACAGGCCAATGAAGCAGGTAGAATTTATTTCAGAGACAGATTTCAGTCTTAGTTATTAATTAGAAAAAAAACTCTGACATGGAAATGTTCTTTCAAAAGTGAGACCTGGATGGATGTCCTAAAAGACTACACAATTAATCTACTATAGTGAAAATAAATGTGTTATCTTGAATGCAGAGTAGAAAAAAGATGCATGTGACTGTCCCCACAGGGACACTCCCTGTCTCCCATTGTTCTTGATTACTGTTTCCTCATTTTGTGGTTATAGATCAACAGCTGGACTTTTTTAATGAGATGTGTTTCTATCAATAAATCTCTTTCATCTCATTGCCCCCATTCCAATTTATTGGAAATTGCTAATAGCTTTGGCCATTTTCCAAATTTTTGTCTCTTTTCCAAATTTTTTTGAGTCATTCATGAGATTCATGTGTACTTCTTTTCCCAGAAGGTCCAGCAGATCTTGGAGTGTATCAGGATGTTTCCAGAATGATTTCCACTAATCACTGCAACAAATCTCTAGCAACAAGTCAAAAGTATTATTCACTGGAGACTGGAAAGGCTCCTAATATAACGATCTTTGCGCAGTGTTTTCTTAAATGAAAAAATGAACTTTGAAACTCTTGGACATTAATGACATTACCCTTTGTCCAATGACTGAGAAAATGAGTTCGTCCTCAGCTTATGTAGTAAAGAAATCCTTCACCAGATACTTGCATGAGAGAGGGACACTATCTATATTTTCCTTGGAGAACTGCTCAATTTGGAGCAGTGGATAATAATAACAATAACAATAATAAATGATAATTATTAATAATCATTAATAATAAATAAAAATAGCTTCTGATGCAAAATATGTGCTTCTGATGAGAACCATGTTCAGAAGAGCCTTTGTGAGAATTACAGTGAAAGCACTGAAGAACTAAAGTTCTGAAAGTACTGAAGAAATAAAAAAGATTTTAGCATTCTTGGTGATGATTATAGCAGCAGAAGATGAGGCCTCTATGCTATTTGCTGTATGTGTGAGAGGAAACTAAAATCTGGAAGTGCCTATTATTTTTCATTGCCTGTAAAAGGTGAAGGTGATTCATTGAATTTTAGAAGGTGATTCAGATGAAATTTAGAAGGTGATTCATAGAAATTTAGACTTGTACACTGTAGGCATCTGAGGACAGGTGCAAGTAATATCAACAAATACATTTCAAAATATTAATAGCAGTGAAAGCATATAGTTTTACTTAGCATTCATGATTCTGATGAATTACTAATGAAGAATACACAACATTGAATTGAAAAATAAAATATTGTTGACTACCTCTACATAAATGTGCTCTTTTAAAACAACATAATATAATATGAAACTGTTATTTTGTTTTCATAGATACAAAGTTGTACAAATGTGATGCTCAAAATAGCATCTCATGGTATCAGATGGTGATAAAGATGAATTTTCGGTTCTTTTTTTGCATAGTGTCACATAATTAGAAATGTCTCTGGAGAATGAGATGAGCATTTCCCAAAGTACACACATGTCAGAGAAATATCTTTTTCTGTCTTTGGGTATGCCTCTTGGGAATTTTTAAAAAGTTATAACTCTTCCTCCTACTTTTAAAGTTCTCACACAACTAATTGCATCTTTACCTTTGGCCACTGTGATTTCTCTAATATCCCCTCTACTCCCCACCTGCCCCCTCCCCCCCAAAAAAAAGAGGAAAATGAAAGAACTGCCATACTGCCATACTGTAGGTCTCTGTTCACAGTGATGCACCATCTGATTTCTTTTGTTGTTTTTGTTCTTTTTCTAAAAACTCTCTTCAGCCTCGGGTCTTGGAAGTGGCAAGACATTTCCAGGATTGCCCTTCCTGGCACACTCCAGGAACATTCCCTTCCTGGAACATTGCCCTTCCTGAAATATGTGACAGGATTATATGTTCCAGGAAGATGCTGAGCAAGATGCTAGTCAGCTAATTGAGCAAAATAAAATGCTAGGTATAGATACTGATACAATGATCAGACACAAAATAATAATTTTGACAGAGTAGCTGGGAACAAAGAGAGACCTGCAAGCATATCATCTCTGGTTTACATCTGAAGGCAGATCTTACTTTTCAAGAAGTTAACTTCTAACATTCCCCACATGTTATGGTATATTATGAAATGAAACTGGTGGGCAAACTAGGAAAATAGGCTACTCTGCTTCTTGCTTTATAGAGCTTATGGCAGCTGCAGAAGTGGAAGGTGTCTGTACAATTCACAGATAGCACTGAAAGGACCACATTGCTGTACAGTGTTTGTGTTCCTATGGGACATAGGCACTGGCTTCCATAAATAGCACAGACTAGATGTAAAATAAATAGGATTATGCAATCATCTAAAGAGAAATGCATTCTTGAAAGATCTTGTCTGCCTTTTATTGACTAATTTGCTTTCATGGTTGAAGATATTAATGAAGCCAGAAGTGAAATAATGTATCTACTGCCCTTTTGTTTTCTGAATTTATTGCTATGCTAAAAGTACTACTAATTCTAGGTATTTTGGCTATATCAAAGGTTAAAAAATCCAGGAAGCTAAAATATCCTGGCAGCCAACATCATGAAATAAATGAGCTAGGCAATACAATAATATTATGTTAGTATCACATAACTTGTACTGGAAAGACTTCCTCCAAAGTCTGGATCACACCTGTTATCTAAGTGGTTCTTCCCACTGAAAGCCAAACTCCTGTCACTGGTGTTACAGATTTGTGCATATTGTGGGCATAGAAACCACCTCTGCCTGTTCTCACTCTAACTTAGGAAGCACAGGAAGGTGTAATGCAGAATAAGGCTTTGAGAACCAAAATAAGGAAAGGCTGAGCATGAGCTAGCTTGGACACATTTTGCCCATTACATCATCAGCTTCAGAACATATCCTTACACCTACAGTAACTGAGAATAAATATCACAGACCATCTCAAGTCTGTGTTAATAAACAGTCAAAGGCTTCAAAACAGGTTGTGAATAATCTTTCTTTAGTCATGCCAATTTTCATTGTCAAGCCATGCCCAGGGAAAGTCATGAACACCCGACATTCTTCAACAGGATGGTTCTAACAATTCCATTCCAGGATAATTGCCAGGCATTCTTGAATACACTAATATAGCTGCTGCCTATAAATTAAACACATAACTTTGCATAGGGGGCAAATACTGAATAGGAAGACTTATTTCTTCCTGTCGCATCTCACAAAATAACCCAGCAGAGCTGGTCATCTGGAAAGGCTAGTGGCATTGCTAATCTACATATGTAATGAGTAGTTTAATTACAAAGTGTAAATCTGAACAGAATATGGGGCTGAATATGTATGAGGAATCTGATCACAAGTGTTGGGATCCAGCCCTGCAGGTCAGAGGGACTTGCACAAATGAAATCTAAGACCCAAACAGAGCACCACACTGAAGCATGAGGTGTGACTGCTCAGATAGCAGGACTGTGACTCTCCCCCCTCCCCCTGCCCCCTCTCCCCACACACACACATACACTTCCACGAAGCTAGAATTACAAAGGGCAGCACAAGGCATCCAGCCAACACTTCAACCCAGAGATGACTTTCCATCAGGGTTACTCTACAGCAGCAGAGGGCATGCAGATAAATAAGTAGCCCAAAAAAGTTGTGTGAAATATCAGTAATACAGCTTTCCAGCTGCACAATGCTAACTTTAAAATAAGGTACGGGTGTTACATTGACTTCTGGAAGAACAGAGTCTGCAGATTCTGTAATGCAGTTCAGTTACAGACAGACTCAGATAAACTTGAGACAAGATAAACGCTGGGAATAAAGACTTTTGCACAAAATATTTGGAGATGCCAAGAGAACAAATCCCCTGAACAGTAGGAAGCAATTCTACTTAAAGTTACAACTTTCAGAATAAAAGTGGAAGGATATTTAATTTTGGAAATAAACATGTGGTTTTGAATAACAAAACAATCATTCTTGAAAGCATAAATTAATGTGCTGCCTGAAAGTAAATAGGTGTTCCCCATCTAAACAAGTTATTCTATAATTACCAAATGATTTTTGCACTTCCTTTTCAGCATTTGAAGTTGGACGCCATTGAGGATGGAGACACACTCCCAGCTGTGATCTGTTATGGAACAACACTTCAACATTATTGGCATTTATAAAATGTCTGGCTAGTCTTGTAGACTCTTCCATTTCCTTTTCACCTAAGTTCTGACCTCATTTATTATGAGACCTGAGGATTCAGAGGTTTACATTTTTTTCCAATCAACTTATTGTATGTGAGTAGAGTTCTTAACATATGTGCTTAGGATCTTCTTTCCCAAATATCTAGGGAGATTGAGCTGTACTCCTGCCATTCAGGAGAGTAGTAAAAATATTTTGTTGTTGTTTTTCCTTCCCTCTCTAAGTACAGAACATTTCAGGGGTGGAGGCCCAGTTCAGGAAGAAATGCTTGGCTTTTAAGTTCCTCTTTAAGGGAAGTGGGAGCTGAGAAAAAATGAGATAATTTCCATTTTCCCTTGAATTCTTCCCAGGACAATACACATTTTTCTAGGGGAAATGTCACCTCAAGCTGCATTAACTATAATGCTACTTTGCAAGCAGCATAGAAGAATACATAAAACATAATTATTACAATCCCCAGAGTGAAAAATCCTAGTACTTCTTCTACATGCTACATGTGTCAACATGAGGTACATCACAATACTATTGCACATTATTACAGGATACCATCAAAACTGAAATTACTTCAGACATCTTAGTTGAAGATGTTTGAAAGTTAAATTGATCTGACCACAAAAGTAAATGAGAATGTATAGGGCTCAATCAGAGGCTAAAATGGTTGCAAGCCACAAAGATAATTAGAAACAGCTTTTCTGCCCTGAAGAAGTAATTTTTCTTACAGAAGTTATATTGAGCAGGAGACAGGCTTTCAGAGAATAATATGAATGTTGTAAACTTACTTTCCCAGGAAATCACTCTCTCTCTCTCGCCTTACCATAGTTTGTTGCCATGTTCTGTTCTTTGAATTCATGAGATCTAACACAGAGTTACAGTGAAATGTACCTTTAAAAATGGTTCCCTTATGTCACCATCCTCTCTAAAAACCTACCAACATAAGAATCTCATTTATGTAATATTGTGATCTGGAGTCAGAATGAGAGAACTAGTAAGACACAGAAGTCAACTTCCATGAGAATACAGTGTAAGAGTTCATATAGAATAAACCATCTCTCTTCAGATGCAGTACATTACCTCAGCAGCAGAACAACCTCTTCTACAGTCTTTCCCATAGGGATTATGACAATATGACAACAGTTCTTACAGAAAATAAATTGTGTGGACATACTTCAAACAGCAAGGCTTGATTCAGTTAGAAGCCTGTAACTGCTTTTTATTTGTTTATTTATTTATTTATTTTCCAGTCTGCAAAGTTTTTCCAAGCTCTGAAACTATCTACTTATACTGTCTTCAGTATTCAGAAGCTAAACATTGCCAAAGACTACTCAGCTATGTTACAGTACAGATCTGCTCATGTTCTATGTCGAGTCCCATGCTTGTCAAAGGGACTGCAGTCACACATGAACAACAACAAAAACACCACTGACAACAACAAAAAATGGAGGAATACCATGATGTCAGGAAAAAAAAAAAAAAAAAGTTTGTTGTTTTTTTTTAATCTTTTCAATATTTCCCCTTGCATGCCAGTTTGACTCCAAAAGGAAAGGTTAAAATATTTGTTACTCAAGGAGTCAAATTAGAATCATGTTTGCTCTTACTCTTTCTTCATTTCTGACTGTGCAATGCACTGTGGGACTTGGCAGATCTTAATATATGGCTCTTCTGGGAATTAGAAATGTTCAGAGTGAGATGTTGGCAAATATTTCTCCATTGTTTTAAGATTTTTTTAATGTACTGTGTTGACTGTTCATCCTGTACTAGAAATGAAATCCTTTTTTCAGAAATTGCAGGCATCACCCACTTTTTTGCTAAGATTCCCTAACATTTTTCTGAAAATATAAGATGCACCTCTTGAAGAAGCCGGCTGGAAAGTGTCAGACACTCTAGTGGGT
The DNA here is from genome assembly GCA_011075105.1 of Heteronetta atricapilla. Lineage (NCBI taxonomy): Eukaryota > Metazoa > Chordata > Aves > Anseriformes > Anatidae > Heteronetta > Heteronetta atricapilla. The sequence continues at coordinate 11,189,643 of CM021731.1, forward strand.
AACACATATGAATCAGTTCAAAGACCTAAAATAACATATTCATTACAGTGCATTACTTTCTGACTGTCCCTTTCGATTTTCTCAGGTGAATCAACAATAAGTCAGGAGAAAATATAAATGTACCATAACAGAGTGATCATCTACTAATATTTGTAAAAGGGTCAGACCCTGAGATATATGCTGTCCTCAATCAGGGAAAAAACACTAGTGCTCAGTGCAATTCATAGCTCTTTCAAATACATCAGAGAAATCCATTACATAAGTGTGGTCTGGAGTATTTGTTCAGGAGAAACTGAAGAGTTTGGGGTTCTTTAATGACTTTGTACTAGATGTTCCTTTTTTGCTAGTAAGGCAAAATTATTCAGCAAGTTTAAAATTTTTGGAATGACTGGTTCTTTACTTGAACATAATAGCTTAGCCACATGTCTGCTGTCACAAAATTGACATAGGTTCAGTAAGAACACAGCCTAAGTTCAGCTGAAGTATTTGTAAACACATCAGAATTATGTGAGCTTTATCTGGACTGATACTCAGCCAGCTAGCCCCCACCCAACTTCCAATAATCTCTACACACACAATGTCACATATTCCATTGCATCAGTATGTGTGGCAAATATAGAATTGAGGATAATGAGTGTACTGAAGTTCAGTTTTCAGTTTAGAGAAACTGAACTAGCTTCAATACACTTCATGTATCTCACAGTGAGCCTGAGATTTTCAGAAAAAGGTAGAATTATTGAATTTGTCAATATATTTAAAAAATAATTAAAAAGTAAATCTGACAGCATTAAAAATGTAAGTTTTTTTTTTCTTTTTTCTTTTTTCTTTTTTTACATTTTTAATATTCTTTCTTTCTCTCTTTTACTTCCTTTTCATATTCTCCTCTGTAATCAATGGAAATGAATGACTATATCATTACTTTTTTATGTAACAAAATGACTTTGGAAGTGATACAGTATCATTTCTGTGATCCTGTTATAGAACTTCTCTTTCTATTTGATAATGCTTCCTAGAGAGAGGCGATAACAAATCAGAAAAAAAAAAAAAAAAAGAAAGAATAAATGTTAGACTTCCTTCACTTATTTATATCATACATATATTTCAGTGCAGAAAAAAGGAAACAGAAAAATTAGGAAGGAGAACAAATAAAAAGAAAAGGACATGAGTTCTGTATTTTTTTAATATATTTTGAAGGAAAAAATGCAAAATTTTCAATTGGGAACTTAACCTATTAATGTATTCTTTGCATTTAAATGTTTTTCACAGAAATGATATTTTATTCATCATGAAAAACTTGCATTTTTTTCTTTGTTATTTTGTTTGTTTGTTTGTTTTCCAGTTAGAAAGTTTCAGGAACTTGTAGTTTAAGACTAATATTACTTATAAGGGAACCCACAGAGCTGAAGATCTCTCAATCATATCTTTTCCCAAGTATCTACAGTAAACATGGATATTAAATATGCAAAACATTCTTGACTTTTAAAAATGTGGAGGTAGTATAAAAAATAAACCAACAGAAAAATAGATATATAATGGTCTCAAGTGAGATTAAGCAGATCCATGATTTCTTACCAGTTATCGGGATATTGATTAACCTTGCTTTACTACAGCTGTTTTAATAGCATGGAAAATACAGATGGTAGCTCATCACGAAAACATCCAGGACAATACCTAGAACACTATGTTCAGTTATGTCCTGCTACATATGTGGCTCTCCTAAAACAGTTGTGTTAAGAGATATTTTAATTTCTGAAAAATATGTTTGAAAAGACTCAAGCAACTGGTTAACTTTTTCCAGTAGGAAATAGTTCTGTTGTCCAAACACTGAATTTTAAGTGTGCCTGCATACTGCTCTGGGTTAACTTACTTAACATTAACTGAACAGTTTTTATTAGCAATTGGTGTGTAAGGCTGCCTTTTGGACAGACTTCAATGAGAGAGAGGAATGGACCCGTGTGAACCTCACGAAGTTCAAGGGAAAATGACAGTTCCTGCACCTGGACCAGAATAACCTGATGCAGCAATCCAAGCTGAAAGTGGCTTTGCAAAAAAGACCTGGATGATGGACAGCAAATTGAGTATGGGTGTGTAATAACAACAGTGTGCCCAAAGAAGCACTTCTGGATTTCCCAGTCGGAAACTGAGGAAGTCCGAGCTCTGACTACACTTGAGTCAACTCAATTAAATACATCATGTATGTGCACTGGCAGTATCAATGGCAACAGTGCTTTAGGGAAAATCAGAAAACCTGATGCCAGAGACTCTGAAAGGTCTGCTTCTATCATGGAGACAGAATGATGAATAACAGAAGTAATTCTGTCTCCTAATGCTATTTCCATAAACACAGGATTCGGAAACTGACTGGTGCCACCAGTTAAATGATACATTTTCTTGTTCTATGTCAGATATTTCAGTGCCATAGTATAGTTGGTTTTGAAATTTATGTATTTTCTACTTGTCTTGAGGTGTATGAAGATGACTCCTAAGAGGACAAAGGTGCTTATTTGGATGTTTTATGTGGGCTTCATATCACACTTGAACTTCAACAGTTTTGCTTTTACGACTATGTCACAATCTCTTGGAAGTGTATTGGAGTGGCAAGGGGAGATAACCTGAGAAGACTTTCACAGCCAATCTACTACCCAAAGGTTCTCCCCCCTTACCTGTTACTGCTAGGCTGAATTGCCAGTTTTGAATTTAACCCTACTAACTGCTTCCAGATCTATCTCACATTCATGTTCTTGCAAGTTTATGAGATGAAAAGATGCCCTAGGATGTCTGGTCACAGTCAAGCGATATGGGTATGTCTACACTGCACAATGAAGATGACAATCCAAACTGTAAACATCACATAGTGAAACACAGTCCTGTGTGAAGAAAGTACCTCAGATCCATAAACACTTAAGCTACATGACCGTGGCCAAGTGCCAAAGGTAATAAACTTTGATTCTTAACAGATTTCAAAACAGTTTTCAAAACATCTAGCTTTGTGTCATGTTAATACAGCTTGTCATGGGTCTAAACTAAGAGCAGTGCTGACTGGGAGCATATAAGGAGACTCTGTACTTCCTTTGTTATATCTGTAATATCTACCATTCATCAGGGTTTCTCATGAAGTACAGCACAAGAGTAGTTATGAAAGTCCAGATGGACTTGCCAGCATTTTGGGTGTAAGGGAAACTCTTCCCCACTGAAATGGTCAATGTGCAATAGAGTAATAGAACAACTGAAAGAGCTGAAAGGCTTCCTGTAATTGCAACAGGCATTGTATTGAAGATTTTTCAGGCTTCCTTTATTTAACAGTATACTGGAGGAAATGTATTGAAAGTTTCTATATTTAGAGAATTCTACTCTTAGTAAAACTTCCTCCTTTTCCATCACTGTCACTCCTCCAAATGTTATCAGGTGAAAGGGAAAACATTAGTTATTGTGAAATGTCAAAAATATAAACAAACTTAAAATCATAGAATCATAGAATCATAGAATGGTTTGTGTTGGAAGGGACCTTAAAGATCACCCAGTTCCAACCCCCTGCCATGGGCAGGGGCACCTCCCACCAGACCAGTTTGCTCAAAGACCCATGAAGACTTCCAGGGATGGGGCTTCTCTGGGAAACCTGTTCCAGTGAATCAACACCCTCAGAGTAACGAATTTCTTCCTTATATGTAATCTAAATCCCCCATCTTGTCCTATCACTACATTCCCTGTAGTCCCTTCCCAGCTTTTCTGTAGGCCCTTCTTAAGTACTGAAAGGTCTCCGTGAAGCCTTCTCTTCTCCAGGCTGAACAACCCCAACTCCCTCAGCCTATCTTCATAGGAGAGGTGCTCCAGCCCTCTGATCATCTGATCATCTTCATGGCCCTGTATTCTTCTAATACATCCATGTCCTTCTAATGTTGGGAGAAGGTGGGGGGAAGGTCAGGCAGAGCTGAACACAGTACTCCAGGTGGGGTCTCACAAGAGCAGAGCAGAGGGAGAAAATCACCTGGCCATGCTGCTTTTGATGCAGACCAGGACACGGTTGGCTTTCTGGGCTGCAAGTGCACATTTCTGGCTCATGCCGAGCTTTTCATCAACCCTTAGGTCCTTCCCATCAGGGCTGCTCTCAAACCATTTTCTGCCCAGCCTGTGTTTGGGCTTGGGATTGCCCCCACCCAGATGCAGGACTTGGCACTTGGCCTTGTTGAACTTCGTGAGGTCTGCACAGGCCCCCCTTTCAGGCCTGTCTCTGGATGGTGTCCCTTCCCTCCAGTGTGTTGACACAGCTTGATGTCATTGGCAAAATTGCTGAGGATGCACTTGGTTCCATTGCCCATGTCACCAACAAAGATGTTAAGCAGTATTAGTCCCAATACTGACCCCTGAGGAGCACCACTAGTTACTGATCACCTGGCCATTGAGCCATTGACTTATTGAGTGTGACCATGCAGTCAATTCCTTACCCATCGAGTGGTTCATCCATCAGAATCATGTCTCTCCAATTTAGAGACAAGGATATCATAGGGGACAGTGTCAAATACTTTACGTAAATCCAGGTAGATAACATCAGTTGCTCTTTCCCTATCCACCCTATCTTCTTCCCTATCTTCTGCAATCCCATTGTAGAAGGCCACCAGATTTGTCAAGCACAATCTGCCCTTAGTGAAGCTATGCTGGCTGTCAACAATTACCCCCTTATTTTTCATGTGCTTTAACATAGTTTCCAGGAGGGTCTGCTCTATGATGTTGTTAGGTGCAGAGGCAAGACTGACTGCCCTGGGGTTCTGTTTCCCCTCTTCCAGACAGTGGGAACTTCACCAGACTATCACAACTTCTCAAATATGATGGACAGTGGCTTGGCAACAACATCTGCTAGGTCCCTCAGTATGGCAGAAGTATCTCATCAGGTCCCATGGACTTGTGTACCTTTAGGTTCCTTAGCTGGTCAGTTTCTGAATGCAAAGACATAGAGATAATATAAAGGAAAGAAAAAAAAAAAATAAAGGAAATTTCAAATTTTCTAAGCTATTCCTCTTTCTTTGACTGGAAGGAAGATAGGAAGATTATAGGTTGGTTGTTTTTTCATTGTTTTGTTGTTTATTTGTTTACTTTAAGAAACTTAAAATAAATTATAAAACAAATAAACAAACAAAATATAACACCTAAGTTCATTGAAAGAGTCTTTAAAGAGCACAATCTATGTAAATGCCAAACAAAAATCCCAAACCAGTACACCTTTAATATAAATTAGAAAATAAAAATTTGTAATTGCAATCCAGAATTCCAAATTCATGAACTGATCATCTGAAAAATCCATTCAGAAAGTGTCTCAAAATTTCTAATAGTAGCTTCAAAATGCTTGTAATGTACACTTTATATATTAGCACCACCTAGAGTGCATCACTAGAAATAACTCCAGTAACATAATATTCTTCACAAAGTGTGATTGTATTTCAAAGGAACGCTTTCCAGACTTACTCTTTTTCAGTGAGTTCCATTTAAACCATACCTGGTTTACACAATAAAAGAAAAAGACAGGGAGGCAATATTTTTGTTATTGCAACTAGAAGAGGTGAAGAAAAGTTATTGCAAAATATTTTAGATTCAACTGAACTCTGTAAGTCAGTGTCTATTGCTTCTGTCTTGATCATGAGTAGAAAGTTCCTCAATCAGAATATAGGTAGTGATAGCAATGATGCCAATTATGGTATCCAAAGCGGATCAGAATCCTCTTCATTCTCCTAAATATGTTTTAATTTCCCTGAGAAAAAGGTACAGACTGTTGTGTTTTTTCAGTAAACTATTTAGTTAAGAGTTAGAAGGTAGAACCAAGCAAATCAGATGGGTAAGCTGTTAATTGCATGCTATTGTATGCTTATGAAGAAATTGTTATTACATGTTTTATGCAGTTTTGAAGCAATTGTTAATGCATGTTTATGAAGTAACTGTTTTTATCTCTTTTTCTATTGACATTCTCTTTGCAGAATGTTTTCATCACCTAATTTTATAAAATTAATTTCTGTATGCAGGCATAACAACAACAAAGGATGGTAGGAAATTTATGCTACGGGACTAACACTTGATTTTCCATTGCTTTCCAAGGGAAAATGATATAAAGCTTTCTCCATTATTTATTTACATTCATTTTTTTCCACTGCAGATGAATAGGAGCTAGTTTGCCATTGTACTATTCCAATTTGATACTGTAAAAATCTAATGCAAAATGAGTAGAGATGTAATTGTATATGCCTTGAAAAACTCAGTAGGGAATTGGGCTCTTAATCTGGAGGTACTGTTCTTCTCCACACTTTGTGACTGTAGCAGTTAATTTCTTAATTCTGGCAATGTTCAGAAATGCTCAAACATAATTACTTTTCAAATCCACTGAAATCCGTAAGAGCATGGTACTTGCCTATGGTTCTGGTAAACAGACATCTGGTGTAGACAGAACACTTCTGGGACTGTTTATTTTAATGTTTTAAACAAACATGTTGTTAGTACGACTGCATAAAGATCTTATTATGGTCTATATTAAGGAGTTAAAAAAAAAAAAAAGTAGGAATATAAGCTTAACAAAATAGAAAATTTTCTTCCTTTGCAGATGTATATGAAAAAAAAGAAGAAAAATAAAAAGAAAAAAATCAGCTATTGATAAGTACTGGTTATTCTTTTTCTGTCAAAGCAATGCAAGGAGACTGAAAATAGGGCTTCTTGCTCCACTGACTGAGAAGAATAAGACAAACATGCACATCTTCAGATCTTTACTGCAATATGTGGTCTTTTTACGAGATGACACTCACTAGTAAATGGGACTGGGACAACAAAGGGCCTGTCTTTTCTCAGAAGACAGCACTCTCCTGCTCATATAGAGAACAACTCATTAAGAATGCTCATCTTTATTCCTCTCCCTCCCACCTTTGATTGAGTGCTAGTTGCCTTCTTGTTAAATCTGGGGTCGTGCTGTGGGAAAGTTTCTATTGTATAGTTTCTATTGTATAGGAAGGATGAGTGAAATACTCTGCCTCAGGTCCTCTTCCTCATTTTTCTTCTGATCCAACATCACTCAAATTGACCTTGTAATACCTCTCTTAAACATTATTTCTGGGCTAAACCTTTTAAAGCTTACACATTGTAAAGTCAGAGCATTATTGACTATTGCTAGTCAATAATTGTAAAATAGTAATACAACTTTATACAAGTTTATTTAATGTAATTGAAATACTGTGCAGAATGAATAAGTATAACATTACAATTATTTATAGTATTGCAAAAAATCATTTTCAACCTTTTAGTCCTGATGGTAATTCTACCCTTACCCACTGCAACCAAGTGTGGATTACAAAAGAATATATTTTCTCAGTATACTGCTGGCAGCACATACCAAGTAATATGCCCATCATTACATAAAATATTTCCATATCACTATTGCATTGTGAAGAAACTAAGACAAAATAATTACATCAGTAAGGAGAATCTGACCTCTTTCCTGTCTTACACAAAGAAAGTGTGGTATTTTCAGCCAAAACTGATAATAAAATCATAAAGAAATGGAAAAGGACTATGACAGTTATTAAGAAATGACCATGCAAAAGTATAACAAAGGTGTTACAAACTGCAGTGAAGTACTAATTGTCATTACAAGAAAACAAATGAACTTGCCATAATATGAAAATGTATCAAACATTCTGCAAGATAATTAATAATTCAAAATAAAATGTCAATACAAATCCAGATTAGGTTAGTTTTAAATAAAGACTACTGATATCTAGGGTTATTACCACTGAGAAAGATGAAAAGAAATTATTCAAATGCTTCAAAGACATATAAACCTTTCTTGACTTCAAAATATAAGCACGTATTCACATATATTTTATTTTTTCCTTTAGCTGAATTATTCCCATCGTTATTGTTTCTAGACATTCTTCATAATTTTTTCAAATGTGTGAGGCTGGACACTGTCTGGCCATGGATAAAGAACTATCTAGACCTTGATTTTGCCTTTGAATAGATCATTTTAGTTCTTTGACATCATAACAGTACACTTCATGTTGCTATGTAAATCCTTGACTGTAGCAACTCCAGATCATATGACATGTGAAAAGGGACTATTTGATTTGAAGGCTGAACACAGAGGTGTTCAGGATTCTTAGATTTCCTCAAAGCACAGGCTGTTGTCCTGAATTAAAGCAACTAGTCTACATAGAAGTAAATCAGTTGGCCCAAAGAGAGGATTGTGACCACCTCAAGATGGGCAGTGGAGCCAGTTCTGAGAGCAAGGAGTCAGCCAGAAGATCCAGAGAATTGGAAAAGAAACTCCAGGAAGATGCAGAGAGGGAAGCCAGGACAGTCAAACTACTACTGTTGGGTAAATAGAATAAAAATTGTTGATAATATTTTTCCAGTGAGGTGTTATTTTGCTCTACAATTACATTTCAGAACAGTGGATTTCCCTGCCTTTACTCTTTTACTGGAAGAAAACAGTCCTACAGCACATATATAAAGTGTTTTCTAGTTGTGGACACAGATGAAGCAAGCAATTAAGACACGTGGAATTAGCTGAAAATGGCTATGTAACTAAATGGATTCAATTTTAAATTTTATAAATCCTTGAGCATAGAAAGGTTTGAGAAATGAGAAACTACTGTTAGAATAACTGTTCTGATGCTTATATATGCAGAAGGTAGAACAGATATTTTTATGATTCTACATGCATTATTTTTTTTTTCATTGTCTTCATGTATAAAAATGGTGCTGTAAATAGAAGAATCGAACCTAGTGAAATGAATAGAGATGAATATTCTCACAGACTACTACTTCTAATCCACATTATGAACAATTAATTCACAGATAGTTTGTGTAATAGCAAATGAAAGATTATATTTTTCTGATGCAGCTTTATTTTTTTTATTATTATTTTTTTCCCCATGTTACTGCTTGGCCACCTAGAAATATCCAAGAGCACAATAACACTGCTAGTATCTTATTAACTTTCTTCTACTATTATACTATGAGAGTTTACATTGGTTAGACCAAACAAATAGAAAAATAGCCTCTTATCATTCTTTTTTTTTTTTTTTTTTTTTTTTCATTGTAACCACAAGGTTTACAAATGCTGTTAAACTGAGATTTATTCAGCCTGAGCTAGATCCCTCACATAAAGTAAATCAGATTAATTCTATTTTGTATCTTATGCAAAATATCTATTTATGCTTTCTGAGGATCCGTCCATTATAAATAGTAAATACAGGAAAAAGACCAGCATGCAGGTTTCTCAAATGATTACAGGAAAATAACAGTTTGACACAGTTTAAGTACCATCAGTATTCATATTGTAATTTACAAAGTTTTAGAAATCAGTAGATGTCTTGGTTTCAGAAGTGAAACCAGGACAGTAGAGAATATGATGATTTTCTGTGCTACATTAATAGAAATTATTGCTCCTGCTGAGATAACCTTAATTTGGTGAAAAAGAAAATAATATTTTCATTTACACTTTCATAAAGTTTCAATAATTTCTGTGTATTCTTAAGAAAATAAATTGGCAGATTGAGTTAGAACTGGAGTCCATTTTTACAGAATTCCGTCTCTGACTAAAACTGATCCATGAGGAAGATGTAAGATGAAACAAGACAATCACCAAAACTTGATGAACTCTTCTCTATAGCATATATTTCTATTTTATATACTTTTATTCATGCTATGTCAGTGGGTGGTATTGGAAGGCTTTTCTCCTAGGGTACTTATGATATAGGATCACAAGGAACCAAACAAAAAATGTTACAGGGAAAAAAATAATAAAAATTTACTTCTTAAAAAAAAAAAAAGAGAGAGAGAGAGGTGAATAAAACTTAAGTCTGTTTTGAACTTAGTACACAGCTAGTGTGAAAGTGTCTGTTCAACATTTGGAATCACAGCTGCTGAAGCAATGTGTATATGGGGCATCATATAGAGCTTTCTATGGTCAAACAGCTAGGTAGGACAAAATAAATCCACTATCCAGACCTGGGTTTAAGGCTGGATTATTTTATTTTATTTCAGATTTTAGATTATTCTGATCTTTCTATACCTCCAAGGTCATCTCAGAAAAAGATTCAGTTCTTGCACTTCATAATTCAAGGGCACCACCATTCTGTGATTCTGTGATTCTGTGACTATTCTGTGATTCTGTGATTCAAATTGATAAGACTAGTCTTATCCTAGCCCTAGATTTCTGTTCATTTTGATCATATATTGCATCTGTGTTATGGTCCAGGTATCACCATTGTTTATTTTGAAGTAGGTAGATTGGTAAATACATATATATATATATTTAGAAAAAGATTACACATATATATTCATATGTTTTTCAGTGTCAACACTATTGCTCTTACCTTTAAAATGTGAAACACAACCAAACAAACAAGCAAACAAAAAGCATTCTGACCATTTCCTGAGAGGAGTATTAAATATCTAGTCTGTTCTCTCTGTGTCCTCCAACAGGTCACTTTACTAAAATTAAATTATATGCAGAAACTAAAGACACCACATTACCACATTTCTTTACATTAAGTTCCATGACCTAGGCAAAGACTTTCTTGGTATAGAGCTGATAATTTGTAGTTTATAGAACATGCACAAGGAGAGGAAGAAAACAATACCCCTTCCTGATTTTCTTCAGAAGTTTCCCCAGAGCCTGGAAAGTTCAGACCTTTGTGCTAGGTGCTCCTGTGCTGTCAAGGTCATCCCTGTCCAGAAATCTAGTCCTTGAATATTTATACTTCCAAAATCATATTTTTTTATGAGTCTAGAACAAACTCCAAGGTGAAAGTTTTATTTCTTTTGTATCAGGAGATAAATACAGCCACATCTTGTATGTACTTTGTAGGAGGCCAGACTAAAGGTAAAGTACGATGCACATTTGAAACACTGCCAGAACAGCTGATGCTCACAGTACTGTAGGAACAGTGACATTTCATAGAAATAAGAACTTCAGTTTAGATAATTATTACAACTTTGACCTTTATTAATTGATGATCTCATTGTATGCAGTTTCCAGTGGCAGGTTACAACTCACCCTCATCAGAGCTGATCACCCCCATCTCAGTGAGAAATACTCATTTTCAGAATATCTAATTTAATTTAAGCATCTACTTCAAGGTGACCAAAATTGAAGCAATATGGTTTTTTTGTTTGTTTGTTTTGTTTTGTTTTTTAGTTTTAGAAGAAAATATTTTTCTCCACTGTCTATAAGGGGTACCTGACAGTGAGTCTGAACATTGAGAAAAAATCCATTAAATGAGTCAAATCCAGTTCAATTGCCATAGTTATGAGGCAAGGCTTAAATTATTGCTATTAACACCTTCACTGAAAGCAAAAGCTTTCAGTGAAAAAGACATTGAAAGCAAAGACAGCTGAATAACCCTTCTGACTGAAAGGCAGTGTTTGTTGTTGTTGTTGTTTTGTTTTGTTTTGTTTTGTTTGTTTGCTTGTTTGTTTCTGGAGGAGTAAGGGAGAAACTTAAGGACCTTACTCTCTCAAGATGGCAGAGGGTTAATAAAACACTTTTTTTTTTTTTTTTTTTTTTTTTTTTTCTAATTTGTTTCTCCTGTGAAGAAAGTAAGTTCAGTTTGGTAAGAGGACTGGAAAGATAGGTTTTCCAGTCTAGTTCACAATTTCCAGAGCACTGAGCACCATCAGTAAGGCTCATGCAGAGGTGTGAAACCTGTTCTGACCTTAGGGTGTTTGTTCTTTTTCCAGTATTACATGAGAGTCAGTTGTGGCAGGTTTCAAAAGAAATATTCAGGCAGCAGTATTTTATATTTTTTGACATTTCCTTCTGGAAAATCTCTTAAATTAAATCTTTATTATCACATAAATAATAACTGTAAAGAGATAATAGCTGTTTTTCTGATACACAAAACAATGCAATATATTAAACAAACAAACAAACAACCTCTTTTATGACTCAACAGATGTTAATTGTGAACGGGACTTGTACTCTCCCCTGCATGCACAAATATTCAAACAAATCTTAAGGTCTTCATTAATGATCTGGACAATGACACAGAGTATACCCTCAGGTTTTTTTTTTTTTTTTTTTTTTTTTTTTTTTTTATGACACAAAAACTGAGGTGAGTGGCCGATATACCACTGAGTTGTGCTATCTTCCAGTGGGACTTGGACAGATGGAAAAATTGTCTGATAGGAGCCTCATGAGTTTCAAGAAGAAATACAGAATCCTGCACTGGGGGAGGAGCAACTCAAGTATATGTTGAGGGTCACCAAGCTGGAAAGCAGAAAAGGACCTGGGGGTCCTGGTGGGCACCATGTTGAACATGAGTCAGCAATGAGCCCTTGCTGCAAAGGCTAACCATATCCTGGACTGCATTAGGCAGAGTATTGGCAGCAGGTTGAGGGAGGTGATGCTTCTGCTCTACTTAGCACTGATATGGCCACATCTGGAGTACTGTGTCCAGGTCTAGGCCCTCCAGTACAGAATGAAAGGAGTTCAACATAGGGCCACCATGATGGTGAAGGGACCGGAACACCCCTCCTCTAAGGAAAGGCCAAGGGAGCTGGGACTGTTCAGAATGGAGAAGAGGAGGCTCAGGGGATCTTATCAATATGGATAAATACCTGAAGGGAGGGTGCAAAGAGGACAGAGCCAAGCTATTTTCAGTGGTGCCCAGGGACTGGACAAGAGGCAATGGGCACAGACTAGAACACAAGAGGTTCCTCCTGAACATAAGGAAGCACTTCAGTGCTGTATAAGTGACAGAGCACTGGCACAGGTTTCCCAGAGAGGCTGTGTGGTCTCCCTCCTTGAAGATCTTCAAAATCCATTTGGATATGGTCCTGGGTAAGTAGTTCTGCGTGGCCTTGCTTGACTAGGGACAAGATGGCTCCAAATGTCTCTTCCAGTCTCAACCATGCTGTGATTCTGTGAAATTCTGCTTAGGAAAATAGTGGAGTCAAGTTACAGCTGGGGTCTTGCATTCTGCTCTCCTTTGAATTCACTCAGTTCTCACTGACTTTCAAGGTACCTCCAGTTTTTTTCTCTGTTCCTGCTCTGTCTATACACCTTTGTAGTCTGCACTGTAGAGGCTGGGCCATCCCAGAGCAGAGGGATTCAAATAATGTCTCTGGGTGTGGCTCCTTTGCAGATCCTTGCCTGTAGCTATGCCATGCTCACTGCACTTCTCGAGGCTTCTCTGAAGCCTCAGTGTGTCCTGAAACAGAAGTTGGGAAGTCAAATTCAAAATACCCCAACCAAGATGAGAGGCAGTTTACGGTCTGCTGGACTATTCTTTGTCCAGCACAGTGCTGAAGATGGATGTAGCACACCCTGGTACACCATGAAATGTCTTTCATCTCTCAGGAAAAGGTCCAGAATTTCAGGCACTAACAGAGATTTCTGTGCCTTTAATTCCATGCCTTTATCCATCTCAAGGAAACTTGGCATACAAATAGAGATATGGAAATCAAAGGTAAATTTGAATAAAAACTAGATCATAAGAATATGAAATGCAAAATACAGGCTATAGCATGTTTTATGAGGTCCCTGTCAGGTACACAAACCTTCACAGAGATAGGGAATTGTTTAAAAGCCAATTAAACTTTCCGAGCTTTAGAACAAGACTGACTTTGGCCTAAAATCTAGTCTTTTATGCAGAAAACTTGGGCTAGATTATAATTTCCCTCTTCACTGCCTCCTAAAGTGAAGCTGCCCTCAACTCCCCATTCGGTCTTGCAAGGGCTGCCATGGTTCTTTTGCTGTCATTTGCATGAGCAGAATTTTCTTGTGGGTAGAAATACAGCTGTGGCCCTTGTCTCCTGTTCTAAGGGCTTGGGCCAGAAGAGCAGGGAGAAGAAAGAAGGGAAGCAGGTGCAAAGTAAGTTGTTTCTGCCCTGTTTCCTGTGGTACAACTGCTGCTACGATTAACACAATACTCCAGAGCGGAGCCAAAGTCTGTGAGTCATCTGTTGTTTAGATAAAGGCATTACTGGGTCATAAATTAGAGATGAGCAGAAGTAGAGAAATATACCCATAACATATAAATTATGACTCTATTTTAACCTTGTCTCCCAAATCTGGAAGAGAGGTTCATTTCTGTATTATGCTTCCTGGCATTTTTCCATGAGGTGGATGTAGGAATTCCCAGAACTGCTTGCTCTCTTCCCTACAAAAAAGTTTAGCAATGCTGCTTCCCTGACAAGGCTTTACCAAGTTCTTCAGAGGGGAATTGAGGGGATAAAAAGTGATCTAAAGCGAATTTGCATTTTGTCCAAATGGTGGCAGATGGCAGCATCAGCTCATTTTGCATGGGCTTGATGTTTTCCTCTTGCACTTTCTGCCATTCACATTGTGGGCTTCAGAAAATGTTTTGCATATCGTTTGCTGTCAGTTGTGATTCAATTGAGTAAATTAATCTCTGTCATTTAAAGGTTATTAACTTTACAAAATCTGTTTTGAAAGTCTGTAATCTGCTCCATTCACTGAGGGGCCATCAGTTGGAATATCTATTCCTCAGGTTTCCTCTTTTGCCAAAAGTATCCAGTAAGGTAAATGATAATCTGCAAAAATCAGAGCAGCGATAAGTCTTGTCCCATGGATTCATACACAGAAGTTAAATCTTCTTTTCAGGTTCTTTTAAAATCTAGCTCATGTTTGGCAGGTGTGGCCAAGCCCTGGTCCTCATCAATCTCACTGATAGAAGTTAAAACGGTTAAACTCATACTGATTTGCAATGGAAAATCTTGTGTTGCGTTTATTCACTTTGCATGAGATAAGAAGTCCAAATTAATCTGAATAATCTGACCTAAATTAAGACCTAGTTCTGCAAATTGCCTGTACAACCAAATGCCTATATCTCCCTGACAGCAATGGGGATTTACTGTAAATTCATTCCCAAGCTGTATCAGCTGCAAGGCTCTGTGGATTTCCCACTTCCAGCAGAACACCATGGGGCAGAGGAAGTGGCAGTATACCAGTATCAAGACATTTGCTCATGTTCTGCCTCTGCTTCATGAGCTAAACTATTCTGAGCAGACATTCTGCTTTTCCACTTGTTTAAATATGCTAGGTGGTCTGGCTTACAAAGTCAACATAGACATTAAATGAGCAGCTACAATCATATAATGAACAACACACTGTCAGGTGCTGTAGTTTTTTCACATATTTTCACCCATCTGCCCAGCTGATGGGGATGAAATCACAATATGGCCAATATCTCTGATAATTAGAAGCTGTACTTTTCTTAGTTGGCTGCACTTTCCTTTCTTTTTGAATATCCCTTCCCTCTTTTAGAATTTATATTTTCACCAAGATTTCATTCTTTTTAAGTCTGAATGGACACTAGGGAAGTTTACAGTTAGTGAAATGGGGATCCGAAACATCTGTATGTCTCTTCATAAATACCAAATTCTGTTCCAGAGAGTTATTTTTAATATTTGCTACTTATTGATGTATCAATCATATCTTCTGAACATTCCCCCTCTGCAGGTGCTGGAGAGTCAGGAAAGAGCACAATTGTAAAGCAAATGAAGTAAGTACAAGAATTTTCATATCAATTGTTGAATATGGTATTTGTAGCATAAGCTATCTAACATCTTATTGCAATATTTATGCTATTTGAATAAAATGCAAAGAAACATCATTAAAATCAAGTCCTCATTCAGACACATAAACAAAAATACAAAATGACTAAGACACACAGCTGGATTGGTGATCAGATCTGTCTGATCAAATCATGCACCTGTCCAACCCTTTACTGAAGCTTCCTCTTTGGCTTCAGTGGGAGTTGCAGTACTGTGGTGAGACCATATAAGATAACAGGCCATAGCACATCCACCTAGCCTAGTATCTCATCTTCTGAAGTAGCTGCTGCAGGATGTTTCTAAAAAATTATCATATCACACATGCAAACACACTGAAATATTTTCACTGAATACCCTGCCAATATCTGGTGATCTGTGACTCAGGAACCATCCTGAACCACAGAAACAAAGATGGTATCAGTATGGTAAAGAGTCCTCAGTTAATTCGTGTCAGTTTTCTCCTGAATCTCTTTTGAACCAATGTTAACTAATACCACCCTCATCTCCCTTTGTTCAATTTTCACTGTATTGCAAGTGAAAATACTAAAGTATTCACATTATGTAACCATAGTGTTATATCTTTTCACAGCAATATCTTGCTGTAAAAAAAAAAAAAAAATTTTACTAAATCAGTAATATTATTTCTAATTTAAGTTCTCCTAAATATTTTATACCTTCACCAATGTATTTCAAAGAGTTAAGTAAAAAATGTCATATCAAAAATAGGCAGCTCATTTTCTAACAAGACAGATTCAGTACTAGCCATCAAATATTTCGCTATTTTTTGGTTTGATTGTTTGTTTTGTTCCAGTTCAGTGGTGGATAACTTTATTTCTGTTTTGAGTTTCAGTCAAGAGATATCCACTATGCAGTAAATCATTGAAATGTATTTTGCTGAAAGCTTCAACAAGTATGAGCAGATTAGAGATGTTCCTCTGAATTAAACACTTTAAGAAAGCCGATAACCCTAAACAACTTAAAGGAGGGAGCAGAAAGTTGCAAAGCTGAGTTATCTTTAATACCATATGTATACATGAGCTGTCAACCTGAGCACAAATGTGAATTATTTTCCCAGGAAAATGTTGATGAAAATTATCACTTTTCATACAATATGTCAACTTTATGTCAAAACTGTTTTTTTCTAAAAAGGGAAATTATACAGTAAAAAAGAAATATCTGTATTTTTTTCAGTGAAGTGTAACATTTTCTAGAGAAGACTAATAACTACTAACAAAATAAGTCATTTTGCTGAAAATACAAATTCACACTAAAATCAGGGTTATTTTACTCCTATTACTATAATTTTATAATTCATAAACCTCATTCTTTCCAGACTGAAGATTTCAATCAAAGTTGAATCCTTCCACTTAGCTTTGTGCAATATCTTGTGATGCTCCAAATATAGATATGGTGCAAGGCCTAAAAAGGATAGGATGTTTAAGAGGGTCAATTTTAAAAAAAAAAAAAAAAAAAAAAAAAAAAGTTTCTGGAGCTCTGTGTTTCTGTCTCATTTCCAATGTCCAAGCTGAGTATTTCTTGGCTATGCCTTGAATTAGAAGTATAAATCTACCTTATAACACTCAGAATTGTAGAAGTTCAGAAAATAAAAAGCAGGAAACAAAATATTTGGTAACTCATCAGGCCAGTTGAGACTAAATTAAAGCTTCCTGCCTGAACTTTTTCCTCAAATAAAAATATATTCTAGATATTATGACTGGTAAAACAACTCACAGCTTTAGCATCCTCCATTTATTTACAGGTTGGATTTGTTTGTTTGTTTTGCTTTCCAAGGAGTGTTAGAGAACTAAATTTTCCATTTGATAGAAAGCTCCTTCTAGCCACACAAGATGTTAGCGTGTTTTACAATCCTTTCTTAAGAATGACCAATGTTTAATAAATGTAGCAAAATTCACTTCTGATTTAACAGGCTGGCTAGCATCTCTCCTGCCAGAAGATGTAAATATATGTATATATTTAAAAGGTGGTTAGGAAGTGGCACAAAAAAGCCTTGAGCAAAACCAAGTTTTGTTCTGTAATTACAGAATCTAGTTTTATTTCAGGATCCTTATACATTCTTCCTCTCTTTGTTCATCAAAAGGAAAACGTGAAAACAACATATACAATGGTCATCTGGGGACTACACTAGGGCTTTATCTTTACTCTTATCCCAGATTTTCCAGCCACAGGCAAAAAACCTATCTTCTCCACATATCCTGTTTTGGACAAGGCTGTAAGACACTCGAAGCAGTCAAACAAAGCTCATGTTCTTCATGGGATAACCACACTGTCCTTCTATTCAAGTACATCACATCTTCTCATGGTTTGCTATATGAGAAGTTCTGGCTGAATATGAAAGGGCTGTTCTGTGCAGTGAGGGTGACCAAGCACTGGAACAGGTTGCCCAGAGAGATTGTGGACTCTCCTTCTCTGGAGATATTCAAAACGTGCCTGGATGCCATCCTGTGCAATGTGCTCTAGGTGATCCGAGTAAATACATCTCCCCTCTCAATAAGTCTTACTATTTCATTTAAATCACCATGTTGACATAAGGATACACAGATACCTCAGGTGCTCGTAGAAAAATGTCTACCAGTATGCCAGCCTGCATAACACAGCTCCTCTTTATTTTTCTTACAAGTTTAGTAGGATTCCTTTGAATCTTGCAGATTAGTGCTGAAATCAGCATTAAAAAAAAAAAAAAAAAAAAAAAAAAAAATTTTTGAAATGGAGTTTATAGATTTGCCTGTTCAAAAATTGGTTATGAAAACACCTAAGGCAACTGTTTTCTCTTACAATGCTACAGATGCAAGTACAGAACTTTTTAATTCTGTGCTATCCATAAGTCGGACATGTTATGATTCTTGAGCATTCATTTATGATCTAGCTTGTGTGTGTGCAAGTGAACTATTTTCCGACAGGACTGACTTCTCCCCTTGCAGAGAAAGTGTCCCCAAGACACACACCTGTACTCATTCTGGACTGTCAGGTTCTTTCATATCACCCATTTTGGCTTGTATAGCTGTGTTAAGACTGTATCTCTGGCAAGGTCAGGAGGTTGGTGTAGGAATTGTTTAATAACCTGGCCTTCACCTCTGAATAACTGAAGTAAGGAAGAACAGTCTTGGTTCTGGCAGTAGACAAAGCAGCTTGCTGTCTGCTCATTGAGAGTACGCTACACCAAAACAGATGAAGTTTTCATCCTTTTCACAACTAGTGGATCTCTCTGAGCCATGATCCAATCTGCACACTGATCTCAGCGAACTTTAACCCTATGCCACACTGCAGTTAGGGAAGATTATGAAATTACAGTCCCTCTCTCAGAATCAGATTAATTGAATTTGACTGTTAAGATTCTTTGACCTTTGGAATATGAGCAAAATCTTCTTGAGTAATAGTTATTTCCCCAAAGGCTACAGAAAATAATAACATCTTTCATGAATTAGAAGTTTCAATCAATGTACAAAGAATTATTAAAGACTCTGTTTTCTGTTGAGAAAGTACCTCACAGTGTAGAAATATAATTACATTATTGTTTTACCTTCTAGGTAAGACTCAGGTTAAAAATGAGTTACTAAACAAGCAATATGAGAGCCCAGTTCTAATATTGTAGACTGTAATGATACAATATTTGAGGACTAAATCCAGCTATGCATCTTGCCCTGTAACCCCAGGAATGGTCTGGGGACCTGTTTTGGACTCCATGCAACATTACCTTATGTTGACTCATGGGTGAAAAGAAAAGTACCTATTCAGCCAGACTAGGAACAAAAAAAGTAGCTTTTTATTGTCACAGAAACTGCTGCTGTCCCATTCCACCAGAACAGGCAGATCAAGTACTGATAAACGCTTTTCCAAGGGCCAGACAGATTCAATTCTTTTTCATGCAAAGCACAAAAGTATCTGGTTCAACTTTTATTATTTTTCTTCTTAATGCATTCCAAACATTTTTTTTTCTATTTTTGCACCAGGATTATCCATAAAGATGGTTTCACATACCAGGAACGCATGGAGTTCAGACCTGTCATTTACAGTAACGCAGTGCAGTCTATCCTGTCTATCGTGAAAGCAATGACTAAGTTAGGGATCAATTATGAAAACCCAGCTAGAATTGTGAGTATGATGTTCTTTTTCTTGAAATAGGCATTTATATATACATATATATATAGTTATGTATATATATATATATAATAGTAGAGACTAATAGAACAAGTAAGAGAGTTCAGTATTTGTTTTATGATAGTAAAAACTAAGTACTGTTTGGGTTATAGATGTGACAAGATATCCTTACTTATTTTCATTTTCTGAAGACTGATGCCTGAGGTCTCAACTTTGCATAAGCTGTCATTTACTCTGCTACAAAAGAAATGTCAAATCTTATGTCAAAAAACATAAGAAATGGAAGAAAAAAACCTTGGCTACTTAGTCATTTATTCAATGGTATTAGAAATGTGATAAAAATTTCCCTTTTAAGAATAAAACTTGGGGCTCAGCCACGTAAGGAAGGGTCATACAGATATGTTCGGAATATTTCAGTTTTATCATGCTCCTGGGGGAGAGATCTCATTGTACAGAAGGAGTACCTCAAAGAAGTGGAGTTTGACCTTCCTGGCATAGTTAACTGTCCTATACACAAGTGTGAAGAGCAGAACTCTTTCTACAACTTCTTTAAGCAGCTCATAACACTGATTCCATCACCTTGCAGACTTTAACAAGAGGCTTTAAGAAGAGGAGGCTGAGGGGAGGTTGCATGGCAGCCTACAGCTTCCTCATGAGGGGCGCGGCAGGGCAGGCGCTGAGCTCTGCTCTTGGGGACAGCATAGGGACCTGAGGGAACAGCATGGAACTGGGACAAGGGAGGGTCAGGGTGGGTAATAGGGAAAGGTTCTGCACCAAGAGGTGGTTGGGCACTGGAACAGGCTCCCCAGGGCATTAGTAACAGCACTGAGCCTGCCATAGTTCAAGAAGTGTTTGGACAGTGCTCTCAGACAGATGGTCTGATTTTTGGGTGATGGTGGTTTGACCATGTTAGGCAACTGAACACCACAACCGCTCTGTCACTCCCCCTCCTCAGATGAGGACGGGAAGAAGTGAAGGGAAAAAAAAACAACTCACGGGTTGAGATAAGGATAATTTTAATAAAGAGAAAAATATATTATCAAGGAAATATTATTATTAATTAAACAATTATTAACAATATTATTATTATTAACAATATTATTATTATTAACAATATTATTATTAATTAAACAATGCAACTAAAGGAAAAAAAAAAAAAGGAAAAGGGGGGGAAAGGGAATAACAAAACAAGCAAAGGCTATGTGGAAATGCAGAGGGAAAAAAAAATTACTCTCTACTTTCCCACAAATAAGTGATGCTTGACCACGTCCTTGAAGCAGGGCCTCAACGCACGTAGCCGGTGTTCGGAGAGGAGCACAGACGTTTTCGCAACAAGAGCCCACCCCTCCCTTCTTCCTCCTTTTTCCACCTTTTATTGCTGAGTGTGACATCATATGGTATGGAATATCCCTTTTGTTGGTTTGGGTCAGCTGCCCTGGTGATGTTTCTCACTTTTTTGCCCACCCCATAGGAGGGCTAGAGAAAGTCCTGATGCTGTGCCAGCACTGCTCAGCAGCAGACACAACACCAGTGTGATACCACTGCTGTTTTAGCTACAAGTGCAGAGCGTAGCATTGTATGGGCTGCTGCAGGGAAAGTTAACATCCCAGCTAGACCCAGTACACTGTGTGGAGGCAGAAGTTGTACTCTATGATTCTTGAGACTCCCTTCCAACTCAGGTTATCCCATGATTTTATGATTCCATGAAATAAGATTAATGCAGTCACCAGAGAGTAGTTTTTTATCAGAAGTTTAATCAGGAAGACTAAATAATTGAGGAAACTCAGTCCCTTCTTTTGTGCTCAAGAGCAAAGGCACATTTGAGGGATGCCATACTTCTTCTCAGTATATATGTTCCAAATCAGGAAACTTTTGGCTTCATTTGAGAGGTAAGCTGACAGTGCCTGCTCATTTACAGTAAGAAGACCTGCAATCTTCTGGTAATCATGCAGAATTTTCAGGGAAATAATTAAAGGGAAAACAAATACCTTTCTTCTCAGTGTGATGATTTGCTTGTAATTCAGATCTTGCTGAGGAATTCTCAAAGGCCCATCAGAATATCAATTGGTTCCAGTTTTGGCAAATTCTCCATATTCCCTAGGGGTTCATCTTAGAGGGAATTTTAGCTTAGAGGGAATCAGATCTCCTTCTTACAGAAGACTATATCTCATTACATTGATATGCAATACTTTGATCTAAAAAACAATAAACAAATGCTCAGAGGTTACTAAAGGACACACAGTCAGCTAATGAAATAAAAACTAAATGTTTCTTCCTTCATTCTTTTAAGAGTCCATGTCCACTAATCATGCAAACAAATGTAAAAGTGCCCCCAAAACACCACACAGAAAACAGGCCTGTATGAATATGCTGCAGCTTGGCCATCTCAGTTGCAGTAGGAACACACACTGCATAAAGATCCATGCCCCAGTCTGCACAGCCTAAGACAGCTGAACCTTGCAGAACCTAGCCAGCTAGTTCTGGCTCACCCTTCAGTATCTACTGCCAGGTCCAGACTCTGTTTTCCACTTATACTTGAGATATGTTCTGCCCATGTCCCAGTAGTTCAGCTTATTTTCCCAGCTTTACCAAACTTTCTAAGTTTATGTATATTCACTCATCGTTCTTCCAAGGGGTATAGTCACAAAATACAAAGGTAGGGAATACAAGCATAGCAACTTAATTTATTTAGCCACAGGCATCATAAAATCATTGAAAAATACAGTTTGGAAAGGATCTCCTGAGGTCACTTTGCTCCATCCTCCTGATCAGGACCAAATAGATCGTTATTCAGGGTTGTTTCAGTCAAGTTTCAGTATGAAACTTGGATGAAGTATGAAAAAGGATGAAGATTTCTTCACATAACAGCCTCTCTGGGCCCCTGCTCCAGTGTTTGAAATGCTTCACTGAATTTCACAAGGTTCCTCTGTGTTCATATTTCCTGCCTGCCTGCTTCCCTCTCCTGTGTGTCCACTGCCTCCAATTTTGTATTTTCCACAAAATTTCTGAGAGTGAATTCCAACCCACCATCCAGGTCCTAAACAAAGGAAGGGCCCAAGTATCAGCTCCTGAGGCATGCCGCTATTAAATTGCTACAAGTTGGACTGCTGATAACCATTCTTTGAGCCCTAAGATCTAATGAATTTTCCACCAATGTTATTGCCCATTTATTGAGTTCAATGTGCTTATAAAAGTATTGTGGACAAAGATGTCAAAGGCCTTGCTAAAGCCAAGATATGTACCATCTTCTACTTCCCCTCTTCTTCACAAACTAAATCTCACCGTAGAAGGCAATCAAGATAGTTGTGTGAAATTTGCCCTTGGTAAATCCACGCTGGCTGTTTCGAACCACTGTGTCTAAAATGATATCTAGACTTGTCACAGAAAAGAAAGAGAACTTCTTTGGTTTCATATGAGAAAAGTGCTTGATCAGAGTCCTTAGAGTCATTCAGGTCTTTCTTCAACCTCTTTTTACCATTATTATTTTTTTAAAACTCAGAACAAATAAATAGTTACAGAGATTAATATTAGCTACTTATTATTAACCAATAAAACTTATCCAGTGTCCAAGCTGAGAACTCCATGGAATTTCCTGTTCTTGCATGGAGAGGCCATTGTTTTAGGAGTTGACCATGAAGCAGCTTCTCAGAAATAAACATATACCAAGTACTGACCACTCCTAAAGGATGACTGCTGTAATCCACATTGTAAGCAGCAGTATGAAGATTACTGTTGAAAATTAAAATAATATGAAGATTAATTTTCAACGAGAAAACTACAGCATGATTGGAAGCCCATAAGAAAAAAAAAAAAATCATAGTTGCTAGTTTGACAAATATCCATGTGTGGATTACCAACATGAAAAAGTGATATGTTTTACTTATTTCCTTTGCATGCATTTACTTCAACATTTTTTTTTTTTTTTTTAAAAAAAAAAAGAGGGAACACTGCAAGCAGGTTATAAAACGTCTTCCAAAGATCTATGCCAGTTTCATAGAAATTTTGTTCAAGTAATTTCACAGCTTGGGGAACCAGGAATTGAATTCTTTTGTTAAGTAGCACTTTCTATTTCTTAGCATCAGATACAATCAAATGCAGAAACCTGCAGGTATGTTAAGTTTAATACAGATAGCACACTTACTCTCACTGACATGGGAAGAATAGGCCTCTAGGAATACAATCAACCACACCTGTATAAAATATTTGCAGTGCTTACCTTCTTTCTTGCCCAATGATCACAGAAGAGCAACCTGGATGTGAGTTTTAAATAATCTTCTAATTTCAATTGCATTGGCTAAACATTGCCCCTTCTTCCAAAAACAAAGTTAGTTTACATTTTCTGTAAAATCATGAGCCATACATAAGTTTGAGTTGTTTTGATATGAAGCTTGACTTCAGCTGGACTTTGCTTTTGCTGAGTTCTTGTTCAGAATTAGCTGCCTAAAGTCAATTAGGCATTGACTGGGCTTATCTTGGTCCTTGAAATCAGTGAGCTTATCCATGTTCCATGATTGCTTGTAAGTACTACTCAGTGATTCTAAAAGTGCCTAAGCATGCAGTTTTGAACAGCACCTGATATGAGGAGAGAGGTTTCATTGTTTCTGTTTTTGTTTTGTTTTGTTTTCCTTAACATGCCATTGCAATCTGTTTTTAGCACGAAAATCATAATGTCTAAATATCAGAGACAAACAAAACTTTATCTAAACCAGGGCTATGATAAACTCTGCTATCTTCCGTTTTTACATAAGGAACAATATCTACAGTTGCCACCTTTTGCATAATAGCTCATAATTACCAACAAACATTTACTGGGAGGCTCTGAGTTTAAGGCTTCTCATTATACACTACTCAACCAACGAATACAGCACTGTAGAAGAACAGTTATAATCATTAAATGATATGTGATATCGTCAAGGAGAGTACTTTCCAACCCTTATCTTGAAGCTGAACAAATGTGTGCCCTGGAGTCTAATGACGGGCATACACGAGAAATTGTGAGTCAGGTCTGCTGAACACAGCAGTGACATACATATATTGTTTTTTTGTTGGTTGGTTGGTTGGTTTTAATGTACAGACAATTGCACTGCTTTCTGTTCTCCTTTAAACAAATGTAAGCCTCTATTTTCCCACATTTTTCTCTCCACTCTAACGTAATTCCACAAATTCCAGTGTTTTACTTTTGATCAGTCTCTGACTTGCACAAAGTTTCCAGAAACTGCAATTTCTAATGAAACATAAAGATATACAACATTTCTAAAATAATTTGTTACAAAATATTGTGAAGATGTCTTATACTTTTGAATAAAACGTATTCCCTGCCAAACAGGGTCTGTTAGAATTAATTTCTACTTTTGCAACTATTGACTGCAAGTCTGCTTATATGGCTAGGAAGGAATTATACTCTATAATCACCCACTGCTGTGACAGTGTATCAAATGACCCTATTTTAAACATGCACTTTATTTACAGTGCATTCCTAAGCCATTAACCACTGAAAATAAATATTTTTAATGTAATAAATTACTTGAAGTCTTTTGCAAAAATGAATAAATTAGAAAATAATACATACAAAATATTTGGGATTTTTTAAAATTACACATTTCTTCTTACCTATGGGAAAGAGAGAAAAATAAGGACAGGAAATACATGCACTGCTTATATTCACTTTGCTCACTGTGTTGTGCATTAATTTAGTCATAATATGTTTATTCTTGTTAATTTAGGTTTTTTTGTTTGTTTGTTTTTTTGTTTGTTTTTTGTAATTTGCTATTCTCTCTCTTACAATACAAGTCTTCCTTCAGAGCTGGAATTTTTGTGAATACCTATGGTAAGATGAAACTGAATGAGCCCTTGTATGAACAAGAGAAAAAAATAAAAAACAGAAAAATGTCCATGTGATAATATAAGACTGACGTTTGCACTAACTAACTTAAAGTGAGCATGTAAAAGGATGCTTACATGCACAGGTGAGTATATCTACATGGAAAATATTGTGAAAATAAACTTCTCTGCCACTGCAATTCATTGTAAACCAAGTACATCTTCAAGCTGGGGTACAGTGTGTCTGCATAGCATTTACTGAAATTTCTCTTTAGGAAGATGAAAAGAAACTATGTGTCATGGCAACAAATCTGGAGGATGGTGACATGACTTCTGAACTGGTGGAACTTATCAGACAACTGTGGAATGACGGTGGGATCCAAGCATGTTTTGCAAGAGCATCAGAGTACCAGCTCAATGACTCGGCAGCCTAGTAAGTGATATAAACCGATGGTAAAGAACATTTAGCTAGTAACAGACAGCATAGAAAGCCTTGTAACAAGAACTTTTCCTCACATGTAGAGCAATCTATGAAAATTGCTCATCAACCTGAAAAAGGACAAGACCTTTTGTTAATCCATTCATAATATATCAGAAACATTTAACGGAGGAAATCAAACAAAAACAAATAACAACTCAAAAAAAAAAAAAAATAAAGCTATCATCTCTAGGTAATTCTAAGATTGGCAAGGGGGAAAAGTGAATTGAAACAACTAGGTTTTACCTGAAGCTGTACTTTGAATGTGTAGATTTCAAGCTGCTAAAATCTAGTTTTGAGTGAAAACTATTAAAAGTTTCCTCTAAACTTACTAGGCTGCATGCATTCGTGTTCCCTAGGCCATTGCCATCTCAGTATCCATCTTAGTCAGTGGTACTGCAGATGCCCTCCAGCCTGATGGCCCCAGTTCTTTTTCTGTGCCCTGAGAAGTGGCAGACACATAAGAGGAGACTAGTGCTGCTCAACTCTGACTTCATGAGGGGTCAGGATCCTGATGTGGATGGAGTCAGTAATCCCTTATGTAGTCAGATGATTACACTTTAGATGTAGTCAGTTAGCTTAGATTCTTCTACAGTCTCTGTTTTCATAGCTTCTACAGATGTTCTTGCAGGCCACCACAGGCCCTGAGTGGTCCTGTTCTGCCATTTTCTCCCTAAGGACATACAAGACCCAGAACTGAAGTGTCATCTGGGTCTGAGTTTTCCTGGAGTGCACAAGTCCTGGACCTGGGGAAGAGGGTTCTTCCAGCTCATGTCCATTTACCTTGGAAGATCGCCCTCTTCCAAGACCTGTAGTTTGAGCCTTTGCTGCTGCTGCAGCTCCTCCTACTGGTTAAGGTTACATGCAGAGGGAAGCTGCACAAGGTGTAATGTGCTACTTCCATCCAGCAGATAAAAGCGTGATCAAGGGCCAGGAGTTAGGCAAACTGAATTTATTACTAACTCATCAATTTTAGATAGTAGAAGGGACATACCATGATTATTTTTTTTCAGCTCGTTATGTCTTCAGGCACTTTCAGAAAGATACCTAAACACAGAAAATATTGTTTGTGATTTGTGCCTGATTTGGCATCATTTTATAGCAGCATTTTATTTTGGTTGGAATAACTGAGGGAAGTACAGACCAATCTTCTGTTTCTTATCATATTCTTCTGTTAGGTCGCACTGCAATTGACAGCACTAAAAGTCCATACAAAGTCAGTAAAAGGAAAAACAATTCTTGAAATAATAATAATAATAATAGTAACAATAATAATAAAATGAAAGAAACAAATACAGAAAAGGAACTTATTCCCTGTTTACTATTCTAGTAGTGTGTGCACTGTGTGTGGTAGATTAGGCTTTGTTGCCTGAAAATAAGATAGTGTAGTCTAAGGAAATTCCCTAACAGTGCAGTGGACTGTGCTGTTTTAACCTGTGAGAAACATGAGCTTTAAGGGAGCCAGTATATATTGTAAAGGTGCCAGTAATTATTTATTGCCAGAGTTACTTTAAAAACAACAAAGTGATATGTTTTGCCTCTGCTTAGACACTTCTGAAAATCCTTCAGCTCTTTTATCTTCATTTTTAAGTACCTAAAGGTACCTAAAACCTTCAGATATGTTTTTGAAAATCCAGCCTTTGGCTCTGGACCATTAAAAGATATTTAAGTTTAGTCCTTGATGTTAGGCTTCTAATGA
This sequence comes from Heteronetta atricapilla, assembly GCA_011075105.1. NCBI lineage: Eukaryota > Metazoa > Chordata > Aves > Anseriformes > Anatidae > Heteronetta > Heteronetta atricapilla. Next base: position 11,217,311 of record CM021731.1, read on the forward strand.
TCAGTTTAATCAGCTGTCTAAAACTACATTTTAATTTGTTTAAAACAAAAAGCCGGTTTCTCAGCCCTTGTACATCACTACCTAAACAGAATATTGATTAGTACCGTGTTAACTCTGACTTTCTGAGGTTATCTTCTCTGAGTCTTTTCATTATTAATTTATGTTGATGAAGTTTGATCACTGTCTTTTCTCTGTGTGTTTTAATTGGAAAGAGAGAGAGAGAGCTTCTGAAAAATGGAAAATCACCTTTATATCAAATTTGGCTGGAGATTCTTCCTTAGACTTATATGGAATTGATCTTGTTTTAAGAAGGAATTATGGGGGCAAAATCAGGACCAAAAATCATGACCTTAAATGTCATTGAAAAACTACATGGTGTTTTTTGCTTTCTCAGGCACTTGCCTCTCAGGGTAGGATTCATGTCACCTAATTCAAGACAAGAAAAGGTCAGGCATTTAGACTAATCTACTAGTTTGTGTTCTCTCTCTTGCCAATGGCGAGCTGTCCCAGAGTGTCCCACTGGGGCTGTCTACAGCCATGGGAAGAATCTGAAGATGCCTCTCTTGATCCATTAGCTAGGTAATTAACTTGGTCTAATTTTTATGCAATTACACTTGGATCAGTTGAATGATTGTGACCATGCACCACCAGAATCTTATATAGGTTTAGGTGTTTTAGGTGTTTCTTGGTTGGTTGGTTGGTTGGTTTTTTACTTACAGATATTTTAAATATTGCAGAAAAGGATGATGAGCTGTGAGGTCTGTTTTGATAGTTTCTTGATAAAACTGAGCTGCAAAACTGCATGCTGGGCAGTTTGTGTTGGAGAAGGAAAAAATATATATATTTTTTTTTTTTAAAAAAAGAGCCTAATAAACATTGGAGCATTGGAGTCTGTGTTTTCTGTGTCAGAGACAAGAGACATACTACAAATGAAAAGGTACCAACTAAGACACCAAAAAGGATGGAAAGTGCTTCAGCTATTATATGTTGGATTCTTGCCTTTAATTTAGTTTATGATTTGAATATCAGTAGTTAAACAACAGGAAGTTGCTCACACATAAGCTCTTCTTTTCTATTTGTCAAATCAGAACCAATTTACATTGCTTCCTAGATCAGCCAGGGTTCATAGGGTTCTGCTCCGTCATTCCTAGAAAGCTTCTTGCCCCTGTAAGAGAAAGGAAAAAGTTGGTGGTAGGCCAAGAACCATCTTCAAAGATCTGTTTCAGATTCTAATTTCATGCAGATTTTGTCTCTGTATGCTGGACACAAAACCAGGTAACCCACTCTTTTCCAGGGTTGTGAGAATAATAGCTTAGTGGTTCCTCAGATAGGCTGAAGCTTCTTGTTTTGATTACAAAATATGCTTTTTTTTTGAATGTGAAATTCCCCCAAATCTCATGCCCTCTCTTTCACTTGGAAAGCAAGGTATCTTTACAACAGAATAGTCTGATATGCTGCAATAATTTCCACTCAATCAATCTGTTCTGAAGTTTCAGGGGTTCTTCCCTTGTGGTGATAATTTCCATTTGCTGAAGTCAAATGGACAAAAACAGTTACTGATATCATTGTTTCTTAACCTCTATGAGGAAAATATAGATTTTCCTGAACTCAATTCAAGAGAAAGATGTTTACAATATATAAAATTAATTAATTACATTTATTTAAATTAATTACATTTCCATATACAAGAGAAATGGGGGGGAGGGTGGGAAGAAAGGAAGGAAGGAAGGAAGGAAAGAAAGAAGGAAGGAGGCAAGCAAGCAAGGAAGGAAGGAAATGATCTAGATTTTGGATCTAGATTATATAAAACCCAATTTTAAGTGTGCAATTTACAGATAATATTTGAAAGTGACTCAATAGTAATGGATTAGTGACTACATCAGGTTCAGCTCACCTTTTGAATTCATTAGTCAGCATTTCTTTTTATTCTCTGTAGTTACCTGAATGATTTGGATAGGTTAGCAATGCCTAACTATGTACCCAGTGAGCAAGATGTTTTGCACTCCCGAGTGAAAACAACTGGGATAATTGAGACTCAGTTTTCCTTCAAGGATTTGAACTTCAGGTAAGAAAGATGTTTTTGACAGGTTTGTGTAGTTTTAGCTTTTTAAAATATTTTCTTTTCAAAGGCATTGATCTATTATAATATTGCTAAGCCCACTGTGACATTCTTGAATCCACTCTTATTTAGTAATTCGTAACAGCCAAAAAAGCAAGACATTTTAGTATCAGTGCTCCAACTGTAAGTATGTAATGGACTGTTATTAAGAGATCTCAGAATATCAGGTTCTAAAAGGATGTTTTACATGTGTAAGTGTCTAAAAAGCACTATTTGTATGCTTCCATTTGAATAATTGTTTGTGACATTTCTGTAATTTGCCTACCTAAATGTTCTTAACAGCATGTAAAACATTTGATGACTACTAATTTGTATGCACTCTCAACCTTTCACTCTCTTCTTTTGGGAACAGAAATAACTGCTGTTAACATTAGAATTTGTTTCTGTTGAAAAAAAAAAAAAAAAAAACAAAAACCTGTGTCCCATGGGAAAATAGAGTATTAATATGCATGCCTTCCTGCTCATTTAAGACGAAAAGCAAAATGTTCAGAAAAAAAGTCTTGAAAATAATGTCTCTAAGAAATTTGACTGAAAATAATTGATGCTTTCATATGCTCAAAATTTGGTTATGCTTGGTGAACAAACTGAAATAATAATTCTGCATTAAAATGTATTTGAATTAATTATGATCATTTCAGTCTTCTATAACACCATTTTTCTCTATTGATTGAATTCCATTTAATTTTTAATTTAATGCTGCAGTTCATATTGAGGAATGTAGTCTGGAAAAAAAAAAGATCGATTTAGGAAGCATTAGGGTTACAATATACACATTTTTTATATATTACACATATTACTATACAGAGATATTTTTATACCACACACATATATTTTTATATATTACACATTTTACCACACAGATGTTGTAATGCAACTGACATTATATATACAATTAAGATTCTGAAGTAGATGTCCAACAAACATATTATCACCTACAAATATCCTGGTAACTCCTGAAGATTAGGGTAATAGAACCATAGAATATTCCCAGTTGGAAGGGACCCACAGGGATCATAGAGTTCAACTCCTGGCTCCACACAGAACTATCCAGAAGTCAAACCCTATGTCTGACAGTGCAGTCCATATGCTTCTTGAACTCCACCAGGCTTGGTGCCATTACCACTTCCCTGTTCCAGTGCCTGACCACCCTCTCAGTGAAGAACCTTTTCCTAATTCAGCACATATCCACAAATTCTATAGTGCAATGCCATACACATACTGTTCTTTTTCTCTGATTAATATATTTCAGATAGCTTTGTACACTGGAAATCTGAGCACTTTTACAATTACAACTGTAGTTTATGAAAGATATAAAAACTAAGTCAGGATGGAGAAGGAAATTATCACAGTGCAAACCCTCCTAGATATGAATGGTACCAGCTGTAATATTAAAATATTAGAGTTGTGTATAGGTCTGAATGGAACACAGCCTAACTGAAAATAAAGTACCTATCAGAGTGTCTGTAAACAAGAATGTCTGTAAACAAGAGAGAGGATCCTAATGAAAAGACACACACACAAAAGGACTGTGTTTAGCCTCTCTACTACGCATCACAGTAGTGTTATGTGAGTAAATTTATTAGTGGTTCTAGGCACTTAAATAATATGAGGTAAAGTCACTACAAAACAGTCTGAGAATTTTGAACTGTTATAGGGATGCAAAGCACAATAAATCCATCTTAACCAGCCAGTTACAGCACTTTGCATTGCCAGAGCAATGCAGAACAGCTGGGGGATCCTGATGACTCTGCATTTAGTTTGATAAGTGCCATAGAAACATCTATGAAGAGAGGAATGCTTCCACATTCAGAGTGAGTTTTGGCTGATATGCTTAAGTGAGGCTTGGGGTCACAAACCAAATGCAGATAAAAAGAAATCTTGAACAGATGCTTCATTCACTAAACAATTCTCCCTCTTCTGAACTGAATGAGGCAAAAAACATTTTGTATCTGTGAAGTAAAAGTCTGAATATTCCAGTACTGCTCCAGCGAAATTAACTGTGGTTCCATGGGCAACAAGTCTTGTTATTTGCTATCTTCTTAGTTGTGACTTTGCTGTTTTGACATAAACTAGCTTTCTTGTGCTCTTCAGTTTATTTCACTAATTGATTTTGATTTCCAAAAATGAGAACATACTGGAATATATTTTTTTAAAAAGAGGTCTGATCCTCTGATCCTCTCCTGCATTGAAGAGCTAGGAAGAGTCTGACTGAAATCAGGCAAGCTTCATTTCAGCCTTCAGGTCTCACTATATTATTCATTAGGACAAATTAACACAAACCCTTCCCCGTACTCGTGGCTAGATTTTCCAAGAGTAATTCTGGGAAAATACAGTTTTCAAGACTAACTTTTCCTCTCTTTGTAAAAGAAAAAGATAACATCAGAAACACACTGATCACAGCATGACTTCAGCTTTGCATACACAGATGTTAAGTTCTGGGCTGACAAGAGAAGAAGAGCTAAGTGAGATAAGCTTAGTACAACAAAAACTGCCCATAAGCATTACTGGCCTTGATCTTGTCCTACTTTAACCTCCTTCTCATGAATATTCACAGGGCCATATGTTAAAATGTGCAGGAAATTAATACAGGTTTATATGATTATGTATGTTTGTGAAAGTGAAATACCGACTACATTTTGAAGCTTCCTTTTTTTTCCCATGTCTCTGGTTTTGGAACTATATACTGCAAATCAAGGAAGACACATAGTGTCAGGTGACTTTTGGGCACTAACCACAGCCAAAAGTCAAAATGGTTTGTTCATACTGACCTCTCTCTTCAGTAAGCCTGCTGAACTCAAGGAAGATATTCTTGGAATAATGCCATTACTGTTAAGAAAATCTTACTTCACAACAGCTTCTTGGTTTCCTAATAGTTCATATTTATAGGCACCCAAAGATCAGACAAAGAGATGAAATGTAAAAATATCATTTTCTCTTATTGTGCCTCAGCAAATGAATTGGTTCACCACTAGCATTGGAAAGAGTTTCATTTCTTCTAAGCAGGATGAAAAATGATAAACAATAAATTGTTTCAACCAACTTCACTGCTGGTGATGAAGAAAATAGGATCTACATATTGAAAAAATGCTGTTTCAGTAATAAATTTTGCTCAGTCTACTACTGACTTGATTTTCTCATAATTGACTCTCAATATTTTCATTACTAAAAAAAAAAAAAAAAAAGATTTGTGTTTAATTTTCAGATGCTGCAAGAGGTATATCCACAGTGTAAGACCAAACACATTTTCTTAAAGGAAGGGAGAATGCAAGTGGGGATAAGGTTTTAGAATTTAAGTTCAACAACATGTAGCACAAGGAAAAGTCATGCACCCAAGGAAATAGGAACAATTGACTTCTAACACATTCTTTCTCCTTCCTAATGCACTTGAAAAAAAAAAATATTTTGTACATTTTATATCAGAAAAATAGGGAAGAGAAAGACCCGTCCATTATTGTTGTAAAACTGCAAGTATAAGTGGGAATTTTAAAACCTAGTCCTAAGAACAATAGTAATTTTGACAAAAGGTCCATCTATGTTAGGCACTAAACTGTATTGTATTGAAGGTCCAAACGAGTTATGCTCAGTTGGCTTTGGACCCCTTATAAAAAGTCCATAAAAAGTTCATATGTCTCTACTTAAAGGCAGTAATTTCTGCCACAAGCTGAAAGAAAATATTGTAGAGAATGATAGCCCTGCATTTTCCTCTCTACAAATGAATAGATTTATGTCCCCCAGGAATTACTGCTTAAACAGCAACTAAATGAGACAGATAGGGCAGAGAAGCCCCCCCACAAAAACGAGTTGCTTATTAACTAATATTAGTTAATATTAGCTATATTAACTAATATAGCTAGTTAAATGATCATACACCAACAATCAATAGATTACTAAATACTACAATGAATATATACTAAATACTACACCATCCAGTCAAACACAAGTGGTGGATCAAATAGAATAGATCAAATTGGACTGGCTTCCAAACATATGCCTTATTGATGAATGCATCATTTCAACACAAGCAATACTATAAAGTAACACATAATTATGGTTGTGAGGAGCTTTTGTCAATGTTTCATATATGAATTCTGTCTTCCAAAAAATCACCTGCAGGACTAAGTCTTGCCCTCAGGTCTTGTGAAGAGCTTGCTCAAAAGGAAGTGCCACCTGAAAATACTGTAAATATCTCCTTTATGCAGATAGTTAATCCTTTACATTTCATTCTATGTTCATTATAAAGCTCTAAGTAATATATAGTTCTCCTTGACCTGATGGGTCAAGGAAATAGACCAGTAATTGGAAAAGCTGGATGTTTGATTGTCATTCCTCTATAGTTGCACTCTGCACATTAACAGCATGACTACATCCTTTTTAGTTAGTACTTTACATTGTACATATGTTATCTTTTTCTGCAAAGGATGTTTGATGTGGGTGGACAGCGATCAGAGAGAAAAAAGTGGATTCATTGCTTTGAGGGAGTCACTTGCATCATATTCTGTGCTGCACTCAGTGCCTATGACATGGTTCTGGTGGAAGATAAAGAAGTGGTGAGTCAGAAGAAACAAACAATACTTTTTGCTGCTATGGTTGAATGTACTCTCTCTGATGGCATATCAGAACTATCCCTGTTCCATGATAACCATTTAAAGGCTACTATGCTCTATGGGTTCCTGGTAGTGGAGAATATTGCAGTAAAAATGACATATGGGGCATGAGATTTGTCAGTCTCTTATGTTCACCTTTTGCATCAAAACAGAACAGAATGCATGAAAGCCTTCAGCTCTTCAACAGCATCTGCAACCACAAGTGCTTTGCAACCACTTCCATTGTGCTGTTTCTAAACAAAAAAGACCTCTTTAAAGAGAAAATAACAAAAGTTCATCTGAATATTTGCTTTCCTGAGTACAATGGTAAGGCTTTTTTTTTTTGTTTGTTGTTTCTCTCTTTTTCTCTTTTTTTTTTTTTTTTCCCAGAAGAAAATACATTCAAATGATTATAGTAGGCCATTCATTAAAAATGGAGATATTTTTTTTCAGGTCATATATATATAACCATTTAAATACCAAGCATCATGTTTAAGCATCTAGCCTTTCTCTCAAAAGAATAGAAAGGGACAGACATTGCCAGAATTTGATTCATCTCACCTACTTACGATTCATAGGTTGGGGTCTGCTCTCTCTGGAGATGCTTATTTCTCTCTGCTGTAAGTAGATGAATTTGAGACTAGAAATTTCAGATGGATGAAGTCTGGTGTGATAAAAACAGCTACATTTCAATAGAAGTGGTGGCTTATCACTCATATACACCATAACTTAATCCCGGTCTTTTTGTTCCCATTTCAAAAACTATTACCATAAAGAAAGTCTGTCTCTTTTTATATGTCATAGAGGTATCTACTGAAAATAGAGAATGCCAGCTGTTCCAAGTTGATGCAAGAAAATATATGAAGATATGCCAGAATATGCCAGATTAAAAACAAAAACTACATGTATTTTAGGACTAACCTCATGCATTTTTTATAGCAAGTATTTGAAATTAAACATACTTTAAGCAGTTTCATTATTAGAAGATAGGTTCTGTGTACTTCCTGATAACCAGCTCATTCAATCCTTTTTGGAGAACACATCAAGATAGGGACCCAAAATTGTTCAGAGCTTCACTGAGATAAACAAATGTTATGTACTAAACTCTGTGGAGCAATGAGACTTTACCTTCAGAGACATATGGGAACCAGAAGGGCCTCTAAGCAGCAGCCTGGCAGGTGTCCCATCCTTCTCTGGACTACTTTGGGTGCCAGTACCAGGGCTTACTCTAACACTGTTGCTCTAATAAACTACTATCAAAAGGCAGAGAAGCTGTGTAAAGAAACTATACATGAACATATAAACATCTGATTTTTGCCCTTCTTCCTTCTTCATTTCTTTATCTCTTCATTCTCTTCATTTCTGTAATTCCCACCAATTTTGTCTATTTTCTAGCTGTTCCCTCAGAATTTATGGTCCCTCTTTTTATTTATTTTTTTCTTTTAATCCCATTTCACTCATTTTCTGCTCTCTTTGTAAGGGCCTGAACAGTTTCACAGTGTCTTACCCACTTGTGAGCATTTCTCTTCAGAAATTAGGACTTTTGGTTAGGAATAGAAATTTGAATTTGAACAGACAGTTTAGATATAAACTTTTCACCCCTAATGCCTGAAAATAATCCCCTCCATCTTCCCCCTCCCCCCCCCCCAAAAAAAAAGAAGAAAGAAAAACAAGCAAGAAAAAAAAGTAGTTTCTTAGCAACTGTGAGGAAGTACAAGAGTACAAGTTATTATGTGTCTTCTTGCCTCTTACTGTCATCTCCACTAGGACTAAATACATTTGAAGATGCTGGAAATTACATCAAGCAACAATTCCTAGACTTGAACATAAGGAAAGAAGACAAGGAGATATATTCTCACTTGACATGTGCCACAGACACCCAAAATGTCAAGTTTGTTTTTGATGCGGTCACAGACATAATAATCAAAGAAAATCTGAAAGACTGTGGGCTTTTTTAGCCATTCATTTCCTGACTTGTAGCCTGGTTTCATGTCTGTACACTTTCTTCTGTACATCTTGCTTGCTGATAGAGATAAAAATCAGTAGGGAAGAAACAATATCCCTAAAGGTTTTGTTAGCTGTCTATTGAAGCCTTGGGTATAGCATGAGCACTGCAAAACAATACTGACTTTCTGTATAACAAAAGAAGACCGAAAAACATCCCTTCTTCAGAGAGATAGTAGCCACTGATAAATCCTACTGGAATCAACGGGAAAATCCTATTTTACTCAATATGACATGAAAGTAATCAGCACTTCTCAGAAAACTGGGGGTACCTCAGTATCTTATAACCCTTCCCTGCAGGGGTGTTAAAATGATAATACAAAACAGAGATTAGATAACTGATATATCTAAAGCCTTAAAAAAGCTTTAACACCAGAAAAGCACTATCAGTAGATAATTTCCATTCATTACTGTTGTGTTTTCATGTTACATTGACAATAAAAAAATGTCATTCCATAAGTTTAACAGAAGCGAACACACAGACTTTACTGTCATATGACAAAGAGCAGTGCAAATCTGAATGTCTAATTACACTGTTTTGATAGGAGAGCTGAGGGACACACATATAAAAACTGCACATATACAAAATTAATAAATACTGCTAACCAATTTAGAGAAAACAAAAATAAACAAACAAATAACAACAACAGTTAAAAACCCACAGCAGTAGGATGGAGGCAGATGGTAGGAGGCAGATTTTGGAATCCCTGAGGGACAAAAAAATATTACAGTAACTGTCAGTTTTTGCATATGCTACTAAGGCAAGGTGAAATATTTTTAACAATTAAATACTTGACTTTTTTATGATTATTAATTATCCTACTGCTGATCACCTTCTTTAGTACCCTGTGATTGCAGTAGTCATCTCCACCAGTGCAGAGCATATGTGATCCCCCTGTCCTTGAGGCAAAAGCATATTCTTTAGAGTTTGGTGAAGAAAACTATTCTCTATACAGAGAACTTGCTAATGAAGAACTGATCCCATCTAGCTCCACCTGATTTACTGTGACTATAACAACAGAAAACATTTAGCTATGGTAAATAAAATGGGAGTTCTAAAAAAATTAAACTGAATTTTAAAATTTGGTCTTTCAGAAACACGTTTGAAATCAGATAAATGAATTTTACTTTTTTTTTTTTTCTTAGTTTAGTTTTCATTAAATATATTTTGATCTTATTTTCATCATAATCTTGTTATGCTCTGGTTAATCTAATTATAAAAAACACCCGGACAGGCAACTTGGGAACTGAACAGAATCCTGCAAGCACTTGACTTAATCAAGGTTATCAGTCTGTGCAGGTCTGCCAGCACAACTTGGAACTTTGTGCTAAATGCTACAAACAGCACAAATCTGGAGGTAAAGCCCCACTGTGAAATCATGTAATGACAACAACATTGGAAATTGTAGCCCAATGCCTCATTGAATTTTAAGACTTAAAAACCGTTACTACTACCTCCTTCTGTGAACAGACTCCGAACATGACTAGTCTTCCTGTCACTGTCCATCTGGAAATCAGCTGTTTAAAAAAAAAAACACTTTTGATTCAGTGGCTTAGTCTTGACAGTAATGAGAATAATTTTGATGGTGTGAAGTCATGGAAGTCCCCAGGTGGATACCAGGGACTGGGACATGTAGTCTTAACTGAATCCCAACTAAACAGCTAACAGTGGAAAAGTTTACTGCATTCTACCAGGAACATATTTAGCAGTTGAGCATAGAGGAAAGCAATTTATGTTGCTATTGGTAAAATTGTATGTGAACTATATGCAAATATGTAAGTAAAGAAAATGTGAAAAAAATAGTGAGAGTTTAAGTAAGACAAAAGTAACAGAAGGCATTATTAGGCCTTGGTTCATGGAGTAGCACCTTGACTAACACTTGCCAGACTAAAGGACTGTCTCTGACTACTTGATTTTGAAAATCATGTACACGAAACCTTAGCTAGAGTTGTGCAGAGAGCTGTCCTGAATCAACAAGTTGGCTAAAACACAATATGTACTAGCTGGATTTCTATTACTGCCTGATCTGTAATGCCTCACTTGATTAATTCCTGGTTTGTATTGAAAATAATGGATTTCCAGTGATAAGTGTCTGGATTCATTTCCAGCAATAAATCTGATTTAAAGTGAGTAATTTGAACTGTGGTGGCATCAACATTAATTTCTGGATGTCTTTATGGCATAGTAAAGTGCAAGATCTTCAAGAAACAAATCCATAAACAAACTCATCTCTGAAACATTTTTTTTTTTTTCAAGTAAATGCCTTAGAATTCAGATGAACTTTACACTGTAGATTGAAAGTTAATATATGTAAAACTGTATTAGATTAGGTATCCTACATCACAATAGGCTGACCACTGGTCGAAATAAAATACTTAGACACACTTGCGTGAACTGTCTTTTATTATTATTATTATTTATTTATTGAGTTTCTAGCAAGTAAGTGACAGATGAGCACTACACTTTGTGACCCTCCAAGAAAAATGACTGTGGGTAGTGTCACTACAATTCCTGTGCTGAAAGGGCTGGAGGACAGCATAGGGCACACAGTGAGTGACTTGAGTGCCCTGTTCTGCAGACAAATCCAGTAGCTCTTCAAATACCATCATGCAAAAAATCTGATAGCAAAAATGCTGAGAAGAACCTGGAATCTGAAGTCTGTGGATGGTGGGAGAGGCAGAGCCTACACTATCACAACCTAGGGCCCAGCTGGTGGCAGGACCACAAGTTTCCCTGCAGTGGAAATGTTCTTTCCCACAAATCCTTGTATGCTCAGCCACAGAGCAACAGAGTTCATTGAGGGGAAAAGACACAAACATGTCCCACCTTGCCCTGCCTCCCATGCAAATTCATGATTGTGTATATTTTACCTGAGGCTGATGTTAAGCCCAGCCAGCCCAGATTTCAATAGGCTGATTGTAAGCCCAACCAGGCATGGGCCCAAGAAGGGTCTCCCAGTGAAACCAGCATTCCTAGACGTGGCATAGCCGGGGAGCACTGGTGGCTGGGAGCGTGTATCCTGCTCCGCATGCTGGGGTCAGGCCAATCAAAAGAGGTGGCTATATCCCCAATAATTGCTTCAATCTCACTTTTAAGGGGCATAATTTATGCTGTGACATACTGATTTGCACTTCACCCAAGAGGCGATGGCAACCGACACTCGGAGAATGCTGAGTGTCACCCAGTCTACACAAGCTCATCGGGATGCCTGCATCTGCTCATAGGCGAATTTAGACAAAACAAACAAACAAAGGAGTTTGGCGATCGCTAATGGATATTAGCGATTATATCCGCAGAGCAAGCGGGGAGAGGCCAGGGCCAGGGGAGGCAGAGCGGGGCCTGGGGGCTCCTTCAGCCTTGAGCGGCTCCAGAGGAGGCCGCCAGGAGGCGCCATAGCACCGCTGCTCAAGGACTGGTGCCTGGCAGACCGAGAAAGCCCGGGCCGGTCCTTGTGGTGTTGGTAGCTCGTCCAGCACCGCTTTTTCTTTCTTCCTCCAAATGCAGACAGAGCTCTCGTGGCTCAGGCATTCCGGGAAAGGGCAGAGAGCGGGAGCTCTGTGTGCTGTTCACAAAATGTTCGTCTTTATTTTCATTTTTATGAGAAGGCTTGTGAACTAAAAGCCGCCTCAGAGGTGTGGGGGAGGAAGGGAGCATGGCATGTTTGAGAGTCACAGTTCTCACTGGGGTGCAGGCCAGTTCACTGGTATCCTCTGGGGCTGGGTCATTCCAGAAGAGCTGTGTCACTCACTGGTCAAGGCTGGCTCGTCCCCTAAGTACATGAGTCCATTAAGTATCTCCAAATTCACCATGGAGTCACTGAGCATCTAAGTTGAGGCACCGACTTGTGGTTAGCAGGGCCAGATCTGCCATGAAAAACATTTAGCACTGATGCCTAACATGGCTGTCAGCCCATGGGGGCCTGAACTCTGAACCCAGGGGAGACCAATAAGTGTGATAGGAGGAGGGCTACAATAAACAAGCTGTATTTTGACGGGAGGAGGAAGAGGAAATACTGCTACCTACCATGTGGTTTTTGCATTTTAGCAGATTAGCAGTCTGATTATTCACACGGTTGCACCCCCATTCTAGGCTCTTCCTAGGTGAAAGATGTTTTAATCTACAATTACACCCCAAAAGAAAAACAAAAAAGCAAACAAAAACTGTGCAAATTGACCTTATTACAGGGCTATGGGGTATGACAGAGAGGAATTACCCTCCTATTTTTGTTGAAAATGGTTATTATGTATAAGAGAATAAATTTTGGGGACCAGATAAAATCACAAAACATGGCTTCCATGGGAAAAAAAATATATATATATATATATAGGCAAGGGAATCCAGAAGGTCCTCCCTGTGAGTTTTCTCTTTCCTTAGAAAAGACACTAAATAGAAAACATTATTCCCAAGCCCCAACCCTAACTTCAGTTCTTTCCTTAGATAGAACTTGGGTTCATGAGCCCGTACTTTCCAAAACCCTTGATGAAACTCTGGTCTTGGTCCTACCTCATTTCAAAATGTAAAGGGGGGCATGAGACAGGAACCAACAAAGTGTTAAGAAAAACAGTTTTGATAAAAAATGACACAAATCCTCTTCCCTGATCCAAGGGACCTCCAAGACATAGTAGGAACCTGGGATCCTCCGTCTATACTTTCCCACATTCAAGCCCTATTCTTAGTTTTAACTATCCTTGCTTGAAATCAGGTCTGGTCTTTACCTGACAGAAGGTAAAACAGCACTTTAAACTGCTATTAGCCCTTTTCATTTTTCCTGAGTTATTGATGCATTGAGAATTTAGATTTCTCAAAATTTTTCATGTCCAAAGTCTAATTCTATCTTCACTACTATACATCTACTATCTTATTTTCAGTACTGTATATTTCAGAGATGAAAAGATACTATCATTACTATCACAGAATCACAGAATAGTCCAGGTTGGAAGAGACCTCCAAGATCACTGAGTCCAACTTCTGACCTAACACTAACAAGTCCTCCACTAAACCATATCCCTAAGCTTTACATCTAGACGTCTTTTAAAGACTTCCAGGGATGGTGACTCAACCACTTCCCTGGGCAGCCTATTCCAGTGACTAACAACCCTTTCCATAAAGAAGTTTTTCCTAATATCCTACCTAAACCTCCCCTGGCGCAATTTTAGCCCATTCCCCCTCGTCCTGTCACCAGGCACGTGGGAGAATAGACCAACTGCCACATCACTACAGCCTCCTTTAAGGTACCTGTAGAGAGCAATAAGGTCGCCTCTGAGCCTCCTCTTCTCCAGGCTAAATAGTCCCAGCTCTCTCAGCCACTCCTTGTAAGACTTGTTTCTCCAGACCCTTCACCAGCTTCATAGCCCTTCTCTAGACTCTGTCAAGCATTTCCATGTCCTTCTTGTAGTGAGGGGCCCAAAACTGAACACAATACTCAAGGTGCGGCCTCACCAGAGCTGAGTACAGGGTGACAATCACTTCCCTGGACCTGCTGGCCATGCTGTTTCTTATACAAGCCAGGATGCTGTTGGCCTTCTTGGCCGCCTGAGTACACTGCTGGCTCATATTCAGCCAACTATCAACCAATACCCCTAACTATCTATTACTATGTACTATCATTACATGATTATAAAATAATAATAATAATAAAATAAAAAATAAAAATGGAGAAATGGATGCTTTGGAATCTCTTCTCCATCTTATTGTGCCCTGTGTAGCCCCATGTAACTGTAAATACAATGTTGCTGTTGCTGATAACAAGCCACTGGCTTTGTATTAATTTAAAACAGTCCTGAGGGCTTGTCACGTTTTGCCTGTACTAGTCTCAGCTAGCCTGGTGCTTTGTTTCAGCATGTTTATCTCTAACAACAGTTGTCTAATGGCCAGGTGTCTCATCCCTTATCTGTTTTCATTGTGCTTAGCTTTATATAATTGGTGTAATACCTGTTGCTAAAAGTTTTTATATAAATAGGAATAGCAAGTAATTACGCTGTGTAGAATGATTTATGACCCTAAATTAATGATGAAGCATAAAGAAGTAAAGCTGCAAAGTGATAAAAGTAGCTGTAAAGTTTTGGACTTAAGATGATACCAGAGGCCATAGGGCTATCATTAAATCACCATCAAAGGTACTGCAAACCTAGGAGCTGGGCAACAACAGTTTTAGGGATAAGAGAAAAGACAAGTGTCTCATGTTAAACCCCATCACATATAGTAAAGTTAGATGTAACATAAGAATTGCAAACCAAAGAAGAAAAATCAGGGTGTAGAAATGATAAATAAAAATAAAAATAAAAATAAAAATGTACCCAGGTGTCCTCTACAAGTGAGGAGGAAGCAGCCATCAGCATCAACATCATGTTTTTACTAGCAAAGAAGGGGAAAAATCCCCTAACATGAAAATCATACTCCTCCCAACATGCATCTTAGGATGACAATTTTATGTCACACCTCTTACCCCAGGCAAAATCCATCAACATTAGTAGATGGGGAGGTAAACCTAGCAGAACAAGCAGTGAAGAGGTAAATGTAGCACTAAAGAAAAAGCACTAGATACCAGGAAGGATTTTTTAATTATTATTATAACTTTTAACTTTGATGATGTTGATGAGATATATATTTTTACCTGTAAATTTTTAACTTTATTTAGACTAATAACATTAACTGTTTTCTGTATTTAGATTATATAGTCAAATCTTTATATGAGATTAACAATAAAATCTTGACCTCAGGTGTAAGGTGTCTTCTCTTTGCCCATTACCATATTTTAAACACCATGGATGTGGCATATACAAATACTCTCGGATAGCAGTGATATGACTGGTTATGTCATATGTCACCCCTACCCATGTATTTTAGATGATGTCTAGGAATGTATGCCTTCCAACTGAAGCAAATGACAAGAAATTCATTACATTTGATATCACACCTCTTCACAACTTTCATTGACTTTCTTATTTGAGGAGCCACAGTTCTGATTCTTTGTCATTCAAGTTCCTAAGTTTCTTCAAGACCTGTTGTGGATATGGATTCTTCCAGGTGATAAAAGGGAAAAGAAATGATTTATTGAAAATAACATTTATAGCTTGTGCTTACTTTACAAGACTCCTTGATGGACAACATAACATAATGAAGAAAAGCTCCAAGGCTCATGGACTTCAGTGCATTTCTATTATGTTGTTTTCAGTTGGGGTACTATTGTTACAATAGTCTACACATGGCCTTGATAATCCATGACTATTTTTTGAGTGATATACTTTAATTTGAAACTGGCATCCAAAACCTCACAATCTTTTGTATCAGGAAATATATACAAAGGACAGCTTTGCTTTCTGCAGAACTACAAATCCAGCTCAATGAGCTATATGAGATCATTTTGTTCATGATTTTTGTCAACTTGCACTGACATTGTGTCCCTCTGTTACATAAGGGTCATGAAGCATTAGGCATCAACCTTAAAAACTGCTTAGAGTTATTCTATATTGGCAGGGGTTTTATTTTTTTATCTCTGATTAAGTAATAATTATTGGCCCTACAATTTCAAGAAATAGGTTGGATCTTGACTACTTACACCTTTTCTGAAATACAGAAGTCATGAGTCCGTTTTACGATGACTCAACTGTGACATGGACTTCTTCAGTGACAAGAAATGTCAACATGTATTCTTGATTTCCTTTGCCTAGGTTTCCATCAGCCTTTTTTTTCTTTTCTCTTTAACTACATCTTCTGATTTCCTCCATCTAATCCCAGGAAACATCCAGAAGGATGAAGAAACCAAAATGTGGCCCCTTTTATCATCAGAGAGGAAAAAATCTCATTTCTTCCCTTGAGAACTGTCAATAGACACAGTCTTAGAGAAGGAAACAAATCACCCTGTGGTGTACTTAGTTTTGCACTGCTTTATCTTTGAAGATGAAACACTTCCTAGGGCCCTGATTCAGCAAAATCATCAGTCACTAAGAATGTCTAAAGAACCACTTAAGCAAATGAAACTGTTGTGCTGTACAGCTTCAGTACTGGGGCCAAAATGGCCAAAGAGGCCACTCAAGAAACACTCAAAGAATATTCTTCTCCCTGGGGATTACAAGGTTTTTTTCTGTGTTGGCCTTAGGAGCAAATGATCGATGTCAAAAGGTTATGATCCTTCTCAACTCTGAGTCAGCCACTCATTCTAATAAATTGAATTAATGACTTTGCAGTCCATTTTTTAGTCCACTAGGACATGTAAATCTTATTAGTGTCAATGAAGGTTGCAAGACTCTCAGAGAAGATAATATACCGTCCTTATAATATATAATCTATAAAGTACATTACATGTCCTGAAACCACTTCTAAAACATTGTAGAAAAAGTGCCATAAATACAGCCCCTTTCTATAACATTTTAAAAGCATAGGAATAGCATATAAATCATAGGATAGTTAGATTGATGGTGATCACTGTGAAAGCTTCTTAGCCTTGGTACAGTCCATTAAAAACAAATCATAAATTCTGAAGAAGCACATAGGATGATCATCTGAGACCAAAGACCCAAGGGTGCTTACATACTGGACATGCAATGAGCAAAACCTCTACCTAGGTTTTCTCAGGGGTGCAAATTCTGTCCACACAGGAGCAAAAATCTATAAAATGAGATTATCTAGCCATGAGAGGCATTCTTAGGGGATTTTACTCAAAAGATACAAAACAACAATTTGCTACCTGGCAAAACTCTTCAGTGGCTGGTTTCATGGTAGCAGGATGTGTTGTTGAAAAGGAAAGAGAGGAACTGATATCCTACTTGGCTTATACATGGAAAGAACATAGTAGAGCTGAGGCTACTTTCACAGTTTGTGTGTGTTTATTGTAGCTGTGCTAAACAGCTGCAGCCTAAGGGGAAATCATGTTTGTTCCTATTATAAAAAGAGATTTGTAAAGAGGAATCCTTAATGCTAGAGCTCACTATGAACTTAAGGTTAGTGAATTGTTTCGTTTGACATGAGTAACATGACATGCTATGGGGGAATTTTTTCCTCATGCTTAGTCTGATCTGATAATTTTTTTCTCCCTTATTGTACTACTATTGGAAAGCCAATACAAACTTCGTTTAGTTCTTCTGCTTAAAACTGATATTCACTCTATATTGTATTAGTTATAGAACAGTAATTAGGAGTTAGTGTGTATGCTGGCTCTTTGAGAGCTTCCATTGAATTTTTAGTATATGTCTGTGTCAATGCCTATGTTTATTTACATGGAATCGGTAATGATCCCATTAAATAATGCGCTTAGATGTTTAACCTACCAGGCTTCAACTCATTGTTTAGAATAGGGAACAGTAAGAAAGAAAGGAAAAAAATAGAAAAAAAAAAATAGTTAAATAAAGAGTATAAGTAGTACTTATATAAAAGTAAGGTCTTAATAAAATACATTAAGTGCTTTTTTTTTTTTTTTTTTTTTTTTGAATAAGTAGACTATCATTTACTTTAAAGCTCATTTGCTTATTTATAGCCAGTATTTTTCATATTATAAGAAATTTGGAATTCTAAGTAATTCTTCTGAAAAGCCACAGAAGGCAGAGAAAATATTTGAATAATAATTTGGGGGGGCTACAGAGAACAGTAACTAGAAAGATAAGGTGAAAGTGGCCAGGCTTAAAGGAAAAGAGCCTGGAAAAGAACCTGAAAAGAACTGAAGAACAAGTACATTTCCATATTAAAACACATTATTTTTTTCTCTTTCAAAGCTACTTTTATTTTTGTAATTCTATATATTATAACTTTAAAAACTTCAAAGCTCAGAAAAACCTTTTGGTTTTGTTGAAACAAAATATTTTGATAAATCCTAGCTATTTCCCTTTTAATGTGTTTAATTTCCAACATCTTTTAAAAACAGACAAATATTGAATATCTCAAATCTTCACTGATGGGGAATGCCCATTCTCTGCATAGCTTTAGTCCACAGAATTCATATTCTCTGAGTTGGTTTGCATCAGCAAGACACATTCAGAAATATTTTACCGACTGTGACTTTGTACCAGCAGAGAGCAGTAGTACCCCCATCATCAGGGGTTATACCCTGCACAATCTGTTTTTGTTCAGTTTTGGTACATGATGGGGCCTGCAGGGCACCCTGACTCACAAGTGGCATCCAGAGAGCTCTTCAAGATCAGGTCTGCATGCTTCGTCCTAGCCCTCATCTCTCAGGATCTGCACAGGCAATAGTGCTTGATATTTTGCTGCCTTCAGTTATGTTTTTCTCTAGGTTGCCAAGAACACTGAGGAATTCAGCTCACAATATTTGCTTTGAATTATCACCCTTGAGTTCACAAGTAGGAAGGAGATGCTGCTTTCCCCTTTCAATATTTAATGTGGAGTTGCTTTTAACTTTTGTTTACTGAATTCAGGTTTATTTGATTTTTCTTCCATAAAACAGTGTTTATATACATATACCTTTGTGTTTACATTATAGCAAGATTTCCACCTTTTAAAAAGACTGTTTATGCAAACAGAAACCTCCTAGTTCCACCAGGCCCCTGCAAATGCCTGTTTACATTATCTCTGTGATCTGTAACAACAGAGCACCCAACTGAGCCCCCACAGATTTACAAGTGCAATGAATCCTTGAGGTTAAGATATCAAACATCCACTTGCTAATTGTGACATTAATCTCACCCTGTCTGCTGCTGAGATGTTAATGCTGTGCTAGAGCCACATTGCCATTTAAAGTCATTTCATCCTGTAGTGCTAGTCATGTGGTTCTGGCTGCTGGTACAGATCCAGCAGATGGATTGTGAAGGAGTAGGAGGCAGAAAGCAAAATGCAAACAGACTCACTGCTTTTAAAGTACGACGTATTCAAAGATTGCCTCCAATTTTAGATTTCCCAGTTGTTAAGCACTCAAAATTAGGTGGTGGCTCTCATTGCAGCATAGTCAGGTAGTTCACACTGACATCCAGACCTGGTGCTGGGAAAAGCTTCTGCTCAGGGCAAACAGATATTTAGACACAGTTCAATCCCCTAAGTAGAGCAGTGAGGGTCCCTAGAGAGTGAGAGGGAATACTTCAGCAAATCAGTGTGAGATTACAAGAGCCAATATGTTATAGGTGTCCAGTGTAGTCAATAGGAAATGCTGTAGAGGTTTCACTGTAGAGATACTGTCTTTTCTAGACATAAATGAGAATCCACATACCTTTCCGAAGGAAGTTCTAAGATCCAAAAGCCTGATCTTGTTACCTAGGTCCCTTTATGAAGATGGACTTAAGCACTTTGCTAGAAGTGCTCAGCATTTGACAGAACTGGCCCTCAAATGTAATTTACTTTGTAAATGGGCTCTGCAAAAAGAACAGTGTAAAAGATTTAGGATTTGTGAAAATCATCAAAAGTGCCAAAAATTTGAATGTGCCTCAGTGTTTCCATTTTCTTAGTGCTAACTGAATGCCAAAATCAAATAACATCCACCTAACGGTAGAGAACAGCAACATGTCATGGAATTTACATATACAATCAAAATAAGTCAAAAATCTGCACCCTAAGTAGAGAATATTGAGTAGGCATTATATGGAATGCATTTCTGAAGTGATGGAACAAGTGGTGGCTTTAGAGATCATAGAAAGAATATTTCCATAACCAACATAGTTAAATAAAAAAGGGCTTACATATGCTTTTTAGTAAAAGGTTGTATATCAAATTCTGACAGAAGTGAGACCAAGACAGAGAAGTCAGGAAAGCTGTGGCCCATTCTAGGAAAGCAGCTGCTTTCATCTGGAATTGACTGAGAGCTGTCATGACAGAAAGTGTTAGCCAAGAAAAAGCTTGCACTTAGCATCTTGTGAAAGGTTCAGCCTGTTCTCTCTGTCTTTCTGCCTCTATCTGAATAGTTTATTAGGAAGTGGATCTTTCCTGCTCAAGCTGCAGCAGCCACACAGGTCAACTTATGCAGTAGTTGATTTTTTTTCTTAACCTCACTGTTTAGCTTCTGTCTCCTCAAGGTTTCAGTGATAGTGTCGTACAATACAAAAGAATAATGTTAATATAATCAGTTCTGTGAAATTAGATTAATAATGACTGTTCAGTCTGGCAGACTGAAACAGAGGATTTCTCATGAATAGGAAAGATGCTGTATTGCTAACACTGAGTTTTCCTTTCCCAGGTTCATTAGCTTCGCTTTCTTCTTCTGAAGAAAGTAATTTGCAGTGAAGCATTCTGCCTTTTGATAAGGGGAAAAGAATGCAATGTAATGAGGGAAGATCTTGCCTTCAGTTTCTCCTGGACAGGCCTACCACCTTCAATGGGACTGGTTTGAATCTCCATTTCTTGTTTTCAAAGCACTAGGCAAGCATTGATCAAGTAACCCTTTATGTCACCTGAGGAGGGGTCTAGGTAAAAAACTAGCAGCCCACCAACAAAAAGAAGCTCAAAAAAACCATTAGGCTGGTTGGTTTCTTTGTTGTTGGTGGTGATGGTTTGTTTGTTTGTATGTTTTTTACTATTATTATTTTTATTTTTTATTTCCACACCTTGCGACAGGCAATTCAAATGCTTTTGAACCTTCTGGAAAGGATTATTATTTCTTTTGCCATTTTCTGAATTTCCTAGGGTCAAGATGACCTGGATAATCTTGCTGAAGGTGATTAAACCTTGGCATAGATTGCACAGAAAGTCTCTGGAAACTATGCTGCTAACTTTGACCTCTCTGAAGACTATCTGAATAGAAGGGAGGTGAAGATATTAGGCCAGCTCTGTCAGGAAGAAAAATGGCTAAAGCAAACTTGGCCCAAGAGAAGAGCATGGCCACCTGACATAAGTCAGAATGAAGTGGTGTGCCAAAATGTGCATATGTGCATACACGCAAGCATCTTCATATAAAAATATGAAAGGTTTATGGGTTGCTTTTGATATTTTCCATTTCACAGAGGCCTCCTGGAGTTAAATAGTCCCAACCCCTCCAACTGTATGCAATAGATACTTTATCCTAAACAGTTCTGAACTGCAACATACCATCTTCTGCAGCTACAGAACTTAGAGCACAGTTAGGGAGCTAACTCAGCAACATGAAAAACCTGAAACTCATAATGATCGGAAGATTTTTCTTAACTTTAGCTAAGTGTTTCTTGTGCTTCTAGTAACCTATAATAGAGAGTCAAATGCCATGCCCCCAAATTGTGGGTCAGGCAGTTAAAGAGTCAAAGCCATCATTTGCTTCAGAACTTTCTATTTAAGGCTCTGGTCTTCAGCATTTTTGAAGAACAGCACAGATCCATGTTTATCCTCTAGCTCCCTGACGACTAGATTTTCATATGAACTTGGGTTATTATGAGATGCATTGTTTATGAGTTTGTCTATCTGCCATTACAAACATGGGCTTGGATTTGTCTGCATCAGATATTTGTATAGAGAGTGCTAAAAAATGGGGGGTTGTTTTGCACAGAGTACTGCAGCCCAGCAGCCTGTGGGAGATGGGATCTAATGGCTGGGAGGGTGTAGAAAGGATAGGTATTATCTTTAGTCTGGAAAACCAGTAGCCGTTTGAGACATCAAGATGACACAGTTCTCCCTCCTTCTTCACTTCCAGTTTGCTGTCATTGAATGTCCACAAAAACATTCATCACGACATAGACTTGGTGACATCATCTGGTAAATTCATCTTCCTTTCAGCTACAGAGAAAAGGTGCACCACACAGAAACATGGAGACAATTGTAGAGATGGTGATGAAAAAATAGCTCCCTTAAAGAGAAAGGACAAAGAGAATTGACTCCATCAGGGAACACATGCTGGGGCTGGGAAAGAAGCCTATGTGAATCATGGAGGCCATCTGAGAAGGGCATCATCCTCAGGAGACTGGGTTGCAAAGCGGTATGTCAGCTGCTCCGTGCAGTTGGCCATAGGAGATGTCTTCCCTAGTTCTCCACAAGGGTGAGGATGGCTCCTTCAGCTGGCCAACTTTAAATAACTCATTTAGTTACATTTATTCTGATCAGGTTTATATAAAAAAGGAGCTGCCAAATGTCTTCATCAAATGTCTTCGTCATTTCTAGTTTGGGAATAAGCTGAGCCATGCTAGGAAATCCTTAGAAAAATGTCCTTGATGTAGAGTAATGTGCAGGTAAAAGAAGGGAAAGCAGTGTCTGCTGCTCAATCTCTCACCATTTCAGGGAAGCACAGTACATTTACCATTACTACTTTAAAGAATAAGAGACTGTCTATAAGTTCACTGAGCTGACTTTGCTTTAGTGATTTCTTTTTAAACCACAGCACTGAAGCCAATGCCTCTCACTGATATGGGAATTTAGTTTGGACTTCAGGAGCTAGATGAGAGTGATTTCTTGGGTAATCTCATAACCCCTCTGCAGCCATTTGAGATGATCCTGTGTTCCAGAGCACTGGTAGTGCCTGCCCTTGTGTTACAGTGCCCACCACCAAGTCCAACCAGAATTCATAATTCATGTGTGGTTTTATAGGAAGTTCAGCACCTTTCATCCTCCTTGCCAGTTGACCCCAAAAAGAATTGGTATTATGTGTGTGAATACAGATGAACAAGAATTGCAGCCAAACATCAATAGCATCAGTCTGTAGCTCTGTGGAGCTGAAAAACATATTATTGCAGCAAAAGACTGGTTTAACTTTTGTCCAAAGGCAATATGAAGGAATGTTTTGCTTTCACTGGAGTCTCAGTGATTTAAGATGAATGAAACAGGTTTTTAAAGTGCTTACCTATCCTGAATGCTAGTGGTGACTGACACCTCTCAAAAATAATTTTCTCTGAACATGCTCATAATTTTATTAAAAACAGTCTTAGATATGAGGAAGCAGTGAAAGACTAGGTTAGTACACAGTACATCAGAAGCCATGGTACAAATCCCAGCAGTTCTGGAGGTACCACATGTACCATTAAGGGTATGGAAGCTGGCTGTAAATGATAGACAGACAGTCTGAGATAGAAGTGCTTTTGACTGATACCAGTAATCAGTGCTATTCCTGTTGCTGATTATACCCAGAACTGCCATTACCAAAGGTAGTGTCTGTCAAAAATGTTTTCAAATTCTTGATTTAGACTATTGCAGCTGGAGACATTTTAAGCAACCAATGCATTTATTTCTGCAGATGAGCTGTGAGAACAGAAGTTACATTTCAAAAGAATGTCAGGCTTTCAATTGTTGATTTGATTCTGGTAGGAATCAGTGTTCCAGATTTTTCCTTGAAGATGTCTCAAAAGAAGACAACAAAAATGTAGTTATTCTCAATGTTTACTTTTAGCAAAAATGAAATACTTTCACCTTCACTTTTTAAGATAATGATGTTTAAGTGTTGAGAAAAAAAAAAAAGAAAAAAAGAAAAAAAAAAGGCACTAAGGAACTAGAGTCAAAATGTCTTGCTCTGAAACTGTCCAAATAAAATGTGTAAACATAAATGGAATGTTTTTCTTTGGAAAAACTCTGGAGAGATCAATCTGATTTTAAAATGTATTTTAGATCCAGTTGAAAGCATATTCAAATGCAAAATCAGTCTATTAAAATTGCTCTCAGTGGTTCTACTTGGGATACAAAAGTTCATCTAATTGGCATCCACCAGGATGCTTATTTGTTCATTAAAGATGAGAGACCAATTTACAAAGCAAAATTACATCCTCTGAGTAGAACAGAAACCCTGACATGAGACTCAGCTTTTCAATAAGTATTTTCAATGCAAATAAGGTTTCAAAGGACTGTTCTGAAAGGAACAAGAAAAAAAAAAAAAAGTGAACAAGCTTCTTCTTTTCATTCTTGAAGTATACTGTATGACAGTTTGAATTACTAATGTGAAGAATGAAGGTAAAATAAATATGCTTAAAATTCCAAGGACCTCTACATATTACCTCTCTCTCTCTCCCCCTATTCAGTGAAAATGCAAACAAAGCATTGTCAGTAGGTTCATTCATTCTGCAACATGAATGGAGGTGAGAGGACTCTAGTCTGCTTCCCTGGTCAACAGTGGAACAGGAGCTGACTGTTTTGAGACTTTAATTAAAGTCCTGTCAAGACAGCATAACTTACAATGAGAGCACCTTTTCATGAGATTTAAATCATGTAAACCATGACTAAAGCATCTATCACAAAGTGACTTGTGTTTATTTTATGACTTATAGAAGGTCTCTGTCTCTCTACAGAGACTGTGTATAACAAAACCACGTAGAAGACAGACCCAGTAGTGCAAATAGTATCTAACATGTAAGTACCCTTGTAATATAAATGAAGCAGATGATGGATGATCTTCTGGGAGGAGCTACCCAGTTTATCAAAAGTACTTCTTGAGTTGCTACATCATACTTAAACTTGTCACTATACCTAAAGAAATATTCATTATACAAACACCGTATTAATACCACAGTCATCACCTTGTTCACCTTGTCACAGAGAGTCCCAATACAATACACAAACAGAACAGGAAACAGACTGAGGTGATGTGTCTATAATAAATCTCCATGCTCTCCTTCTTGGCTTACTGACATTTTTAGGAGACTCCATCCTAGCTAAGATAAAGTCCATATTTTGCTAATGGAGAAAAAAAACAAGGTAGTATTTCCTCTTGCTTGGAAGACTTTCAGATGCTATGGTGACAGGTATAATAGAAATGCCTACATAGATTAAAGCAAGAGAAAGAGAGAAAGACAGCGGAGCCGGAGCTCTGCAGATAATCATAACATAATAAGAATATTAGATCACTGCAAATTTTTCTTTCTGTTACTGTGGCAGGGTTGCTGGACTCTTTCTCAGGGCAGAAGTTTTTAGGATGTGATACTATTTTTTCTCTCCTCAGCCACAAGAACATAACCATATGATATGATAGGAGCCTTGGGAAGGTGGACAGATAACCACCCCTCATACCTTGAAGATGTTGTTTGTATAATGCGTTGGAAGAGTATTCTGGGCATGGTGACAAATATACAGCTACAAAGTCTGAGTTGATTATTGATGTCATTTTACAGCCAGACTGCAGAAAGAAAAATGTGAAATCAATCTTGCATCAAAATATTTC
This sequence comes from Heteronetta atricapilla, assembly GCA_011075105.1. Classification (NCBI taxonomy): domain Eukaryota; kingdom Metazoa; phylum Chordata; class Aves; order Anseriformes; family Anatidae; genus Heteronetta; species Heteronetta atricapilla. The sequence goes on from CM021731.1 coordinate 11,242,993, forward strand.
AAGCTATTTGTAATTTTATTTTTATGCACTTTAATAGGGATTTTGCTGTTGCTGTTTTTTCCTTAAGTGGAAGATACTTTGTGCACAGCCTGCTGCCTTTTCTCACCCTGACTGGCCCCAGCATTGTGCTGTGGGCATAGACCAGACCCCAGCCAGCTGTCCCACTGGTTCCTCTTTTTCCAGTGCTCTTTGCAGGACAGCACATGAGTTGCTCCAGCCCCAGGCATCAGTAAACCACCATTCCCTGTACACCATGGTGTAAATCCCAGATGATTCCAGTGCATTTTGGAGGTATATTTTGGATCAACACTGAATTTCCTGATCCCAGGGTGTTCTCCTTGGACTCTGGCATAAAAAATAGCAAAGCAAGTAGATTTTGGAAGAAAATTCAGGCAGGTGGCAAGCTTCATGTATCAGGAATTTTCTAATTGATTTTAATGGGATGACCCACACATACAAAGTTGAATGAATAGGCATTTGCAGGAATAATGTCTTATGTGTTTGTACCATAGTAACACAGAGGTTAAACTGCATAACTCTGCATTTGCAAGATAGAAAGCAGCTGACACTATGTGCTATCATTTCAAATCAATAAAAGCAGGGCATATGATAAAAATAACTGTGCAAATTAAGAAAATATTTTATATCAAGTTCTTTCAAAACTTTTAAAAACATTTTTATAAATTAAATTTAAAAAATATACTGCTTCCTAGCAACCAAATTCCTTCCAAGCTTCTGCAAATCTCAAGGTCTGACCTCTGTCTTTCCATTTCAGCTATCACAGTTTCAGTCATCTGAAGTCCCAAAGGTCTGTATGTTTTTGTAGGCATCAAAGGCTTTCTGTAAATTATTCCCTACTTTTCTCAATAAATTTGAAAGCTTTTTGTGGGTGAAGGAATTTTTAGTCTGTTTGTTTTGTTTAAATCTATTTGAAACTTGAGAAAGTAAAATAACAAAGGAAACAAAACAAAACAACAACAACAAATACTCTAGCCTTACTTTAGTTCAGTACACTTAAAAAGATAAACCCTCTGTTAGGTGATTGTTGTTATCCTTAGCACACAAAAGTGCTGTAATTCTGTGTCAGAATTCTTGGAAAGTATTTTTTTCCAAAATAACTTGTGTGTAAAGAAAGGGATATTGGCTACCTAAGGAACATGATGAATAAAAGAAAGTATATCATAATGTATTTTTTTTTTCACATTCGTCTTTTCTGTGACTTCCGAAGTATGAATGAAAACACAGTCATCCAGAAAAGTACAGGTCACCGCTGGCAAAGTAAAAACTTCTGCTCCACCTGTCTTATCAGAAGAAGTGAAAAACATTCAGTACTCAGGAACACCCTCAAAGCTATCAAGGGATTAATTGAAAATAAAAAGTGAAACACTCAAATGATGCAAAAGATATGAAGGCATAAAGAGTGTTTCAGAGATCTAAAGTCACACAGCAAACATCCTTGTGCTTTGGTGGAGCAGGTGAGAGGTAGAAGTGGGTCATCTATATTCTGGACTGTAAAAATATACTTAATTCCTCAGCTGATAAAATTCTCCTTTGCATGGCTAATTAAGCAAATTAACTCATCAGCAAATGAACACAACTTCCAGAGCTCAAATTTGCTTTTGCTTGGGTGTTCAGAACATGGACTGGGGGAGAACAGTGAACTGCAACTGAATTTAAAAATATACCTTACAATTTAAAACATTTAGGTATTTTTGAGAATATATATATATATATATATATATATATAAGGATTTAAGGATATATATATATCCTTAAATGATTTTTTAAAATATTCCAGAAGAATCAAAGTCTAAAAGATGACCTGATCCATTTGTTGATCTCCTTCATTAAGGGAGCACTCCATCTCCAGATATGAAAATTTGGAAGAAAGTCTGCTGTGTATTATATTAAACCTGTTATTGTCCTCTGTAGAAGTGTTTTGAGATTATCTCAAGATTAAATTCACAATATTGGAGGGAGGCTTCTGGTTTAGATAGGGGCTGGTCTGATGCAGAATAGCCATTCTGTTTCCAACTTGAAGCCCGGTAGAGTTAATGGAAAGAGTCCAGTTAAGTTCAACACTCTATAAACCAAGTACTCCACAGGAATCAGTAGCTCCACTTTCCTTTCTATAGGCCAAAAATCAGTGAATGAGGCTTTGGCCTCAGGTTCTAAAAAATTCCATCCCTGAGGTTCTTACACTAGTGAACTAGTTTCACTAGTGCTAGTGAAACCTCAGCTGCTTAAAGTTGATGCTGTTCAAGTCATGCTATTCCCCTTCTTAGTGATAGGAAATGCAATGTTCCTAGCAGTGGAGTTGAACTAACAGCAAGTCAAAACACAGTAGGAGCAAAGCCTAATGCAAGATAATCCTACCATGTTTGTCCAGATGGCTATGACCATCACATTTTTGTGACCTTTTACATAAGTATATGCGCATTAAACTTTTTCATATGTATAAATATGTATACTTTAATCACTGATTATCTGAGAAGATAGAAAATATGTTTTCATACACATTCATTTGCTTTCTGTAGTTTTATAAGGTAAAAATGGTGTTATAGAGTTTGCTTTCTTTCATAGTATATTTCCCAGAATACAGTGCTCTTGTCACTTTTGACTTGATTGTAAAGTACATCATAATGAATTTTTTTCATACTCATATTTTCTATGACATCCAAACTACTGTAGCAAAAATCTAAAATCTAAGACTACATATGTATACAGCTAAGCTGGATTTACAGCTGGATGTACAGCTAAGTTCCAAAGTGGTTTCTGCTGGCAATTACTCTTGGTATACACCACTGCAGAAAAGCTTTCTCTCTTTTATAACCAGTTTTATTTGGAAAGTCCTGTTTAAACTCTTCACAGAGTAATTAGTAGATGCTGATTGAAAACAATGCTACTCTTGCATAATAAAATGATAACATCAATTTAAATTTTAATTGCATTTCCAAAGGTGAATTCTCTTTGCTATCTGATACATTTGGATATCAGAGTACAAAGGCTTGCATGCTTTAATTCACATTGATAGAACTGAGCTTTTTAGTTAGTGCTTTTTTCCCCTTTGTAGATGAAATGAAAAGAAAAGAAAAATTAAGCCACTTCACTCAGACATCTGCAATGACATGAATGGTGCCACAGGGGACAGAGACCATAGTTCTATTGACATTCACTTAGAGTCCTCATCTATATTATATTCTTTGATTGAAAAAAAGGCTTTCATGAATCTGACTTACTGTTATCTTCCTTCCAGATGTGTTTTTACACAATGTATTTAACATTTTCTCCTAATCATTGAAGAGTTACTTCCATTAAATAGTTCCTGGTATGTCATTTTAACTCTTTGACATATCAATTGCAGAACCTGTGTGAGAATTCTTATCAAAGGTTCATGAATACGTAGTCTTCAGTCTCTTACAGAATTTCAAGCTGTGGTATATAAGCTATTAGAAACAAGGTAAACCAAAGCAGTAAAATGCCATCTGAAGTGCTTAAATTCCTCTCTCAGGGCAGGAGCTGCTTTATCATTCTTTATCTGTTTCACCTTGGGAATAAGATGCCATAAGATTCTGATTATTTCATTTTGCTCCAGTCAAGATGCAAAATGGCCAACTAGAGATAAGATTCTCACTGTCTTTTATTTCTATTGGCAAAAGAAAAGTTTGAACTGTATCTTAATTCCCCTATCCCTACAAACTTATTGGGACTTTTTGTTCTTAGCAGAAGATTAAAATCAAAAACATCAACAAATACTAGAGAGGGGAAAGGTCACAGTCTAAATATTTGTGTCACCTAAACAAGATCATCTGGACCAACAAAGCAAGATGAGATCAGCAGATATCTTGTAACATTTCCATTTCAGCACAATTTCTCACTGGAAAAGGTAAATCTTTGCAGACACAATTGGGTCTTTCACTGTTGCAAGAGGTATCAGTGCAGCCACAAGTCAGCCATTCGGAAGGTTCCTTCCAAAGCAACACAAGTAAATGAAGATGTCAAAGAGCACTGTAATATACATCACAGATGGTTCATTTTTGGTGCTAGTGGAAAATAATACTCAATTCATAGACACCTCCACATTCTACTGTATTTCTCAGCAATATTTTGCACTCCATGGACAGAAAGGTACTCATTCTCAGTTCCCTCTCAGAGACCTCTTTGAGTGTTGATATAAAGAAGCATCCAAATTTTCCTAAAAATGAAAGAAGTTTCACATAATCATCTCCCAGCTCTGGTGTTTATTGGAAGGCAGCTCCAACAGCAATGCATTAGAGAACTAGAGACAGCAATATTACTAATTATGTGGTTTCCAAAGATCGGAGTACAAAAGGCAGTATTATCCGGAATAAATGCAGCAGATAAATGAGATATATTTCCTTCTAATTTTTGAAATGTAAAAGTTAAGCACTTCTTATAGAAACATGCAGTGATTTTATCAACTTTTCATTTACTAAGAAGAAACAAGCACATCAGTGGCTAAGAATGAACGTGAGAAATCAGTCTTCTTGTGTTTTTTCCTCCCACCAAATGAGGAGAGTGATGTAGTAGGATTCCTTTGAAGAAGTTAGAGACCAGGACAGATGGGGCCAGCAAATTTTGATAGAAATCGTCAAGTTCATCAAGATTAGCTCATCAGGCTGCTGAAGAAATGTTGTCCACCTATGTACCCAGAAGTCTTTTTCTTTTGGATTAGAAAGGGTTGGGTCACAGTATGCGAATTATTCATTCTCATTGTGCTTGAAAGGGAAGCAACTGCTTTTCTGAAGGGGGTTAGTGTTATTGCATGCAGGTGCAATCAAGAAAACTGTTAGGAAGAAGTGACTAAGGTAAAACAAGGAAGCTGAGCATGAGGAGAAGGTGAATTAGTACATGCAGAGAAAGTGAATGCAGAATCAGTGGCTCTTCCCTTGGAGTAGTTGATTGAAGTAAGTTGTGTTGCTTTTGTTACCTAAATTATCAAACCAATTTATCTTGAAAGCTGCACAGAAATAGATGAAGCACTCATTTTAGATATTTTTAAATCCCCTTTGATTTTCACTCCATTCCTTTTATTTCTGCATGAGAACTTGATGGTAGCAGAGAGGCAAAATAGACCTTTAAAAGAACCTTTGTTTATAAGCCTGCTAATCAGCATGACTCATCCACAGATTCATCCTTCTAGCTAATCTGACTTCTTGATGGTTAACATGCTTACATTTCAGGCTAGCATGCCATTTTAATGAGAAGGGGTAGTGCTTCATTACATTTCCTAACAATGGTAATAATAGGTATTTCTCCTCAATCTCCTGTAGGATTGCCCTTGATTGCTGCAAGGGCTTCCACTTGCATTCAAGAGAAATGTTCATATCTATAGGTCAACAAAGACTTGTAGATTTTTAATTCAATGAGGACAGGATGTTTCACTTCACAGCTTTCCCATAACCTCCCATCTTTTCCCTTCAGCCCCTAAATTATACGCATTTTTTTTTCTCTGTCATGCTATATGAAGTTACATATCTTCATGCAGATCTACCACAGAAGCTGAAGTTTTTGAAGTTGAATTTTTGTTTTGTTTTGTTTTGTGCCTGTATGTTTATAAGAAAACCTTACAGACATTATATATTTTCTGTCAGTAGCTTAAATGTATCTTAAATTCCTTTAGGCATATATAGAGTTTGGGAAGAATTTCAGGTTCAATCTTAGTGAGCAGAATATATCCAATTAATTCAGATTTCTATCAAGCAGTATGTACCCTCCAAATGAAGCTTTTTTTTTTCTCTTTTCATCTCCCTTTATTCAATATAGCCAATATTGTTAATGTTTTCAGAAAAGAATAAATAAAAATAATTAAAAAAAAAGACATGAAAGCACTTCTTTACAAAACCTGCATATAGTACATTTTTGATAAAAACACAGAATCTAATATGACCTTGAGCAGAACACATGCATCCAGAGGCCTCTCAGCCTTCCATAACTCAGAGCTGAAGGACTCCCTGAATTGACAGAAAGTGTAAAAGTAAGTGTCAATACTAGCATTCAGTCAGGTACACTGCAGGCCTCCAAAACTGAAGAGATAAACCTGAATAATCTAGTTCACTGACTGCTGGCGCTGAACAGTATGGTTGGTATTTACTTTACAATAGAGGTGAAGGCAAATAAAGCTTTCTTTCCTTCTTACCCATAGAATCAGTTTTCTCATTATTTCTATTACAAAATCATTAATGTATCCAAATCAATAAAATATGCTATAAAAAAAGACCAAGAGTGTCCTAACCTAAAGAGCTTACAAGTAAGCCAATAATATATCAGTTCAGCATATTAAGCTAATTTTTACCCTCTCCTTCTCTCTAAGCTAATTGAAGGGTTATTGTCAGGTGCAAGGAGGAGAAGAAATGTGCTAACTTTGCTAACCCACAGCTCTAATTTTTTCACTAGGGACTCTGGCCAGCAGATGCACTTAAGAGCAGTATCTAGGGTGCTGTAACCAGCTTGCAAGCCAATGTTGGGCAAAGAACCAGGAAGCCATAACTTACTGCTTACAGTTCTTGCTGATGAAATAAAAATTCAGGCCATTATATTAGAAGTATGTATTTTTCTATATCATTTTTAATTGGAAAAGTCACCAATGAAGCATGATTAATTCAATTAAAGAAGCCTTGTATGGCACCCTCTGTCTCATTCCTCTGTGCTGTTTAACTGTGTTGTTGTTTTTTCCTATGAAATATTCTGTTGGTTGATCTAATATTTTTTTTCTGAATTAATTCTAGTAACATGTTTATGTACTTACCTGAAACACACACTCTTTCCCAGAATTCAGACCAAAGAAAATATGGTAGGGTTGATTGTAGGTTTTACAGTCTACCCTAACACTTACACACCCAAATTAGCTGCTACAGTGGGTACTGAATTTTCATGCTCTTCATACCTTCCCACATACATAGAGATGACAGCAAATGGTGGTCAAGTGAAGTCTCCTCCCTTCATCTTGACCTCTTAGGATGGAGCTTTCAGGTGGGATAAGATGGCATTTTGGGTTCCCTTTGCACTTTGGACAAACAAGATGTTACATTACCTGGTCCTTAAATTAGAGACAGCTGTTAAACAGATATTAGGAATAATGTAGTCAGCTTAGGTTTTTTTGTTTGTTTGTTTGTTTGTTTGTTTTGTTTGTTTGTTAAAAAAAGTAAATATAGATCTCAAGGTCTTAGACTGTGCAGAATCATTCTATTTACATGTAGAATACATCTTCATACTGTTTTGAAAGCTTTTTCATTGTGACACTGGCATCTCTGGAGACTATTTTGGGCTTGCCGGAGATACTTAATGGTAGTGTTTGTTTTAGATCTCTGGCTTTCCTCCAATTAATTATTGCTTTTTATGTTTCATTTTGTTTGGAGATCTCTAATAGACATTATATGAATGTGACAGAAGGTCTTCAAACAGAACATAGCAATTATAAATTGCCAAATCCTATTAGAGAGAGCTGTCATCATTCTTGCTACAAACAGATATGGTCTTTTAAATGCACCTGAGGAAGGAAACAGTCTGGTAATAGTCCACCTAATGTGATCCTAGCCTTAGTCAGAAAGAGTTAAGATTTAAATTAATGTAACAGAAAATGTTATAATTCTTATTAATAGTTGTTTCAGGCATCATTGAATGGATTGTTTATGACAAGCACAACTAAACTGTAGCTGCTGTAGGAACCTACAGGTATCTGGGGAATCAGCTCAACTCCCTTGAGACACATATTCTGTTTGGATGGATATTTGTGCAAGAATGGGGGTTCTTCGATCACAGTTAGAATGTTTCTTTTAGGTAAAAATAAATAAATAAATAAATAAGAATATTAAGGATATTAATAGGTTTTCATATCATGTGGATTAATAGGTCTTTCATATCATGTGGTATTCATGAATGGCAAAGAAATACGACATGAGATAGATCTCAACTCTCAACTCCAGGTTGCATGACAATCATTTTTTGCTGTATGCAACTGAGCTTATTAGATACTCCCCTGCTTATCCCAAATTGCACAGGAAATGTTGGTGTGTGGAAGACATCTGTTACCTAGAGAGCCCTATTGTGATTCCAATTTGTATACATGCAAGTTTAGTACAAGATAGGTACCTGAACTCCATACACATTTCCCTTCAACTCAGTAATTATTGTTTTGACCCTTGTTAGCTTCTTGTGACAGACAGAGACTGCTGCAAACAGTGTTTGCACATCAACCTCTGTGTTACAGCACTATGCTCAAATAGTGCTCAAACCCCCTCAAATAGCTTTGGTCTCCCAGGCAGATACACAAAGGACAACAGGATACTTTAAAAAAAAAAAAAAAAAAAAAAAAAAAAAACAATTATCCCTATTACACACCTGCTTTCAGACGTACACTGACTGGTTGACTGGTTATCACACCTACCATCTCACATTGGGTCACTATACCACCAGTGAAATGGGCGCATAAAGTGAACCTGGTCTCCCCTTGGGCATTTGCAGAGGAACAAAACTTTTTTTCAGTGAGAGCACATGGAAATTAAATGCTTATATCAGCACTGAATTCACTGTTGGCCATCCTCTGTTGCTACCATGGTAGTGGGAAGACATTTAAAAATGCTTAGTGGTTAATTTTGGTGCCTGTTTTAGGCTCTCTGTGTCCTTTCTGATCCCTCAGCTTCTCTACTTTCCAGGCTGCCAAGTCTATGTGCACCAAAGAAAAGATTGCATGCATTGAAGAGACACTGAACAACAACAACAACAAAAAACAATAGCCAGTGGAGCTCACTTCTGGCAGTCAGCCCCAGGGGACTGCTGAAGAAGTGAGAAGATGCCAATTTGTTTGAGATCCCTAATGGTAAAGTTTTCCAGCTCTATTATCCTCCACAGGTTATGCTGAGACTTAGGGAAAATACAAGTGGGGATTTACCTGAAGTTGCAACATCCTTTTTAGTCTTACATGTATAGCTATGAGAATAATCTCTACAGATCTTTTAATCCAATATTTTAAGTCCCTATTTAGTCTCTTGAATCCCTTGAACAAAGCACTAGGATTAGCACTCATATGTCCTAAAGACACAACAAAGCCAGCAACTCTCTTCGACTTAAAGCCTAATCCAAATACCACTGGAGTCAACAAAACTTTCATATTACTTTTACAGGCTGCATTTTCAGCCACCAAGCTTCGAAGTCCACATCATCTTCCTTTGCTCTTCTGTTTTGGGTAAGCTCGTTTTGCCTCTTCCTTAAGGATTGCACAAGACCAGCTCAGTCTGGTGAGGTTTTACATCCCTCTGATGCGTCAGAGAAGCTGAAGGACCAGAGCCAAATAACTTCTCTAAGTGAGGGACTAGCTCTGAGATTCAGAGTTTCCAGCTATTTTATCATGAATGTCTATCTATGGCTGGTCTACACACAGAGTTACTCAAAAATAACAATCTTGCTTCAATTTGTGTTTTCCTGTACTCATGAAAATTAGACATAATTGCAGTTAGATTTCACTCTTAATGGTTTGGGACATCTACCTCCCTCCACCAGGGAGCACATCTTGGTTTTGAATGTTTGAACCTCCTCATATCTGCTGTAGTGAGACTCTTGCTTTCCCCCATTACTCCAACTGAGAAGTGCTGCCAGAACAGAATCAGAAGTTACTAGGGGTGGCTGGAGGATGCTCCTGTTCTGCTTTTACATGCTGAGGAAGTCAGGAATGACAAAATACAACCACCTCCTTTTTTCAGCTTGTTCTCCCTGAATATTTATTCTTCCTTTGGTAGCAGGCCAAAAAATCCTACACATGAAACAGAACAATAACCCCACTGTCACTAATTTACTGTCACAACTTGTATTTAAGCAAGCTCTATGCTTCTAGTGTTGGCATGTGGGTGTTCAATGCACAGACTTCCATACTATCTGCCGTCTATAAGCACTGTTATCTGCATAAAATAGATGCAGTACACTAGTATTCAAATGGCATCCAATTTACTGTCTGGAGGCAATTATAGCAATTCCAAGACAGAGGACAAATTTAAACTAGATCATGTTAAATGCTATTTAACATTTGAAGATGCATCCATCCAATTCATCTCCCGGGAACTTTCACAGTGTTTAAGGAATCCCTGAAGAATCTGTCTGGTAGAATTAACTGTGGAAAAAACTATCTTCAGACTATCAGTCAATCAACCAGTCATGGATTTCTCAGTCACATTAGGCTTTGGTTGCAATTCTCAGGACACCAAAGGGAAAGGTCATTGCAAAACGTCATCTTTTTAAAGCTGTTATTTCATGTTCTTTTTTAATTCCTCATTTGAAGTGCAGGAGGCGTTCTCCACTGCATGAAATATACACTAGAGCCCCAATAGCCCATTTAATGGAACCAAGATATGGAGACCATAGAAAACCTTTGAAAAAAAAATGTCACTCAAAATTGTAATTTTATTTAAACCTAGCGATTTCAGCATGCTAAGAGCATTCCCCTTTGCCATGGCAGCCTGTGGTCAGACCCTGCTGTGAATCAAGATCACCAGTGTCAGGGGATTGTCCCAGCAAGCAAGCTGTGAGAGGGATTCTTTCCTAATCTCAGACTACTCCACTTAACACTAATTATTAAATATTAATCAGGTAATGGAACAGTACTCTGTAGTCTCTAGGCACTTTTTACAGTAGGCAAAATAAAACCTAAAAGTGTTTTTTATCAAAAGATTAAAAAAAAAAAAAAAAGAAAGAAAGAAAATCCCTGCCTACAAAGAGGTGGTGGGGTCTCTCCTATCTGGCTCCCAAAACAAATTGCAAAGCCTCCCACAAAAAGTCATGGATGGGTTGTGCCCAGCCTAGAGACAATGATTCACATGCAGCTGGGATCCAACATGTGAAATGCATAACAAAAACTCAAGGAACCATTATTATTATTATTATTATTTCTTGCCTGTAGTTCTTACAGTCATAAGCTGGGTAGGGTGGTGAGTAAGTAGCATGTATGAGAGGAAACCTGGGGAGGAACAATGCACATTTGTACTTCAGAGCACAGCATCAGCTACAGATAAAAATAGGTAGCAATAGGTATCTTTGCTCAGGAAACCTTGTTTCTGACAGATTTTCAAACTGTTTTTTTGTTGTTTTGTTTTGTTTTGTTTTGTTTTCCATGCAGCATTTTAAATTTTCCATGCTTTTTGACTTCTCTGCATGTGTGGCTTTCAAGTGAACACAGGGGAAGGTGAAAGATGTCAGGCCAATGTTGACGGGGATAAAAATCCTTTGTTTATCCAAAATGGTCTGACTCTCCCCTCTCCTTACCCATCCTTACTCAGATGAAAATCCCACTGCTGTTTTCCAAGTAATGCATGTATGTAGCTCCATGCCATAGATAACGTTGCCAGTGATCATTTCCTTCCACTACCCCCTCACGATGCTTCATGGCAGAGTGGGAGACAAACAGGTACTGCTGTCTCCGCTCCATCAGGGTGCTCTTTCATTATGTGTCAAGAAAGATGTCAGAAGCAGTGGGATTCATCTCATTAAATGCAGGCATCCCCAGTGTAGAGCCAGTCACTTAGACTGTTTGGCTGATGGAGAGAAAAAGGCGCTTTTGGAACACCCTACTAAAGACAAAATAGGTCAGTGACTCATTATAAAGGTGCCTATTTTTCTCCTTTCATTTTAATGGGAGCTCCAGAGGGTGACTAGCTCAGATGGAAGCAGCTATACTGAAGACAACTAGAGTAAGGGGACACTAATCTCATTCCTCTTCATAATAATTTGAGATAGCTCATTATTTTCTTCTTTTCCATCAAATATCTATGACATACCTGGGTTCAGTTTGAACCAGTGACTGAGGAAAGGATTGGTATTTGAGCCACCTTTATTGTGTGAATCTTTTGAAGAAAGTGTGTGGAAAAATAATGATAATAATGTGGAATCCCTCACTTCATTCCTTCCTCTGTACTGAATGCTTCAGTCCTCAAGCAGGGGAGGAAAAGCCACTGTGGCAGAAGATACACTGCAGCTGGGGTAACAGCAGTGATGGACAGAGCTGTGCTGGGGGATGTCCTCAGAAATGACTTTGTGAGTAAAGTAGGAAGCTGGCGCGCCCATGTGCTTCTGCTATGTCTGGCTGCAGGCACATAGCATTTACTAGACCTCTGGCAATGGCTGAAGTAGGACAGCAGGGGGTCTGTTGGAGTTAACAGATATGAGCAGGTTAGGGCTCTGGGTCTGAGCTCTGCAGCTGCTGTTCCTGTTCTGTCACACAGTCCAGCCACAACATATTAGAGAGAAGCTGAGATCTGAGATTTCATTCCTAACCCATCATGGTGTAATAGAAATTGGTATCAGACCAAACAACTTAGTGAAGGAAGCTTTATAAAGCAGAGAGGATCATGACAGGTCTCTGCAGGTCTTTAAACGTCTGGCACTCTGAAGGCTCCTTTAATGTCCACATTGTCTTTTAGGAGCAATACGTTTCAAGGCATAAATTTGGATTTGAAAAAATGGTCCAGCACATTGCTAAAGCAGATTTTCTCTCTTAATCTTACTTATTGCAAAAGGCTGGGACGATATCTTTACTTCAATTTTGTGAGTCTGCTGCTAATCTGCTGCCAAAGTTAGTCTAGGCATTTACAACTAACAAACTATTCCAGTTCTTTCCAAGGCGTACCTATAAAAGCTAGTTGTATCATTTAAAATGATTTAATAAATCTATGTAACATTGCCAGTATCTCAAATTCTGAAAGCAACATTTGCATAGTGAAGGTTCTGGGTTGCCCCAGTAACAAAACCATGAGTTGCAAACAGTAACAACTGAAATTTGGCTAACTTTCTCAGCCACTGTGCAGTGCAACATAATTTGCAAGTAAGACTGAAAAGCCACGTGAAAAATCAGATTTTTTGTATGTATAACCGTCCATATTTGTGCAGGGATATTACAATAGGCTCAGCATCATTCCCAGGCACTAACTAAGGAAATCCTGAATCCCAAGAAAACTGAAAGTCTCACTGTTGATGACAGTGACAAAGATTTCACCCTTCATTGGTGCATGTAAATGTATAACTTCAGGCTTCAGCACAGACACATTTACCACATCTATTTCCGTAAAAATGCTTCTTGAAAATGCATTGCAAGTCAGCTCCTAAAGTGGCTCAAAAGAGGCCAGGTGTCTGCAAGAAGCATGTGTTATACATAAATTTTTTACAGGATTGAATTGACCTTTAAATCATAGCCTGGAAAAATACTGAGATTACCCTAATCTTTAAGAATCTGAACTCATTAAATTTGAATATGGCAGTATGTGCCTTTGAAATTGCTGAAGTGCTACAAGCTTTGCATAACCTGGCTCAGTGGATCCTGTCTTGAGGGTTTCTTCATCCACAAAGACCAAGCCAATGCCCACAGAAGTGAATATTTCCACTGACTGTTTCAGGGATTTGAAGAGCCCCAGCAATTTTATGGCTATGTCACAGGCTATGAGTAAAATAAACCTCTCCTCTATCTTTTTCTTCTCAGCCCTGCCCTCATTTCATCTGATACAGGCTAAAGCAACCACAGACTGGAAACAGTGTTGGAAATGGAGCTGCTCCCTGCCTTCTGGTTGCTTTCATGCAATACAGTGAAAGAAACTGTCTTTCTCTGAGTCATATCAGTTTCTGTTCTCAGTGTGCTGTACAGAAGAGGTCAAAGTAACTGTGGTAACTTGCTCCACAAGTGAAGATCTTGTTCTGCCATCAAGATTGTTGTGTTTTGTCTTCTTCCCTGGAGTGGCACAGCTGTGTTTTCTTAGTACTGAAGTGGTCAGTAGCTGCCATTTACTTTAAAAACTAACAAAATCAGAGCTGTAAGATCTTGCTGATATGTTGGCCTGCTTGGGAAGTATCTTTCTGTAGAAGATGGGAGCCCACTCACACTGACTCACGCCCACCTTCATATTTGTGTTTACATTCTGGATGAAATCATCTGAAAGCATAATGAAAATAGACACTGTGGAAAATGACAAAGATCTCTGTGAAATTACCAACATTAAAATTATCAGTCTCTAAACTTTCATGTGTTTTCTAAACTATCATGTTTTATTTCTAACCTACAGTGCCAGCTCATACCCTAGAGATGTAAATATTTTATACTTCAAATTGAGTCACTTCCCATACACTGTGTTGACATAATATTCCATCTCTTTTTAGGCTCAGTATTAGCAGCAGTAATAGAATCATTAATTAATACTTCCAAATAAGATTTGATTTATATTTTTGCACTAATGGCTTCTCATTATTTCTATCTTATTATCATTAATCTCATCTCAATATAACTTACTACATTATTAACTATGTCCTATCATCTTAAAGGCCCCAATTTGTTAAAATAATCATCTTTGGGTCAAAAATCTAGTAAAAAATGGAAAAGCACAAGTCATATATATATGTATATATGTAAGATAAAAAGTTTTCCAGCATCTGGAAATGCTCTTGAAATGCAATTCATTAGCTCATTAATAAGTTTGCAGTTGGTGATCCCTGAAAGTAGAAATGTTAGAAACTCTTGAGACCCATGGAATGAAATTATGATAAAATATCTGTAAGTAAATGAAACATTCTGGTTCCCATTCTGGTTGTTTTTAAGCTCAAAGCAGTAGTGACATCTCCAGAGATGTTTTCCTAAATGTTCTTATACAGATGGTCTCATCACTTTCTTCTTTCCTTTAACAGAAATAATAGTTAGAAGATATGCAAAACTAAATAAAGTGGAACTTCCATAAAAGATCCAGTGTTGTACTGAACTTAACATGGAAGAAACTTGAAGGTAGCTCATTGATGCAGTAATAATTACACGTCCATTTCTTCATTGTTCTCTTGTGTAAAAGTGGGCAAAATGAAAATGTGTCTGTCTCATGGAGAGCTCGTGTTTTAGCTTGTAAAACTTGATCACACACTGGATGGGTGTTAGGAAACCACAGATACAGATACAGGGTGAGATTGTAAAACAGAAAATTCCCTGCCATGGAAGATAGTCTTAGGAGGAAACTATTCCCATAAGGGTCTGAAGAATGCATTTCCGCAGAAGAAAAGATGTAGGCACTATCCTATGAATCACATGCTGTTCTTTATGAAAACAGGGTATGGAAAGACTGAGTTAGATTTGAGGTCGTGTGGTTATTTCTCAGATCTGTGTATTATTCTGCAGTAGGTTAGAGTGGCCTGAAGGGTTGCCTCAGCCTGCTGGAGTTTATAGCTAATATGTTATGCTAGAACATTTGAGAGGTTTAAGGATTGGGCTTACCTAAAGAAGCCCAAAGTTGATTAGCAGGATTTCTACACATTTTCATTTTGCCCATCCCAGTCATTCGTAAGAGAATAAAGGAATAAAAGTAATTTTGAGAGTTCCCATGGCTCATCTGGTGTACAGGACAGACATATTTCAGAGACCAGCATCTGGGCACCCCAGCAGCTGCTGAGATCCCTGCCTTATCCTGGCATGAGGAGGCCCAAGGAGCTCAGAGAGGCTACCAAGGTGAGGAGGGACCTGTCTTGGACTGGCTGGATTGGATGTGGCTCACATGTACTTTCCTGAGATGTCATGGTATGTGCAGCAAGCATTTGCACCTGCCAACATGACTTTACTCCTGTTAATGTGGGCATTGAGGTTCAGTGACTTCTACCCTCACCTTTCCCAGGAGAGTTTGTGAATACAAACAGCCATAAAAAGCAACCTTTAGCATGAGTTCACAGCAATTTTGGATTATGTGGGGGCAGGCAAGTGAAACACAGAATCAAGGAATTATAGTGTTTGGGATTTGAAGGGACATTAAAGAACACCTAGTTCCAACTGCCTGCCATGGGCAGGAACACCTCCCACCAGAGCAGGTTGCCCAAAGCCCCATCCAGCCTGGCCTTGGACACCTCCAGGGATGGGGCATCCACAGCTTCTCTGGGAAGTCAGTGCCAGTGCCTCACCACCCTCTGAGCAAAGAAATTCCTCCTAACCTCTAATCTAAATCTTCCCTCTTTTAGTTTAAAACCATTCCCCCTTGAGCTATCATTATCTGCCTGAGCAAAAAGTTCCTCTCCGTCTTTTCTACAAGCATCCTTTTAAATATTGAAAAGATGCAGTGAGGTCTCCTTGTAGCCTTCTCTTCTCCAGGCTGAACATCCCCAGTTCTCTCAACCTTTCTTTGTAGGAGAGGTGCTCCAGCCCTGTGATCAACTTCAACATATGCTAACTACTGACCTAGCAGCTAAAGGCAGAGAGAAAGATACCTCTGATTTTTGTGTAGATGAGTGTGAGATGGCAAATGCTTTGTGAGTGCTGGCTGTGGCTAAAGTCACTCCTCTGAACCCAGAACCAGTCTCCTTCCCCAAGCTGCATATATCTAATAATGATTAGATATCATCCAAATTCAGTTTAGGTGCACTTCAGTGAACTCCATCCCTGTAGTTCTGCCACGACACTGAAACTATACATCAACCCCTCAGAGCCTGCTGTTTCCTTTCATTCTGCTTAGTGAAGGAAACTTCAGGTTATGCCTCTAGCTATATCGCAGGAACAGAGGTGGCCAAAGTGTATTTTGTTATGGGAGTGTTTTTCCAGCTCTGTTAGTTCAAAATTCCTCAGCTAAAATCAAATTATGTGCAGAGTGAGTAAGAATATAAAAGCCTTGAGTCAGTATTTCTCACACTTATTGGTTGCAGGAAAGAATGAATATCTGTAAGATTTAAACCACAAAAATGTGTTTAGGCACTATACACTAAGCACCAGAAATAGCAACAGCAATAACCTGAAAACATGAGTGAAGATAGTAATAATTCAGATGCATCAGTACTTCAAGCATGTAAGATTTTTCCTATACTCTGAAGCACCAATATTATTTTTTTTTCTGATTTTACAACAAATAGCAATGCTGTGTGTAAATTGGATCTGGTCACACTGATTTATGGTTCTAGATTTATGGTTCTAGATTTGTCCCTTAAACTGAACAAAACTATTTCAGTAGCTTTTTAGCCCCAGTTAGTTCCTGTAACTCACATTGCAGGACATGTGATTTAACTTTTAATTTTTTATAGTGAAGGTGTCCTGTCTGTCATGTACACAAAGGAAGGCCCAGAACCTCAGAAGTAAAATAAAAATTTTTGGGAAGAAGGTACTGGAGTGGGCGAGGGGTGTTGTGTGACAATGGCAAAAGATGACAGAAATTAAGACATTTGTATGATTATACAAACATCTTATTTGCACTTCTGGAAGGGAGGATTAGACCTAATCCAGCCTTCCTTGACTTTAGGAATAGTACTGGTATAATATGGAGTCAGCAACATGTGTGTTTTCATGTAAATAAGCTCTATCTGTGGACACCATCTTCTCTGTATCTGTCTTTTATACACATACCCGTCCTGCTGGACCAATGAAGTCCAACCAATGGAGCTAGGAGCCTTTCGTCTTTAAGTTGCTGCAGAGACCCAAGGAAGTGTTTCAAAGTATGCTATTTCTGATGCAGTTACACCTATATTTGAGTGTTCTGCACCCACCTCACCATTTTCACAGCCACACTTTAACCAGCCACACGGGTAGGCATCTGGTCCATGTAAGCAGACAATGTAAGATGCAATCACAGCCAAATCACTCTCCAACCAAATGCATTCAGTGAAGTTCTCCAAAGAATTTGAAAGTCCCATAGTATGTCCTGCATGTCAGGGGGCTCAAAGCCCATGTCTACATTTATACTCAGAGTCTTCAGGAAACCATCATGTCTGCCATTCCTCCGTGTTTCCTGCTTGAAAAACTTTTTTTTTTTTTTTTTTTTTTTGTTATAAACAATGAAACCAAAGGTTAAGAAATGAATGTTTGTACCTAGCATAACAGATCTGTTTTGTCTCCATGTTTTTGTCAAAGACTGCCTGCTTACTCTTACAGCACAATATAATGCTTTCTGGTGCTGTGTACCAAAAAATAGCTGCAGGGACACAAGCCCTTTTACAAAGAAACTTATTTGTTCAATAGCTTTAAATATGTGAAGCCAAAACAACTACTTAAAAACTAAACCTCTTTTGCCTCAGGCACTGGCTTCATATGAGGTAAATGAGGTCAAGAAGATGATGCGGTGTGAGTGAGTTTAACAAGGCAGAATTTGGCAACATAACTCATAAGCCTGAATCATGGACTGCTGCTGTATCCTTGGCCTAGATGCAAACTTCACATGGAAAAAAAAAAAAGAAAAGAAAAAAGGATTTGTCTATTAAAAAAATAGACTTTTTTTTTTTTTTTTAATAAATAAATAAGTGACCTAAAAATAGGTCAGCATCAGTGTGCAATTCATAATGAATATTACCTTAAGTGTTTCTCAGGGCTTGCCCTATAAATGTGAAAGGAAGAAAAAACTGTATTGAAAAAAAAAAAAATCTTTCTTTTATCAGTGTTGTTAAAACAGAGGAATTACTCTTTCTCTGACGTAGTAAATATTTAGATAGGCATGAGGTTCACAAGTAAGTAGGTGCAGGTAGAGTGAATGAGCTTATGAAATGTGAGATGAAGTGTAATTTCTCCCTTTCCTATCATTGCCGTTCCTTTCCTCTGGGTATTCAGATGGCTCCGATTTTTGTACATGCTGATGTTTCGAAAGGAGGGTTTGCTCATACAAATGTGAATAATCACATTTTAAAAATCTGTTCAATCAGAGAGCATATGCTGTCCAAATACTTTATGTATGACTCATGAAGAGTACTAAGGACACAACTAAAGATGCCAAGTTTAATATAGAAAAGTTAGGAAGCGATGAAGCGATAGAAACAAGGTAAAGAACATTAGTTTTTTGTTTATTTGTTTGTTTTTTAAGGGTAATCAATTTTAGATAATCTTAATGATATGATCCAATGTTATTTTTTTTTAACCACAGATATTCCAAGATGACCATACTACAAGAGCTCAAAATGTACCTTATTTATTTATTTATTTTTATCACATATTCATCACATATTCATTTCTGAGTAGAGACATCCTTTTTTTTTTTTTTTTTTTTCTTTTGCAAGTCAGATTCTCAGCATTTTTGAGATGCATCTGTGAGAAGGAGGTTACAACTCTCACCACATGGGACAACCCAGAGCTGTCTGCTGGAGAGTTCATGGCCTCATTTTATAGGCAAAAATTTCCATTTGTCATGACAGTGCCACATGTCACCCAGCCACCCCTGTGTCCCATGCACAGTAAGATCCCAACACCTGCACATTCAAGAATGCATGTAAATCCTCTTCTCCCTAAGGACAGTGAGGTGCTGGCCCAGCCAGAGTCCACCTCTCCTGTAGTACTCAGAAATCACCATCTAGCTTGCTTTCTATGAGGAGTGGCCAAGCTTTTCCTTTCGAGCTTTGTTCACAGGAAAGAGTGTTTTAAACATTTATTCATGGTATGTAAACAGTGGAACAGAAGCAGTTCTTCATGGTAGAACATATGATTTTAGTTCACCATAAACCTAAATAGTTGTTTTCCAAAATAACACATCCACTAAGGCTTTTTGATACCAATTAGGGTATTTTTTTGCTTGCATGCAGATAGAATATAAATCCTAGGTCATATAAATGTTTAAAAGTGCTGTCAGCGAAAGAGAGGACTAGCAAAAGTCTGTTTAGTGACAAGAGATATACCTAAATCTTCTCAATTTGTTTTATAGGTGCTGTTAAAATGTGTAAGACTTTGTTGAGATCCAATAAATGGAAAGTTGCAATGCTGACTTGTACCATAGTTTCTGAAGATTTACAACAAACAAATCTTTTTCCAAAGATATTTCTTTTAGGAAAAAATCTAGCATCTTAAAGAAGGAAAAAGAAATGCTTATTTTCTGTGCTTCAAGATGTTAAATCTCTGCTATCATTTGTGTGTAGGGGATTACAATCAGATAGCTTTAAGTACATACTATTTTATTCAGATATCAGATATAAAACAAAAAGGGGTATGTCTTAGGCGCCAAGTGCTATGTCTAGTTCAGAAGGAAAACATATCATAAATTGTATTTTCTTTAAAAAATCATTCATATTTCCATTACCTACATGGGATGAACTCTGTGTTGAAATAAGGCCAAAAGCTGTCCCTGTCTCTCTACCTTTCAGCAAAGTGCAATGTCAATACTGCAGAAGAGAAAATGGAGAGATAAAAGTTAAATGATTTTCCCAAGGTCACATTAAAAACGTAGTAGCAGAAATTGAACTTTCACTATCTGATTCTCTGAGAGCTTTAGGTACAAATGTATCCACTTTTCCTATATTTTCCCTTACCTCCTCTTTTGTATTTGACTTCTCAGGCAGCTCATTTTTACAGCATTTCTTAATCCTCAGAAGCTTTACAGAATCACAATAGCAGGACACACACCATATCAAATATCTGCCACATATGAAATAACAATAGCTGTGCTCACACCCAGCCCAGAGTTAGGGGAGACTAAATGAGCACCATGTCCAAGGCTTAGCTATTTTCTGTTATTTGATATAAAATGTTCAGCTATATGGCTAATGGCTAATGGCTAATGAAGACTCAAAATTTGAATACAAAAAAAAGTGACAATACAGTTATTTACAAAATATTTAGTATTTATTGGGGATTTCTGCTCTTGTGGCTTTTCAGAAGAGAGTTTGTCAACTCAGTTTTTTAGATGCAGCTATTCTGAAGCAGCCCACAAGCTGATAAGTATAAAGGAACTGGAAAAGCTCTTAGCCACATGAGATGAGTAAAAAGGGTCCCATTTTTTAATCTTCTCTTTCTGACTTTACATGGCAGACAGCGTGAGTCTCATTGACCTAAGTGTACAAATGAAAGGAACAGAGGAACTAGCTTGTAATTTAACACAGCAATTAAGGATGTACTTGGCAGCTTTGCTGAATTAGGAATGTTTAGCTCAGGTATTTGAAGTCCTTTACGTCTGGGCTGCCCAAATTGTACTGTCTGTTGTCAATGAGTACAGTGAACTGGAGAGGATAAAGTACATTGCACCCATAGGTAGGTGAATGTCCCATTTTGCCCATGTGAGACCCCATTTGGGGTTTTGCACACCCAGCAGAGAGCATCTGGCCTCCTGAAGTTAGTAACACATGTTGGGGTTGAGAGCCTGATCCAAACCAGGACTCCTGCCAGCTCTATATTATTCGTAAACTCTGTAGCTTTCCTCAGCCAAAGATAATTTGGGCACCATAGTCTTGGTAGATCTAGTCTACAAAAACAAAATAAAAGTCTCAGAAATGTCATTGAAAAGTCATATTGAATAGGATTGATTCTGGAGTTGTCTTCTGTGGTCATGATTCCTCCTTAAAATTAAGAATCCATAATACCAACTAATTGAACCATTACTTCAGTCATTTGTAGGTCTGTTGGTTTCAGCGTGTATCTTAGTAAAATAAAGCTGCTCAGACCAAACATTTTTTACAGTGGTTCCCACATATCATATTTCATCTCAGCATAGCAGATTTCTTTTAGTATACAGATGGGTGTCAGTCCTTCATCTCCACAGGGCATTGCTACCTCAACTTATTATTTATGTATAATTGCTTGCATTAGAGTACAATTACAGTCTAGAACACAAGACAACATACATTTCAGCTTTGTTTTATTGTTATTGTTAAATTTTTATTTCTAATTTTTCAGATTCATTTGCTCTGAGTAGTAAACCAACTGAAGCTTTCAGAAGCTATGTGTGTGATTTAGGCTGAAATGGAAGAAAGTGTCAGTTTTAGCAAAAGATTTTCTCAGATATTCCAACAATATGTGGCACAGTTTCTTTCCTGAATTCCTTTCCCCCTCTTTTTAAAACAAAAATTGTCTTGGCTTATTTTAATAGAAACAGACAAAAACCTTGTACTTTATATAGGGTGCTTCATCTTTGCAATCTCAGAGCACTTTATAAATAGATAGGAGACATCAAAGAAGGAAAAGAATGCTCAAGGGCAGAAACATCACACCATGGCTCTTATTAAGGTAGTAAACCATCCTTTACTTAAAGGGACTGTCCCTCTATCCTTGTTTGTTAATAAGGTTATTGCCTCCTCCACTTTAGTTCATATGTCATAGGAATACAAGGAGATAAGAGGAGGGCTGAAGCAACCAGTAATTTCTTTGCACAGCAGAAGTAAATGATTTGACTTGATTAATCTGTTTTTGTTTGTTTGTTTGTTTGTTTGTTTCTCTCTTTCTTTTTTTTTTTTCTTTTTTTGGTAAAATTCCACATTAAGAGTCTTTTAAAAAACAGAAGAAAGAAGAAAGAAGCCAGAAACTTCTCTTTGCCCACTAATAATAATAATAATAATAATAAAATCTCTCAGCCAAGTCTACTCTGAAGTACAAATAATTCATAAATGTAGCTCCATCACTGATTGTTTGCGAGCGATGTGTCCAAAAAGGATTTGCTAACTGATATTTTCTCTATGTTTAGCTACCATGTAAAACAAAATGCTTACTTCTAGAATTATAACCTTATACCAGTACATGTAAAATCTCACATTCCTCTGTATTAAAGTTAAATCTGACTATTGTGTGTGTTAACATTCAAAACATGCTTTACCAAATAACCTCTCTGTCAGAAAACAAATTCCTTTCTCTAAGTGACATGGTACCATGGTTCACCAGCACACATCCATTTAAAAAGCTGCAAAGAGAATCTCAGAGATAAGATAGCAGAGGAGGGTTAATGTGCATTTTGTAATTACTCTCATTGGAATGTGATCTCAGTTGCATCTTCACTCCCACAAAGCTTGTTGGTTGGTTGGTATACATGGGTAACTACAACTGTAGCCCATCAAAATGTACCAATCAAAATCAGTGTAAAATATGCTCTGTAACTAAACGAGGATCTTTTTATTTTTAAAGTGATTGATAAAACTTAAACTAATTTTAAGTTTAAAATTCTTTTGCTTAAAATTCAATAATGTTGGGGTTGTGGGAATGGCAGTTTGAACCCCTCATGCTTTTTGTGCATTGGGAGGGCACAGATCCTGCCCGCAGGGCTGGACTTCTCTCCCCAAAGGAGGGCAGCACAGCCCGGAACTGAAAGTTCCTGCATCTGAATTTTTGGGTAGGCCTGTGTGGAGCCAGTAGTTGGGCTCAATGATTTTTATGGGTCCCTTCCAAATCGCAGTATTCTATGATTCTATTAAAATTGGTGCACAGTGGGAGGTGTGCCACTAAGGGAGTGGGAGAAGAGTTTCATCCATTGTACAAAATATGGACATGAATTGCTTTTAAGTCTCAGAGCAACACGTGACATTGTCTAATCAAAAAAAAAAAAAAATCCTCTTTTTGATCAGACTGATGTTGTGGCTTTTTACGGCTGCATTGTTATGGCTGCACAGTCAGTGCAGCCATTTACATTTTTTACAATCAAAAAGGAGATGATAGCTGGAACTAACCTAAATGTGCTGCTGCTTATCTTCAGTGCAGAATAACTTTATCAGAATCATCACATTGCCCTGAAACCTGTTATGTTTGCTGATGTTAACAAAACACTGTGCACAAAGGGGACACGTGTGCAGGGAGAAGATATGTCTGACCTGCTTGCAGAATATGCTTAGATCAGAACTGTGAATTTCTCACAAAGAGCTGACATCAACACTGCCAGACGTGCCATGTCTGAGACCACTCATGGTGTCCTCTGATGTGTGCCAGAGGATGGATGGGCAGAGGGGAGATTTCTGCCACCATTTCAGCTAACTTTGTGCAGATGAGCAGGTCAGGGAGTGGCTGTCTGTCTCAGGCTGGACATCCTCGTGTCTGTACATCTATTCTGCTTGCTTGGCTCTGGTACATTTCAAGTTGCTTTCTTTCAAATTTTCTTGAAAATCATCTGACTGCAAAAGTTACACAAAGAGGTTTTTAAGAAGTCTGAGTAATTTACTCTCAAGCCACTGCCCTAGCAAGAAGGTAAATATTTGTGGCCACGTCTGAAAAATGCGTGTCAGCCCCATAATCTGTCTGCCAAGCCCAAATGGCAGCAGCTTTGCTGTGCCTGGCCTCTTTGCTGCCTTTGCTAACAGCTGACTAGGGCTGTCTCAGAGCAAATATTTGCAGCTTGGCAAGAACACACTGCTCCCCCCAGCTTCCTGGATGACATGTTTGCTCTGAGGGAGTTTGCAGAGTATCAGGGTAGTGCACAAACATCTCAGGATAAGATCTCACTTGGGGTCTATGCAGGATCCAGCTACTACTTCTCCAGATGGTTAAGAAAGTTCATGTTTTTTTAATTATTTATTTATTTTATTTGATGGACAAGTTTATCTAGCTGATATCTGGTTACTAATTCTATTTTCTATTACAAAGATAAATAGAACTGTTCACATTGCAAGCTGTTCTCTTAAATATGAGAGGAGCTTGAATACACAAGATAAGAGAACAAAATGAAGGAAGGACGAAGTAACAAATCATAGCAAGGACACTACACTGGGTTTTATTAACAGCAATTCCAATTTAAAGCAAACAAATAAACAGATAAACATGGTGTGGTCTTGAACTCCAAACAGAGGCACTTACCAAAGGCTATGCAAGAAATATCAACTTTATGGCAGAACACTCCAGAAATAGCCATTAGTGAAATCTAATTAATGCCTTTTCAGTAATGCAGAGTAACAAACTAATCCATAAATCATGCAGGGTCTCAGATAGAACTTTATGAGTTATCAAGGGTTGGGAGGGGTTGTTTTGCCTTTTTTGTTTTAAATATATTTTATTAATTCTTGCAGCATATATTATGAATGTAATCATCTGCTCTCCTGCATCAAAAGATGTGTCATGATTTACACTGACTAATTAAATGTAAAGAGATTTACCGGTGGAAATCCTGAAACACATTTTTAATACAGAATTCATAATTATATTTCAATAATAAAACTTATTACAGCCTGCTACAGAATAGCTTATCAACACACACCTCAGCAGTGTTAGTGTTTAAAAATCAATAGGCAAAAAATGGAAAATTTGTAAATAAGATTTGAAAGTACTTTCAAACCATGGTAGAAGCATGGCCTTTCAAACAACACATTACTTTCCAGACGCTTTTACAGACCTTGCCACAGATGGTAAGGAGCAGCTTAGGCCCACTCGCAGCAACTGAGTTGCACAAATGGATTTAGAAGACAAAGGAGAGCGATTGTTCCACTACTAATAAGAAAAAAGTGCTGACTAAACCCACCAAATCAAGCTTTGGAATTCCACTAGCCTTATTTAAAAAACAAAAAACAAAAAGAAAAACAAAAAACAAAAAGAAAAACAAAAAACAAAAACAAACAAAAAAAAAAAAAAAACAAGGGCTTATTTGTCCCCTTGGCGGGGGGCTATGGCAGAGGTTTCCGAGCTGGGTCTCAGCAGGCCGGTGGGTTTGTGTGGCCCCAACCACTAAAGCAAATCAGTTATGTTAATAACAAGTTGCACTGGAGCTTTCAGTCCAGTCTAGCCTGGGAATATTTTCTGAAATCACATATATAGAAACAGCTAAAACAGCTAAAACAGCTAAAACAGCTTCTGTTTTCTGTTGTCTCGGCTAGCCTGTCCTTAGAAGAATATTATGAGCTGATAACTTTATCAAACATTACCCAGACAAACAAAAGTGTCATGGGGGACTTACTGTGACGATGGCCCATTTTCTCATCTCAGGCTATAACTACATTTAACATGTGATACCAAATCATCACAACTCAGCATCTTCAATCTACATGAGGGAAAGGACCTATGTGTTTAACCTAAGTCAGGTAAGAGAAGTAAAAGGTTGAAAGCATCCTTCAGCTCCACCCTGTTCACCTGATCCAAGCAACAATCTCACCCAAATCAGTTCCGAAGAAGCAGAAAAAAACAAAACAAAACAAAACAAAACAGAACAGGCTCCCCAAGGAAGTGGTCACTGCACTGAGCCTGACTGAATTTAAGAAGAGATTGGACTGTGCACTTAGTCACATGGTTTGAACTTTTGGATAGACCTGTGCGGTGTCAAGAGTTGGACTTGATGATCCTTAAGGGTCCCTTCCAACTCAGGATATTCTATGATTCTATGATTCTATGAAAACAAAACGTAAAGCAGAACTTGAGGTCTCATGATCTTAAACCAAATAATCTGGTGACATTCAATGCACCCAGAAACAGAAATAATAGTTTGCAGAAACATATGATTAGGAGCAGAACAAAACAAGGAAGAGTGGAAAGGAAGAAGAGAGGGCGAGAAGCAAGCAGACAGGCAGAAACCTACTGAGACGCAGTAGGTAATCTGGCCACATCTGCCTCATTCAGAAGCAAAATAACTAATTAACTAATAAATAAATAAATAAATAAATATCTTCAGATTTTATTTAGGTTTAGCTCAATATCAGCAACCTTAAAATTGGGGAGGTAAAGGTAGAAGAGCAAGTTTTTACTTGTAAAACTCCTATAATTTTAATCCAGAAAATTCAGTCTTTTCAGGCTGCAAATGAAGAGCAAGAGCAGCAGGTCTGTGACTTCTAGTTTCACTATAAACAATTTCAATAATTCTATTTAAAACAGAAGACAAGGCTACAAAATGTTCTTAACTTGTGGTTGCTAGTTTTCCTGCTTAATTTTCAGTTGCTGTCTTTCACCAGTGTCTGTGCAGAAAATAATCAAACTTATATGCGGTAGTATCCATTAAAAAATGTAAGTATGTCTTCAGAAGTATAAAAATGATTTAACGTAAACAGTCTAATTTTATATTTATTATCTTGTGTTTATTTAAGTTGTGAAGACTCCCTCTTTTACAAATGAAGCCATATTTTTCACATATAGATCACTAAGTTTGATACTGCTTTGGTTCTTACCCAACTGTCTTCCAAATTTTATAACCTTGCTTCATCTTGCAGAAAAACTGTCCATTTATGATTTCAGTAAGGCAAAAGACCTTTTATATAAGGATTTCCTGCTTACTGAGGTAACTTCTTCAAGGGACTACTTAAGAGAAATGAATATCCAAGGTCCAGTGCTGACCTTGGAGAATCTGCTGGTCAGGCAGATGTGGAGCCTTGAATGCTACCAAATTAGGGAAGCAGACAGTTTGAATGGAAAGCTTTATTTTTTGATGGAGTTCTCACAAGTAGTTAAATCCTAAGGTTGTTCCCTGTCAACTGGTTGAGCCTCACCTGCAACAACCATGATTTGACATCAACTTCTCTCAAGATAATGTTATTATTACTGTTATTTTTAATATTCTTCTAAGCTTCCAATATGCAAAGAGGACCAACGTAATCACACTGACCTAGTAAACAAGTGAAAGAATCTAAAGTAGATGCTGGAGATATACACAGCATTTTTTTCCCTGTGGTGCAAATGAGACTGACTGAAAGCTCCAGCATCAGCCAGCAGGCCACCAAGGGCAGCTGAAGAGCAGTGAGCAAGCAAAGCTCCAGGGACACTACCTCGCCCACTCAAAGTGCTAGCCAAAACATCTCCAAGATTTGATGCACAAAATGTCTATATATGTAATTGCTGGAAGAATACATTCTGTAAATTCATTTTCTGAGCACACATTGTGTGGAAGTTTCCTTGAAGCACTTATTCTTGCTCATAATTCCCACGCAAATCAAGCGAAAAATGGAGCTTCTGTTTCCAATGCTACCCATTTAATTATGCATAGATTTGCAATTTGTCCCATTACCCAGCTTTTAGTCTTTACATACTTAAACTGTGGTAGAAATTTGGAAATTTTAGAAAATGTGGCTTTCTAAAAGACCTTTCTAAAAATGGAGTTTGAATGTTTTTGCAGTCTGACAGTCCATGATTTTGCTTCTGTTTAAAATCTAACATGTGGCTTTTTTTCTTCATTATTGTTTATTTTTATTTTTGAACATCCTGACAAACACTGATGCCATACCTGGGTTTAAAAAGATAAATTCTTTCATTACTTTTTTTTTTTTTTTTTTTTTTTTGAATTTAAAATAGTCTGGAAATCTTCTGTCATTCAAAGTCCCTAGAAACGGAACATACTCTATCTGAAAATATTTCAGCCTGAAGGTTTAAAAAAAATCAACAAATTATCTGCATGTAATGAATAAAGGATATGACCAAATTCTATTCGAATGAAGCAAGCCTAGTCCAAGTCAGTGCCAAAGTGAGACCTGTGATTTAAGTCTTCTGTTTTAAGCTTTGAAGACTCTCTACCAGCTCAATCCATGAAAATTCAATAAAATACACTGGAGTAATTTCAGGGGTGGCAATGGAAATTCTGGCACATTACCTCAGGATATATAGCTAAAATGAAGGACTAGTAGTTCTTTTCTTATCTTGTATCTATGCTTCCTCACTATCAGACTGCCAATGTTGCAAAACCATGGTTGAAGGACAACAGGTAACAAGGCAAAAGACAGTGACCAGGAAAATAGAAAACAGTGGGAGGAGATAGATAGAGATACAAAGGAGGGTAATTAAATATTGCGGAACATTGCTCAGTCATGAGCTCATAGCAATGACCTTTTTCCTGACAGAGAAGAGTAAAGGTTAAGCATCAGCCGTGCTTCAGACAGCATGGGCTTTAAGTGTGATGCAGTTGCTAAGCTCTCCTCAACAGGCATCCCAGTGTATGAATTCAGAAAGCGACGTGAATCATCCTGGAGTAATGATAGCTGAAGAGACATAAGGAAGAAAACAAACAGTCAAAGCTCGGTGAGGCACTCTTAAACTTCATTTGGGAAAGAAAAAAATCCACCCTCGGATCTCTAAAAATAGCCACAGAAAGTACTGCTTCAGATATAAACACTTTGCTTCCTCAGGCCTGAGGATCAAGAGGATGCATGCTGACAAAAACCACTCAGATTGTGAGAGGACAGACACATTTGACTTAGTATATTATGAATATCATGGCTACATTTGTAAAGACAGAAATGCTCATAGCTATTACAAGCTTTTATCCAATGCAGCTGGATGACAACATTTACAATCCAGGGGAACAAAGACAGAGAAAATATCTCTCTTTTCATAATGCCTTTTATGCTCAAGTCCAGTCTGTGGCTTGAACTAAATATGCTGTGAATATTTTGCCTTTTTTTTTTTTTTTTTTTCCTGGCAATACAAACTAGTCTGTGAGAGACCTTGCAAAAAAACAATACGCAGTTATCTCCCAGTGAGGGTTCAATCAGTTCAGAAATTCACAGCTGTCTTAAAAGGAGAGTCATGGGACATATAATCAGGAAGTAAACCACAGTGCAGCAAAGCATATGAAGAGGTGAACAAGCCAGGATGAAATATCAGAGATGAATGAATGACATGGAGCTGAAATTTTGTTTTGCTAATCACAGCCAAAGCAGGACACACTGAATAGGCTGGAGGAGCCAGCCCAGTGCTGCTTCTGGATTGAATATTTGTTCTGTGTTGTATTATTCACTCCCTGGAAACACTCCCAGGACAATCAACAGTTAAGGGGCCTTGGCATTAATGGATTTGGCCAGGTTTCTCCATTGTAATTGATATACATTTTTCCCTAGTTGTTACCTGGGTTTTCATGCTCAACAGGAACTATTAGAAGCTGTGGAAGTCTTACAGGAGGGCTAAGAAAAAGCAATATCCTGTAGCAGAAAGTTAGAAGGGTTCACCAATTTTGCAGCCCTCCTCTCCAAGGATGCTGAGTGGAACCACAGCCTTTTAAGATCCAACAAGAGGTGGATGAAAGAGTTTCAAAAAAAGTAATTTAAAGTAATATCATTAAAAATACATCTGTTGAAACCAGTGTGCAAAATCTGTTCTGAATATTTTGCTGAATAAGACATTCTTAATCAAAATGAAGCATCTGAGACAAGAATATAGTTTGGCGCATGGGCATATTTCCTTTTCTCCCAACTTGGAGAAAGAATAATGGAGTACCATAAACCTATGGAAAATTTACTTTATCAGCAGCTCATCAGCAAAGTATTAGAACAGAAGAGTGAAAAACAAAGGGGTATAAGATATCAGGCTTACAGCCCAATGACCTAGTACTACTATTATATAGTGTCAGTACTCTTCTCAAGTACTGCCATCCATGGAAGAGGAATTATTACTTTCTCAGTTAAAGATGACAGCATAATGAACATTCTATTGCTGTGCAAGAGGAGGGTGACATTCAGCAGACATAGACCTCAGAGAAAACAAATGAATGCACTGTAATGAGTTTGAAGTATGCTAATACCAGAACTATTTGTCTGTACACCAAAGAGGATTTCATCAAGCAGTTCCTGCAGGTATTATGTAGATTCTGAAGACATGAGAAAGGACATAAGAGCTGTAGTTCTAT
>CM021731.1:11273571-11359854 GCA_011075105.1 Heteronetta atricapilla
TATACTATATATATATATATAGAACTACAGCTCTTATGTGTATATATATATATATATATATTAAAAAAAAAACATGCAGACTCAAACTTTCTGCTCACTAGGAATATATACAGAAATATTACAGAAATGTCCACAAATTCTAAAGCTGTTTATATCATTTGGGACCATTCTATCCAATTTAGTGCTGTTTCTACAATTTTATTTGTCTGAAAATACCAAGTGAATTGCTCACAATGCCTATGTTTGTATAAAAGTGCAGCTCTGCTTTTCAGATCTCTTAATCATAAGCCTGCACACCAATAAGGCATCAAGCATAGAAAAGAATTGCATTTCCATTCACTACAGCTAAGGAATCTGGGAATGATTACACCCATGTATCCTCAAAAAACAAAACAAAACAAAATGACAACAACAACAACAAGAAAAAATCTACCCAATCTTTACAAAGTTTTTCACATCAGTGAATGTTTCTAATAACAAGGTGTTCATGGAATACAAATCATGGAAAATATTTTTTCACATTGACAAAAAACATTCCATTCCTTAGTGCCATACTGCATAAAAATATCCATACTGACTAAATACTAAAAATGTCTCCTAGCGTTAGTAGTAGGACATTGGTTTTCAAGCCAGTCTCTGTAACTCTACAAAACTATTTAAAAAGAAAAAAAAATGCAACTAAGGACAGCAAGATTATACCTGTCTTGTATCTCTATATAAGAGACACATACAGTCTCTAATTAAAGAAATATATAACAGCTCAGTACTTCCACTGGGAAACTTTAGCTTGAAATAGTAGGAAAAACATGGTGGTAGGAAATTAAAGATTAAAGGAATTAAGTTCTAAGACAAGTTTGGCCTTTAGGTTATATTCTGAACCTCCTGGAGAATTAATATTTTTATAGAACCTGTAGTGTCTATCTTATCGAGTTAAGGAGATGTTCATGTTTCATGCAAAAGTTGACCCTCCTCACCACTGCTCAGTTTGGAAGAGCCTACTGGCAATATACCTTCAACAGAAAATACATAATCAGCAGGAGAACATGCATTCAGCTGTTCAGTGCTTCCACACTGCCATCCTTCTAGTCTCTCTTTCTATAACTTATTAGAAAAGCCACCAAATTAGAACTGCAGCATTTTAGAACTGCAACATTTTACAGTAGCATTAATGGCTAAAGAAAGATCAGAGCAAAAGATGAATAGATTTTTAGTGACAATAGATAATTACAAGAGGTTCAACAGTAAATGCTGAGAATACTGACTAATTTGGTTTGATGACTCCAGTATACAGCCTTTAGAAGTCCAGCCACTTTATCATATAGGGATAGCTATGTCTACATTTGTAAATATTTTGATGTAATATTTATTTGCAATGTAACTTCACATCAAAGCAATAACTTCAATGTCATTACAAGTTTAAAAAACTTCTCTCCAGTCAGTAGGAGCTTTATATTAATCACCAGTTTGCTAGTGAGACACAAATGCAACAAAATTAATGGCATCATTAGAAAAGTAAAAAGCTCCATGAACAGCAGAATTAATGATGCTTAATATCCTGTATAGATGTGCCTCCTTGTTGACCAAGTCAGACAACAGATTAAAAGTGACTTTTATAAAAGAGTAAACTTGAAAGTCTTTGAATTCCAATTTTTTCTGTCCTAAGATAGTTGTTTTTATTAAACTTGTGAAAACACCTGAGACACCCACATTTCTAGTGAATTTGGTTAAAACCTGGAGATCCTGGTCAGTTAACCAAGAAGATTAGGAAGAAAGGAAAGGGGGGGGGGGGGGGGGGCCAGGGGGAAGTACAACATACAAACTGAATTATCACACAATAATGACTACTTCGAAAAACAGGTCAAAAAAATGTAAACCCATGGTCTTAGTCCTCACCAGCAAAGCTGTTGTTAAGTGCCCTGTTTTCCAATACTTGCTAATATTAAGAACAAGATTTACAGTCCTGAGGGGGATACTAAACATTTCCTTAACTTTGCTAAATCTGTCTTCCTCCTACAGAAGTTTGTTTAATGTTATGGTTTTCCCACCTTTCTGAGGAAACTGAGGTTCTTAATTCCACAGAACCAGTTCTGAGTATTATCCCATTCACTGTTATACATGTCCTACTGAGCATGAAATGGGGGGAAAAAATGAATGAAACAAGAAAATGGGAAAAGGTGGGAGAACAAGTAAAAAGAAGAACAAAATACAAGCACTAATTGAGGAGAATGGGATGAAAGAGATGAAAGAGTGAAGAAAAAAAGTTACATTATTGGGCATCATCAGAATTGTCTTAAACTGTCAAAAAAAAGGGGGGGGGGAGGGGGTAAGGGAGGCAGGGGGTGACAAGAATAACCCAGTAATTTCTAAGTGTGCCTCTGTGAAAGCTGGGAATCAATGTAAAAATTTTCAGCATTTTGTGGCTTAGGTCCCAGGTACTCAACTTTCCTCCAGAGCAACTTCTAATAGATCTTGAAAAAGTGATAAACTTCAGTTAAAGAGATTTTGTACCTCAGGGTTCTTTGAGAAGCAATAGCAGAAGGTGAGATCAAATGGCTGCCATGAAGACAGTGTAGGTTGGGTTCAAAAGGCAGAGCAGAGAGCTGCAAATCTCTTTTGGATTGTTTGCTTACTTTGTTAGAGCTATTCTGAGAATCTTCAGCAATTCATTGGGAGCACTGTTTTTAATTGAGATGCTTATATAATTAAGGAAAACTATTTTCTACATGTAAAATCTAATTCTATAATTAAATGAGTGGAGGAAAATCTTCACATCTCTATTGAATTGTACTGGGA
Source organism: Heteronetta atricapilla (assembly GCA_011075105.1). Classification (NCBI taxonomy): domain Eukaryota; kingdom Metazoa; phylum Chordata; class Aves; order Anseriformes; family Anatidae; genus Heteronetta; species Heteronetta atricapilla. The sequence goes on from CM021731.1 coordinate 11,276,365, forward strand.
TGTTCCATCTGTATATTCCGCCGGCCACAGAGTAATTAGACAATGTACTAACAGGTTGTACATGAACCAAACAAATATATATATTTAGAGAGAACACTCCAGACCCCATAACTATATGAGTCCGTCACTATGTTGTTATGCTGTAATGTGACACTTTAAACTACAGAGAAAATATCCATTTGTTATTAGGGTAGATGCAGAGAACAATGCATAATAGATAGGTAATTTGAATTATTTTATTTTAGTTTCATTTTTAGTTTTATCTGTAGTCTCCATATACCAACTACATCTCAGTTTCAGGTCCATAAAGTACACTCAGCACTTTGGAAAGTCTGTGTGTTCATTTCAACAATTCTAACTGAAGGTGGATTAAAAACACATATGCTGTTAGATTTCAGATGAGCCTTCAAAGGTTGCAATGTAGAATTTTGTGATCATGATGCACTAGATGGACTGAAATATTAAGACTATAACTATTTCAGAATATGAGTTGAAATTCAGAGCAGAGAAAGGCATATGATGACCAAGGACCTCACGCTAGGGTTGTGCAGTTATCCAGCTACACTCCACCTTTAAACCATTGACAGAGGACTGTTTATGTGTTGTTATGACCAGGACTGATCTGGCTAAAAATTTGGGAAATGTATGCTAATTTCCAAATTTAGGGCAAGTCCAAATAAGCACAAGTAGCACACTGAAAATCATCTATCCCTAGCACCACTTGTCATATTTCTGCATTTTACCATCCCTACCAAGGAAATATCTACTCAGCTATTGAAACAGGTACAAAATGACCTACCAAGAGACATTGGCATCTCAGAAATAAGGTAACCTATCAACAAAGCATAAGTTAATGGGATATATTTCTATGTTTGGATACCAACAACATTATCTCTGTTCTCTTCTGTGAGAAATATCTTGGTTGAAAGAATATGTTTGCAGGTTTGCATTAGTACAATCCTAGTAACTGTGTAAATACACAAGTGGCAGTTTGGTACCATGCAGAAGGCTGGCTTGGGATAGACACAGGAGAACCACTAGTGTATGTGGTAGGAGAAGTTAGTGAATGGAGAAGGAGAATTTAGGCTTCCACAAAAGTGTTGTGGAACCCCACAACACTTTTGGAGTGTTGTGGGGTTCCAACACCTGCCCACTTGGAGGTGTTGAGCTCTGCTCTCTGGGGACAGCGAGAGAACCCAAGGGAATGGCATGGAGCTGGGACAGGAGAGGGTCAGGCTGAGTGTTAGGGAAAGGTTTTGCACCAAGAGGTGGTCAGGCACTGGGACAGGCTCCCCAGGGCAGTGGGCACAGCACTGAGATGCTAGAATTCAAGAAGCATTTGAACAACACTCTCAGACACATTACCTGATTTTGGGCGTATTCTCTGTGGACCCAGGAGTTGGAGTCAATGATCCTTGTGGCTCCTTTCCAACTTGGGGACATTCTATGAGTCTATTAATAGTAGTGATAATCTATTTTGTGATTATCACTACTGAAGTTCTTCCCTTGTTGTAAGAAGCAGGACCAGAAGGATGTGCCAATATAGAATCTAAGTATGAGCTTCAGTATCATTTTTCAACAGCTATATATCCTTAACCAAAAATAACACTCCAAGTGTACTCCATAGATTCATAGGTCTTTAACAGTGTATGTCTGCTAAAACATTGGTTATTGATTTGCATGCATCATTTTTGTGGATATAGACATATCACTCTGACATCATATTCCCAAGCATTAATTGTTCCTATCCTGTCATTTGTATACCTCTTACATAAATTACTAACCCATTTTACACCTTACCTGCATAGTAGAGATCTAGAGATTTTGTGGAGAAGAGAGAGAAATTTATTTGAAAATTTCATTATGAAATTTTCATATTTCAAAAATATGAAATATTTTTCATAGTCAAAATCAATGAAATTTGTAATTGTAAAGAGTCCAAGTCCTACTCCAGCTTCTACCTGCAGACATCAAACTCATTGCATTATTTCTTTTGACTCAGAACTTGGTTTATATGCACTGGTTAATTTTTCCAAGACTATTTCAAAAAAAAAAAAAAAGGGGGGGCGGCAGGGAAATAGATGAAGCACAATGAAAACTGTGACATCTGTTGGTATTGGGATCTTCTGTTTACCAAGGAGAATAATTATGGGCTTCATGGGGTTTCAAAACTAGTCAGCTCCACTACTGAAAGGAAGGTCACAAGCAACCATTTCCCATATATATCCCTACACGAAAGCAAACTATAATTAATCCAGAGGTCTAAGATTTTGTCCTTTTTCAACTGTGGAACAACAAGTTGTCATGAAGCACTTACACTAAGCAGAGAATAACTGAGCAGCTTGGTTCTACCAGAGTCAGCCAGAATTTTCACCTGGTCACTCCCCATCCTGAAGGAAGGAGGTGCTCAGCTAGACAGTCACTGCTGCAGAAAAAAATGAAAGAATACTAAATCCAGAAATCAGTTCCTGCTATATATACTAAGTGCCTCATCATATGTAGGATGAGCAGTGTTATGATTTGGTTATCACACAATTTGTCCCTTTTAGTTAATGCATCATTTGTCCCTTTTAGTTAACATGCTTATATTTTTTTTAGCAGCATGGGAGAACGAAAAGGGCAAGAATCTACAAATGGTACACTCAGATTTATTTGCTTTGGCTCCATGATACATGTTCACAAACAGTCAAGGCTGTGGACATGTCTTAATACAGACATTTAGAAAGTAATTATGAATAATATGAAAATGTATCAAGCTAACATAATGACACGGGACCAGACCCTGAAGCCATGACTGTTTTGTGTAAAAATTGCCTATAACACTGACAGACATTCTAAATAAAGGGTCAGCTTTTACCTTCCTGAAATCAATGGGGCAGGAGTGATACATTTTGAAACTATACTGTATAAAAGGTTGGGGGGTGGGAAACATGAAAACTAAGAATCTAACAACTCCCTAATATCTTTGAGGTCATTACTGAATGATCAATAACAGATGTACTGATACTCACATGATGAAACAAGTTCCAGAAGTTAATAAGAGCACATATTAGTTCAGTTGGTAAATAACTGCTGAGCTCTGGTGCACTGTTTCATCCCTTTTATTTCTATTCACTGTAGGTACCTTATTTTGAAATCAATATACAGTGATCTGTTTTATGTTTTACCACTGTTGTGGTTTAACCTGGCTGGCAGCTAACCACCACACAGCCATTCTCTCACCTTCCCCCCTCCCTCTCTGGGATGGGGGGGGGGAGAGAAATGGGAAAGTGAAGCCTGTGGATTGAGATAAAGACAGTTTATTAAGATAGAAAATAATAATTAATAATAATAATAATAATAGTGTGTACAAAACAAGTGATGCATAATGCAATTGCTCACCACCCGCTGATTGATGCCCAGCCCAACCCCGAGCAGCTGCCCCCCACGCCCACCCCAGCTAGCCAACACTATATATTGTTCAGCATGACGTCAGATGGTATGGAATACCCCTTTGGCCAGTTTGGGTCAGCTGTCCTGGGGCTGTCCCCTCCCAGCTCTTGCTGCACCCCCAACCTGCCCGCTGGCAGGACAGAGTGAGAAGCTGAAAAGTCCTTGGCTTAGTGTAAGCATTGCTCTATAGCAATTAAAACATCATGTTATCAGCACTCTTCTCATCCTAATCCAAAACATAGCACCCTACCAGCTACTAGGAGGAAAAATAACTCTGTCCTAACTGAAACCAAGACAACCATATTTCTGGTGATACTTTGCTGCTTGTGAGCTACCTAATGCCCTTGGTTATGTCCCTGCTACAACTACTTGTAAGGTCATTGCCTATCCACACTAAAAATGTGACCCTAAAAACAAACAAACAAACAAACAAAAAAACATAAAAACAAAACATAAAAATAATGAAACCAGAATGACTTCTGTTTCTTATTAGAGGATGATTACTTTCCTCAAGCAGGACACAAATGCAGTGGAATGTAAAGGCAACACATCTTGCAGTGCAGCATCTCTTCTTAAGAGCAGTGCGTGAGCTTCATCCCAGCATTGTGTTACTGATGTTGTGTGCAGTCCACATATTGATGCCCCATCCTGCCTCCAGCTTAGATACCCCATTTTCCTTCCAACCACACCAGAAACTTTTAGCTCCTCATGCAGAGTCAAGCCACAGGACCTCAGTACACTCAGTGTCCAGTGGCAGCACCAATATTTCAAGAGAGAAAACCAGAAATGCTGACCTTATTTACTGCACAAAAGTAAATAGCTCAAGGGCAGATGCTAGTTGATTGCAAATATTGTAGGTTCTCTGTAGGCAAACATATTTTGACAGTATTTAGGTCTACATTTGTTTCCAAATTCAGTTTAAAAGAAGTGGGACTGGTGAAAAATCAGTGTAGGTTACCTATTAAATCACTCATCAAGTTATCTGGGAACATAAATATAATAGATTTTTAAAAATCTGATTAAAAGTAAAAAGAAAAGAAGGTGAAGAAGAAAAATGAAAGATTCAATATCTAGTTCAGAAAGGTTGCTCTCTGTTTAATTTACACTTAAAGCAAAATTCAGATATTGAACATAGCCATTTATTTTATATTCCATTTATTCACAAGCACTTTTGAATTACTATTAAATCTAAATTATCCATTTCCATTCTGCTTCCCAGTAACTGCCTGAAGAGGACACATAGGATGAAAAGAGTTTCTTAACAATTACCAAAAAATTTATGACCAAATAAATTTGTAGACAGCACCAATTTAATAACCTACCAAGATGTGACAGTGCAAAAAGATTTGTAGGGCTAACCTCATACCTGAGAGTGGTCAATGGCATACTAAATTAAAGATTTCTCTCTCATGGAAGCCAACTAAAAGCCTAAGGAAATGATTTATTAACTTTTTTTTTTTTTTTTTTTTTTTATTAACCATTAACTATTTGTCATCAAACCCAGCATTTTCTCAGTGCACTAGAGTTACCGGAAAGTTCACGTGAAAGGGGTCAAACTCTTGTAGGCAAGGGTATGACTGCCCTCTTTTTCCAGACAGGTACTCTAAGAAATAGGTTTCCTATGATCTTCTCTTCTGTCTCAGGCTTACAAACACTTACAAATTACTGCAAAAATACTGCTAAAATGACTGCAAAATCCATCAGCAGCACCACAGCATTATTTGTCATTACAAGAAGACAGACATGCACATTCCCAAATTGTGAGTAACTAGGGAATACAAGCAGTCTGACACAACTTCCATTACAGTGAATGGCAACAACTATAATAAGTAACCATACAAAGGGAAAAAATGAAGCTGTCTGATTAGATGATATAGTATTTGACAGTATTTCCATTTTTAGTTTGTAAAAGCATAAAAATGCCAGTAAAGTTCAAGGAAAAAGTGATCTTGATACAGAAGACCATAACTCTTACTGATTCTATTAAACCTCAGACTGGTGCAAAGTGCATATTTCTAGATTTCTCCTTTGTAAAATTATCATATATTTCATTATCTCATCACATTCAGTGTTGCCATAATTCTTACTGAAACCTATTGTGCTACTGCAGCTTCTTAATTGTGAAAGTGGGCAATTGAATTGAATGAAGCTGTTTGTACATGTGATGGTTTTTAGATCTGCTCCCTATGAATAAATAAATAAATAAATGAAGCACTTTCTGGAAATGCCCTTGACAAAAATTTGGCACTTTCTTTTTCAGCATTTGCAGAAAGTGTCTCTAAATTAGATGATCATCTTGTGCAAAGTCCTGTTTGAAATGTTCTCTCCACTTTGTTGTGCTTTAGGAAGGCTGAGTAGCCACAGAATCCCAGTAATGGGAATTTAAAGTGCTGAATACAGCAATTGGAGGCCATGGAGAAGGCACAGGGTTGGATTTGAGCAGGGGAATTGCTGCTGGGCTGTCTCTGAAAGGCACAGGTTGAGTCTGACACCTCAGAGGGTGAATTCCTGTGAATTGCTCTTTGTCAGACAGAAATTCTAGTTTAGATGCTTTGTAGCATATTTAAAGCAAATGAAAATAAAAACCTTAAAGCAGGTCATGTTCTGAAATGTAAGGGCATATCATGTAATTTTAACTAAATTTCCTCTGTCTCATATATAAACAACAGGTGCTGAACAAACAAACACAGCCTTCTAAGAATTATTTGTTTCTAAGTCCCTCAGTTTAGAATTAATTCTTCTGGGAAATGGTTATAATGTCACATCCAATGCATTTTTGCCCCATGATACTTATTTTGCAAAATGAAGACCAACAGTTACAGCTTTAAGAAGTAACGAGCACAGCAACTATTTAACAATTTGTTCTTGGCAGGATCTGACCAAGTCCCAGTACCCTGCAGATTAATGTTTTTATAAAGGAAAAAATGCAGTATTCAACAGGGAAAGAGATTACTGCTGGCTGGAGTGCAAAGCTGAACATTGCTTCCTCTGTTCACTTCTAGCACAGTGCCTCTCACTAAGACTCAGCCACCTCACCTCTCCCAGAGGTCTGTGTTGCAAGCACCCTTTGAACAGCAGGCATCCCAACTGCTATCTCGGAAAACACTTTGTGGGAGGGATTTCACATAGTTTTACTTGCAAACAGGCTACCAGTGTAGGACTGAGAAGGAAAATATGTGCATCCTCCTATCATCTCAGCTCACTCAACCATCACTCAAGGATTTTGACTCTTTCCACAAGCTGCTCTCAGAGCCAAAGCAAGCATGTATGAGTGAGGTTTTCATGCTGTGACTAGTTTGATGATGTGTCTCATCTCCCTGGGAAGAGTGATAAGTATTGTAGCAGCCAGGCCCAGGGCAAAACCCATTCCAAGTCAGGAGGATGTACAAAGGGTGACAGACCTTGCACCGAATCATGGGGCACAAGGAGGAAAATCACAAGGTTTAATCCACCATCATGCAGTCCAGGCTGTGGACAAGCAGCAGCTCCAATAACTCTTCAGATTGCCTTGATCCAGAGTCTTAGTGTGGGAAACACTGTTCAAAATAGTAAGCAATAAAATAGCAGGTTAAAAAAAAAATCTAATTCTACATATATCATCATATAGAGTCATCTCCTGCTGCAGTGCTGCCCCAGCAAATAACACTGAGCCTATGGATCCTCTGAGGAAATTAAATCAATTTATTCATATATACACAGCAGGGTTAGGATTTTTTTGCAGATTTTTCATAAGTTTACATTTATACAATGAGAAAGAGGAAAAAATCCCTTTCCAGACGTACTTCAACTATACAGAAAGAAAAGCAAAGACGATTTTTTTATGTTTCTGGATTTGTTTTCATTTTAAACTTCACCCACAGTGACGATTACATGATCCTGCTAATTAAGCCTCCATAGGCAGATGCACCAAATGCCACTAACTCCTGTGATGGAAATGCTGGTTTCATAGAGATGAACCACAGCAATGTTAACCCTTCACCAAGCAAATAACCAAAGAGATGCATTTTGAGGCAATAATGTAGATAGATAACATACCAGGTAAGAAGTCGACAGAAAGATCAGGAAGTTTAGGACAGATAGACTTTAGCTGTAGGATAGGGTAAAGTAGTCATAGCCAAGGCTTTAAATCTGTTGACAGTGAGTAAGGTGTTTCCTATTGATCACAGGGATATCAAATTGGACCTTGGACTCACCAATCGTGAGAATGACAAGGGACAAGTTTTTCTGTCAGCTGCCCAATTAACATACAGAGACTGGCCACATCCAGTGGCTGCCTCATTTTTCAAACGACGGGGTTGCATGTGCTGAATATGCTTGATATTGATTAAATGGTTAGTTTTTATACAAACTTGTAGTACTTACAGAGATGGTAGCATGAATAAAGGCCACCAAGGGTACAGCTGAGAATAGTTAACCTTGAAGGTTATTGTCCTCCGAGAGTGAAAAATACCTGACAGAATCTAAGAAATTTTTATTTTTATTTTTTAATATTAAACATGAACAGCACCAAACTATGTTGAATGGAAATAAGCCACACTTTCAAAACAGCAGTACTATCATATTTGTTTAAGTGCAGATTTATGCAACCTCTGTCCGTGCTGTGCAAGAAAGGACGGTTTAGATGGCAGGGTTGAATTTCCAGCAGCCCTCAGGCTTAGTCCTTCCTGCACTTTGTGTCTGTCATTCAGTAGCAAGAAATATCAAGAGGAATCAACAATGAAGTAAAGGGCTGTGGTTGCCCTGAGGCCTTCCAGGAAATGTGCTTGGGAGCAGCATTTGCATTGAAGTTCTCAATATATCTTGGCTGTACACTGTGAAAGCTCTCCTGGTCCATACCACAATGACAGCAATGATGCTTCTTGTTTCATTTCAAGGCTGTCAGTCCCTTTGGAAGATACCAGCTAGGCATAATTCTGCATAGCAGAATGGTGTCTCTTCTAGGGACACATACATCTTCTAATTTCTGATGTTTTCAACCTCTAATAGTGCCTGAAATTCCCTAAAACATTTGGTTAAAGGGGTTTTAATATCAAAAAACCCATAGCACTGTGTAAATCTGTGGTAATGTCACTGAAATCAGTGCAGCTGGCCTATTATTTTCTTTTGTTTTATAGTATCACAAATTAAAAACTCCTGGCTAAACTTAGTGGATCTCTATTTTCATCCTAGAAATACAAGATATAAATTTTTCAAGAAAAATATATATATATATGTGTGTGTGTGTGTGTGTGTGTATATCACAAAGAATCCTATTTTACAACAGAATAATACTTCTCTAATATGCAAATTTATTGCAGTTCATATTTTTCATTTCCTCAAAAACATCTCAGCAGAACAGATCTTCTCCATCAAATGAGTTATTGGCCCTTCTCCACCTATTAATTATGAATCATTATCAAGTGCTGGAAAATAAACTTGATTTACTTTAAGCAGAAAGAGATCAGAAAATCAAAGTGGTTGAAATGTTTCAGGTGTTGAAAAAAGAAGGCTGTAAGGCTGAATTTTAATCATGAGCAAATGATCTGGGGCACAGCTTGTGCACGTTCCTGAGTACTACAGTCCTTGCTGAGCAATGTTTTTTTGCCTCTGGTTTAGTGCATGTGACAGCTCTGCTGATGGGCCCTCCTAAGTCTCTAATGGTGTGCTTTGAATGCAGTGCTCCACACAGACTGAAGATGCCATCCCCCTAAGACTGTTATTATAGAGTTTGTAGGAGTTATTTGTTTACAGTCTCCTGTTGTTTATTATCTAATGCATTACAGATGCAGCTCTAATTGAAGTATTTATGACTTCATTGAACAAATAGCCACCTTTCCCAAACTCCAGACAAGCTCTGCATGTGCCATAAGGTAAAAATGTAATGTACTATAAAATGACAGTCAGTAGACAGCTGCTAACTCCTCAATGAGCCAAGGACAAACAGAGCCTTAAGGATAGCAAACCACAGCCTGTACAGGGGAAGGAGGAAGAAAGTTCAAGCAATTCAAGACTTTCGGTGGTGGTGGCCAGCCAGCAACACTCACTTCCCTACCAGTGGGACTAAAAATGTGAGGAAAGTAACCAGGCCTCAAGGAAAAGATGCAAATGAGCTCATGCATATATTCCAGGGGGACAAAGCTTGCTATATGCTGAAAAATATCCTTACATTTTTGAATTTTGAAGAGATATGTCTAATAAACCCCTCTGAGATGCTGGCTGTATCGCATTGACCGTGGCATAGGCATGAAACTTGGTTGAGGGATTTTTTTCCACCAAGGAGGACAGACAAAGGACTACCCCTATACAAAACATAAATATATTTTTAAAAAGTGTCTGTGCCTCTGTTCTACGACACTGTTACAGTCACCAGAGGTGACAGAGTAGTTACCATATGGAAACAGGAGAGAGATGAATCTGCTTGAAGCACTTCACAAACATAGACAAATATTTGACAAGTTTTATTTAGGGCTTTGAAGTCCTAAAATGAACATCCAACTCAAAGACAGCCAGTGCAGACAGCAGGGCAGGAAGTTGGGTACTCACTTGATCAGAGCTCAGCAAGCAGGGAGCTGAACACTGCTGCAGCTCCAAGTTTGGTCTTATCAAACCATGATAAGGCTGGACTCATCCCTCTGCAGGCAGTGCAGGTATACATATGAGAGCCACATGCTTTTTGGGACCAGCTGTTAAAACAGTTTTCCATTTTCCATGAGACATCGTATATTCAGGAAGCAGAAAGAATAAGATCTCATGCATCCTTATGCATCCTTTTAAAGCGCACTAAAGTCAACTGAAAAGACAGTGAGGACCAGGTACCCCACAGATCCAGGTATTTCCATCCCACAGACCTCAACCTTCCTCAGCTCCAGCACAGCTGGCAAAACAGGCAATAACAACATAATCTGAACCACTGAGAATTTCTGTGGTTTTTCATATTATTATTTTTGTTATCCTGTAGCTCTTTTCATGTATACTTAAAGATAACATGGAGATAAAGCCCTGATTACCTGTAGCCACCAATTCATTGACTTAAAGAGGCTTAAATCTCAACCTAAGACAGAACATCAAGAAAAATATAAGGGGAAAAAGACATAAATGTAGCAGGTAACAGGGAAAATAATCATGTCCTAAATCTGTGTTGCAGCTTTTATCACATCCACTACTCCTAGCAGTGTTTGTGGAACAATGCAAGAAAATTGGTTGTTTAAGTTTTAAAAAGTTTTTACAAGTCCCTTTTTTTCTGCAGATATACTAACAAGTTATCTATGCAAATTAAGAGTGAACAATTAAAAATATACTTTGGTTGATATTTGTAACAGGGAATTGCTCATGGGTAAAAATTAACACATTTTTAAAGGAAAAAAATAATAACTTGTAGTATCCTGGGGGCAGGAGGCATGGACATTATGTTATTCCATGCTTTATGCCCATGCAATATTAATGCAATTGCCATGACAACTGTGACATCCTCTGAAATTATACACCTTTACAATTGCAGAACATTTTCTGAAGGAAAAACATCTCTGCAGCTAGCAGAAAGGTTGCTGTCATCTAAAATCTGTTTTTATAAGCATTCAAATATTTCTTCAATATTCCTTTCTAAAGGCTATCATGATAATTAGTTTCAAAGATTAACTGTGGATTATTCATTTTTCTATAGTGAAAAACAACTGTATTTTAAATTCACAAATAATTGTTTAATGGCAAGAAATTGTAAAATAAGTAAAAAGAAGAGGGAAAAGAAAAAAAAAAAAAAAAACTAAAATAAAAAAATAAAATCTGAAAGCCAGGTCTTCCAAAAGAGGCACACCAATCATCTTATAATCACTGTAACAAACTGGATAGGGAACTGCTGCACAAAGCAAATTATACAAATTGACAGGCTGAGCATGTCAGAATACATTCATGGCTTGTTCACAGGTTAAGGCAGGATGCATAGTGTACATATCTAGTACAATGTTTTCAGTGAATAAAATAATCTGAATCACACTTAGAATAATATGGGAAGCTGTATAATCTGGGGGCCTATAGAGCAGCCATAGAGTAATCACTCAGTAAAGTGACAAAGGCCACCAGATAGCATGTCATGAGAATGCTATCTTTTCATAATGTATTCAGAAAAATCAAAATGACATAAGCAGGCTTTAGTAACAATATCTCACTTCTAGCAAAATACCTCATGTGCATTACATACACTACACTCCTTTTTATAGTCTCATTACAATTTCTTTCAAATTGAAACCAGGCTATGATTCAAATGCCCATTCCTTTACTTATTTCAATATGAAGTGGAAGCACCCAGTACCTCAGGTTTATTAGAAAGAAAGTAAAGATATATGAAGCAAGAAGTGGTGAAAACATAGTGCTAGATGTCTTTATCCCCCAGGCATAACCTGGGGTGTAGGTTTAGGAGAGAAGCTAGTTACTTTTATTGTCCTTTTACTGAGGGAAAGCTCACTGGGTAGCATCAAAGAGAAATTAGATTCGTGTAGTGGTTAATAGCTCTCATCCAACAGGTTGCCCAGAGAGGTTGTGTATTCTCCCTCCTTGGAGATCTTCAAAAACCACTGGGGTGTATTTTTGGGAAAAGAACTCTGGATGGTCCTGTGTGAGCAGGGGTTGGACCAGATGGCTTCCAGAGGGCCCAGCCAGCCTTAGCCAGACTGTAATTCTGTGGGGGGGAAAAAAAAAAAGTATGTTAAAAGCATTTAAGAATGTTAATGTTCCTGCTTATTTCTTTAAAAGCTGCAGATACAGGAAAAAAATAACACAAAAGAGGACTCCTTGATCCATTAAAAACATGTGTAAAAGTCCAAATCCTTTCACGGGGTGACAGATTGGTTTTAGACTTTTCACTAGTATCCATCTGCACCATGTCCTGGTTGGACACACTCATGGATCTTAACCTTTATCCCCATCTCTCCATCCTATCTTACAAACTATTACAGCATAAAACCAGCAAATTGAGAACTTACAATGAGACCCATAGATGTCAATCAAGATGCCACTCTAATAAATTGGCTGAATCATCCTGCACCTGTTTAACTTCCTTATAGTCCAAGCAGACTGTGGAAGCACAGGTCTGGTGGTACAGGGATGCTCTCCCTCTGGAGCCAGCTCCAAGCAGAGCAGAAGAGTGCTCCAGCAGGAAATGTGGCTGGTCCTGACCAAAGTGCTCAGCAATGAAAAAGCGGGGACACAGATCTCAGTCACATACTCTGTATGGTGGTGTAACTGGTGTAACCCCAGCTACTAATGGGAACCATCCATCATCCTCACTGTCATGCTCAGCTGCAATACTGGCTCTGTCATGTGCCTGTCTTGTGAGCGAAGTTAAAACCATACGGACAGACGGGCTCTGTGCAACTATGTGACCCCACCTGGAGGAGTATAGAAAACACTGCCTTTTGATTCATTCCTGATGTCATCAAACTTAGAGCAGATGTGAATTTGGCCCAGTGACACAAATTCGTGCATGTATCTTAGGTCTTTTCCTGACGATGGCTGACTGTTGCAATATGGGATAAGTGATGATAAGGAGAGAGGGGGAGCCTTGGAGAGGGAGACTTACACAGTGCTCAAACCCCTTCATGCTTTACCACAGTAAGGAGAGCAGCATAACATGGGTGATGAAATATGGGCTAGGTATAAGAATAGTTGACTGTCTTAAACTTTCTAATAACAATTTATAAAAATAGCTTAACTAACCACAAAATGTAAGACAGACCACATGCCTCTCTCTGCAGCCCTTCCTCCCCTGCTCAAGACAAGAAATAAATACTTCAAAGTAAACTATTTATGAAAATCCTTAGGACAAAGTTTATCCTATATATATTTATTAAATTATATGTGTATATATATATATCCTACTTCCTTTATTTATATATATATATATATAAGGCCTGCAGATGAAAATACTACAATCTGTTAAACAGATCAGACCTATGCAAAGCCCAGTCTTATGAACACCATGATTTTTACTCATCACACAAACTTGTATGATTATGACAGTAAGAATCCTTGACCCACCCACAGCAACAAACATTAGATAATTTTGCCTCATAGCTGTTTCTTGGATATATATTTACATACTCACTAAAATGAAACCACTTCTGAAGTAGATGAGAGAAAACAAAAGGAACAAAAGGTATTTTTAGGGAAAATTTCAACCACACCTGTTCAAACTGGCAGGAGCATCTGAGGCACACATCATGAAATCTTTAAATCTGTATGGAGTAAATCAGTCCTAAGGACTGAGACCATAGAAGGCAACCCCTCAACTCATAACTCCCCAGCCAGGCTTTAGTCACTAAATCACTCCTCTCCAGCTTGCAATTTACCCTGGAGTTTTGATGCTTGCTATTATTATTATTTATTATTATTATTACTCAGTTTATCACACCATCAAGAAATACTGTAAAGAACAGGACTGAGAGCACTTTGAAACTATACAAGATGCACAATCACCTTGAAGAAGTTATGCAGTCTAAGCACAAAGAAAAACCCAAGAGATTCCACTCAGATGGGTGTGCAAGCACAATGCAGTAATCCCAATCAGCATGACCAGCAAGGATCCCAGCACACCATTGGGTTAACTATTATAAATTAAGCCAATGGAACCATGCTGATGTAATGAAAAAAAGCATCCTGTTGGGTTTGCATTATCTCAAACTGCTGCTTCATATTTAATTACAAAAATCTTAAAGCAACTCAGAAGCCTGCAGCAAAAAAGTCAGTGCCTACTGCGCACCAGCTGTCTGCAGTGATAGAGCATGACAGACAGCCCCAGCCTCTGGGGGGTTCTGAGGACTAGAGCAGTCACTGAGCAACCAAAAATATTGCCGTCTTCACACGTTACAGTCTTTGTTGCAAGAGTACCGTGCCACTGTGCCCATTTCCATCGCTGGAAACAATTATCGTGGTCAGGACTGATCCTGCTTTGATCAACTCGAGTGGGAGGAAAAACAGGTTGCACACCATGAGAAAGACGTGATGGGGCTTGAATTTTAATCCTAATGCATCTCTGGGAAAGGCTGAAGAGCCAACTCCTTCAATCTTCCCAGCACTCCCCCTCTGGTGGGCAGCGCATTGCACCCTGGCCCTAGGGCTCTGTCACTGACCACACTGCTCAGCACAGATGTTAAGAGAACAAATGTGTACAACAGGCAGAACAACAGGCAGAAATCATTTTTTTTTTTTTTTTTCCACAAAATAATAATAATAAAAATATCTAAAAGGCAGGACAAGGATCTGGTGTACATAAAAGAGCTCACTGTTGTGGCAGTTGCTTCGGGAGGGAGGCTGAACTGTGTTTCTCCCTAGACTCACATGCACTCCTGGATTCTTGTTTTGGGGGCACAAAAAAAAAAAAAAAAAAAAAAAAAAATAGAAAAGTATAAAGAGTATAAAGAAAGAAAAAGTCTAGAATGCTATTTTTGTCTCCTTCTGGACAAAATCATAGAATCATAGAATCATAGAATATCCTGAGTTGGAAGGGACCCTTTAGGATCACCAAGTCCAACTCTTGACACCGCACAGGTCTACCCAAAAGTTCAGACCATGTGACTAAGTGCACAGTCCAATCTCTTAAACTCAGTCAGGCTCGGTGCAGTGACCACTTCCCTGGGGAGCCTGTTCCAGTGTGCAACCACTCTCTCTGTGAAGAACCCCCTCCTGATGTCAAGCCTAAACTTCCCCTGCCTCAGCTTAACCCCGTTCCCGCGGGTCCTGTCGCTGGTGTTAATGGAGAAAAGGTCTCCTGCCTCTTGACACCCCCTTATGAGGAAGTTGTAGACTGCGATGAGGTCTCCCCTCAGCCTCCTCTTCTCCAGGCTGAACAGGCCCAGTGCCCTCAGCCGTTCCTCGTACGTCTTCCCCTCCAGGCCTTTCACCATCTTTGTAGCCCTCCTCTGGACACTCTCCAACAGTTTCATGTCCTTTTTATACTGTGGTGCCCAGAACTGCACACAGTACTCAAGGTGAGGCTGCACCAGCGCAGGGTAGAGCGGGACAATCACCTCCCTCGACCTACTAGCGATGCCGTGCTTGATGCACCCCAGGACACGGTTGGCCCTCCTGGCTGCCAGGGCACACTGCTGGCTCATATTCAACTTGCTGTCTACCACGACCCCCAGATCCCTCTCTTCTAGGCTGCTCTCCAGCGTCTCATCGCCCAGTCTGTACGTGCAGCCAGGGTTTCCCCGTCCCAGGTGCAGGACCCGGCACTTGCTCTTATTGAACTTCATGCGGTTGGTGATCGCCCAGCTCTCCAACCTATCCAGATCCCTCTGCAAGGCCTTTCCACCCTCATTCGAGTCCACAACTCCTCCAAGTTTAGTGTCATCAGCAAACTTGCTCAAAATACCTTCTATTCCTACATCCAGATCGTTTATAAAAATATTGAAAAGTACCGGCCCTAAAATGGAGCCTTGAGGGACCCCACTGGTGACCGCCCGCCAGCCTAACGCAGCCCCATTCACCATAACCCTTTGGGCCCTGCCCGTTAGCCAATTGCTCACCCATCGGATGATGTTTTTATTTAGCTGTATGGTGGACATTTTGTCCAGTAGGATCCTATGGGAAACCATGTCAAAAGCCTTGCTGAAGTCCAAAAAAATCACATCAGCTGGTTTCCCTTGGTCCACCATATGGGTGATCTTATCATAAAAGGAAATCAGGTTAGTTAGGCAGTTTGCTGAAATAAACTCTGAGTTTATTTCAGCAAATTACTGTCATTAAATACATCTGAAAGCAGCTGTAAGTAGGGGAAAAACCAAAGAAAGTAATGCACAGAAGCATGCTGCCAGCACTCTGGCAGCAGTAGTTAATATTTTAGAGGAAGATGAAAGAAATGTATAATAATGCCAAATTATGAAATAACCAAGTTAGGAGAGATATTTCTTGCTGCCTTCCGCTGGTGAAGATTAATTCCTCAAACATATGTCCCAAAGCATGATCCCTCCATTCCTCAGACACCACTCCCACCCCTCAAAAAAAAAAAAAAAAAAAAAAAAAAAAAAAAAAAGCTTTAAGTTTTCTGTTCAGAAAGAGTCTGAGTAGTACAAAGGAGATGAGGAAGGGGGTCCAGTACACAATATCAGAATATCACTCAGAACTTGTCCATTTTATTTCCAGCCTCCCCTTCAGCTGTTTATCACATTTTCCATCTGTTTCAAGAGAGGCTCTCTCTGATTTTGGAAAATCAGATGTGTTAAAATCATGCTAAAAATATTTCAGTTGCAAAATATGATGCTTCATAAAATACCAGAAGGCCAGAAATAATTCACAGGGAAGCTTTTGAAATGCTTCAACAACACTTTTGTATAAAATTTCATGCTGAATCATAAAAACCCTAGGACAGAGAGGACTCCCCAAAGACATTTAAAGCTAACTGAAAGTTTTTGTACCTTAACATTTAGAAATCTGGAGAAAAGGACACTTTAAAATATGCTTTCCTAACACACACAGACTCCTGAGTGGATGTTTGTATGTCCCATTCTTATATTTTATTTCCTGCATTTTTCAGGTAAAAGCAAGAAAATTCAGTGAGTTTTTAAGGAACTTGTGCTGCCAGAGTAAATAGGCATGCTTCTGCGTCACCGTGTGCCTCCTGAGCAAGGTGACAGGACTCTGGTATGGCAGTGCTGATGCAAATTGAAGCATGTTGAATGCAAACACCTTGGTGGCTGGTGTGGCATCTCCACCTGGGTCATCACCCAGCTGGGCTGCTGGTGGCATCTCCTGCTGGAACCACCGCCATGCTGGCTGCATGTGGATGTGTGAAAGGACACTTTCTGGTCTGCCTCTGCCAACCTGACTCATTGCTATTCTGTAAAAATACCCAGCCCCTGGGTTTGTGACTAATTCACTAAATCGTAATCTTGCTATTTGCTTTAACGTGTTAATTCCTCCATGTCTTTGGAGAGGCTGCATTTTTCGTCGTCATATTTTGCAGCATCATTTCTCAAAGACAGGAAGAGGTCCAGTGCTCCTCCTCCCAAAACAGGGCAGTGAATGAGTATTACAAATGAGCTTGTAAAAAGCACTTCAGTGTTTTATGCTTAAACCACTCCAGTGCCAGCTCTGACAGATACTGAAAAACCAAGAAAATCATGTGCCAAAAAAGATTTCTGGCAGGCAGGAAACCAAAACTCATTAAGACCACTATAGATTGTATTATTTTTGACTGTTTATTCATGACTCAGTGACAATGCCTCTCCATTGTCTTCCTTTCATTGCATGTTATTTTAAACGACAACACATGGACAATATTGTACTGTGAGATTCAGCATGATAAAGGATTTTCAGCCAAATTCTCAGACAACAGGACCCAATAAATGTACAATTACTTTAATGCAACTGGACCAAATTACCTGACTGAGCAAATGTATTTCAAAGAACCACAATAATGAGCATAAAGTTTAACTTTGTAATTTTAATCCCTTGCTACAGTATTCACCAGTAATTCCACACAGTTGTACTCACCATCCCAGGAAGCAAGCTGTCAGCATCCCAGCCACATTTAAATAGAGAGCTGGGTAAAACCAAACAGAAATACAACAACTCACTAGCCTTCTCTACCTCTATTAGGATTGTTGAATGACCTTTTCCTTTCAGCATGGGTTTGCCTTCCTAGGTGGAAAAATTCCAAACTTTCCACTCCAAACTTTCTACATGTGGTCTGTAATCAATTCTATGTTGCCAAGGAAAGGTACTGTGCCAAAAGTCTCCTTGGTGCTTGTTCCTGATAACTGTGCTGCTGTCCATGCTGTTATTCATCTAGAGCAGCCACGCTAGCTTCCTGTAATTCATAATAAATTCTAACAATAATGGGATTGTCTACAAATAATCAGCTGTAAGAATTGCTGACAAAGTGGCAGGAAAGTAGGTTCTCTGTTGTATCCTGTCCAGCTTGGAGGAGCCCAGAAGGGGGGGACAGTGCAGACCTACAGCCCTGGGTGATGAAAAAGCACCCCCATTCTCAGAGCCCTGACATTCCTAAGTAGGGATCCAGCAGGGTCAAAGGCAGCCTGTTGTCCTGTTACAGCAGCTCTATGTGTTGGAGTGTCTCCATTTAAGAAAAAGCCCAGAAGTGCAGAGAGGGCCAGATCCCACCCACTAGTTCACCAGACCCCCCCTCCATAAAACAGAGGAACAAGGCAGCAAATATTTCCTCTGTAATGCCACCTATGTCATGGAAATATTTTTTTGGCTTATTGCAATGGCCAGTGTTTTTCCAGGAGCATTGAGAAGAGCAGTGTGGTTAGACCTACAGGGCAACAGCCATTGCTTGTAACTCTTACACTCATTTTCAGTGCCATGTCTCTAACCCCGGCAAAGAGAGCAGCTCCATATTCCATGCTGTTGCCTTGAAGAATGTTTTAAAATACCCTTTGTTCTAAACGTGTCTGGAGTACTCAAAGCATAAAGGAAGTCTGTCATGAAGAATTACAGCAAATAAGAGGGAGGAAAAAAAAAATCCTTTATTGCATTTAATGGTGCAGAAGTTGTGCTATCTTGCTTCTGCCACACATTTGTGGTTGCTGTGAAATAAAATATTGATTGGAGAAAATACAAAGGAGAAGCATTCATAAAAGCCTGAAATGTCAAAATTGGTAAGTATGCCAGTTTTAGGGAATGTCTGATCTAGAATACTCTAAAGAGCACTTGATCTTTGTTTTTATTTTATTTTGTTGTTGTTTTTTCCCCTCATCCACAGACATAAACAGCTGCAAACCTAGATTAAAAAAAAAAAAAAAAAAAAAAAAGACAAGCAATCAGCTGCATGAAGATGTTAACTTTAAAACTTGTTTTATGTCTAGGGTACTTACTTTTACTTTGTTCAAATATAGGTCCAGATTCATTAACATACCCTACCTGCTTTATACTACCCGCAAGATGAAAAGCAGTCATAAACTCAGTTGAAAAAAAAAAAAAATTAAAAAACATATATATGCTTTCTCCATATAGGTAAAATAAACCAGCAAGAACATACCAGTCAGTGTAGCCATAAAATCTGTCTCCACTTCAATAGACAATTTGTCCTCCTTAAAATGTTAAGCTTTAAATGGAAAATATGTCTCTTGGCTACTGATGAAATTTCCATCTTTCCTATAACATTGAGGTATGTCTTTAAACTTGCATATTCTAGTAGTTGTTCATGTTTTCCAAAGGTCACTTATATCACATTTCCAAATCTGTTGATGATTGAGCTTAAATACTAGGGGAATCATTCCTGTAATTGCTGTGTCTCTCTCTACTTCCAGAAGCAAATCAACACATGAGGAATATTTTAGTCCCTGGGGACATATTTATATGTTTCAAATGTGAATTCTGTACTTATTTTCTTAAAAGAAAAGGGGATCATCACCTCTGAATTATTCTAAGTGTTACTTTCCAAGCATGCAAAAGTCAATTCAAGTCTTCTGAATAACAGGTAGGTAGGTATAACAACAGGCCTTAAAGTTGTTTAATGGAGAACAAAGGTGTGCCTATATATTTGATTTTGTTAGTTTGTTTTTGTTTTGCAGTGCAGCCATTGAACTTGTGTATTATCAATATTATTATTTAATGATTTGATCACTATTTATTTTCACCTTTACTTTCAACTCCAGAAAATAAAAGAAAATGTACAAATCAGAAAGATCTTGGAAGGCTGTTTCCTCCTTCATCCTCTCATGTCCCTTATTGCTACACAATGTAGCCTAAAAAGATTGTCAAGCATATACACAACAAACTAGAAAGTACACACAAAATTTGGATGCTCTTCAGGTATTTTCTTTAGAGCTCTCAGCAGTTTCTCAGAGCTGTTGAGGGAACTGTCTGTGCACTATCTCAGACTGAAAAGCATCAAAATGTTCTCAAAACTGCAATTTAATATATTATACTCAGCTTTAAAAAATGTAACAGCTTATGTAGCTCAATCATAATTAATGCAGTGTTGAGATTTAGAATCCCCTTTTTCTGAAAGTCTTGCAACATTTTAAAAGGTTTTGGGGTTTTATTGCTCTTGAGATGGAAAACAAACAAGAAAAAAAACAACAACATTTTATTCCTCTCTAAACAGATAAGCGGTTTCTTACTGCTTTCAAGGCAGTGTTATCTTTACAGAAGGAGCATTCAGAAGATGTACCAGCTTGCATTGCTCAAGCAATATAAATATGTTGCTGGAAATTATTCTTGCTAGACTTCGGCTGTGATAACTAAATAATGCAATATCCCCTTGAACTCATCTGAAAACGGCTATGTAATATTTACAAGACAGAACTGTAAGCAAGCCTACCTGGAAGAAGAAAGGATGCCTGGCAGTGAAGAGCACATGTATTTACATCAACTTTCATTGTATCTAGATTAGGCTGAACCTAACATTTCTTTGGCTGAGTATATTTGGGATATTTGGGGGGGGGGGGGGAAGGGAAAGGAGGGGGGGAAGTGGGGGATTGTTTGATACCAAATATTAAATCAGTCTTGGTGACTTAACCGAAAGCACCCTACATTAATAGCAAGTACAACTCAGATCCATCAGCACACAGCAGCTTTCACTGGACACACATTATTCCACTAAGACTTAAACAATGTAACCCTAGAAAATTCTTCCTCTCTTTCATTCCTGAAGTTTCTAAAAAAGTAAATCTTCATTTACTTTCAACAGGGAGCCAATGTAGCTTATTAAACAAGAAGAATAGAGCTGGTGTCAGACGTGCAGGAACCGTGAGGGTCTTTGTGCTAGGCAGAGCAAACACAGAGCTTCAGTGTCTACTACTTTTCAAGACAGAAAGGAAACAACATTACATATACTGAGACCTGACCATATGTGACATGACAGGACACAGACATCATGAATTGCACCAGTATCTGACATACAAAAGACAGATATAACTCATCCTAAAGAAGGAATCACACAAATACAGGAAACATCAGGTTTTGGCTTTTTGTCTGCAAATTTTCAATAACCAACAGGATTTTTGTCTTTAGAGTAATACAGTGACAGTGGTTAATATTTGAACATATTATTTTTGCCTATGGGTGCTGGACTTGTCCTATATGGTAGGTACACATACGACCTATATGGATGGTATAGGGTACATTGAAACAGGACAATCCTTCTGATTTTAAGTGTTGTGTTGGCCTAGCGATACTTTTCAGTCTTCAGTTTCCCACTCATAGAAAAGGAATAACTTTTTTTTTTTTTTTTTTTTTTTTTTTTTTTTTAATAAAGCACTTTGAAAATATAAATGAATTATGCAACAAAAACTTGTAATGTTTATTTATAAAGAATTTAATGATGCCATTCCTATGAATCTTGATGGAATACTTGCACGAAGCTAAAATACCTGAGGTAAAAAGCACAATGTAAAAACATAGCTGAAGATAATGCAATGAGGAAAATCCCTCCTCTTATTGCTTCCTCTTAGATTCTTAGATGTACTTATTGTCAAAGTACATACGACCATCACTTTTCAGACAGAAAAAAAATATATATATATCAGTTGAAAGAAAAGTTAACAACAACAACAAAAAAATTCTTCTTCAGCACCGAAATTTAATCTTTTCTATTAGGAGTCTAGTGTGTAGTCCATCAACACATTTAAACAGACTTAAACAAGAAGGCAGAAAAAGTAAGAAAACTCACTGAAAATTGTAATACAGGTTAGAATTGCAAATCCTTCTCCAATTATAAAAACTGTCATTGGCTGCTAAAGTAGCCACTTAAATTGTCTCTGGGTTACAAGTTTCATTTGAAACCAGTACCTTTAGCTTGAGTCATGGCACTTGAAAGGAAAATGTTTTCAACTGCTAAAACCATTATCATTGTTTTCTAAAAAGTAGGATCCTGAGTAATTCAAATTGAACAGATCCTGGACTTCCTTTATCAGGACAATAGAGTAATTTTTGCTCCCTCCCTCTCTCTCTCTCTGCTATTCTTACACAGTAAATAAGAATTTTGACAGCCCAAATCAAATACTGACAAGTGACTCGTATTATCAGGAGATTTCATTAAATTAACTGGGTAAATGAATGGAATAAGGACCTGAAAAAGCACAGTTTTATTAGCTGTATTGGTAAAAGAAACACAATGTTATATTAATGTTTTATCATTAGTTTTATTACTTGAGGAAAAAATGTACATGAATACACATTTTTTTTTTTTTTTTTTTTTTTTTTCCCTCCAAGATGACAGTAGCTGCCCCAAAAGAAAGCTCAGACAACCCTGCCTTCCTGTCCCTAACTGCTCATCCCAATAGCTAAATGGAGATCATCTCATTCAAGTATAGGATGGTGGAGAGAAGAAGAAAATGACTACATTCATTCTTGGGACCTAATCCATACTTTAGAAAGATGATATCATTACCAACTGCTTGTCAACAATTACAGCTGAAGTGATTTCCTGTTACTTATTACACTTCCCTTAAAGCTGCATTTTTGCAACTCATATTCACAGCCTTGCAGGAAAAGGATGCTTATTTTAACAACATCCTTGAATATTTCTATCAGGGAGCAGATCTATAAGTGCAATTGCTAAATCCCATTGATCTAACTGGTTTATTGCTACTGAAGAACAAAGTTAAATAAACTAAAATTGTGGATTTATGTAAAGCAATTAAACACCAAAGACTGAAAAGAGCAATATAATCATGTCTTTTTTTTTTTTTTTTTTTTTAATAGTGTTTTTATTAAAAAAAAAATGTAAAGAAATTGGGATCACAGCTTATTTTTTTAAACAGCATGATTCACATTGGGAGTTATGAAAGCACAGCAAAATTCAGGACATGCAATCATGTCCTGTAGTAGAGATATAGACTTGCTTCACAAGGCTTGACTTCAGAAAGCTACAGCAGGAAATCTGCCCTTTTCATTTTCTTCACACGTTTACAGCTTTTGTTCTGCCATATTATCCCCCATAAAATTCTTGACAGGATGTATGCACAATTTCAGTGGCTTTTTATTCACCCAATCAGTTCCCCCCCCCAAATTTCTTCAATCAAGACAACAACAGAAATTGCAAATTCTCATGTTTGCAGCTCTTTGGCATCCCAAAGTACCATAATTCACATCACCATGGTAGTTCCCCTTGGCTTTGGGAAATCCTAAATCTTCTATAGTGTATAATTATGAGGGCTCACTCTGAAAGTGCTAAGGCCATAGAGAGAAGTCCTTAAATACCACTGCATCAGCCCTCATTCTGCTGAAGTCATAAACAGTTCATCCCCAGACCCTTAATTGTAGGACAAAATGCAGGAACTAAGCCCACACCTTGCTTTGATTATGCTTGCTTGGGGCAGGAGGAAGTGCCAACATGGGCCACACATAAAGGACAGATCTTACAGGAGAGTAAGCAGTTGTTGGCACCTAAATGATGGGCATCTAGAAACAAATATCTTCCAATAAGGGAGTGTATTGGGTTTTTGTGGCTAGGGCTTGTTAGCAGGGGGGCTGTTGAGAAGCCCCAGCTACTGTCCCAGTTCCCCCCAACCCCCACCCCCACCCTATCCTCAGGCTGCTGAGAAAAGTGACTCCATGCTCTGATAACAAGTCTTAATGTTTGCAGACAACACTTCCAGAGAGAAACGAAGTAAGCCTTGGCTTAGCTTGCTGGTTTTATAGGATATATAGTCAGAATAACTAGTCACTTTATTTTTTTAGGCAAACCTGTCTCTGCCAGGCAAACTAACCCACCGGATGCATACTGACATGCACAGCCTTAATCTTCCTACCAATGGCAACAATCACAGCAACCAAAATGGTGTATCACAGCCTTAATACACAAACCTCTAACCTGTTATACCCTTGAAATCACAACCACCAGCAGCATGACCTAGGAGCATAGGGAACACCAGAAACCTTCTAGAAGAAACAACAGCTCATGCTGCCATTGAGCCATGGTACAGAGCAGGTGAGTCACTGGGGAGCACATACAATCAGGTCACAAGGTAGTCTACAACACCTGGGAGAAGAACTTAAACCACTCCCTGATGATGCCAATAAACAATAGCATAGACAACTTTCCTCAGCTTCTTCCTATATTTAAGGTATATTGGGGGTGTTCTGCTCTGTTTTTCTCTAAAACATAAAAAATCACTTCAGGCTGGAATGGGTCTGACAATTTCAGCTTCAGCTACAAACACTTTTAGTATTAGTTTTTATGAATCCTTGAAAAGAGGTTCAGTTTTACTTTAATAGGATTTCTGTCAGGTTGTATTATAAGCAGTGTGAATACATAATGTTTACCAACTCACCAGTGGACTGAAGAACCAAAATATGAAGAGAAGCTATGGAATATATTTCTGAAAAGTTAATCTGAAGTCAGCTATCTTTTGTGACAGAGACAATAGGATAAAACAGATTAATATAACATAAAGTTTAGGTAGACTTGCTTTCTAAATGGGAATATACATTTTCTGAGAAAAAAAGTTATATACCTATTTTTCAAAGCAGTCCAAATCTATCTCCTTGGAATGTTTGGACTACTTTTCTATTCTATGCCTTTACAAAGAAAGGCTCAGTAGCATTCCAAGCCATATGAATAATTAAGCACTGAATGCATTGTCTATATTACAGGTCAGAGAAACAGACATTAGAAATGACAGAGGAATAATAGTGCAGTTTTGAAGACAACCTAAAGAATAAGGCTCAAAGATTATCTCATATTCACTTGTTCTGCCACAGACTTTACAAGCAATTTGAAGCAAGACATTTATTATAATGAATTAGATATGCCTGGAAACGGTCTTTGAGAGATTCTATTGAAATCTGCTTCAGTCTTCGTTTTCAGTTATAGAATAACCACCCAATGTTATTTCCATTAGCAGAAAAGAACTTCCAGTTTGTCATTCCAGAAAATACCCTAGACACAAGACACCAAATTGCAATGCTGAGGGATGAAGTGTGATGAATGCTCTGATGTTTGTGTGTTTTTCTAACGAGGATTCATATCCCGATCCAGGACAGGCTAATCCCTCAGGCTCATTTACTGCAGGAAAGTCCTATCTGAGTGGTAAATCATGATGTCACCAAAAAACCTGCACATGCTCCCAGCTACCCCAGCTGTGATTCTCATTGTGGAATGACTTCTTACAATTGTAATTAGCTGTGGATCTGGATCTTACCCATGGCTTGTCTCTATGAAATGCTACTCCAGATAGTTCACCCCAAATAATCATCTACGGAAACAAAGCCAAAAGGATTTAATATTCTTGGTTAGAGCAAGTAATCGGTCTAGGAAATGAGGCAACTTCAATTCAGGATGAGTTTGCTTGCTTTAAGCTAAAAGATTGATATGCAGTCTGTTTTGGCAATCCTCTAAATCCTTTGAAATCAGCTTGGTTTTATATTTCACAATCCACTGCCTTGGATCAGACTACCATCATTAAACCATCAGCAGAAAATTGAGAGGTGCCTTTCTCCATCAGCAGGGCAATTGTGACTGAGAACTTTTATAAGTGCCAGGACTATGAAACCACATAGATAGAGTGTATAGTTGTGCACAAAACACTTAAAAATGCAACTTATCAAGTACTCAAAAACACATGCCAAAACTTTCTTTGATCATACATGCAGCAAGCTCAGGAGTTGCACGGAAGACAGCCAGAGACTGCCCATATGTCCATATGATCAACGTAATGAGACCATTACAGAAGAGAGATGTACTAGTAAGGATTACATATTGCTTTAAAAGGGTTCATTCTTTATCTTTGCATGTTGCACAGAACTGTCAATCTCTTTCCATCTGCTTCCTCTCTAGAACATTAAAAATAGCATTCACAACAGAGACATTAAAATCTTATTTTTCAGCTACAACAAATCCCACAGCCACTGGCATCCCCAGCTGCTTCCTCTTCTCCACGATCCATTCACTGCCTTTCCTGTTACCTACCTCTGTTAATAATAAAACAACAACAACAAAAAACACCAAATCAAATGCATTACTTGGCAAGTGCATTTATTGTCACATAAATAACTAGAGGAACATTATATATGTACAATAGAACTATTGTACATAAATAACTAGAGGAAAACAACAACAAACAAACAAACAAACAAAAAACCAACCAACCAACCAACTTTAAGTAGAAAACGTTCACAGTTTCATTAATCTACTCAGCTTTTACCAAAGTCTGTTTTGTGAGCTAATAGCCCAAGATTGAGGGGGCAGCCTGAATCTGAATATAGAGGGATTTCATTCAGATTTCATTTCATTCAGATCCCTGAATATAGAGGGATTTCAGGCAGCCTGCATTTAAAAATAATCTGAAAAAGCCCCCAGATCCTTAAGTAGAGTCCCAAAACAGAAAAAGAAAACATGAATAATATTTCTAAACTCTAGAGAAAACATTTAATCATTGTGGTCCAAAATAACCATTGTATCACCGAGATTGTTTAGTATCCGTGTTTTCTTCTTCCCAATATTTTTGACATGTATATAGTGACACAGAAAACAGATCATCAACAAAGAAGAATTTGGAAGAAAAAAAAAGGGGGGGGGGGGGGGGGAAGGAGGGAGAACTCCTGTAAATTTGACCCATTAAATCTTTAAACCTAGAATAGGGCCATGAGGACGTACCTGGGAAGGATGGGTATTTGAGGCATTTACCATATATCACAGATCACAAATCTGTAAGAGAGGCAGAATTATAATAAAACACTTTGCAACATAGGATTTTATTTTTTTATTTTTTCCCCAAAGCATTTCAAAATACCAAGGCCACAAAATTAACTATCTGCCTATTGAGCTGAAGATCCTCTAGTATGCAGCAGCCAGCCACTGCTAGCTGAGATCTAAAGCAAAGATCCATTAAGCAAACCATTCAAATGCCCCACAAAAGCACTAAGTTTAGTCATTTGGCTTTTACTGCTCCATTATTCATACCTGAAAACCAAATGAATCTTTATGACTCAACTTGCCTGTTGATTATGCTGTTGCATGATTATGTAGCTCTGTTGTATGCCCTCCATGCTGTCTGACAGTGGAAAGAAAATCAGATTTAAAAGATTAATGGATATAGGAAGGTAAATGATGGCATGTTGTTAGCTTCTCACCATAGCTCTGTATCTCTTTCAAAGAATTCAGTGCAGCGGGGCAGAATGATGCACCACTGGAGACCTACTGAGAATATAAGTGAAGAGCTGGGCTGATACAATGGCTAACAACATCCTTTATTTTGGTATAACGATATGCTAGAAACCTGTTTGCTGTATTTAAAGTACAGAAGCCAGTACAGACACTAACTACAGTATTTTCCCTGCAGAATACTGTTTCTAAGAAATATCTGCAGTAAAAGTCCAGCTTACTACTCCTGGGCCACTGCCCACCTATGAAAGTGCCCTGAGGAGCTATGAGAATTAAAGACAAAAGAAACCAACTTCCTAGGAATTACCTTCTGAACCAAGTAGTAGAAACTCATGCCTCCAGAGCTGAATCCCAGTACAAATGGTTAGCAGTTGGGCGAAGTAATGCATTAGTGAGGATCTTTAGTCAAAATCAGATTAGACAAGACTTGTGGGGAAGCAGCATCCCTTTGCAGAAATGTACTGTTCTGCTCTCTAGATAAACTCCTGGTCTTGATGGTCTTTCCTTGATATGAATGAATTCTTCTAAAATGAATGCTGCATTCTGATTTTTATCTATCTTGCTCTCATAGCATGGGGTAGACAGGGTTTGGGGTATTTTGGCCTATGGTAATATGTTTTTCTGTTTTCCAAAAAAAAAAAAAAAAAGTATAGAAAACTGTTTAGCAATCTATAATCCTCTGCAGTTATATTTAAGCTTTGGGAATGGAAAATTTTGAAGACTTGTTGAGATGATTCAAAGTGGTATTTTTTGGTTATACACTCATTTTGTATTCTTCTCCCATTCATCTTACAAAAAGGAAAATTCAAAAAAATGCTTTCCACTTTTAAACCCTTTTCACTTATAAATAGCCTTGCAATTCAAGATACTCAAGGAGAATTGGAAACTGATACAGGAAAGAATTGCAAGAATTATTGAAGGACTAAAAAACATATGTTGTAAAGAAAGTCTCCTAGGCTGAATCCATGCAGCTCAACAAAGGAAAACTAGATTAGTCTTCAAGTAAGCTCTCACAGAATCACAGAAATTCTAGGTTGGAAGAGACCTCAAGATCATCGAGTCCAACCTCTAACCTAACACTAACAGTCCCCACTAAATCATATCGCTAAGCTCTACATCTAAACGTCTTTTAAAGACCTCCAGGGATGGCGACTCCACCACTTCCCTGGGCAGCCAGTTCCAACAACCCTTTGGAACAACCCTTTTGGAGCAACCCTTTGTCTAACAACCCTTTCGGTAAAGAAGTTATTCCTAACATCCAACCTAAAACTCCCCTGGCGCAACTTAAGCCCATTCCCCCTCATCCTGTCACCAGGCACGTGGGAGAACAGACCAACCCCCACCTCGCTACAGCCTCCCTTGAGGCACCTGTAGAGAGCGATAAGGTCACCCCTGAGCCTCCTTTTCTCCAGGCTGAACAACCCCAGCTCCCTCAGCCGCTCCTCATAGGACTTGTTCTCCAGATCCCTCACCAGCTTTGTAACCCTTCTCTGGACTCGCTCAAGCACCTCCATGTCCTTCTTGTAGCGAGGGGACCAAAACTGAACACAGTACTCGAAGTACGGCCTCACCAGAGCTGAGTACAGGGGGACAATCACTTCCCTAGCCCTGCTGGCCACACTGTTCCTTATACAGGCCAGGATGCTGTTGGCCTTCTTGGCCAAACAAGCTCTGTATGTATGTAACTTTTTCTTGCTTGCTGGTAGTTCCAAAAATAGTTCATAAATTAATTTCAATTGAATTAAATGTTATAAGCTGTTGTAAATAAGATAGCATTTGGGGAAAAAAAAAAAAAAAAAAAAAAGTATAAAAGGATGATTTTGTTACAATTTAAAGGTGAAGAGGAGGACAGCTGTAATGTTATGCAACATAACACAGCTGGCTAGGACAATTGTTCAAGACATAGGCAAGTAAATTTGGCATCTGCTTTGATTCAGAGTAAGAATCTGAGCAGATGTCTAACATCCTGAGATCTTCTGTCGAAGTTATTTTACTTGGTACAAAAATTGTTGTGAAAGAAAGCATGCTTAGGATTGTTACCTGATACATACAGATTCTAACCCTTGTGGAAATAAGAGAACTATTTCAGACTATTTACTAATCCAGACATTAGGGAACTTCTCTAATTCAAAGTCACCTCAAAAATCAGATTGTGTTTGAACTTTGGCACCCCAGTTGCCAGCTGAATAGCCTTGCAGCAGGATTACGGGTAACACTATTAGTGCCATCATCTCCTCAGTTGTGTATAGCTGGTAAGTGACCACAGATGCCGACATAGAGCCATGAAGATAATGAAGTGATTGGAGCAACTCTCCTATAAGAAAAAGCTGAGAGAGATGGGATTGTTCAGCTTGGGGGGATATTATTAGTGTGAAGGCGTCAGGGAGGACAGAGCCAGGCTCTTTTCAGTGGTGCCTACAGACAGAATAAGAAGCAATGGACACAAACGGGGCACGGGAGGTTGCATTTGAACATCAGGAAGCACTTCTGTGCTATGTGGGTGACTGAGCACTGGCACAGGCTCCCCACAGAGGCTGTGGGATCTCCTCCTTTGAGATCTTCAGAAGATACCTGGACATGGTCCTGGGCAGCCTGCTCTGGGTGTCCCACTTGAGCAGGGGCATTGGTACAGATGATCTCCAGGAGGTCTCTTCCAACATCAACCATTCTGTGATTCTGTGATTTGGCAAACTATTTTAACTTGAGATGCTGAACATTAAAGTGAAACAAAAATTGCCAACAACTGCTCATTGCTTCCTAAAGTCCTTTTGAATGGCAACTCCTTTTAAAGCTTCACTCCAAGTCCCTTTATGCACATAAACATTTTACTGCATTGCCATCACAGTTTTGCCTCAAAGGACCTTAACACTTGCGCTGTGGTAGGTTTTTTTTGTTGTTTGTTTGTTCTTAATAATGGGGCTATTTTTATGTCTATCCTCTTCATCAAAGATGTCGACTGTAAATGGATAAAAACACCAGACCGACCAGGAAGCACTATCCGTTCTTCATTGCAATTCCATGGAAGACAAAAATGCTTCATTCTGCCTCCATTACAACCCGTGGAAGCATTGTACTTCAGCATTGGTCACAAGAAGGCTCACACTAAGCACTTCAAATGCTCCATTAATCTTCCTTTCACTGATTTACCAGGGAGAAAATGAAGTTAAAAGCAATAGCTTGTCCCTATCTCCACATTTTAATATTTTAAACACTATAAAACTCATTTAACAGCCTTGGGATTCATCTTTTAGATCATCTTGAAATTCTACACCACTTAAAATTCTGGTTGTGAAGGAAAATTCATTTAAGACTAGCACACTATCACTCTGAAGCTACATTAGCATTTTATTTTTTTCTGGCATGGCTTTTAACTAGAGGAAAACAGATCTTCTAGGGTTAGAGTCTGGGTATGACAAAATGTTTTAAGATTCAGTGTATGATGCACCAACAACTTTCCCCTGGTGCCATCACCTCTTCTTGTAAAATTGTACTAAACCTGAGAGCATTCAAATAGGATATTAAGAGAGACCAGAACAGCAGATCTCCCTGGCAATTTCCATTCTCTCCTATGGGGAGCATTCTCTTTCTATCCCCACCTTCTCAACAGAATATGGGGGCATCTTCTGTATGGATTTTTTCTGGGTTGCTTTTTATTCCTCATTATGAAGTTCTGGCAGGCTGGAGCAAAGCCCTAAATGAGTATAATTGCCACCAGTGACATGTCCCTCAGATGTAGAAGGCAGCTCACAAGTTTTCAGGCTCAAAAATACCCTGAACCTTCGATGACAGTATGGAAAGGAACACAGCTCTTTTCCTCAGTATTTATAATATCAGGCCTTCTGGGCTTTAAATACACATGCATCTCACAGCCTCATCTGGGAAACAGGTATGCAGCTGAGCAACTGTACGTACCTCAGTGTGCCTCC
The DNA here is from genome assembly GCA_011075105.1 of Heteronetta atricapilla. Lineage (NCBI taxonomy): Eukaryota > Metazoa > Chordata > Aves > Anseriformes > Anatidae > Heteronetta > Heteronetta atricapilla. The sequence continues at coordinate 11,307,769 of CM021731.1, forward strand.
TCCCACTTGGAGCACCACACAACAAAAACAGATGCAAGCACATATAGAAGACTTTATGCCACATCACTCCCCAAGAACTGCTTTCTTTCCAATATTGGACACAGCTGTCAAGTTCATCACAGAGTATTTTCTTTAAAGCTTTCCCAGAACATCAATCTCATATGCCTCACTGATTACAAACATCTTGAAAATGTTTTTAGTCTCAGTAGATGATATAGTTTATGACTTTCTCCCATCCCTTCCTTAAACAGACTCAGAAGGCCAAGGACTGACAATTTCATAAGGAAATATGTTATAAGTAGAAAAACAAGGCAAATTAATGATATTTAAGCTGATGCAATGTAACTTGGCTAGGAAAGATACTGGCAGAATCTACAAGCAACAACTTCAGAATTTAACAAAATATACTCGCATTTCCATGAACAGTATCTGATAAATTAAACTTTATTTTTTTTTAAGTAACATTTTATAATTATGAAGGATTAAAACTATATTTTTGTTAAAGGTTAAAAATACTGGAAAGATCACTAGAAGTTGGATGTGATTAACTACTCCTGTTGACCTCCAGATATCTTAAGATATGCCTTAAACACAAGTTCAAATATGCTTGCTACAATAAAGTCACTGAATATAATTTGGATATACTTTTTCTGGTTGTTGGTGTTCCATTTTATATTCTGTATTATGCACTGTTGAAACTCATTTTTTTTTCTTAATAAACACACCAATATATAGAAATTTAACCTTTGTCAATTTTAGTGGAAAATTAGTGGAAAATTGTCTTGGTTTTATTAATAATGCTTTTGACAAAAGTTAGCAGATTATTTCAAGTTTGTGATCTATGTAATCAAAACAGGAATAATTGCACCTTTGGTTTAATCCACACAAAATCTGGCATACAAAACAAGTATAACTTAGTTTCATAGTGTTTTTAGAATAGATTTGGCTTTTGTTTTCTTCATCCCATTTCAAAATAATCAGTATGTTGAAACAGAGGAATAGTCTGAACTCAAAATACTTTTTCATAATCAGACATTACAGTTCAAGTTAAATAATTACACCTTTGAATGTGTGTGCAAAACTAATGGATTATTTATTTCAGTTTAGGCAACTGCTACTGTATTCTGACACATGGCCTACCCCTTCTGGACACAACTTGGTATGATTTGAAATGTGTATCCCACTCAGATATTTTTACATTACAGTCTCACAGTGCCTTCTGAGTCTGGCAGAAATTAGGACACTTATCTGTAAAAAGTGTTTGAGATGTGTCCTGTGTCATTCTGATCATACTCTGGAAACTAAACTACATTTGCTTGAGTTCCTGGTTTGCTAGACTTTTCTTCATGCTTTCACAAGAGCAGTTTTAAGTACGCTTACAAAATCAGCCTGAATATTCCTACATTACCAATGCAGACATTTACATGTTGCCTGTAAGCAGAATTAAATATCAACATATTCCACAGCACTCAAAGTAGCCATTCCTGAGGTGTCCACATGCAGGACAGCCCAACCATGAGTGGGAAAGCACACTGGCAACACCTCTTCCCAAAATTCTCTATCAGTGGAGAGACAGACAGTGAAGGAGGGAGGATAAAGAAGTGAGCTGGGAACAGGTTGTTCTGTGGGACTGCAGTGACTTCTGCTGACAGCATGTTTGGTTTTAACTATCTTTTGTTCCACCTAATGTCAAAGCAGCTTCTTTGCAAGAACTCTGTAGAATAAGAGCAGGAAATGGTTTTCCTGCACCTATACAACTTGAATTTTAAGATTCCTGTTTTTCAGAGCCCAAAATACCAACAATTTATTTATTTATTTATTTCAAAAACTACAGGTACTCCCTGGCATAGGTAATGAATGGCTGGTAATTAAGATACTCACATGTACATGATGTGTTTCCCTCAAATTTCCAGCTCCTATTTTGCCAGTCTCATCTTCCTTGTGAGTGCAATCTCTCACAGGCTATTAACTATTCAAGCACAAGCTCCTTACAGTCTCTTGTTGCACCTGCTACTTTTTCAAAATGAAACCATCAAAGAATTGAAGTTTGCAATCCTGACATTACTCTTTGACCCACAGACTAACAGTTATTAATACAAGGTATAATGACTTCAAGAGACATCCATGCCGTAGGATAGCTAGTGTCTTGGTAGGGTTTCCTTTTTGCTTGATTTGAAACAGAAATTTATTTTCATTCTTCCCAATTCTAAATGCATACTTGTTATCATGCTGTTCAGCATGCTACAGATTGATTCCTTTCCTCCCCCCTAAGGTTTCATGTAGAATTTAAATAATGAAGCTGCTAATTGCGTACATCGGAACAGGAGCTGAAATCCAGCAAATACTACTCTATTCCTGTACTATTCCGTCATTGAATCTAGTAACTACTTCATAGACAAAACAATCTTCTATCAAATTCAATAGGTAGTATTTTAAAGTCACATACCAAATGTTCTAAACCACATTTCCTCACAACTAACCTTCTTAAAAATAACAATGTTTAATGATGGTTGTGTTTTAGTTAGAGATTTCAACAGCGGACAGTAAGTTCACAAGACCCTGGTGGTTGGAGAAGCCTCCATAAGGCTATAATCCCCTATACATACTAAATTGAGAATAACTTAAAATAGTCTGAAGGAATACCCTGATAGTAGAAGGAGCTTCCTTGTTTAATACTAGAAAAAAACAGTTTGCCTGGATACTTGTGGAAAAAAATGCAAGGAGTGAAGAACTGGAAAAGAACAGAGGCTCAGACTGGTAAGGCTCAGGACTGTCCTAAGACCAGCAAGGCTTACTTCTTTCTTTCGGACTCTCAGACTGACATAACAGAGATAGAGTGGAGCCCTATTATAACTGCAGTGAAAATTAAGCATGTAGCTCCCACCATTGCATGTAAATCCTCTTATAGCTTTTCTTAGAGCAGCAGGTTAAGATGATAAACAGCTTTCATCTTAGGACAAAGAATGATCAACTCTGTTATCCAAGATCCTGAAACATTTTTGCCCAAGGTAGTTAAGACAAGTCCACTACAGCATCTATCAACATCAAAAATACATATTTATAAAGTTAAAATCTATGAAGCTCAGGCAAGTTCATATGATCAGTCAAAAGTAAGAAATATTCATATTGGCATTATTTCGTTATCATCTAATTACAACTTAAAAAGGAGAAAAGATTTCTATCAACAGTGTGCTTAGTAATAATTAAGATCTGTTGGGCTGAAAGACGAAGCTAGACAAATTCAGAACAGAATCAAAGTATTTGCTTTCAGTACAGATAATTATTAGAATATGTCAGAAAAAAAACAAACACCTTTTTATCATATCATTTCAACATATACAAGAGTTCCCAGATTAAATTTAACAAATTAATTTCTATCAACAACCTAATTTTGGAAAGTACTGAATGGATGCGATCAATTATATACTTGGCCTTTAATATTTGAATATGAACAATTTTTGTATAGGCATTTCATAAACCTAGACAAAGAACCACTACAAAGAATGCTTCCATAAGGAAACATAGCAGTTGTCAACTCATCAAGTCAGAAAAGACAAGATCATCCTCCTAGACTCAAAACCAAAAGTATTTCAGTGAAATTCTGTTCTGTGTTAAGACACAAATATTGCAGCAAACATCAACTATGAAATTCCCCAAATTCTTAAACTGAAGCTGTTAGGAACAGTAGTTGAGGAAAAATATTTAGGAACTTATCAGTAATAACAATTTTATGCTCATTATTGTTTTTCTGTTCTTGCAAAAACTTTTGACTTTGTATCTTCTCATTTTTACTACCTAGTTATCTCTATAGGATTGAAGCAGAAATATTTCTATCAGCATTCTTAAGGAAGAACATTTCTTTCAAGCAAGGCACAAAATTTAAATTTATTTATGCAATTTGATTAATCCGAATTTTTGTTTACATCAAGTACAAAAACCAACTTGAATGTAGGTGTAAATACAATTTCCACAAAGTAGTTCAATGAGATTTAAAATCAGTTACATATCCAGAACTGTAAAGCACAATTAAAAGCAGCCCAGGATATACAGATTGTTTACCATAACTGCTGAAAGATCTCAATGTACGAATATATTTAACAACCTCCGGTAATAAATTAGAAATTCCTTTCTAATCTTTCATTTGAAACACGTAGGAATTTTGTACCTAGCAAAGGAAACATCAAAGAATAAGTGCAGTTTTACTTAAGCTGAGGCCTAAATGAAACATATACACAATTAAAAATTAAATAACAGAACAATGATTTGAATATTTTGGTTGAACATTTCTAAGAACATATAAGCTACAATGATATAGAAAAATAGCAACAAAGACTTATTCTCAAAGAACTTACAGTGTACTGTAGCTGCCTGGAATATTCTAAACAAGTATAGAAAATCATACTTCCAAGTTTGGTATGTTTGTATTTTCTAGATGAAATACATTTGTGACAACCGTCCATGAACTTATTTACAAATAGAAGCTTATTCCTTTTAAAATAGGTATAAAAATCAGTTTTGGCACTAACCGTAAGGCAATGGATGACAAATACCTAAGATTGCAAGTCACATAATGAAAGCACAACCAGAAGAAAATCATAATCTTTAACTTATAATTTAAAGAGAGTATGAGACTTCAAATATCACTGAATTAAAAAAATAATTGTCTGCAAAGTCACTGAATCACCTTACTCAACATAATGAAGAATATTTTTATATGCAACAGGAAATTGCTTTAATTCATGAAAACATTGTGCCATGTCTAGTTGGAGAATTTAATATTTCTGTGGTTATTAAATTATCAAAATAGTTTTAGTTTTATTACCAGAAGATAGCAAAGAGTTAAAGGAGAACACAATTTTAACTCTCAATAATAATAATAATAATAATAAAAAAACATATAACTCTGAAGTCCTGCTTTTGTTAAGGGCATTTTTTATAGACCATTCACTCCAGTGAGTAAAGACCACAGTTTCAAATTATTATTTTTTTTTGTATTTCTACAAGTGCATTTTTAACAACTTCCTTTTTGCATTTCCATGAGCTTCAATAATAGCTGAACCTTAAAATTCAACTTCTCAGTGTTGCCACATTTGTGCTGCAAAGACTGCAAACCTAGATTTCATAAGCTGTGGATTTAAGTTTAAAAAATATTTTTTTAATTTACCCTAAATTTATAAAAACATTTTTTCAAAACTTAAGGCAAAAAAACAAGTTTTATTGGTTACGTTTCTTTAAATGTGAGCAGGTGTATGAGGCTGTTTAAATATCAAAAAAGCTAACGTCATATACAGTATTACCAACAAAAGTAATAAGGCAGCATGCACCCTCAAGATGAAAAGAAAATTTAATTTTACAAGATGTTTAAATAATCCAAAGGCAAAAAGTGTCTGTCTCCTCTAACAGTATCTTCATAAACCATGGAAATTTTAGAGGACACAAAGTTACTAAAATATTCCGTTCAACGTTTATACAAATACATTACTACAAGTTTACATACAGTCAAAAGACATCTCAGTGTTACCTAATTACTTAAATTTACAAGACAAACATAAATAAAGCTGTTAAAACAGGCAAGTACAGTACTGATCTATCATTCAGAACAACATATTTTGTATTTCTTTCAACTTGAAACCAATCAGATTAGAATTGTGCGAAGTCGTTCTTCAAACCTAAAAATAAAATAAAGAGAATTAAGTATATCTATGCAAGTTTCACACAACATGGGCATGTTCCAAATGCCCAAGTCCTTTTTTCAGGCATATAATTTACCATTTAACAACCTCTTCTTCTCTGTTCTTAGAATAGGCCACAGTCTTTAAGGTTATTTTTAATAATGACATCAGTTACAGCATCGAAAACAAACTGCACATTTTTTGTATCTGTGGCGCATGTGAAATGAGTGTAGATTTCCTTTGTGTCTTTTCTCTTGTTAAGATCTTCAAACTGACATTGAATGTAAGCAGCTGCTTCTTCATAAGTGTTTGATCCTAGAAGGAAAAAATTACTCACGTTTCAAACAGGAAGAACAAGACGTATATTGTATCTTTGAAGGAAGTTATTTCCAAATAGTAACTTAAATAGCTATTTAAACCTAAGAAGGAGTATGCTGATTTAAGTAATTTCACAGCCCCTACTTTACAACAAAATGTGTAGGAAACCCTGTGGACACATTGTTAATAATTATAGACGAAGGACTGCAGGAAGAGTATTTACTGCAGTGGTAGATGGAGCAAATCATTACTGACTTAACACTGTTTCCTAGACTAGGATATTTTGCTTCCTTCACTTTCACTTTTTATGTTTTTAACAGGTTTGTTTATTTCCACGCAAGGTCCATTAAGTTACAAACAAATAGCATATAAATTTCTCCTAAGCCTTTTTTTTTTTTTGACTCCAATTTAATATTTTCTGTACAACAGAACAGTCTGAAGTTACAATGAAAATAATACATAAACAGTCTAAGACTTATTAAATATTTTTTGCTACGTATTTCCTGAATAAGCCAACTACTTCTAATATGTACATATACTCTTCCTTCAAATAAACTCTCATGTATGCTCAGGGATTTCTGATTGGTGAAAAAAAAGTACAAAAGATAGGAGGACAACAGAATAAAGAATGGGCTAAACAGATTAGGTTGATGAGCACTGCAGCAGTAACGTGAACGCTATCAGTGGACCAGTATTATTTCATCTGGTTGAAAAGATTAATATGATTTCAGCACTATTTTATTTGTGATTCATAAAAAAATCTACCAATTTAAACTGTATTTTACTGAAACAATTTAGACACCTAGAGTTATTAAATTCCTCCTAATTTGTGCATCAAAAATAAGGAAATAAGGACATCTGCCCATTCCCAATACCTGCATATTCAGGGTAGCAAATAGTGAGAGGACTCCTCTTGATTTTTTCTTCAAAAAGATCTTTCTTGTTCAGGAAGAGAATAATAGAAGTGTCGGTGAACCATTTATTATTGCAGATACTGTCAAACAACTTCATGCTTTCATGCATCCGATTCTGTAATTTGGAAAACAAAACAAACAAAAAAATCTTACTGTATTTTATCAGACTTCAGTATTAAAATCAGGATACCTATTTTCTGTTAGCCACAAGTTAACCAGGTAAGTTGTAAAACTAAATTTCCAGCATGCAGAACCATATTTTACCAAAAGAAATACAGAAAGACCAAACAACACTTTCATGTACCTAATGGTTTTTGAAGTTTTTTTCCAACATAAATGATTCTGTGATTCTGTGAGTAGGGTTTAAGCAACTACTTTTTGATTTTTTTTTTTGCATTTACAGGCTTCAGTTTTTTCTAATATGATAGGAATTTTTAGTGTGCTTTGACATTTCATAGTAAGGATATTATAGAAAGGTTTCCAAGTAACCTGAATTTGCCTTCCACTTATTAGATCTTTTGAAAATTGAAAATTAAATTCTGCATGTAGTCAATATTCCAACATAAGGAAAGGAGTAGTTCCAAAGTAGAGAATTAAAAGAGCGGCTGGTAGGTTTAAAAAAAATAATAACAACTCAGTAGAAAAATTATCCAATATGTAAGTAATTTGGCAATGCTTCCAGCCATTTAAGTTAAAGGATAGCAGATATGACCTATTTGGACAACTTTTGACTTGAAGGTGTGTTATTTTCTTTTTTTTTTTCTTCTTTCCTCCTCCAACAGCATTTTGCAAGAAGCTACAGAACACAAGGAGTCTGTTAATGATTTACACACAACAGACCAGCATCACTTTCGACTACCCAGATAATAAAAAGCATACACTCTGTGCATATTGATGTGGGAGGAGTCACAGCTTGAAAGAAGAGAAAGCATAGGAAAGGAAAAAGAAGATTTCTGCAGCTAAGGAAAGAGAATTGAGTAAAACATTGAGGAAGAAAAAAAACATGAAGGCTGAGGAAGTGAAACAAAACGCAGTAAAGATGAAACAGATAAAGCTATTTCTTATTGCTAGCATCTTTAAAAAGACTAGGATGTGTATTATTGACATCCTCATTAATTTCTGCACCCTTTGGAACATGAAAAAATGCAACTGAAAAGAATGCTTGTCTCAAAGTATGCCTGAGAATATGAGGAAATATTTTTGAAAATTGAAAGCACAAACTCTAATCACCATTTCTCTGAAACCTTTCACACAAAGTCTATATATTATAAAGGAGTGCTACTGTAAAAGAGATATTGAGCTTTCCTTTCAAACTTATTCAGTTTCTATATAACAACTTTTCTTCAACACCAAGGTACTTGCCATTTCCTCATCTTCAGCCAAAACCAAGTCATAATCACTTAATGCCACACAAAAAATAATTGCTGTAACACCCTCAAAACAATGAATCCACTTCTTCCGCTCTGATCTTTGGCCTCCAACATCAAACATTCTGTAAAACAGAAGTACAAAGCAGGAAATGAACTTTGGAATTTCCAGCTTTCTGGATGTTAAGTGATAAACTCTGAAATCATCAGCTGTGCAAGCTTAATCAAAGAATTTTGAAAAACAGCATGAAATCTGCAAGATTTATTTACATTTAATATCTTAGCATAAAAACAATATTAAAAAAACTTTGAAGTTTTACTATAAATTTCACAAAACATAAGAATGAGTTGAAAGGTATATAAATCTGCTTTTTTATAAATAATTTGTATAATTACAAATAATTTCATAAATGAATTGTTATCTATAGATGAAAATACACAATGTTAGCTTAACTAAGTGCAAACTATATGACAGTTTTTCATCTTTCTCCCAAATGAAGGAAAAGTCTTAAGTAATAAAAGGTTAAGAATATAAAATTCTTTACAACCAAGGACAGAGCTTTCTGTTTCAGTACTCAGGAGAAAAAAGCTATACTAAGAAAGTTGGACACAAATAACACTTTATTATTATCTCGGTATTCTGAAACCAAATCTAAACGTAAAATATATTTCTCAGTTTTTGAGATTTAACCTGGAATCTCTAAAAACTGATGATTTTCAACTCACCTCTACTAAAATAAATTACAACTTGATTTTTTCAGTTGACCACGTTTAAACAGAATTTCTATTTTCTTAAGAGACACTAAACATTGTTTTAAAAATTCTCTTCTTAAAATACAAAATAGGCATCAAATAATAAGGAATAATGATAATTTTCCCTCCAATAAAGACACTTTTTGGAAATGCAGTTAGGAGAAAAAACATAGCTATAAGTTTTGTTGTTGTTGTTGTTTTTTACTGAAGTAGAATAAAAGAAAAAGACCACACTCCTGAAGATCAACAAATTACCACTGTATAAATTGATTTGCTTTTCTCTGCTATCTACATACCTTAATGGCCATTTCCCAATTGTTCTGAGCTACGGTGACTGAACTTCTCATATCATTATGTACTTCAAGTATTTTGCAAGCCAGATATAATGAACTAAACCAATAAATAAGTATCTTCATCTAAACCAGGATAACATTGCTATCCTGAAACAAATGTGCATAGCTGAATCTTCTCAGTAAGACAGAACACAGACTTTTTCACCTGTCTCTTTCCTGTCACAGAACGAGAAGTCTTGCTTCAAATTCTTGCAATTGCTTCCAGTTTCAAAACAATGTGAAAAGGTCACCAGAAGACTTCTTTAGCTTGCTTAGTAAATACTCTATCATGCAAAAATTGAAATCTTTCTCCTAGCTACAAGTAAATGCAATTATTCCTTGTAAGAGAGGCCTGACTTTTAATGTCTTCACAGTTGAATTTTTCAAGTAATTTTAATTTCCTTCTAAATTATCATGAAGAAGCAGAAAATTCAGTAGGTATAAATTTTTTCATATGGGAGGGGGAAGACAGAAGGGGAAGAAGAAGACAAATGATTTCCTGCAACTCCACCCAGTTTGTCCTAAGTAGTAAAATGGCCAGCATCTGAAAAGAAGGTGTGGGGAGCTGGGGGTCAGCCTCTTTTTGCAGGTAGCTAGTGATAAGACTAAAGGGAATGGCTTCAAGTTGTGCCAGGGGAGGTTCAGGTTGGAAATGAGACATTTCTTCTCAGAAATAGCAGTCAGGCATTGGGATGGGTTGCCCAGGGAGCTTGGCATCACTGTCCCTGGAGGTGTTCAAGGAAAGGTTGGATGTGGTGCTTAGGGACATGGTTTAGAGGGTGACATTGGTGGTAGGGGGACAGTTGGACCAGATGATCTTGGAGGGCTTTTCCAACCTTAATGATTCTATGAAAGCCTTATTTGGTTATTGAATGCCATATAATCAGTGAAAGAAGACCAAAGTAACAACTGTTAAGATGCATAATTATTATTCTTGTAAAGATATTCCAGCATGGCCTGAATCATTCAGGATTATACCAGTAATAAGGCTACCGCACTGAGGTCTTTTGGTAGACAGCATGGCACATAATAGGCTTGAACAACAACATATCTCATTGTTTATAGAGCATACCAGAATACGAGTAAGAAAGTAACTAAGAAATTAAGAAAATTGTCCCTTGTTTCTTTTCTGTGGATACTAGCTTTTAAGGAACATGATAAATTAAGAGATTTATACCAATGGCAGTACTGTAATACTGCATGGATCTTAACTGGATTAAGCACATCTTATGGCACTACTCAATACAAAAATACTATTACTAATATGGTAATTGAGATGTGTAAGGAAACATGGCATAAAATTGCACATTAATAAAGAACTGTAGTAAAAAGAACTCTTTCAAAGAACTACAAAAATATGTAAAAAGGAATAGATCAGCACAAGAAGTGTCACATCCTTGTGCATTTGGTGCTCATATGGTATTTCATAGTCCTTATAACAACCAACATTTTGACTTCTGCAGACCATTGCATTGCAGTATGCATTGCAGACCATCCATTGCAGTATGGATTCTGGGAAGTGAGGGAAAACGCAGAAGACTGAAGACTTCTAGAAGATAAAACGTGTAATTTCCAGTTTATATGGGCAGATGCTGATTTTAGATAGAAGTCTTTGTTTCAATTCAGAACAGCCTCTCTGCCAGTAACATTATTTCACCAATGATGTCCCTTTTTGGGGTTGTCTTTCTAACAGTGTACGGAAATTTTCAATTCCTTACATAAACTACCTTTTCACTCTCATCTTTGATTTTTTTTTTTTTATATATGCTAAAACTTAGTGCTAGGTGAAGTTTTGGCACCAGTTTGACAGTGAACATCTCAACAGAAAGTAGTACAAATCTGATGGTTTGGCTTTTGTTGTGAAGGTTCTTCTACATATTACATCGGTACAGAGAAAGACAGGTAAATAAGAATTATGTGGCACACAAATTTCTTCAAAAAAGATAAGGTTGTAGTATCTTTCCAAATAATTAGCCATTCCAAACAGAGTGGTTGCAAAGTTCCTAAGCCTTGCATCTGCCCCATCAGAAGCCTGTATACATAGAGAATTAGGTTACAGTCACAGAACACTGAAACACTGACAGCAGCTGCCTAATCTGCAGACAAATTTAAAAGTTTTAAAAAATGAGAAGCTTAAATGCTTTACAGATTTATCCTCCCAATGTGGGAGGGTTGTGTGCAAGCCCATCCTTTGCAGTCAATGGGGCTACTCAAAATAATCATGTATTGCTTCTTCATAATAAATTAGTCTACAATGAACTACAAGAAATACAAGGTAGTGCTGAAAGAAAGTTTGTAACAGCCGAATCTACCTCCCTTATCTAAAGAATGATGTCATTATAGAAATGCTTTATTGACTTTCCATTTCATTTACTTAAAGAAAGTAAATATTTCCAGTGAGATTGCAAGGTGCCTATGCCACATTAAGACAAATTAATTCACTGAACTAAATGTAAAGCATTAAAGATGCTTCTCCAGTCATCACCCTACTAATCTATGTTACTTAACACAGCTTTCTAAAGGGTTTATCAGCAATTGTGCAAATTTAAGGACTTGTGCAAGGTATTTCATTAGCACGTTGTTTTTTTTTTTTTTGTAACTAGTGTTGCCATATTTGACATGTTCTGCTTCTTTCAGGTTATTTAATCTGAGAATATGACTCCAGGACCCATATAAAATGTGAGAAATGTGACATAGGCCAAAAGGATACCAGTTATCTATGGTGATTTTTGAGTTTGTTAAGGTTATATGAGTTGTTTGTTTTCTCCCTACAAGCCCCAGCCTTGCAGAAGACTTCTTATTTGACAAATATTTTAAGGTAGGGTGAGTGGTTACCAAAAAAAGATAAGATATATATCTGGAAAGTCTCACTTTTATTAAAACTGAATGCATCATTGATCATCTCATTTTCCTGTTTTCCCCAGGTTGTAAGAAGAGGGGTGGGGTACAAAACCAACTGATTTAGTGTACTGCATAAGATTAACTGAACTCCATCAGCTGCAACTTGTCATTTTTAGAAATGTTACATTGTTCTGAGTCACTAGATTTCTATAAAAAAATATAAAGTAGAGAGGGAAACATTAAAAGAAAAAAACCCTTGTCTTTCTGATCAAAATCTGTTGGAGATATAACCTCTAACAAGGTCTTCTGCTTAGGTATACTATTATGCAGGCGATCTTCATTCTTATTGCCCAATTAAAATGTTCCACAAATAATGCATTTTCAAAAACATTTCCAAGATTACTCCTTAAGAACTTAAAAATGAGAAAAAAAAGGATTCCTCAGAACACTTTAAGAGATATTATTTTATGGAGGAAAAGAAATGTGTACACTTATACCCCTAAAATTAAAAAACAAAATATATTTTCCACAGTACCTGTGATCCTGAAGCATCAATATTATAACACTTAGTAAGCAATTACATGAGAAACAGCCTTTTCCATGACAATGCTGAACAAATTTACTGTATAGATGTTCTAACAACTATGCCTACACAATCTAAAATGTACATACAATGCAATTTTTACTGAGATTTCTCTTCATTTTTGCTAATCAGGAGTAGTTACAATAGTATTACATTTATATTATCCTTTGCTATCATCATGTATGTCTTAGGACATAAAATGTTCAGAATATTAATGTTATTTTGTAAACCTCACATCATAGGGAACATAAATCACAGTCTTTCATCACTAAAGTACTACCTTAAAAAAACTACCATTCAGTTTTGAATTCAGTTCTCCATGAAAATTGAGTTGTTTTTTTTTTTTTAACAAGAGCAAATGTTTACAAGCCTCCAGTTCTACAACAGAATTTAAATGGAAAAATCTGATAGAACAGCTACATATTAATGCAATATAATATTGAGTATTATGAGATTTGATTTACATAGAAAGTATCTTTACATAAAGCTTCCAGTATAAACAAAGCATTTATTACTTAATATCTCCATATTTATCATGAGTTATGATAGGATTTCAAATGACTCCCATTTGCCTTCAGAATATTGAGCCAAGCATGAAGAAGTTTTTCAGCTAAAAGAAAAATAATCAAAATCGTGGCTGTACAAAATTTGTTAAATTGCATTGTTAAAAGTGTATCCACAACAACTTTACAGAAGCCATAAAAGACAGATAAACATGCAATATAAGTTACATACTTAAAGTGAAGATCTTTGAAAGTAAAGTGAGTTTCCACTATTCCTGTAGTTTTCACTCTAGTCCTGAGAACATCCTGTTGGGTTGGAATGTAGCTGGTTTGTGCTATCCTGTCCAAGTCATTCAAGTAACTGAAGGTAAAAATAAACACTGCTTTCAGTTATTCCTAAAATAGTAACCAGATAATTGCAAAGAATCACAGAAGGCCTAGGTCTATTCATTACATTGTACCTGACTTTTATATGAACATCTGTCTCTGAGGTAAGACAGAAAAGATAAGACACAGATTATTTTCCTGCTATTTATTTTACCTTTTTTGTTAAGTAAATTTTTAGATACACTTTAATCCTAGAAGAAAACATATAATAATACTTTGTATTGGGGTCAATTGTATGAAATCCCAGAATGTAAACATGGTTCCACATTCACCAATGTTATTTGTATTAACTAGAAGAAGACTTCTATTTTTGTAACTTTAGTGAACTACAATTTACTTTGAACTATAAAGCAAAAACTAATTACTCTGTGTTGTGGTTTAACCCGGCTGGCAGCTAAACACCACGCAGCCGTTCGCTCACCCTCCTCCCTCCCTCTCTGGGATGGGGGGGAGAGAAACAGGAAAGTGAAGCCTGTGGGTTGAGATAAAGACAGTTTATTAAGATAGAAAATAATAAGTACAAACAAGTGATGCACAATGCATCACTTGCACAATGCTCACCACCTGACTGACTGATGCCCAGCCCAACCCCGAGCAGCTGGCCCCCCACCCCGGCTAGCCACCCCTATGTATTGTTCATGACGTCAGATGGTATGGAATACCCCTTTGGCCAGTATGGGTCAGCTGTCTTGGGTCTGTCCCCTCCCAGCTCTTGCTGCACCCCAACCTGGCAGGACAGTGAGAAGGTGAAAAGTCCTTGGCTTAGTGTAAGCATTGCTCTGTAGCAATTAAAACATCAGCATGTTATCAGCACTCTTCTCATCCTAATCCAAAACATAGCGCCCTACCAGCTACTAGGAGGAAAAATAACTCTGTCCTAACTGAAACCAGGACACTCTGGAACTGATAACAGGTGTGAAAAGGACAACCCAGTATGTTGGCCAGAATTAATACATATTTTTAAACAATGCTAAACATGTGACTAGTAACTTTATACCAAGAATTTCTAATTACACATTTTTTACAATATTAAACTCCAGTCACTAACAATTAATTATTGTGATGCACACCAAGAAGCGTGAAGTTTCTCATAACAATACAAATCTTACTTGTGCTTTTGGCATAGTGATAGAAAAGAAGTTCTCCCCTTACCAGAAGTTAGAAATTTTCAGGATAAAATATGATTAAAAGACCAGCTTTCTTATGAAATTGGAGAAGAATTTATCAAATACAAACAGACAAAAAAAAACAAAACAAAACACAAAACTGAACAGAGAAAGTAAGTTATGCTCCAAATGTTTTAAATTCAGTTATACCACACCTTTTCCTCTCCATTCTCAAAAGTTATGTGCACTGTTCTGACCCAAGTAGACAAAATCTTTGTCTAGATACTTCTAATTTTTTTATTTTTACGGGAACAGAATTACTCAAAGGTTAGACTTCTCTTATATTCCTTTAGCTACTACTCAGAAAACAGAAGTCTTGTTTTTCACATAGCACTTACTAGGCAGCAGAGTCATTAAGCTGGTATTCTCTAGATCTGTTGAAACAAGCTTGTACTCCACTGTCTTTCCACAGTCTTTTGATAACACCAGCAAGCTCTGCAGTCATAAATCCTTCTTCTGCGGCTCCGGCTAACACAAAGAGTTGACGAGCATCATCCTTTAGGGTGCAAAAAGAAAGTGGAGAGAAGAAACATTAAGAAATATAACAAAGATATACTACACCTTCTCCTGTCACTCAGGATTAAGAATTACATTCAGCAAAGGAATAGGTTACTTAACCTGGTATACATTAATGTAACCACACATAAAATGTGAAGGAAAACAATTAGTTTTCTACATAGAATATGACTTCCCACTTTTTTTCAACAGAAAAAGACAAGGCCACTCCATTTCACATGAGCTGACAAAACTTCTGATCAGTTTGTCACTTGAAATGAACTTCTATAAATGGAAGTAGTAACATATCTTGTGATGAAGTCTAAGGTTGACCTTATTTGCTTAGCATATGCCACAAACTGACTAGAATAGTTACAATGCTTATTAGAACCTTTGGATATGCAGATGTGTATTCTGCAGTCAATATACATTAATCGTGTAAACTTAAAAGATTTGTTTGGAATTGACAAATATTCATTAGTAAAGAGAAATATACTTTAACCTTTTCCAGATAACTCAGTTATACATATCTATCAACTTAACTATTCTACATAGACCAAGTTTTCTTGGTACCTCCATGTCAAGAAATCAAGTGGTTTTCTTGTTTGTTTGGTCACATGTTTTGGTTTGTTTGTTTCTAAGAAAAACAGCAATTGGTGCATTCATATAATGACTGCCTCTGAAAAATGAGGCTATTGCAGTACAGGATATTAATCCAGCAGTCTCCTTTAACAGAATTTGAATAGTTGTCTAACTTACCCAATTCTGACTGAGGAAAGACTAAAAATGTTAGATCTGTAAGATATTGGAAAAAGAAGACAGCAGCTGGGTAGAAGAAAAACATATCCAAATCAGTGTTTTCACAGGAGTAGCTGCTTGACTGTAGTTACCCTTTGTAAGTGATCTATTGATAAGGTGTGCCAGCCAGCAAAATCAGCACACTTGTGGCTTGTAACTACTACCCACAGCATGTACTGTTTGTCCAATAAATAAAAGAAAGAACAGATGAGAAAGGCAAGGAAAAAGGTGAAAAGAGAGAGGTTTAGGTAAATCATCTGGAAATTGAAAGTATTTCAAGAAAGAGTTACATTAAAAATGTAACATATAAAGTTATTCTCACTGAACAGCAAGTATAGATAGATACTGATGCAAAGCTGTATAAAAAACAGTTTCTATCACCTTTGCTGTTCAAACAATAACCTGTGAGGAATAACATTTTCAGGATAAACATGGAAAGTAATGGTTATTCTAAAGAGATCGCCTGCTGTAGGCTTAACTAGTCAACGGTTTTATGAGAGCTAACAGGGAAATTGTTTGCAGATAGATCAAGTAACACTGATATTCACAGCCTGGAAACAAAGTTGTTCAGTCAACTCACAGTAGACCTGAAGACATTTATGCCTATTTGCATGTACAAACAAGTAGTTATACATAGAAACAATAGGTAACTAATACATAGGTCTTGTGAAAGCTACAATTTTAAAAATGGACATTTGTAAAAAAAAATGAACAGAATACTGATTACTTGTACATCCACAAGAAAAATTGCTAATAAGAGTTCAGTGGATTGCACTAATAATTGCCTAAAAGAAAGAGCATTAAAAATCAAAGAGTAGGATAATCAGATCTCACTGACTGTAGCTTCAACAATTATGCCCGCAGAAAAGAAACTTGAATGACAGTTCTGGTTTTGAATATTGTTTGTGGATGACAATACCAAGGATCTACAACTGATAGAAACCACAGATCTTGAAGGAAGAGCCAATATAATCACAATGCATGATAGAAGCCGGAAACCCTCAACCAGTCTTGACACAAACTATTAAAACGTCATTTCAGACTTGGCATGGCCTGATTTTACATGAAAAACTTACTCTGTTTCAAATAGCTCTATACACTCTCTCACTACATTCTCTAATATTGTAAGTTTTTTTTTATATATATAGCAAGGGTGGAAGAGGTAGCAGGAAGAGAGTTATTTTCTATTTTTAAAAGCCCAACCATTACAATGAGAAGTGCTATTTGTTACCCCCATATCCCTTTTCTAATCATGGCAAGTACTAGATACCATAAATGATCTAGGACATAACAGCTGAGTCCTGTTTTCATTGTTAAGCAATGCTAGATAATTTCCTTTAATCATACTGCAACAAGGCTGCTTCCATTCAAGTCTAATACTGACTTTCAACAGCAGTGTAGCTCTTTAAAAATAACACAGATCACCGAGACTTGCATAGGTGCTAGGGGATAGATAGTTATTTCACAACCATCCCTGACAAAAGTTTGCATTATCACTTATATCATTCTCTGAAGTTGACAAACAGATTATTGTAAGTTGATGCCATACATAGAACAGCTTTCAAAATCTTGCTAGTTACTTTAGCTAGTCACACCTAAACTCACTCCTCACTCTCTTTTCTTTTAACATGTAGTAAAAACAGAATCTATGATCTGCCTTTTCCAAACGTTAACTGCCAGACTCCAGATAGGACTTCAAACAAATACTGAACTAATATGCAGTAAGATACCACTCCTGCCCTGGCAAACTTTGCCCTCAAGGTACAACAGAAAACACGAGAACAATGCTAGAGAGGAATAACAACACAAAGCTGTTACTAGTTACATTTACAGTTAAGTAGGTTTCAGGTGGAATTAACATACTTACATAAACAAACATAATGAAAGACAAAGGAAAATTGTCTAATAATTTACATATGACTACCAAACAGACTTAAGATTTCATTTACAACTTTAATACCCACTTCACGTAATGTTTGTTTTTGTGACAAGCATATCCAATGCATCAAACAAGGTTACTGAGGTCACACTCGTTTTTAAGCCATCAATAAGATTTTGAATACAAGACTTTATCAAGAATGAAGCATTTGCATACTATTTCATATTTTTCAAGACTCGCCTCCCCGCCAACTTTCATTTTAACACAATGAAAGGAACTTATTTATGACAACATATCCCTCCAACTACCTTATATATTTATTTCAATACATGAAGAGCAAAATTTCTTCCTCCAACCTTCCTGCAAGATAGCTGCAATCTGGCTAGTTTGTGCTTCAAAACCTGCACTGGTTGGTATTCCATATTCTCTCATTAATGTCTATGCAAAGAAAATAAAACCACAAATCCTGAATTAAATTACAGTGCTGTTCAGACTAGGAATTTTGGTGATATGTTTCAGCACTGCAGCACAGAGTGGACCCCTGCAAACAGTGCACAAACAAAAACAATTAAGGAAGCATTTTAAAGAGAGATTTAGAGCATCTATCCTCCTGACCAAACAGGGACACAGATTCACCACAGATAAGAGTACAGGTTTAGGATTTCAGAAGATAATAAGCAAAAAGGAGCAGTTCTGAAGGCTATCCCCAAAAAGTAGATGAAATTGTATTAAAAATGTACAGGAAAATGCAGATAAAGATCTCTGATTTCTTGGGAAAAATCCCTAACCTATGTGGTATGATGAAAAGAATGGATACCAGCAGCAGGGCTATGCCAGTGACTTAGAGTACAATAAAGTTATCTCCATTGGAAATAGATATGAAAAGGGATCCAGTCCAGAGGTGGGAATGTTTTAGGCACTACTGTGCCTATGAGTCAATAGAGAAATGCAGAGAACAGCTAGATGCCTACCTGACTACTAAGAAGTATGACTACACAGATTGTTGTTTTTTCAAAGAAGCCCTAAGACTGAGGCATTTAGTTCTCAAATTTAGATACAATTTGTAGAACTGTATCTAAACCAAATAGGTATACTGATTCAATGAAGATCTGATTGCTCTGTAGAGAATTGTGCCGTGATAGAAAACTAAACAACATTCATCTTTATCAAACCTACCTACAAACCTACCTTTATCAAACTTAACCTACAGAGATTTTTAGATAGGAAGAGATTTTTTCCAGGAAATAACAATGGACAAAAACTTAAAATGAATGGATATTTCGGCTTTATATGTGCATGTGTACTTCAATACTCACAGCCCTGGTTGGATCACCAAAGTCTATCTTCAACCTCCCCATTGCTCTAATGATAGCAATAATGGACTGAATGGTGTTACTGTAGACAACAGCTTTGTACTGTTTACATTCTTCTTCTGAATAACCAGCTTCATGGATAATCCTATGGAAGGAAAATAAATAAATTCTCTATTCAAATAAAAAAAACCCTTTCTCTATAAATATATTTTACCATACTTACTTCATTTGTTTGACAATTGTGCTTTTCCCTGATTCACCAGCTCCTGTAAAATAAATGTGAGAAAATTCATTAGACTTCTACTCATCTGTGACAAGGCATTTAAAAGTAAGTTTCTACATTTCAAATACCTAACCAATGTAAAGAACTTCAGTAGTCCAAAATGTGCTTCCAAATGGAAGTTTCAAAATCAAGACATTTTAACAAGAAATCCCCCAACTCTGAGAAGTTTTTGTAATGCAAATAGATTACCAGTTGTCCGATTCAAATATGACCAAAGAAATCTCTAACATCTTTAAAGGTCACTGTGACCAAAGGAAATCACTAGTTAAGGCCGTATTCATAAAAAAAAAAAAAAAAAAAAAAAAAAAGGAAAAAGGGAAATCTGAGAAACTATAAAGCCAATCAGCCTCACCTTGTTCCTCAGACTAATGATACAGCAAATATTCCTGAAAGTCACTTCCAGGTCCGCAGAGGACAGTAAGTTTTCTGGGAAACACTAGGAAGGATTTATCAAGGGCAAATTGTGCAAGTAACTTGATAACTTTTTTATGAGGAAACAGCTGGTTCTGTGTAAGTAGAACACCAAAGGATGTTATTTACTTTTTCTCCCGTAGGGATTTCAATGTCATCTACCATAGTGTCCTTGTAATATTGATGTTCAGGTGTCTGAAAACCTGTATAGACAGCCAAACCTAAAGGCTTGTGATCGATCAATTATTTAAAATCCAACTGGAAGCCAGTTACAGAAGAGAATCCTCAGAAGCTGATACTGGGTTAACACTATTTAACATGTCCATCAATGACCTTAAAACTAGGATGGAATGCTCCTGCATGACATCTGCAGGCAACATCAGGCTTGGAGATCAGGAGGTAGTCAAAGTGTTGGGAGAACAAAGGTGTTATTCAGAGGGTCCTCAACAAACTAGAGCTGAACCTCAGGACAATGAAATGCAAAGTCCTGCATATGGCATAGCATAACCCATGCAACAGTACAGCCATGAGGTTAATGGGTTAGGGAACAGCCTTACACAAAATGACTGCAGGATCAATGACCTGAACAGTCAGCAGTGAGGTCTTGATGAAATTAAAGTGAGCCATATTCTGAGCTGCTGTAGTGGGTCTGTCTGGGATGGAGACAGCAGCCCAGACAGTG
This sequence comes from Heteronetta atricapilla, assembly GCA_011075105.1. NCBI lineage: Eukaryota > Metazoa > Chordata > Aves > Anseriformes > Anatidae > Heteronetta > Heteronetta atricapilla. Next base: position 11,328,466 of record CM021731.1, read on the forward strand.
CTGTATTTATTTTAGACTTGCAGTTAAAACAGTATTGCTAACACTCCAGCATTTTAACTATTGCTAAAAAGAGCATGCACAGACAGCATCGAGGTTTCCTCACTCCGCCCCTGCCCCACGCCAATAGGATGAAGATGTTACAGAATCATAGAATGGTTTGAGTTGGAAGAAAACTTTAAAAAGCACCCAGTTCCAACCCCTCTGCCATGGAAAGAGACACCTCCCACCAGACCAGGTTGCCCAAAACTCCATCCAGCCTGACACTGAATACTTCTAGGATGGGGCATCCACAGCTTCTCCGGGCAACCTGATCCATTGACTCACTGCCTTCATAGCAAAGAATTTCCTCCTTATATATAATCTAAATGTTCCATCTTTTAGTTTAAACCATTCCCATTTGACCTATCACTATACTCACCTCTAATGTCCAAGTAGATCTGGTTTTGACAAACATACTACTCTTAATAGAGTAGCAATTGAACTCAGATTCTGAAAAAACACTTTACAGAAATGTAGGCAAGAACGATGAACACTAACCTCTACAAGTTGCTGAAAAATACCACACATTTTGACAACACAACAGATTCAGGAAGAATAGTTTTATTGGAGTAGGCAAGATCAATGCATACCTTCCAAGAACCAGGGGGCACCATGACAACATCAACACTCGTAATAGCTACCAACTAGAAGACAAGGCCTTTTAACCAACACTACACTTGCAAAAATACAATTATGAAAGTTATTACTGTGACATCGGAAGCATTTATAAACTAAATTACTACTTAATCTATAAATAATTAATTGTGCGCTTCAGCACAAGTATGTGTGAATGGTTTAATTTCATCAATAAAATTGATCTTTATTTTGCTTTGGTTTAATATTCTTATTCAGAACATGTGAAAAATAGCAAATCTCCCTTTTATACCTCCGTATTCAAGAAACATCTTGGAGATAAATGTTACTACAGCATTTAAATTACATTACCTTGTGAAATGTTTTCTGTTAAAAAATTACCGTATTTGAGAAGCTGAGCAGCTCACTGTCAGGGCTGGTCATAAAATCATAAATTATTTTATCATGCCTTCTACTCAGTTTTTCTTAAGTTAGATTAGCCTTCATTCTCTACATTGTCAGCATCAAATTGTACCAAGTACCTAAAATTCTTGTAAAAACCCTTTAAATAACATAGAATCATAGAATGGGTTGGATTAGAAGGGACCCTAAAGATCAACTAGTTCCAACCCCCTGCCATGAGCAGGGACATCCCCCACTAGACCACATTGTCCAAAGCCCCATCCAGCCTGGCCTTTAACACCTCCAGGAACAGGGCAATCCACAGCTTCTCTGGGCAGCCCGTGCCAGTGCCTCACCACCCTCAGAGTAAAGAATTTCCTCCTAAAATCCAATCTAAATCTTCCCTTTTTAAGTTTAAAAACATTCCCCTTGTTCTGTCATTATCTGCCCAAGTAAAAGTTGTTCTCCATCTCTTTTATTAGCCCCCTCTAAGTATTGAAAAGCTTCAATAATGTCTCCCTGGAGCCTTCTCTTCTGAAGGCTGAACAGCCTTAGATCTCTCAGCCTGTCTTCACAGAAGAGGTGCTCCAGCCCTCTGAGCATCTTCATGGTCCTCCTCTGGACTCACACTTAACAGGTCCATGCCTTTTTTGTGCTGGGGGCCCCAGACCTGGATGCAGGGCTCCAGAAGGGGCCTCATGAGAGCAGAGCAGAAGAGCACAAACCCCTCCTTCCCCTGCTGGCCACCCCTCCGTTGATACAGCCCAGGACATAGTTTGCTTTCTGGGCTGCAAGCATGCACTGTTGGCTTATGTTGAGCCTTCTGTCCACCAGAACCCCCAAGTCCTTCTCTCATTAAGTTCTTCTCCCAGTCTGTCCTCATGTCTGGGATTGCCCCGACCCAGGTGCAGCACCTTGCACTTAGCCTTGTTGAACATCATGCAGTTCACATGGGCCCACTCCTCAAGCTTGTCCAGTTCCCTTTGGATGGCATCCCTTCTTTCTGTTGCATCATCTGCACCACTCAGCTTGGTGTCATCTGAAAACTTGCTGAGGGTGCACCGAACCCATAGTCTATGTCACTAATAAAGACATTAAACAGTACTTGTCCCAAGACAGATCGTAACCACAAGACATAATCATAAACACCCATAATAAAAGTATGAAAAAAATTAAGCAACTTATTACAAAGCACCTAATATTAATAATGAGCTCTTGGAAAATGTACTCTCCTACTTTATCTACTGCAAAATGGAAATAGTTGTTTTTTTTTTCCTTTTGTTCTTGTTTTTGTCTTGGAGGTGGAGGTTTTTTTGTTTTTTTTTTTTAAAAAAAAAAAAGCTTCATGGTAAATTGCCTGCAGTTTGACTAATAACCTCTCTAAAATATATCAGAAAAATGACACCATACTCACTGTCTCATGCTGAAAGGAGATTCACTATTTTTGCATTCCAGAAAGCAGAGCTCAGCCAGGCTTTCAGATAGATGCAGAGCTGTGCTGATATAAAACATCCTTTCCTTTATGTCAGTGCGTTCTGTACAGCAAAATGATAACTGTTGTAGGAAGTATTACACGGGAGCAAGCAGAATTAAATATTTCATGTGACAGCTGCACATAAAATGTCAGAGATGGCCATACTGTCACAATGAAACCCTATCCAAATTTAGACAGACTTGAATGTATATTCCTCAATCATCTAGTAAAGGATACTATTTATCACTTCTGGTACTGGCATATTTGATTTCAGCTTCACTACTGCCAGTAAATTTAACACTGAGAGCCTTATTGGTTCAGACAGTAATATAAAAATATTATTACAATAGCAATAATATAAGAGAATGTAAGAGAAAATGATTGATAAAAAGAGATGGCAGTGCTGCTCTAATTAGAAAAGCAGTAGTGTATCAGTTCCATACTTGAAAGAATGGTGTTATTTTTTGTGTTTGCTTGGTTTTGAATGAAAGTTAACTGTCAGGTCATCTCCACTCTGACAAAAGAAGGCTTTAGGAACTGACGAGCATTTTCATCTCTCGTGAACACTTGGTGTCCTTTGTAACACATCATAGGAGCTCCTCAGTAAGACAAGTCAGAGGGCAACACATATCCTATGAAAATCCCATTTAAAGCACAGAGTTTTCTTAAAAGCTTTTGTTGACATAATCCAGTATAACATCACCTATGTCTAGTACTCTTATTATACTTGTTTGCCAAAAAGCAGGTAGATCCTCATGCTTCATTATGCAAACTGACAGTGTGGAAATAATGTCCACATTCATCAACGCAAATGATCATAAGAAACAGAACCATGTTTCCTGCATAGACCCTACTATATAGACACTAAATAAATTGTCATTTTTCTTTTGAAGCCAACTTTCAGCTTTGGAAACAGAGGAGGGGGATAAAAAAATTAGGCTTCTTTGTGTGGAAATTTTTTTTTTTTTTTTTTTAAATAAAGAATATTGAACAGACCAATTGACCAGTATTTAACAGACCAATTGCATGTATAGCATTCTGAATGAACTGAGTAGGGCTACTGGCTATCAAGACTCAAATCTAAGAAACAGCTAAACCAGTGTTTGGCTCTCCAAGCTGCTATCAGGTCAATTACACAATAACTTACTCAAAATATTAAGACAACTATGAAATTCTACCAAACATCATTATAAGCAGGTTTAATACTCATTTACTTTCTAAATGGAGCATGTCTGTATTCAAAAATAATTTCTAAAAGTATTTTTATAATTTGACTATAAATAACAGGTCAGCAAAAATGTTACTTTAAATTACCCTCAGTACCTCATGATTTATTATCCCCCACACTGCCCACATAATAAGTATTCTAGAACTACAGATTTCACAAACAAATGTTTTATGAACTCAAGCATAGAAACTGATGGTTTTAAGTTCTAATATCTTGACAGTAACATTTTTAACTTGTGAAGGACTTGATAATTGCTTACTGAAGAAGCTACTTGTATACCAAAATAAATAGCAGTCCAAACTATTTCAAGTACACAGTATTCCTCTTTGGGAGAAACCAACTGTTAAGTGCAACCATTTCTAATCGTACAAATTGTATTCCTGTAACACAAAAATAAATCTGGATTGAATTTGAGTGAAAGAAATACTTGGTAGAGTTCGATAAAAACTAAAAAGAGTAGAACAAGGCTGGCTTTGAACTACCAAAATCAACCTGAAAAGGAACAGAACCTACAAACAAGTGGAATAGTCTTGTGTTTCCAGAGAAGAGCTCAAGTATGGACAAGAGTAATTAATATAAAACTTTCAATGCACACTTGTCAGCTCTTCAGACTGTAAAGCAGAATATTTGCACCAGACTAACTTAAACAGACAGGCAAAGTATATATTAAATAAATAAATTGTTGGATTAATCCACTGTAAAGCCCTTTCCCCACAACTCTCCTACCCAGTCTTCCACCAGATATTACCACTTTACAATAGCAGATAAAAGGTAAATGATGCTTGCTCCTCAGCTAGCCATGAGGACAGCACAAGCAGAATGCCCAGTGTTTGCTGCTGCTTCTGCTATGGGGACAGTAACCTCTTACAACATCACAGAGTTGTCAGACAGCTTGCAAATATCACCTCCTGAATTTATCACTTCATGAAACATTACAAGAAATGAGACTTCTATTAGAACTTAAGCTGTTAATCATTGTTAGTATATTCAAAAACACCTACGTGTCAGCTAGCACAAGAAAAACACAGTGAAAACTTGTTTCTACATATCCACTAGACAGGCTGTCCACTAACTGAAACATTCTCCTACACCAGCCTCTACACAAACATACTGCTCTCTGGTCTTTCTATACTCCCCACAGAGTTTATGTGCTCCACCTTCACCCTTTCTGAAACCACATTGACAGTTATGCTTCTTAATCATAGAATGGTTTGGGTTAGAAGGGACCCTAAAGATCACCCAGTTCCAACCCCCCTGACATGAATTTCTTCCTAATCTAAATCTACCCTCTCTTAGTTTAAAGCCATTCCCCCTTGTGCTATCACTACATTCCCTGACACAGTCCCTCCCCAGCTTTCCTGCAGGCCCCCTTTAGGCACTGGAAGGCCACTGTAAGGTCTCCCTGGAGCCTTCTCTTCTCCAGGCTGAACAACCCCAACTTCCTCAGCCTGTCTTCATAGGAGAGGTGCTCCAGCCCTCTGATCATCCTCATGTCCCTCCTCTGGACTCATTCTAATACATCCACGTCCTTCTTATGCTGGGGGCCCCAGAGCTGAATGCAAGGCCTCAGGAGGAGTCTCATGAGAGCAGAGCAGAGGGGGACAACCACCTCCCTCACCCTGCTGGCCACACTTCTGTTGATGTAGCTCAGGATGTGGTTGGCTTTCTGGACTGCAAGCACATTGCTGCTTCATGTTGAGCTTCACATCAACCAACACCTCCAGGTCCATGTGCCTTAGCATAGTTTCCAGGAGAATCTGCTCCATGATCTTGCAGGGCACAGAGGTGAGGCTGTTGGTCCCTGGGTCTTCTTTTTTCCCTTTTTAAAAACAGGGTTGTTTCCCCTCTTCCAGTCAGCAGGAACTTCACTGGACTGCTACGACTTCCCAGATATGATGGATAGTGGCTTAGCAACTACATCCACCAGTTCTCTTAGGATTGTGGATGTATCTCAACAGGTCCCATGGACTTGTGCACCTTCAGGTTCCTCAGCTGGTCTCGAACTTATCTTCTGCTATGCTGGGCAGTTCATTCTCCCAGTCCCTGCCTTTGCCTTCTGGGGTCTTGGCTATGTGGTTGGAGCTCTTGTCGGTAGACTGAGGCCAAAAAGTCATTTAGTACCTCAGCCTTCTCCATATCCCCAGTGACCAGGTCTCCTATTTCCTTTTGGAAAGGGCTCACAATTTTCTTAGCCTTCCTTTTATCACTGAGGTAACTATAGAGGCCTTTCTTGCTGTCCTTGACATCCCTGGCCAATTTTAATTCTAACAGGCTTTCCTACCCTGATCCCTTGCTGCCCAGAAAATGTGTCTGTATCTTTCCCAGGCTATCTGTCCTTGCTTACACTCTCTGTAGGCCCCCTTTTTCTGTTTTGAGTTTGTCCAGGAGCTCCTTGTTCATCCATGCAGGTCTCCTGACATTTTTGCCTGACTTCTTTGTTGGGATGCATTGTTCTTGAATATTAACCAGCTTTCTTGGGCACCTCTTCCATCCAGGTCTTTGTCCCATAGTACTCTACCAAGCAGATCCCTGAAGAGGATAAAGTCAGCTCTCACAAAGTCCAGGGTAGTGAGCTTGCTGTGTCCCCTCCTTCCTGCCCTCAGGATGCTAAACTGCACCATTTCATGGTCACTGCAGCCAAGGCTGCCCTTGAGCTTCACATTCCCCTCCTTGTTAGTGAGAATGAGCTCTTGCACAGCATATCCCCTTGCTGGCTCTTCTATTGCTTGGAGAAGGAAGTTATCATTAATGCATTCCAGCCTTGCTGTGAGGTCCTTCCAACAGATGACAGGGTGGCTGAAGTCCCCCATGACCAGGGCTTGTGAACATTATGCTGCTTCTGTCTATTGAAAGCCTCATTTGCTTAGTCTTCCTGATCAGGTGGCCTGTAGCAGATCACCACTATGATGTCATCTGTTCATGCCCTATCTCTAATCCTGGCCCATCAGCTCTGTCAGCTCCTCATCCATTCCCAGGCAGAGCTCCATGACCTCCAACTGCTCATTGTCACAGAGGGCAATGCCCCCTCCTTGTCTCCCCTGCCTGTCTTTCCTACAGCCTGCATCCTTTTCCATTCCAATGCTGCAGTCATGGGAGCCATCCCAACACGTTTTCATAATGCCAATGAGGTCATAGCCCTGCAGATGTACATCCATCTCTAACTCCCCTTGTTTATTCCCCATGCTACGTGCATTAACATAGAGACATTTGAGTGTTGAAGCAGTTCTGTAAGGGCATCTCAGGCTTTGGAGAAAGGCTCCCTCCTCCTGGTCCTTGTTGTTGCCAGTTTCTTATACGCTACCATCTCTTGCTTTCTTCTAATTCTGTGGCAGCTACAACTGCTGACAGCTTGTGTTTCTTTTCCCCTTGTTTTTGTGGAGTCAACCAAAGTTTTTCTCTTAAAGGGTACTCATTACTTATGAAGTGGCATTAGTCAGAAATTTCTGCAGCAATTGGAATTTGAATATGTCAGCAGATTTTGAATGAATTAACAATGAAGCTGTGTCAGTGTTACCTGGAAGAGAATACTTCAGTAACTTAACAATGCAGTAATGGAGTGTGAATCCCAGATTACATCACTGGTTGAAGCTGTAAGAGTGACAGATTCTAAAATTGTGACACTGACTCAGATGAAAGAACTGAGAAAATTCTCAATGTTTCAGTAGCCACATGCTGGTTTATTTCTAGAGAAGAATAACTATTTAAATCTACAATCCACTAACTCTTTCCTAAAAAGTGCCTTTTCAGAACTAATTATAACTAGTTATTTCTTCCTCGGGCCTTCGGTACCATGCTTAGTAGGATCTTTGAAATCAATGATACAAAGCAAAATAGTTACTATACTATATACTAAGCATCATTTCAGAAAATCAGTATTATGAAATGTTATGTCAAGAAGCAATTGCATAGTAATTTATGTCACCATCCTGTATGTTTATCCAAATCTCCAATAATCTAAATACCTCCAATAATCTAAAACTTCCTTAGCTTTATGTAGGTTACTACTACTATAAAAATGTAAGTTCTAAAGACCATATTCATTAGTTTAGTACCAAAATAACAAAGTGTGTGTTTTATATTCAATATAACCGTCAATGAATTCTAAATAATTCATTCACAACACACTCCGTTTTGCAAACTTTAAGGTAACTTTCCATTCATGTCTTTATCTTTAGAAGCACAAATTAAATTTCCAGATATTTCAGATTCTCTAATAGTACTTAGCATCTTTTCACAACAAAGATGACATGAAACCATCTTTTTCTGTTAGAATTTGATGCATGTGGCAAGCGGATACCCTAGCACGTATTTTTATGTACAATTGTATGTACAACACACTTCCATACATGCAGCATGTGAAGACAAATTATACCTAGCTGTTCAAAACTGTTCTTTTAACTACTTTCCTCAAATTACTGGCTGTACAGCTAGTGTTGTCTAGTGGAAACCCTTCTAACATTATCTACATCAATTGTACTGTAACCATACTATGAACTAATTGTCTCACCATAAAGGAGAGCACCAGTACAATCCCAAGCATGAGATTTCAGAAACACTCAAATATGCAAAAGGAAATACAACTTTTTAAAGTAGCTTCAGTTCCAAGATATTGTCTTAGATGAGCAACAGCGTCATCATAATTTAAAATCTGAAGTATTTTCTTCAATATATTAATATGCATAGCTTCACACAAATGGTATGAGATGTCTAAACCACCAGAATCATGACAAGCTGAGACTCAAAGGTTTTGAAATAAGCCTCTTACTTCATTATGCCAAAAATTAAGAGAATGGATAAATTCTTAGAGATGAAAACTACAGCTGTCAAACTGCACACATGATCACTAAATGCCACACCACCAACAGATAAAATACTTGTAGCTCCAAGTTTATCTAACACGGCAATGCCAAGAGCAGCTTAGTAAGACTATCAGTTGACTACTCAAATGCATCAAAGACCAGCCTCCATGCTACTATCTTCTAAAAGAATTGGCAATCTCCTAAAAATTCAGCCTAGACATTTAGTGTTTTTAATGGAACAGCAAATAACTGATCTACTCTTCAAAATTAAAGACTTTAATTTGTTTGTTAGTTAAAAAGCATAAGTAAAAGTGGTTATCTTCTGAGTGTACATATTGGTACCCTCAGAAACAATAATCACTATATAGTTTAAAGTCATGTTATGAAAGTATATGATTAAAGATATTCTAGAGTGTGAGTTTGAGTGGGTATTGTATGACCCCACTACATGCCAAGTGCTCCAACAGAAAGAACCACCCTCTTTGGTCTTACTTTTATCAAGACGGTTACTGTCAAATTCAGCCAGAGTACAGCATGCCTAATACATATCATTAAACATCTAGAAGTCCACACTGTCTTTTTTTCTTGACAGTGTGGTTGGCCTTCATGGTCTTTCACAGTTCACTGAGCTATAAACACGTTGTGCAAAGATGGGAAGTTCAGTGACTCAGATACCAGAAAGAAGGTCTGCTATTAAGCAGACAATCATTAATCACAACCAAAGAAACTACCAAAAAAATCACAACTGCTACGGAAGCATACATTATGTCAGTTATTCTGGTAGAGACATAACAAAAGAACCTGGAATTCACATCTCATGCTCCACTTGCGATAAAGAACAACACTATTGTAATACCTACAGTTGTGACAGTTCCAATTGTCCCTGCTACCTCAGATTACTGTGTAATGATACAAACAGTTGGGAAAAATCAGAAAGCAAGGTGGTTACATTCATAACAAAACAGAAAGAGATCTCTCATGTTTTTTTTCTTTTTTTTTTTTAAACTCTATTTGTCATGTGACACCAAGGCAAATTAGATAAATGGGTATTTATTGTCAAAGTTTATACCAGGGCAAATGCAGTTATACTAAAGGTCAGCCCATTATTTTAAAAGTAATAAAAATGTAATAAATCTTAGTAAAATGTAAAAATTTAATAAATCTTAGTTCACTCTAATTCTTAGTTTTCACCCATGTCTACAGAGGTTTTCGTCTCCTATAGCTTGAGGACTATGAGATCCATATAAATAAGGAGAATAAACATATAGACTGTCAACCTAAATTCACTTCCAAAAGGTCTCTACCTCTACTGTAGGGACTTAAAAGCGACACAGAATGAAACACTAAATGAAAAGGTCTAGCTATCCAGATGCATCTTTTTCAAAAACACGTTCAGAACTCTCATTTGTATTTGAATCCAAAGAAATAAAGATTGCATGCACATGTATTTTTCACACAAAGCTCCCTACAAGCAGAATGTTATTTTTAATTAACACTACTGAAAGAAAAATCTATTTTTTCAGTAGACTTTGAATTAAATAATTGGTCTCAAATAAAACTGAGAAAGCTTTGCAGTTTATCAAATTTCAACCCATTTGAACAGGCAGTCACACCCAAAAAGGCCAGAAGTGAGAAACAAGATACCTATATAAATAGCAGTTTGTTAGTCTCAAACAAGTATTTTTGTCAACGTTAGTTCTAATCTAACAACAAAAGAGCAGCAGACAGAAAATAATTTAAGTAGCTTCTCATCTATGAAATAAAATGACAGCATTTGCTAGCGAACACTGAGTCACTAAAGCATATTAGAAGGAATCCTTGTTAATGTCTTTAAGAGCTTTAGAAGGCATATAATGGTTTTGCTAAGAGTATACCAGATTTAATACGGATCAGTAACTGAATCAGCATACAGCTGAGAAATCCACTTTCAAAACGCTTAAAGAAATACTTAACACATCAAAAATGCAGACAATACTTAAACGAGACTTAGCAGCCTACTTGCAGTCACTCTTATACTGTACCTTACTGGAAGATTCTGAAATGAATGGGAATTCAAAATTACATTTAATTGACCAAAATCTGTAAGTAATTCAGACAGTTGTCTCTTTTACTCCCAGTTCTGTTCTCACATTTCAGTACTCCACTCACATTGTACCCAGTTTATAATGTTGGTATGACTTTACTGTTTTAACGGGAGACTAGTATCTCCATTATTCTGTGTACTCTATTGTTTGGACACGGAACTAGTAATTATGGTTCTTACCCACTACCATCTGGCTTCTGTAGGAAGCACTGGGCAGAAAAGGACTCTTTCTAATCAAGACTACAACCTCCAAGTTAAAACGGCATTCAGAAGAATAAGGAAACATAGGTTTGACTCTCCTTAGACTTGGAAGGAAACCAAAAATCACACCTCCGTTTTCCAATCAAGTGCTCTTATCAACACAGTTCTTGAAAAAGACTGGCACTATCTCCTACTCCAGCAATGTTTTAAAATAAAAGTAGGTTTTGAATTAACTTAAGAAGTCTACCAACTGGACCTAGAAGGTAAACACACTTTCACATGATTGTTACAGTTTACTGTACAATTCAATTGAGAAATGCAAAAACTGAAAGAATCTCATTTGATACCCATTTGTCCCTACAACAGTTGCCGCTCATTTCCAGTGCTCCATTTGCATCAGGCATGTATCCCTGCTGCTCACTCTGCAGTTACTGATCCAGGTGCTCAGCAGACCATTATGTTAACAGTTAAATTGACCACTCCAGCAGCAAACTAAGTCAAAACAGGATAGCCAATTTGACTATTAAACCAGCACAAAACTGAATTAAACATTCAAAAGTGCCAGGAAGAAGGTAGAATCATTCAGCCAGATGCTGCAAGAGCTCTCTACTGTTAGCAACACTGTTTTTAGACTGGCACAACTGCTTACGTCACTATGTTATTATACATCACACCCTGCTTATTTCCATCATTCCAATATGGATTTAGAAACTAGGCAGGATACACAGATACACAGAACTGTAGGGGTTGGAAGGGACCTCAAAAGATCATCGGGTCCAACCCCCCTGCAAAGCAGGTTCCTCAGAGCAGGCAGCCCAGGTAGGCATCCAGACGGGCCTTGAATATCTCCAGAGAAGGAGACTCCACAACCTCCCTAGGCAGCCTGTTCTAGGGCTCCGTCACCCTCACCATGAAGAAGTTCTTTCGCATGTTGGTGCGGAACTTCCTGTGTTCTATTTTGCGGCCGTTTCCCTTTGTCCTATCCCCACAAGCCACTGAGAAGAGGTTAGCTACATCCTTCTGTCTCCCACCCCTCAGATATCTATAGACATTGATAAGATCCCCCCCTCAGTCTACTCTTCTCCAGGCTGAACAGACCCAGGCCTCTCAGCCTGTCCTCATAGGAAAGATGCTCCTGGCCCCGTATCATCTTTGTGGCCCTCTGCTGGACTCTTTCCAGGAGATCCCTGTCTTTTTTGTACTGGGGAGCCCAGAACTGGACACAGTACTCCAGGTGAGGCCTGACCAGGGCAGAGTAGAGGGGGAGGATCACCTCCCTTGACCTGCTAGCCTCGCTCCTTTTAATGCATGCCAGGATCCCATTAGCACTCTTGGCCACCAGGGCACACTGCTGGCTCATGGTCAACCTGTCGTCCACCAGGACCCCCAGGTCCTTCTCTGCAGAGCTCCTCTCCAGCAGGTCATCCCCCAGCCTGCACTGATACTTCCAATTGTTCCTTCCCAGGTGCAGGACTCTACACTTACTCTTATTAAACCGCATCTGATTTCTTCCTGCCCGTCTCTCCAGCCGGTCCAGGTCTTGTTGCATGGCAGCACAGCCCTCTGGCGTGTTGGCCACTCCTCCCAGCTTTGTGTCATCAGCATACTTGCTGAGGGCAGACACTATTCCCTCATCAAGGTCGTCGATGAAGATGTTGAACAAGACTGGACCCAGCACTGACCCCTAGGGAACACCGCTAGTCACAGTTCTCCAGCCAGACTCTGTTTTGCCGATCACCACCCTCTGAGCTCGGCCAGAGCTCAGCCCACCTCAACCCACCTCACTGTCCACTCCTCTATCCCACAATTTCTCAGCTTTGCTAGCAGGATGTCGTGGGAGACAGTATCGAAAGCCTTGCTAAAGTCAAGGTAGATGACATCCACTGCTCTCCCCCCAACTATCCAGCTGGTGATGCCATCATAGAAGGCAACGAGGTTGGTCAAGCACTACTTCCCCTTGGTGAATCCATGCTGACTACTCCTTATAACATTCTTCTCTTCCAATTGCTTGGAGATGGCATCCAGAACAAGCTGTTCCAACACCTTTCCAGGGACAGAGGTGAGACTGACTGGCCTATAGTTTCCCAGATCCTTCTTCCTGCCCTTCTTGAAGACCGGAATGACATTGGCTATCCTCCAGTCTTCAGGCACCTCACCCATTCTCCAGGACCTTTCAAAGATGATAGAGAGCGGCTTGGCCACCATGTCTGCCAGCTCCCTTAGCACACGCATCCCATCGGGACCCATGGATTTGTGTGCATTGAGCCCACTCAGACGCTCCCGAACCACTCTCACGTCTACACGGGGGGAGCCCTCCATTTCCCAGACCCTTTGTCCACTTGCCAGGGGTGAGGAGACCTGGGGGGGTGTCCTTGAAGCAAAGACTGAAGCAAAGAAAGCATTCAGTATCTCCGCCTTCTTGGCGTCTTCCATGACCAGGACCCCCCCCATTCAGCAAGGGATCCACATTATCCCTAGTCTTCCTTTTGCTGTTTACATATTTGAAAAAAAAAACTACTTATTATCCTTTATTTCTTTAGCAAGCCTCATCTCTAGGTGGGCTTTAGCCATCCTCGTCGCATCCCTGCAGGCCCTGACATCACATCTATACTCCTCCCAAGAGGACAGGCCCTTTTTCCACATTTCATAGACCTTCCTCTTCCTTTTGATTTTATCGATGAGCTCGTTGCTCATCCACACAGGTTTCCTGCCCCCCTTCCCCAATTTCCTATTCTTCGAGATGCACCAATCCTGAACATGGAAGAAGTGCTGCTTAAATGTAGCCCAGCTCTCACAAGCACCCTTGCCCTCAAGCAACCATTGTTAGTTTTCCTAGAATCTATTAAAATACAGAGATTCAGAATTTCCTCCCCACCAAGATGCACAACAATTCATATTATGAACAAAACAAATTTCATCAGCTCCATCTACGTAAGAAAATTAGATAGATAGATGTATGAGAAAAATTATTTTAAGAACCTTGCAAAAGAATGATGGGGTACAGGTTGCCATTTAACTCCAACAGCTGTGCCTCTAATCAATGTTTTCATGTCAAAACCCAGACTATATTAAGTTCTAAAAGATACTGAGAATTATAAACCTACTGCACAGTTTCAACAGGAATTTTCATTACAGTACATTGATTTCTTCTTTAAAAGCAATCAGTTTAGAGTAATGATTGTAGGGACTTCCTGTCCACTTTGGTTGCCTAGATACAGTTACATTTCACCAAAAAATGTAATCCTTTGCTAAGCCTATTATGTTTCAAATGTAATAATATATTTCTAAAAAGAACATATGAAAAAGTAATGATGTACAGTTTATTTCATAGATTGAAGCACTATATATTCAAATGTTGATTCCTTTAAACAAGTAGTTAAATGAAATGTATTTTCTAATCTCAGTATCAATTTTAGAGGTATATCAAATACTGCATCTCTCAATACAAATGCATAGCTCTCATACAAATTTACAGATGTATATCAACACCTCTAGTTGATTTATCAAGTTAATACCTAAATATAGAAGAAATGGGGTTATTCAGAGGTTCAATGGTCCTTCTATTACTAAAGCCAGGGAAGGAAGGCAATTCATGTGCTTTAAGGCATGTTTAACACAAACACTTGTTAACAAGTCTCTTTAAAGAATTGTTTCTTATATGCTGTGAAGTACCTCAATGGTTCAGATATTAAAAGAATGAGATTTTTTTTTTTAAATTCAGCCTCTCTGGGCAGCCTGTGCCAGTGCTCAGTCACCCACACAGCACAGAAGCACTCCTCCCTGTGTTCAAATGGAACCTTCTGTGCTCCATTTTGCGTCCATTGCTTCTTGTCCTGTCAGTGGATGCCACTGAAAAGAGCCCAGCTCCATTTTCTTTGCCCCCGACCTTCAGGCATTTATCCACATTGATGAGATACCCTGAGCCACCTCATCTGAGGCCGAACAGTCCCAGCTCTCTCAGCCTCTCCTCACAGGAGAGGTGCCCCAGTCCGTTGGTCATCTTTGTAGCCCTTCAGTGGACCCTTTCCAGTATGCCCACATCTCTCTTGTACTTGGGGTGGGGGGGGGGGGCAGAACTGGAAACAGTACTCCAGGTATGACCTCACCAATGCTGAGTAGAGAGGAGAGATTACCTCTCTCGACCTACTAAGAATAATCCATGTGGGTATCTGTGACACTAGCTGATTTTTAGGTTGTTTTGCTGGGACACTGTACACAGATAACATAATACTTTACCTCTTGTAAACATACTCAAGCTATAGACAGTTCCAGAGACCTTCAAGCTGCCTCTGCAGCTTTGCTAACTCTAACAGCAAAGTCACAATACTGTGAAAGATCTTTCAAATTCCTAACTCTAATACTTCTATACTGTGAAAGGGTTAGGAGCAGACAGGTGCAAACATGGAAGACAGAGCATGACATTTCATCATTCCTCCGTTTCCCATTCTGATTCTCATTTATTTTGTCCTGCCTGCTCCTACCAAACCAACTCAATGGACAAGGAGAACAAAGCATGTTTAATAAGAAGTAAATTCAAGTCTTTTTACAGGGCAGTGAGTCTCACCTTACAAGGACAGAGCCAGGCTCTTTTCAGTGGTGCCCACTGACAGGACAAGAAGCAAAGGACACAAAATGGAGTACAGGAGGTTCCATTTGAACATCAGAAAGCACTTCTGTGCTGTGTGGGTGACTGAGCACTGCTACAGGTTGCCCACAGAGGCTGTGTGATCTCCCCCTTGCAGATCTTCAGAAGCCCTCTGGAAGCTGTCCTGGGCAGCCTGCTCTGGGTGTCCTACTTGAGCAGGGGTTGGGCCAGGTGGACCCAGAGGGCCCTGCCAGCCTCAGCCTATTGCACAAGCACATTTTGTCTCCATTTTCTAATATATTGCATTATTTTAACCATCCTTTAGCTCAGAAATGCCTCTAAGTTGAGCCACTCCAAAAATTTTACATTTTTTCCATAGTACTTTGTGCTCTCGCAAGTTAAAAGTCCTAAGTTTTCAAACTACTCTTTATATACGCTAGGAGCTTAAATATTTCTTTTTGCATACAGAATCTCTCAGGTGAAGCCAACCAAACTCCATTTAGAGAATAACAAAACAGTAATTTACACAAAGCCTGAGACAACAGTAGGACACTGAACAAACAAGAGCAATAAATAGAACAGCTGAGCTCAGTAAAGCTGGTCAATGACTAAGAGTCAGCCTCAGAATAGTAAGTTTTCCATCAGTACAGGTTCTCCTATACCCATTTTGGAAAAAGCCTTGTAATAGCTAATTATCAAGTCAGTTCAGATCTTTATGGCAGCGTTTCCATGGCAGAAAAAATCTTCACACTAACAGAACATCTTAAATCTCTTTTCTCTACTTCCAGTTTTCTACCTTGACATTTGCCAGAAAGCACATTACAGGAGACACTGCAGACATCCATCAAACCCAGCAGCAAAACTTACTTCAGAATTTCATGCCCTCTGAAGCAGACTGATGGCTTGGTTCCAATATATTTGGCCAGATTTTAGGATATGCCCACTACTCATTTCTTCCTTCTGAGAGTACAGAGACAACTACAGGGTAAAATACAGCAGCAATAGAACAAGGTACTTCAGGGATATGACTACATAAATCTGCATGGCCTAACTCTACAGGACAAAGCTAGAGTTCAAGTTATGCCAGCGCAACTATGCAAAGAATTGTACTGTAACCTGCAGTTAGTTAAAAGTGGCTCTTCACAAAACAGGGTGAGCTTCAATACAAGATCATTTCAGTAATAGAATCTATAGGACAGGAGTAAGCTGTCGTATCAGCACAATGATGGTACAATAAACTGTGCTGCCAGAGAAAGTACAAAGAAGCCAATTAAGGTAGTGTAATATAGAATTTGTGTTGTCTTGAGGCAGTGTTCATGTTGGGATTGAATTGCTTTACTAAAAAAATACCTTACTGGAGCTTTTTTGGTTTTGGTTTCGGATTCGAGAGGGGGAAAAAACACCACAGGAAACAAAAAAAGTGTTCCTTTTAGAATACAACTAAAGGGAAAATAAGTATAAACACTGGAAATATTTGTTGCATAACTCTTAAAACTCCCCTCAAGAAATATTTAATGGTTGATACAAAAGTTAAACTTATTTTTATATATGTCCATAAACTACACCTTTTAATCGAGAGAAAAAAAGGACAGTCACCACTGCTGGTATCATGGCATAGTACAAAATGTACGGTTTCTCTTTAGCTATTTCTGAAACAATATGCACCAAAGAGAATTTTTCATCAGTATGTTAAAGAATTAAAATCATAATGCAATCATAAATTGTGATTTTATAAAGAAACTTTCACAGTGAAAATAATTTGCATTGTAGTAAAGAAGTCTTTATGCACAAAGACCAATATTATGATGTTGCAAATTATTACACTAGCATTAAAATAGAAAGAGACAAACATAAAAACCCAAACTGCAATTATACAAACATGACTGAATGCCTGTGTTTCCTGCACATGCATGAGCCTCCTTACACAAAAACAAAGGGAATTATTACACTATGAGATATATAGTAATTTTGACTTTATCCTTTGAAATTGTTATACTCAGTACTAAGGCTTGAGGATTACATCAATTTAATTACAAATCAGATATAAAGATCCACATAAATAACATCCTGATGCCAAAGTCCAGCCATAAAATTCAAGAAAGCACCTAAATCTAAGCAGATTAGATAGCAGAAAGTCAGAAAAAAAAAAGGAAAGAAAAGAAAAGAAAAAAGAAAAAAATGAAGGCACAAACTCTTAGTTTAACTTCAGTACCTGGGAAAGTTACGGAGAAGATTTTCCTGGGGGATGTTGAAAGGTACTTAAAGAACAAAGCTATTATCTGGCATAGTCAACATGAGGTCACGAAGGGAAAGTCCTGCCTCAGTAATTTGGTCTCCTTCTATGACAAGGCCACCCACTTAGTGGCTGATTGGAAAGCAGCGGATGTAATCTTTCTGGTTTTCAGTAAGGCTTTTGATACCATCCCTCACAGCATCCTTTTGGACAAGCTGTCCATCTGTGAGATAAACAGGGTGATGCTATGCTGGGTGATGAACCGGCTGTACAGCAGAGCTCAAAGTGCTGTAGTGGGGCTACAGCTGGCTGGTGGGCCATCACTAGCAGCGTTCCCCAGGGCTCAGTTCTAGGGCCATTCCTGTTGAACATTGTTATCAATGATCTAGATGCAGAAGTGGAGTGCATTCTTCACAAGACTGCTGGTGATACCAATCTAGGACTTGCTGTTGACTCCCTGGAGTGACAAGAGGCCTTACAAAGAGCTCTAGATAGATCAGAGCACTGAGCAATCAACAACAGCATGAAATTCATCAAAGTTAGATGCCAGGTGCTGCACCTGGGACAGAGCAATGCTGGACACAAGGCTGGGAGATGAATGCCTAAGGAGCAGCCCTGCAGGAAGGCAGCAGGGGTGCTGGTAACAGCAGAGTCAGCATGAGCCATCAGTGAGCCCTGGAAGCCAAGAGAACAAAGGGCATTTGGGGGGTTCATTAAACACAGCATAGCCAGCCAGTCAAAAATAAGTGATTTTCCCACTATATATTCTCCCAAAGCTGATAAAAGGGCAGGAAGGCATGTCCTGTGAAGAGAGGCTGAGGACACTTAGGTTGCCTCACCTGTAGAAAAGGAGGCTGAGAGGTAACCTCTTTGCTTTCTGCAATGAGGGAGCAAAAAAGGAAAAGCCAATCTCTCCTCACCAATAACCTTAAGACACACGGGAACAGCACAAAGCTGGGCCAGGGGAGCTACAGGTTAGATACCAGGAAAAGTTTATTTACTGTGAGTGTGGTAAAACACTGGAACAGGCTTCCTAGAAAGGTGGCTGATGCCCTATGCCTGCCAGCATTCAAGAGGTATTTGGGTAACAAGATGCTTTAACTTCGTTTTTTCTTTTGACCAGACAGTTGGACTCGATGGTATTTGTAGATCCCTTCCAATTGAAATATTCCATTTTAAACAAAAGTAACATTAAGCACTTACAAAGGTATCCTTCATAAATATCTTATAGATATTGTCAGGAATGTTTTAGGCCAGTACAATCAAAGTTGGCATAATTTAATAAAGATGTGGTCAACGCCTCTGAGAGGTGCAATATGTTTGTGAGAATAAGGCTTGAGAGCTTCTGTAAATGGAGACTTCTAAATTCTTTTAAGCTTTCAAGTGTGGAGAAAGAATACATCAGAGGAAAGACAAGAAAATGAATGGTACAAAAAGCACATTTTTCTTCCCCATGGTGCAGCCAGGTCTGGAGGAAAACAAAGATTGTGAGGATGCTGCTGCTGGAAAGATGAGTATGCAGTGGGAGTCATTTGACTAAGCAGACATATGCAGGTCTGGAACAAAAGCAGCTAGAAAAAATGCTTGAGATGTGAAGGTTTAGAACTGAATGTAATTCTAGTTAATGCCTTAAGCAACGGAGAACTGCAGTGAAAAGGATTAAGAGCAGTACTCTGCCTGAAAAATAGGTTAAGAACATGACAACACTGTTCCAGCATGAATCACGAGTATCTGTTCAGGAATGGAGAAGTAGCTGTGCTGGTGACCTGTACAGAAGTATCTGGTGAACTAAAATCTGGATGCATGATTATTTAGAAAGAGGACACAGAACTGCAGTTGTCAAATGTGATCTGTGGTTTCCTGGTCCCCAGGATCCACTCCTAAAGAATGTGGATGAAATATCTTCCTGAATGCCTTCTTCAATGAGCCTGAACACTTGATTTGCTGTTTTAGGCGAGAAATGTGATAATCCACAAATCAGATGTGCTAATCCTATAAACTCATACTGCCATTTTGAATGTATTCATAAAACTTGATGAGTTAACCTCATACCAGAAGGCTGTCTTCTAAATGAGGTACTGCCTGTTCTTCTACAGTTGGCATAAATTCAGTCTTATGTGCTCTGGCTAATTCAGCAGAAATGCACTTGCAAATCCACACCTGATCTGGATCACACGTACATTAATGCAGCACACAAACCAGTCACAGAGAGCCACCATATCCTAACATGAGTAGAATTATGTTTGTTCTGCAAGCATCATTGTAGGCTTTTTTTTTTTTTTCCTTTTCAACACCAAGAGTTAGAAAGATGGGGACTCAGAAGACAGGAAGAACATGGGTCAATTGCCTCTATTCCTTGGAAGCCAGCCAAAATAGAAGATATACCTAGTGTGAATGACTTCTTTGAAAAGCAGTATATACAAGTTTAACTGTAAGAAACTACAACAACAACAACACAGTAAAACTAAATACTACTTCAATCAGGAAACAGGTTAAGTGCTTAAGAAAAAGTGCTTTGTATATTAAATTTTTAGCAGTGGACAACATATTAGACTGCACTTAAATTTCATGGGAAGCCTAAAAATGTAAGTTTCTTCATCACGAATAGGAGATAGATTGATCCAAGATGAATTTGAATGAAACAAGCTTGTTTATTTAATGCTTTAAAAGTAAAATAAAATCACCAAGCTCCAAGTACAAACACATTTGCCAGCTGACTTACAAATTACGTGCTCATGTTCAGCTTCTAATGAGAATGACTCTCAAATTTTACAAAAAAAGGTTCTCCTGCTGTTAGCATATCACATTAAAGCTCACAAAATTACAAGGTTACAATATTATTTTACATGGATAGTGTTTCAAAATCAGTATTTTTATTCCAAGAACTGATGCATGACCTACAGTCGAGTTTGTACCAAATGAGGTACCAATTTATAGACATGCTGAAAGAAGTTAGATAATCCAAAGCAATAGTACTTTGAACAGAGTAAGTCTGGCTGCTTCTTCCTAGAGACGAGGCAACAAAACAAATCTAACATAGATCAGTGATATTATTCACAAACTCATGGTTTATGCGCAACGTCATACCTCTCTCAAATCATTGAAGTTTTAGAGAAACCTTTAGAAAAGCTTCTAAATTTAGTTTTATTCCATGATATGCCAGAAATAGAGCGATTATAATTATAATCGTATCTTCCTCCAGTTGAACATACTAATTCAAGTCTCAGTAGGATTCTCTAATCACCATACAAAAATACAGCTTTTACAGATGCTGGAGTAAAACTTCTCCTTGGGCCAATAGGTTTATAGCTACACATTCTTTTCTACATAAGCAAGGTATTTTAGATGCTTCTTGCACCACATATTTTCCTGCCAGCAGACCACAACTTGTACTTTTCTTTTTATTCCAGTATCTTTTTAGCAGAACAAGCCCATAAATAGATGTAGGAATACAACCGAGTTGATGATCAACTATGACATATGGGCAGAGCAAGCAATTTGGAAAGTGAGTGGAGAGAAGAGAGTGACTCTAGTGGAAGTAACTTAAAATAGTTTTGCCATCACATAAAGCATTTGCATAACATTTAAGACATCTGACACAGTTGCAGGGAAATTTAACAGGAAAACTTTCATTCCAAGAAAACTGAAACACAGACGTATCCATGGTTGTATACACAAAACCTCACTCTGAGTTTAGTAAACATTTAGGGAATTTTGTGTTTAAAATGATTTGAACACTGGTTCTAGAAGTTAACCTGTTAGTTTTCACACCTCATTTTAATGGAGGAGGGGGAAACATTATACCAACTGAGCTGTACTATGAGAAAATGCATGCATTTGACTCATATCCTATGATTTTCTGAGATTCTGGAGAAAAAAAAAAAAGAAAAAAAAAAAAAAAACTTCCTCAAAAGCTTTTCTGTATCACAAAGATTTTAGAAAACAAAACCATAACTTTATACACAAGAACATTAAACTACGAAAAACATTTACAAAATTAATTCTCAAATTTAAAGCATCTTCCTATAAAAAGGAGACTTTATCCATATCCACAGAATATTTTAATGACTACCAAACTGCATGTCCTTAGAGTTCTAAACAGAACCGTGAAAATCTGAAAAACATTTTAAATGCCTTGCTAGAGCACACACAAATAATTACTTTGGCACCTTCAAGGCATTTTCTGCAGTACTACTACTGATCAAACAGAGGACAATAACCTCTCCATGCAACAGTCTGAGGCTTCCAAAGTTGCACAGGACAAGGCACAGCACCAACCAACTGCCTAACCCTGGAAAGCAAGCTGGAGAGAAAAGCTTTCTTTCCCTCATAAGCAAGATTTTAAAATTATTCGTACATTTTAGGATGCTTGCTTTTCCCAGACTAGGCTTGCCTCACTTCTGCATGTACACATTAAAGTGTTTCTGTTTCCTGTACCTGTCTGGGGCTATTTTAGAAGTTTGCAACAGAAAAAAGTTACTTCAGAGCTGTAGTACACGGTATTGGTAGTAATAGACCACTGTAGGAAAACAAGTTTCAAGAGGAGTGAGAAATTGCGTAGTACTTTAAGAAAACTGTAGCTTCAGGAGGAAAAGGGCACCATACAAAAAGAATTTTTTTTTTTTTTTAAAAAAAAAAAAAAAAAAGCAGAGACTCCACAGCTTTTTAGCTCCAGGCTAGAAGGACCTAGTCTGGTTTAACCATAATGCACATCACACAGGACTCCTTATAACATCAGTACAATACAAGTCTTGCAGCACTCAGACATCCATGAATTGTACAACTGTCTGTATCCTGCACAAAGGTATTTCTAATTAAACCTTGCTTCCTTGTTTCTTTTACAGCAATTTTAAGAAGCAATCTTACTTCTAGCTCTCCATACCACTGTATCAGCTAAAACACACAAAACCAGTAGCTCCAAGTACAGATGAGCAAATCCCCAAAACACACGATGGTTTATAACGCGATTCGATACTTTACACGTTTTATAACCCCCATCAAGGTTTTACTTTATGTTGTCGGGTTCCAGCAACATATGCAGCTCCCAAAAGGATGCAAGAAATTGCAGGGCGCCTTGCCTTCCTCCTCCTTAACACTAGGTAACGTCTTCAAGAAGCGTCCAGACCAAACGACCCCCACTCCACAGCCTTCTGAACCCCTCCCAGCTGATGCACACGGAGCCCCCGGCCCGAATTTAAGCAGTTAGCCTCTTTGTGACGGATTTAGTGCCTCCTGAGCAAACAACCCGCTCTGAACCCTCTCCCCCCACCCCAAAGCGCCCCCGGGGGCATCCCTCGGAGGAGGGCGGGGGGCTGCCTCGACGGGTCCTCGCCCACCTCAGGTCCACGGAGGGGTCCCCAAAGGGGTTCCCCCCAGCCCGCAAACCCTATAACAAAGAGGAAGGGGGCCGCTCCCCGCCCTGCCCTTACCCAGGAGGAGCAGCTTCACCTCCCGGGCCGCCTTCTCGCCGTCCTCCCGCAGGTTCCTGTCGATCATCTTGCTCCTCTCCACCGCCGCCTTGTCCTCGGCGCTCAGCGTGCAGCCCATTTTGGGATAGGGGCTGCGGCTGCTCGATTTCGACGGGGAAATTAAAAAAATATATATATAAAAAAAAGGAAGAAAAAGAAAAAGGGGGGAGGGGGGCGATGTCGATCTCCTTCCCCCCCTCCCTCGTTACAGCGCACGGAAGCGTTCACCTGGCACGTTTAAGAGTAGGAAGGGAAAAAATAAATATATATATATATAATAAATAAATAATGATTAAAAATAAAGAAAAGAGGAAAAAATAAAGAAAAATATAAAAATAAAGAAAAATAAAGAAAAATATAAAAATAAAGAAAAAAATCAATAAATTAAAAAAAAAAAAAAAAAGAAAAAAAACACAACGAGGGGCTGGGGTGGGCTTCCCCGAAGCCGTTTCCCGGGGAAACGCGGAGAAGGCAGCGGGGCTCCCGGAGGCTGGAGGCCGGGTACCGGGCACCGCCGGGTCCCTCCTTCCCTCCCTCCCCGCCGCGGAGCTGCCGCGCCCCCGCCCCCGCCCCTCCGGAGGCGCCCGGCCGCGCGCACCGCCCACACGGTGCTGGGAGGGGGGGACGGGCGCGTGCACGCGGAGAAGGACGGGGCGAGCGCGGCGGGGCGCGGCGCTGATTGGTGAAGAGCAGGATGAGTGACGGGGCGGGGAGGAGAGGCCGCGTCGTGCCGCGCCTCTGTGGTGTCATTGCGCGGCTCCGCTCACCTGCCTACAGCGGCGGGGGGGAGCGGTTGAGAGTGGGGATGTGGTGGTTCCGAGCGGGAGGTTCCATTGTGCTGAAATAGGAGGGGGACACAGGGCCGTGACACTGCCCGATGGAGTGGTTCCGGAGGCCGAGGGTCGCCTTGTGGCGGGAAGGCCGTTATCCTGCACACGGCCTCGGTCACCGCTGTCTCGCCCTGCGCTATGTCGCCTCACGCCGCTTCACCACACGGCCCACGGGACCAGCCACCCCTCTGCGCGCAGGGGCGGCTTCGAAGCCGATCCCCCGCAGCCTGTGGAGAGGCCGCTGGTGGAGCAGGCTGTCCCACTGCAGCGCATGAGTCCCACATGAAGCAGATCTCCACGCTGCACGCTGCACCCCGTGGGGGAGCCCCCGGTGGAGCAGGTGGATGTGGACTGGAGGAGGCTACTCTAGTATCTTAGCAACATCGTGCAATAAATTGCGTTAATCTCCCTTATGCTGAGTTTTTTTCCCCATGATGGTAACCAGTGAGCTATCTCCCTGTCCATCTCTCAACGCACAAGTTTTTTTTTTCATCAGGTCCCTTTTGGAGCTGGCTGGAACTGGCCATTAGAATCACAGTATCATTAAGGTTGGAAAAGACCTCCAAGATCATCCGGTCCATCCATGCCCCTACCACCAATGTCACCCACTAAACCTCATCCCTAAGCACCACGTCCAGCCTTTCCTTAAACACCCCCAGGGGCAGTGACACCACCACCTCCTTGGGCAACCCATCCCAGTGCCTGACTGGTCTTTCTGAGAAGAAATGTTTCCTCATTTCCAACCTGAACCTCTCCTGGTGCAACTCAGCTTTTACTACACTACTTAAACTATTTTCTCCCCTGCAATGCTTAGACTTGATGAA
This sequence comes from Heteronetta atricapilla, assembly GCA_011075105.1. NCBI lineage: Eukaryota > Metazoa > Chordata > Aves > Anseriformes > Anatidae > Heteronetta > Heteronetta atricapilla. Next base: position 11,353,205 of record CM021731.1, read on the forward strand.
AATGTTTATCAAGTATGCAATTGTTACTGTGTGTGTTGGATTTTTTTTTTCTTTATATGGGTTTGAATGTTGGCACTGGTTATACCATAAGTAATGACACAAAATGAACTACATAAAGCTCATAGGTTAAACCGTGAATTAAATATTTTTAACGCTTTCTTGTTAAAAGCATGCATGTAGCTCTTTCTTAAAGAAACCCAGAACAACATTAATTATTATGACTTCATAAGACCTCTGAAACATTTTCTCTGGTTGTTCTTGGTTGTGTTACCTCTCTGAGAGTGTCTGGGCAGCCAAGAGGTGTGAGTTGCTTCTCTGCCACCAACCATTTGCCCTCCTGAATGGTTCAGTTCATGCACACTGCTGAACAGACAGGCACAGCTAAAAGGCAGCAGCAGTGTGTAGGAACACCTCCTGCACTAATGGATAGAGTGCAATGCAGGTTAGCTGTCTGTCTGCTGAGACAAAATATGATGTAATAGGGAAGTGGGGGGAGGGCACTGAGTGACATGAGAATGGAAGAAAAGTAGTAAGGTAATGGAATTATATTTATGCCAAGAAGAAGGGAAAAAGGATATAGAAAAGTGTAAGTACCAAAGGAGTTCATAAAATTGCATTTGCCAGGGCCTACAGCCTCAGTCATAGCAAAGTACTTTCTAAAGACAAGTCAGCGGTAGGCAGACTCACTTTCAGGCACACTCACATTAGACATTGGTAGCTGCTGGGCAGAGCAAAAAGGTGCCTGCTACAGCCCATTTTGTGTTCTCCTGTGCAAATTTCCACAGTGTTACCACAAGGTAAGGGTTTTCATATAACAGTTCAGCTCATAAATGTCATACATGATAACCTAGTCTTGGCTTAGGGTTCCTGGCGTGGCAAAGTAACAGATGAAAACTGCTAGTCAGGAAAGAATTACGTTAAGGGACAGGAAAATTAATAAGCTCGGGGGTAGTTTCCTGATTTAGGAATAAAGGATAAAGAATTATTTCTGAAATAAACAACACGTGGTTGGGATACTGGCAAGTAAAAGTAGGAAGATTAAAGGATAAAATAATAATAATAATAAAAGTAGTGAGCAAAGACTTTGGTAAGTAGAAATATGTGACAATGAGAGAAGCAGATGTTATAAGGATGGAGATGCTACAAGTAGGACACCCCAACTTTGCATGGATTTGTATTTTATTTTATCGTGCCTAGTGTACGTATTTTTATACAATTTACTATGAGTATCTGTTACAGGTCTTTCTGCGTCTTTCTTGCCCATTTAGCACTCACTACACCCATAGGTGTACAAAGTGAAATAGGCCCAAGTTCATCTTCTTTTTATCACCCATTAGCAAGAAAACAAAACTGTATGGTATCTACTTTTTTACAATCTTAACTAGTCTTAAATATAAGCAGACTGAATTCTCTTTTTGGCCCTACTGATCTTAAAAACACTGTATTTAATGAGGGACTTTTCTACTACCTTTTCCTATAACAAACCTGTGGATAGGATGTACCTTTTTGGTTATTAACTTTCCCAAAAACAGAGCTACTGCTGAAGGTCTGCTTGCATGTGTTCTCCTTGACATGTGTGTTACTTGTGTTGAAATTTGGAGCCAATTTGTACTGATTTTTAATTTTACAGGAACGGAAGTAGTACTCGTTACAGCTTACATATGATTCACAAATATTATTTCTTAATAAAAAAATAAAAAAAGATAAAAGAAAAAAAAATAAAAGATCTTTTCAGCCATGTCACCAATCTCAGTTTTTAGTTCTAGTTATGAAGTAATGCTTCAACTGATACCCGTTTATATTCCAGAGCTGCTTTGCATCGGTAGAAATTCAGGGTCATGGAATAATACATACTCTTTTTGGAGAGCCCAAGAAAGTTGAACAGTAATTATACTGTTTTGGCCAATATTCAGAATAAAGTTTGTTAGTGCAATACTTTCCACAAATAACATCTTACGTAATGTAAACTTCTAGGGCAGTGCAGGCCTGAATCTACATCTGGAGCTATCACAGGTCTTTATTTAGTGGCAGAGGCTCACTTCTGGTGATTTTCAAGTATTTTTCCTTTAATCTAAAATATTTTAATCTAAAATATAGTAAAAGAAACTGTAGTAAAATGTAGTCTGTATTTGGGCAATACACCATCTATCAGTTTTATTTTAAAATGTCAGGAAACTGTTTTCTCTAGCACAATGATTAGAGTTGTTGCACAGTAGTACAGTTACATGAAATAGTATATGTCATCCCTATGTTTAGAACTATACAGCTTTTTTCCCTTCAACTGGCAAGTTGGTAGAATACTCAGAAGCCAGGTATGTTTTGCAGCCTCATTCCTGAGAGAGGATTATTTCAAGAGATTTTGTTGCTTTGCTTGCAAATAGCTGTGGTTTGTTATGACCTCCTTTTGAGTCCCCATCACCTGCTCTTAGGCTCATTTTTTCTGTAAGATTATCTTCAGCTGCTACTGCATGTGCTTAATAGAATTTCTTGTGGTTGGTAGAGTGTATATGTTGTGTTGTGGGGATAATGATTCAGAAGCCTTCAGACTTCTATTTTGCTGTTCTTCAGGTTTTAATTTAAATCATCTTATTCAGCCACCTTATACCTTTTAGTTCTCTTGTCTTTACCCAGACAGAATATGCAAAATCACATCTGAGAAATTAAATACAGCTATTATAGAAGAAATAGAGGAAAATGGGCAAGAATCTTAATTGTTACCTTAGAAAAGTGAAAAGACCAGGGTAAGATCATTTGTGGGAAGAAAAACAAACAAACAAACAAAACAACAAAGACACATAATTATATTTTTACTTAAAGTTCAAAGCCTAATCTTAAATATTTTTTTGCCTAATTTAGTGCTAAGAACACAAAATATTACCAACATTAAGTGCAAGCTATCCTGTTCCATACTACTATTTCACTTTAAATGTGTATATTGCAATTTTGGTGTTAGCCAATTTCTTGACTTTAAATTTACAGTTCTACTAACCCCTGTTTTTTTTCCAGGTTACTAGGGGTATCCCATGTAATGATGTGATCCCATGTGGCACCATATTCTAATCAGAGGAGACCATATTGTTCTTTACAACTACCTGAAAGGAAGGTGTGGGGAGCTGGGGGTTGGCCTCTTCTCACAGATAACTAGTGATCTGACCAGAGGGAATGGCCTCAAGTTGTGCCAGGGGGAGGTTTATATTGGAAATGAGGAGACATTTCTTCTCAGAAAGAGCAGTCAGGCACCGGGATGGGTTACCCAGGGTGGTGGTGGAGTCACTGTCCTTGGGGTTGTTCAAGGAAAGGTTGGGCCTGCTGCTTAGGGACGTGGTTTAGTGGGTGACATTGGTGGTAGGACCAGATGATCTTGGATGCCATAGCTGAACAATGCTGAATTGATTAAGCGAGGACTCATTAGTATGCTAACACCAATACCGCTCATTAATATGGAGGCAATGCATGCAAGTAATTACTGCCAGTGCCTTGGAATACTGCAAGAAAATTCTTTTTTTTTTTTTTTTTTTTTTTTTTTTTTTTTTTTTCCATGGTGGTGCTGCTGGAATGGAGAGAGACATGCCGTGTAGGTTGTTAAATACTATGCATGACCTAGTACTCACAGCTGCACTGAAATACACAGGGTTCCTGTTAATTTTAATGACGTCAAGGCTAATTATACTAATGTGTGAGGAGAATCAGCTTTGTGGATGCATACAGTGTAATCCAGAGAGGTCTTTGAAGGTGGACTTTCATGTGTTTTGCCAGGAGAAGACTCAGCAATGAGGCAGAGGGGCATTTGACATTTAATTCATGTTATGTTAACTCTTCCACAAGATCAGGTTTCCAACTAGTTATGTGAGTTACCTGTAAGTTGATTATTTTAATATTCAAAATACTATAATTAAGTCCTCTACAAGAGTAAGTGAGAGCCAGGAGAAAACATTTAATAAGATGGATTTATTTTTAAGCCATCTGCATGCTTTTGAAAGTTCATCTCGTTAGATATAATCCTGAATATTTCTGGCTCAAGAAGCTACATGAGCTACTGTCCAAACTCTAAGCTGCAAATGAACTAATCAAGATATAGGCTTCATAGTATAAACAAACAAAAGAACCCATTGAACAATTGAGCATGCTAATAATAAATGCTTGTAAAAGAGAGAGAGACACACATACAGATGATACACATTTGATTCAGTACTACTGAGGCCTGCACAAAAATTCTGTAGTAGTTTAGAACATTATGTCTTTAGCATACTTGTAGGAGAAACCAATCATACCTTAAAAATAATAATAAAAATAAAATAAAAATCAGCTAAACATGTAACACTATGAAATATGTGCCTCTTTGGGATGTTGACTATGTAGTTATGTTATTCTTTGTTTCTTAATAGGTCTGGATAACTTTAAATTTGTTTACAGCAAGTATGAAACAGCACTTTGAACCACTAAGTGTTGTGTTTATAAATGCTATTTCATATGAGCTAGAATTAGATGCATGCCTTATACATGAATGTGTATATCCAAGTGTAGTTGTTGCGTCAGCAAAAATTACACAGTATATAACAATCTATTTGTGTAAAGCTATAGTAAATCTTTTTTTGGAGTGACTGTTCTGATTTTTGAATCGTAGGAAACAAACCAGTCTTAATGCAAAAATATTAGTATAAGGTTTTTTCCTGTAATCCTAGTTCATAAAATAATGGCGTTTTTAAATGAATTTAAGATGTCTTTATTCAAGATATGTGAGAATATAGTGAGTGAAACAGCTATGTAAGATGTTACAATAGACAACACATTCAGGAAGATGACTGGGGTAAGGTTTCATTTTTTCTCTCATACAAGCACAGAGTAACTACACAAAAATAAAACAGCTTTTTGGCTGAGGAATCTAATGTCTTCACATGTACTATAGCAGACTGCTCTTATGAGTAGGTAGCTTGAATAATCTGTCTCCTTTTACTGCATTTGAAAATTGCATTTGAACATCACTTATTGTGATAAATAGATTCTATAAAATATTAATACAAGGTTTTAGTTAACAAGGTTCCTAGTTAAAAATAGAGTATAAATGCAGCAGCCATTTTGACGACAAAGCATGTAAACAACAAAATAAATCACACACAGAATTTATAGGTTGGAAGAGACCTCAAGATCATCGAGTCCAACCTCTAACCTAACCCTAACAGTCCCCACTAAACCATATCCCTAAGCTCTACATCTAAACGTCTTTTAAAGACTTCCAGGGATGGTGACTCCACCACCTCTCTGGGCAGCCTGTTCCAGTGCCTAACAACCCTTTCAGTAAAGAAGTTCTTAAAGAATAGGAATGATAACCTAGGGATTCTAAATGACTTTTTCAATAATTGCAAATTTAAAATAAATAGCTGGTAAAGCTTATTGGTCAATCAGAGTGTATTTCAAAAACCCTCCTGGATGCCATCCTGAGCAGTGTGCTCTAGGTGATCCTGCTTGGCAGGGGGGCTGGACTAGATGATCTTCAGAGGTCCCTTCCGGCCTCGGCTATTCTGGGATTTCTTGCACATGAAAGTTACATGACATTTGCATATAAATAAGATTTTTATTTTTGTGGTTTTTTTTTTTTTTTTTTTTTTTTTTTTTTAGTAATTGGTCATTTTTTTTGCAAACACTTTAAGTGCAGGTTATGTCAGTAGTAGGTTATGTCAGTAGTCTTTCCGCATAAATACCAGGTAAAATAACTTTGGAATATATGTTAAAGTGGGTTTGTCCTGCTCTTCTCCAGAAATGATGACATAAAGCTCAATACTAAAACTTGGCATTCTGTAACTATGATTACAAAAACCCTCGATTACAAAAGATGGAGAAGGAACAAAGTTATAAAACTGCCTCTTTTTTTTTTTTTTTTTTTTACTGAACAGTAATACCAAGCAAATCAGAAGGCAGGCCTTTGCCATGGTTTTGTGCTTACATATATGCTGAATCTTCAAAATGTTCATGCTGTTTGTGCTCATACAAGGTCCCAGATTCAATCCAGAGTTGGATCTGTGCTTATTGTTACTCCTGTACTTAGCTTTGAAATCTGCTGCTTCTGAAGAAGGGCTTGTGAGCCCTAGAGCTTGTCATATTTGTTTCTCAGATACACCAGTTGATATAAATAAAGATATTACTGCTATCAACAAACTTTTGTTTTAAACAGTTTATTAGTAGTAATGTGGTTCAAATCCTGGTTACACTGAAGTCAATGGAAATTTTACATACTATTAATTTATCAGTACTGTCCATCATTACAGCCAGGCTTTCTCATTTGCATCTCAAATGCTTCAAGTTATACATGTATCTAAGTGCATTCCTGATCTACAGCCAGGGTGCTTGACATCTTGCAAAATGGAGGCTTGCATATCTAAACAGATTATGCTGATGCTCACTATATTGTTTTTACTGCAAAAACATTGGTTTTACTATATAAATGAAGAAAGACATTATAACTTTTTGTTAAAAATCTGTTTCTAAACAGCTTCAGAGGAAAGATTCTCTAAGCTTAGGACTTGAAATCAGAATCAGAATTCCATCTTTATTTAAAATTTTGTGTTTCTATTGACTGAGTAATCTTCTCAGTTCAGTTTCTCTTTGAATGGCCTAAAAATAAAACAAAATAAAATAAAATAAAATAAAATAAA
>CM021731.1:11364854-11382167 GCA_011075105.1 Heteronetta atricapilla
AAAAGAAAAGAAAAGAAAAGAAAAGAAAAGAAAAGAAAAGAAAAGAAAAGAAAAGAAAGAAAACCACTTCTCATCATGACAGAGATGCAAATAAGTATGCAGGACATTCTGTGGCAAGATAGGTTGCATTTTGTTTATTCATATGAAATTATTACCCAGAACAAAACACATACTAGCCTCATTAGAGGAAATAAAGGTTTCTAATACTGCTTCCTTCACCTTCTGAGCAGTAACAAGCAAACTCACCCCTTAGAGCATTACATTTCAGTGTTCCTTTGTTTGCCTTGACATTTTTGTGTTAATATAATATTAGTAAAAGTTGCGTGGATTATGCTATTCATTATTTTGTTTGTTTACATGTTTAATGTCCTTAAATCTGACAGTACTAATGAACTGCTACTTCTTTTCAAGTAACTGGTTCACTTTTTTCAATATGTGCAAAATACAGAAAATCAATGGTTGCAAAGTTATTAATTTTTAATTTTCATCATGAATTGAATACCATTATGGTGTTTAGCTGAATAATACATTATATCTAATGGTGTCTGGTATTATAAATTATATTTTGAATGTAATCATCCCTTTGAAAGCTAAGAATTTTTCTGTTGGTGCATTGTCTTTTCCATCATTTAAATTTCACACATAAAAAATGGCAAAACAAAGTATAGTAGGTTTATGGCTGAGGATTTTTTTCAATAATAAAATTTGCAGAATCAAGTGTGTTAAGAGAATAAAATCAAGTTACACACACACAAAAAAAGTATCTTGAAAGAGGAATAAAATCTATTTCCAAAATAAGATTTTTTTTTTTTTTAGTAATATTTTGTTTTTAAAAATGCTGTGGCTAACAGTGGACATAATATTTTAACATATATTACCCAAACACTGTCAACATTATTAATAATTCCAAATCCTGGATCCAATCTAGTGAAAGAAGTATGTTGTCATCAATATAGGTAAAATTTGGTTGCTAACTTTGTTTTCCACAGTGTTGAAGAAAGTCTTAGAAGAATCTAGAAATAAAGGCCTTGCTTAGCAGAATAATATCTTCCCTCCCCTGGTATGCAAAAATAATTCTTCCTCGTCTGTGACATGAGATCACTTGATGGAATAATCTGACAAATCATTCTGTGCAGTTTATTCCGTCACACTGAGTTTGGGCCAGCATCTAGGCTTTATTCACAGGAAAATGGATGCTGTTTTCGGCTTCCCTCCTGAGAGGCATTTGGAAGACCCAGATACTTCCCTAATTGAAGCAGAACTATAAAACTGAGTTATGAGCCTCTGCTGAAAGAATTTGAGGCACCCAAATTAAGAAGACTACGTATTGATAGAAGTATCTGAGGGAACAAAAACAGGAAATATTTTTATATGAGAAAGAACTATTAGGAATTTAAACAGGAAGGACTGAGTACTGTTTGTTACTGCAGGACGCTTGGGCTGTGTGCAGGGTGACCATTGCCCTACTGATCAGCCCTGGAATGAAAGTCAGTCCGGGGTCAGACAGACAAGGTCGGCAGCACAAAGGGGTCCACAAGGCACTTAGAGGGTTAAAAAAGCAGAAACTTGAACAAGGGAGTCAGAACTCAAACTATCCCCTAAATCAGGAGGACCAAATTGCAAACAGGAATTACTGTCAGAAGATCCAGATGGCTGTAAAGATGGCAAAGGGTCTGAGGGGCTGGAGGTGAGCTGTGAGGCCAGAGCGAGGAGTGAGCTGCAGCTGGAGCAGGCTGCAGGAGCAGGTCCCGAGGGGAGGCCCAAGCAAGTACGTTCCAGCAGCAGAGTGGGTCATTAGCTGCAGAACAGAAAGCCTTGGAAAAGAATAAAGGAAGATGTGACAATCTGAGGTTTAAATGCTGCCGTGATATTATTCTTTATGGTGTGACTGAGCAGCAGCCCTTCGCAGGGGCAGTGAAGGGCTGCTAAAAGTCACTTGCTGGGGCTTTGGACTAGCAGTGCTCCTTATCAGGCATGCAGGGCTCACAGCTCAAAGGATTTCAGGAAAGAAACCATTACAATTCTTAGCCGCTCCTTGGCTAATGGATAAGAATTGCTATCTCAGTGAATAGCTGCAAATGTCAGCTTGGGAATTCACAAGTTTCCACCTCTGGAGCCTCTCAGCACATCCTGGTCTCCCAGGGCTGGGCTGTAGCCTGGGGCCCTGCTTTCAGAGCAGGCTTGCCAGCAATGGGCAGCGTTCCCCTGAACTTTGTGTAGTTTTGAAACCAGATACACAGTGAGCAAAATGGTTTGGAATCCACAGACTGTATTTTTACACACCCCAAAATGAAAACACCCCAAAATGAAAACAAACAAGCACAGCTTTGTTCTCATAATTTTAAGTTCTATACTGACCCATTTGGTGAGTTTCCTTCAGCACAAGGAAGCCTTCTCTATCACTTATCTAAGCCTCATTTGTGTATTGGAGCAAACTGCAAACTAAGACTAAGTCCCATCACAACACTTGATTTGATAGATAAAATAGGCATGTGTTTGGGCTATAGTTTGCTTCGGTACTTTAGGAGAGATTCTGAACCAAGTTGAATTGAAGTATGAACAGTACATTTCTACAAGTTTCTGTTCCTACAGAACTGAATCTGATGGTATAGTACTACGTATTAGTACCATATACGGTACTATTAAGTACTCATTAGTAGTACTTTTTAGTTCTACTAAAGTAGAACTTTTTAGTTCTACTAAAAAGTAGCAATTATTTCATTTCATATGGAAATATTACAGGAAATAAATTTGATATTTACATTGAAATATTAGGGCCCAACTAGGTGTTGCCATTTTCTAATTTCAGAACATTAAATACCAGTGTCAACACCTGAGGCTATGTTCTATAATTTCTGATCGTTTCCCAGCATACTCAGACCCACTATCAGATATTTATGAAACAGTGGCGGCTCATGAATGTCTTACATATCAGCTCAGTAGGGCCAGGATGGCCCCAGTGTTGTAAGCTAATTAGCCTGAGAGCATCCTGGACAAAATAACAGAAGAAATACACAATTCACTTTCTTATGAACAAAAAATTAGGAATAAAACCAATTGCAATCAACATTTTACTGGATTTTATTTCCAAAAATAAATCTCTTTTTTTTGTTGTTGTTGTTGAAAATCCATAAGGAAGTATTCCATGACATTCAAATTGAAATTGCAGCAATATGCCTTATCCATGATTCAGACCTTAGAGATATTTAGAAGTGAGCTGACAGATTTTTTAAATGTATATATATATATATATAATAATCTTTATATAGATAAGTATTTTTGTCATCCTTGACATTTATATAAATATTATGTCCAGATTCTCACTGATGTATAGGATTTGTAGAAGGGTTCTGTAGAGAACAGGACTAATTTCTATTTTGTTCAACAGTATGCTTGATAGCTTTGAATTCGGTATCACACCGTATCTGATAAAGCTTGCCACATGACACAGACTGACAAAACATTAACTAATAATGAGTCTAGGGCAGCTGTATAGAATGATCTAGATAATCATAATGCTGGACCAGTTGTGAGAAGATAAGCTTTAATCCAGCCATACACAAAACTTTATGTTTAAGAATATAAGGTAGGATTCATTGTGTTGTGGTATGTTATGAGTCCAGGAAAGACTGGGTTCAAAGTAGATCAGAAACTAATGAAAAGTATGCAGCTGAGGAAAAAAAAAATGTATATTTATTTATATATATATGATATGTATGTGACTAAACAATGAGTTTGTGAACAGGTGTTTTACCTCTTCTTGAAGTTTTGGTTTGACTGACAATGAAATACTGATTAAAGAGCTAGTGTGGACCTTGTGGACCTACCGAAAAAGGAATCTGAAAATCTATTCAGTGTAAAAATAGTCAAATGTAAAAATAGTCATAAAAATGACTGGGGAGAATTCTGTAATAAAAAAGGGTAAGGAATTTGAGAGGCAACAGAAGGAGCTGGCTGCCCTGTGCCTCACTGTGCCTTGGACAGCCCCTTCAGAAGGCATTGCCCAGCTGTATTTTACAGAGGGGACGCCACGGATTCAGAACAGTCCTCTCATACCAGGCAATGCACTGAGGAGGCCATTGAAACTTGGTTATCTCAAATGACAAGTGTACACTTTAAGGGTAAGTGATATATTGAACATCAAACTAGGTACTCTATTTTTTTTATAACCCCTTAATGTCAGCATATCCGTGATAAAATAGTTTAGAAATGAGCTGTAGCAAATCTAATTAGAGACTACAAATCGCCTCAATGTGATTTTGTGAAAGATCCCATAAGGGAAGCTGACTCCCAGTACAGCACAATGGTCCCTTAGTTAAACTAAAGCTTTGTGACTTGCTACAGATAGCTGTGATACAGAAACCTGTAATTTCAATAAAAGGGACTTCTTAATTCATTATGAAACATGGCAGAGGTACCCAGCAACTTTCATCTTTCCTTTGAGCTCCTCCTAAGCTCGTTAACAGCTGCTGGGTTTTACAGTTATAGTTCAAAGCGTGATTTACATTATTGGTTAAAAGCCACCTAAAAGCAGTTGAAAAAGAGAAGTATGGGTGTGTGAGCACACAATACAGGGCTTTTTACCAAGCCTTTAACCAGATCTGGCTCCTGAATTTTGATTCTTACTGAAGTTTCAAATGCCAGTGACTGACAGAGAACAGAGGCTGGCATTGACATTAAAAATTATTGCAGTTATATTGTTGTGCAGAGTAGGCCAATTCTTCAGTCTCTGATCTGATGCCCAAAGATGCAAATACAGGTAATGGATAAATATGACGGTGAGAACTGGGGAGACAATAGATTACACTTTCCAGTTATGTCATCACGGGTGAACACCTGAGGAGAATTTGTGACCTGACTGTGGAGGTTACAGAGACAAAGGACACCATGACCAGCAATACCAGTGCTTTGATTTTATCCAAGGAATGCCCACAGGGTGCAGTGGTCAAAAGCATGATGATTTCTGGTTTGACAGAGCCATGGAAAAAAATCTTTGCATTACTGTGCTTCAAGGAGGGCTTGTGAGCAGTGCCATGCTTAGATTGCAGAATTGGCTAACTGGCTTCTCAGCACAGTTTGAAAGGTCTGTGTCTGAGTATCTGCCTCTACTAGTGTCCACACTTTGAAATACTTATAAACATTCATAGTCTGCTATGCCCAATTTAAGGCCATAATAAGAGACCAAACAACCTAGATTTTAAGGATGAGGAACAACAAAGGTTTCATGCAAAGATTTTACATTTCTTAGGAACAGGTGTTGCAGTACTGCCATGGCCACACCAGCCTAGACTACCAGAATATAAATGTTATTTTTCATACAGTACTTTTTCATATTAACTTCCTCTTTATATATGTGTATATGTAATGTTTATTCACAAGAATGTTACAGTTTCTAGTGGGTGGAAGCAGGCAGTGGGGTATCTCTATTCAGATATTTTTGCTTTTTCATACGGCCTATTCAAAGCAATACAAAAGCCTGATTGAATGCTGGGAGAAATTTTGTGTCGTAGAGTCATTTAAATGTGGACTAGGACATTTTCTGAAAATTACATAAAAATGGCAACTGACCCACTGTACTTGGGCATGACCCACATGCTTTCAACATGATCCAAGGACAAGACAGGCTTTTGACAGTTATATAATGCAGATGGGTCATGATCAGCCAACACAGAAATATTCAGCATTGTGCAAAATGAGAATCATATTTAGCTAAGTTGAAACAAACAAAAAAAAAAAACAATGACAAAAAAAAATATAATTCTATTTTCAGTATGCTGATCAATTTTCTAATTCATGTACTTTTCTATTCAAATTTAGAAATCTCTATTTCAGTCTGAAAGCTAAATACTAATAAGAAGATTGCATTAGGCTGAAGTATGAATCTGGGACTTCTTCAATCTTTGACACCCATTTGTTTAAAAAACCCGCAATGCATTGTAAATGTTTAATGAATCGACAGATTGGTGATAAGATATACTTGATCTATATGGAATGTGCATATTTTTATTGAGAAATATTTTACTGTGCCTCTAAAATAGCTATAGAATAATTTAGATACAGAACTGAATTCCAGAATTCACTAATCCAAATTATTTAGCTCTGTGCTACCATGCTCCCACCTCTGCTTTTCTTTTTTTTTTTTTCCTGCTTTTTCAACTGCAAAATTGTTGCTTAGTACTTTACATTAATGCTTATTTGTTCTTTAAGCTAAAGCAGTAATTTCACTGAAAAACATCAACAATCTATGTGAAAAAATACACTTGCATCAGTAAATACCTCATTGCAGCAGTGTGAATTTTCTCTACTCCAAATGCTAATAAGGTCTTAAACTACATGTGGCATTTCACTGAACTGAATTTATACTGTAAAAGGCAAAGGCTTTACAAACAGATATATATATATTTAATCTGCTACATGGGAGCTCTATCACAAGCCTGCTTGCTGACTTTGCTATTATTTTTCAGTCTTTCTTTACATTTGCTCTTTCACTTCCAAGATAAGAACAAGAATGTTAATTGCTGACATACCATCATTTCAGATGAATGATCCTTTTGTGGTATTCCTCCTTTGAGAATAATAGGCCCCTTATGTTCCCCAATAAATATTAACAAATATTGTTGTGGACAGTCATGTTAAAACACATCAATGAGGAAACTTATTCTTAGTAACTGAGGCTAGTGAATGGTTCATTTATCCAAATCGGTGTTGCAAATATTAGTATCTTGATTTTGTGTGACTAAAGACAGTATTTTATTATTCACTCTGATTTTTTTCCTTAAACATTTCTATATCCACAAATGGTAGTGTTATTAAGAAATTAATTATAAGTTGTGTTAAGAATAAGATTTTCCTGGTCTCAGGTTCTTGTATTTAATATGTATAAACTGAATTATAGTTGTTAATTGTATTGTGAAGATTTATTTATTTATTTATTTATTTATTAAATGCTTGAATCATGAAAAAGGCAGTCATGCAGTCTGTTCTGCTTTGAGGATAGCTAGTTTTGGTTACTATTTCTTTTTGCCAAGATTTATGCTGTCAATATATGGAACAAGTCTACAAAAAACTCAGTCTGGGAACAGTAAAAAATAGATATGTTTCAAAACAATGCTGAACATTGAACAGGTATTGCTTAATAAGAAATGCTTTTTATAACTTAAATTGTCCACCAGTGTCTGTTACCAGCATGGTTTTCCTGAATTTGATACTCGTTGATCTCTTGAGGCTGCTATTTGTCATTTTGTCATGGTGATTTGTTTTTTCTTTTTTTCCCTAAGCCTAATAAAACTAAGCTGAGATTTATCCCAAAATACTTCTATCTCTTAACACAGTAAGTACACAGAAATTTAAGCTTTATATGGAGCCTTTCTTACTGTTAAATAACAGCAAATATAAATTATATTTAAATCTTCTTGTTAAAGGTGGCTTGTTTCCAAATGCTCTGCTCTTCCAGGTGCATTCCATCCTCTTGGGCTCTTGTATGGAGAGACTGCTAGGGTGAGAAAACAAATAAATGAGCTACATCTTTTTGCAGAATCCTGGTATCTGGTCCTTAACTGAATAAGCTTATCATCTCCTCATGTAAGTGCAGAGTTGTGGAGTGACAGGTCCCTGATAGTAGGAAATGTGTTTGTTATGAAAGTGCTATTGAATCAGTTCATTGCCAAAAACAAAGAAGTCATAAAGCAATCAATGACTGTTTGACAATAAATAATCAGACAGGAACCTTACAGGTTAATAATTCATTCTTTAAGTTTGTTTAATATACTCATTGATCAATAAAGACCTCTCCAACCACAATTTAGCAAAACTTAATAAAAATTGTAGAACCTGCAGAAAAATAAACTGAAAGACAGAGGGGAAAAAAAAAAAAAAAAAAAAAAAAAAAGCTTTCCCGCAAACATTAGTACTTTTCAACAAAGAAGATAAAAAGATCTTATTTGGACCCTTATCTTAATCCCACTTAATTTATAATGAGCATTTAAAGAATTTCAGTGAAATTCAGCGAATGCTCTAGCTACAGAATATCTGATAATGGGCTTTATTTACCTCAAAGGAAAGAAAGTATGAGCTTATAAGTAAATATTCCTTTTCATTTAATTAGAGTGTACAAAACTGTATAGACTTAGATAAATAATTATCGTGTTTAATAACACAGTACCCTTTGCTATATTTTTTAAAATAGGTCTTACGACGCTGACTGAAGTTCACTTTGGCTCATAGTCTCTAATTAAGCTTTCCCAGTAGTTCTTTCTCGTTGGAAAATGTTATACTTCGCTGTCTTTTTTTTAAAAAAAAAAAAAAAATATATATATATATGCATATATATTTTTTCCTTTTTTTTTTTTTTTTCTGGGGGGGGGGGGGAGGTAGGGCATAGCTTGCTTTTTCCATATTAAAAGTAACTACCTTTTCTATCAAATTTCTATCAGTCCTCATTGGCTTAGATGCTCCTTACCACTGTTACATGTCTACCCCTGCTGCCATAGTTTCTACACAGTTAAGGCTCATGCCAGACTGCAAGCTATACAAGGTACAGCCTAAAGCTTCCTGTGTTTCAAAGAGCCACCCACACTTAATTCAATCTACAAATAATAAATAATAATAATAACAACTACCTTCATGGTGATATAATGTCATTACTGTATTTCAGCTGCTATCTAGCGATGTTGAAGTCAGTAGTAAATGTATATGTTACTCAGCTTACTCTGTTATAATAAGCTATAAAAGTTATGTGCCATTTTTGTTATGATATAAAGACTGTTTGAAGGTGGAAGCAGCATATATAATCCCTGGGATAATGTTCTTAACACATATGCACAAAGAGAATTTATCATTTCTCATAAGTATGGGATTAGTTGTGAGTTATTCAAGGAAAAAAGATATGTACTAAGGGTTGTCATTTCTGGAGAGAAAATTTCTAAGTGGATCTGCTTCATATCAACAATACCAGTTTTGTTGTAAAAAAGCCAAAATTATAGCAAGGATGTGACATGTATTTTGGGGAGGAAGACTGCTATTCATCTGTTATCCTGGGAGTTTAATCAAGTGATTTCCCCTCACATTATGGGAAAGATAATTTGTAAAGTCTTAAGACTTGTGGTGTAAATGTAAAATTGTACAAGGAAAACAGCCTGAAGAGAGGAATATTGTATTATTGATATTGTTAATGTTTATAAAATGTAAGCAGAACCACTGTTAAACTAAGTCAAGTAAAATGAGAATTTCCAAATGGTTGATGAAACATGAATATGGAAAAAAAGAATTCACACAGTGATGTTATCATGTCAGAAATGCCACATCCCCTGTTGTTTGCACTCCTGAAAACATTCAAATGGCACCTTGCATCTAAAATCACAATTACCAAGCCTCTCCTTTTGCTTCTGTACAGAGGAGAAGAGAGGGATTGCTATGGAGACAATATATAGCTAATAGCTGGAGGGTAGGTGGAATAAATTCAAAAAATAAACAGTCACAGATGAAAAGAAGGAATGAGGGATGACAACCAAGTCTTACAAAAAGCTTCTGATTTAATACTGAAACTTTCAAAAGGATGTAGAAATCAAATATTGTCACTAAAAACTGATAAAGCCATTGAATCAATCAGGGAAAAAACATCAGGAAATGATCTAGTGCTTAAAATGAGACACTGACAATCATAAGACCTTTTGCTATCTTACAGCTGTTACTAAGGCTATGAATTGGTCATTTATATTATTGCACTTTCTGAGCATCAGTTTACTGTGAAATCCCACTAGGTTTACTGCCTGGGCATTGTGTGAACACTTGCCATCTATTTATCCAGTTTGTTTCTTCCTGTGCTATTGAAAATGGCAAAGAGCTGGTATGACAAGCCGGCTCCAAGGGATACAATCAAACAATTCCACAAATCACCTGCTGAGTTTAAAAAGCAATTGTATGTTTGTGAAATGTCATTAAATATTACATGGTATGGCAAGTGACATAGAGTTGTATTAACAGAAACACTTGACACTGTTACCATGGTTAGTGTGAAAAACATGCCCCAAATGGACCAGTGCTGTTGAGTGCCACTATTGATTCCAGAAAACCTCATTAGTTCTGCTTCTCAAAAAGTTATGAAATACTAGAGAAATGGCTATCATTGTTCTTCTGTCAATTAGGTTTGAACATAACAAAAGTATAATCTGCTTTTTGTTCCTGTATCTCTATTCTGTGTACAGTTCCTTACCATAGTATATTATTTACTACTGAACAGCAGGAATAATTTGATGATGGGAAAGGAAAATACCTTCTAATACCTTTCTTTGTACCTTACCTGGCTTCACATCTTTCATTGCAGAACTGGCTCATAAATACTTTTCCTTTAGTGACTTTTGACTTTTTAATCAAATGGCTTTTAGTTGAGAACTTGTGAAGTTTTGTGCTGACTTCCTTAGGATTCATGGCCTGGTTTTTACTGTCCCTGGCCACATCTCATGTCCCAGGACAGCAGGAGGCCATTTTTAATAGGAGGGGAAGATAGAAAGACTGATGAGTTTCTGAGTATTTTTTTTTTCTTTTTCCCAGAGCCCCAGATTCCACACATCTCTTCAGTCCTAGCTACTCATCCAAACTGTAGCTAATCAGCATGATGACTTTGTCAACTTTTACTGTTAATTACAGGAAATGAGTTTGTCCTTCTCATTAGGTCATAGCATGTGCTCTCTGAGTTCATTTGGGTTCCTCATTACTCTTCTGTAAAATAATACAAATAATTTAATTATTTGCAAATACAACTGGCAGAGCTATTGTGAGAAATTTGCCTCTGGCCCATTTTTCTCCCTGTTGTCTCCTAGTATGTGTCTAATCAAAGGTGGCTATCTGTGGCAGCTGAGAAGCTGACATATATTAACTTTTCCTCCTACTACTGGAGATGGGAAAACCTCTTGCAAAGAAACTGTAGAGGCTGTTGAGAGCAGTGATATGCTGACGTGACTAGATCCAACAAATACTCTTCACCCAAGAAACTTGGTGGAAGAAAGCAATTGGGTGTGATAGGTTATGAAGAAAGAAATTGGAAGGATTATAACTGCTAATGTCTGCATTTCAGTACTGGAAGTATCAAGAGGAGATATTACTCAAAGTTTCTCATATTGACATGTAGCTGACATGAACATGCATTGTAGAATCCTGTATATAGACAAATAAAAAGAATCCTCAAATTCCCCCAGAACAATAAAAGCTAGAGGTACACAGTTCATTGAAACCTGAGGTAGAATAGATTTTGATTATTCCCACTGACTAGAAGAGGAGAAACATAATCCACATTTTTAAAAAGGGAAAAAGGAAGACCAGAGAACTACAGGCCAGTCAGTCTCACCTCTGTGCCTGTCAAGATCATGGAGCAGACCCTCCTGGAAACTGTCCTAAGGCACATGGAAAATAAGGAGGTGGTTGATGACAGCCAACATGGCTTCACAGTGCAGATTGTGCCTGACAAATCTGGTGGCCTTCTACAAAGGGATTACAGCATTGGTGGATAGGGGAAAAGCAACTGATGTCATTGGCCTGGACTTGTGCAAAGCATTTGGGACTTTCCCCTTTAATATCCTTCTCTCTAAATTGGAGAGACGGGGATTTGATGGATGGATCACTCAGTGGGTAAGGAATTGGCTGGGTGGTCACATTCAAAGAGTTGTCATCAACTCAATGTCCAGGTGGAGATCAGTAACAAGTGGTGCTCATTCTCTCTGACCTCTGTTCCTTGGTGACCCACTAGAAGTTGCAGTAGCACATATATAGTTCTATGACCTGTTCTTGGGATCATAGGAGTCCAGAGAAAGCACCATGGAGCTTGTCACATGGTAACCTTTTCTTCACCAATGATGGGTTTGTAGTTCATGCTGATATCTCTTCTGCCACAGTGATCTGATATCTCCAAACTGCACTAATGACTAAACACTAATGACAAACTTGTTTTTTTTTCTGATTTTTGCTATCTAGAAATTAGATTTCTAATCTAAGTAAATTATCTGTTCAGTGTTACCTCCTTAGTAAGAAATAGGAAAGATAGTCACTTCCAAAAGGTAATTTGTCTCCTGTTGTGATCAACCATTTTACGATTAGATGAGTCACCCTCTAGATTTATCACTCCATTTACACTGATTACAAAGGAAACCTACAAGACTAGTCTAGATTATTCCACTTTTCAGATAAGAGCTAGGAGAAATGAGTCCTACCTAACCTATGTGACAGGGAAATTGGTTGAAATAGTACCTCAGTGGGGGAAGCTGAAATATAAGATTACATGGAATCTAACAAGTAAAACAATAGAAATAGTAAAACAGTAGATCTACACATCACCATAATAAAGCAAATGAGTTTGTAGTTGAATTATTATTATTATTATTATTATTATTTTACAAAATGTCATTGTACACCCTAGAAGTGGAGAGATTACCTTTTGTGTTGAAACACTTGTGTTGCCACTAAAAAAAAAAAAAAAAAAAAAAAAAAAGTAATTTGGTAATAGAATATTTTAATAGCACCTAGCTATGGGTGCTAATGTGTATGCACAATAACTGTGTGAGCAAATTATCAGCTGTATAAATAAACAGAACTCCACAAATATAAGTACAGCAATTCTGATTTATGCCAACTGTGATTTTGGCCCTATGTATTTTGATGGAAAACTTTGAGATAAATAATTTCATGATAGAAGAAGTGTAAGGAGAAAACTAAAACCAGAAACAATACATCCCATTTAACTGTGCAGGATGAAACACAATTGTATCTTTACTTCCTTTGTGCATTCTTATATATTGTACACTGCAAACTCTCAAGTGGAAACAACAGGCTTATTGTGTAGCTTCTAACAGTGGCTGACAGTAGTTGAAACAAATGATCTTGACAGCATGCCCAAAGAAATGTTGCAGCTTTACAGTCCAAAAAATGTTGTGTTTCTTCTGTGAACTAAACATATAGACAAAGAACCAAGAACGAAGAATGGTCTTTATTTCATTATGCGTACAGAGTAAGGATGAGCTGATATTCTTTTATGCTTTCTGACCCCACAGGGAGAAAAAGGAGTTATCTGGGAAATGAGATGCAGATTGCACCTCACTGCTCTTCTGAGAGCAAGAAAACCATGAATACAGCTGGAGTAGCTGTATCTCACGTTTTCATGTATCCTGTAAAAACAGTATTATCTGAGTGTGCTTAGAGCAAGAAATACGATTGAATGCTGAGATTTCCCAGACAAAGGAACTCTTCAGGGCTGCACCAGAATTACAGCAATGTACAGTCTTCAGCTGCAGGGTGGCAAGGGTTCAAGCTTCTGTGTTTTGTATGTATGTGAGGGCATGTGTCTGTAATTTCAGGGAGTATCAACTCCACAAGCAAACTATGGAAATAAAGTAAATTCAAGATGCCTGATCTCTTAGGCTATGAATGTTTTAAAGTATTTATCAGATTTATATGCTTGTATCAAAAGCATGATATGCATGTAGTATGGAATGCTACCAGCAGTATAATGAAAAATGCAAGACTGCTAGACTTTCTTTTCTCGTGCATTATATTTATGGGTCATTGACTTCCCCTATAAATGAAAAGTAGTTTTGTCAAATTAACTACGTTTGGCAAGCTCTATTAAAAAAAAAAAAAATGCTCAAAGCAATTCTAATTAGTACAAAAATATGTGAATACATTACATTCTTCTGAAAGTTTTCATCCCAAGTATCTGAGTTAACATTTTTTTTTTTTTATAATGGTCCTCTTCAGTCACAAGGATGAGGAATCCAGAGATCCTGTTGTGATAGGCTACAACAGCTTTGCAGCCCAAACACCTTCACAAGGTGTGGCCTGCAAGGTGTGTTTGGTTTACAGTAAACTAACGTGATCAGCTAAAGGTTCTGCATGTGACCTTGATGTTTGGCACAAACTGTCAGCTTCCATTGCTTGATTTCCATCAGTTTTGTAAGAAATGCCATGTCCATGATATGTCTGAGCAACTTGACTTATTTTTAATGAATAAATAATAACTCCTGCTGGAATGCTCACCCCAAAATAGCTATGAAGTGGCGCACTATCATATACTCACTCTATCATTTCATTTTTTGAAAGCATTCAACTGTTTCATGAAACATTAAGGGGCAATATTTTGTCTTCACATGCAGTGTTAGATTAGCTATATGCATATAGGTATGAGCAAAAGTAAATATACTGAAATGATTCAGGGTGATAATTCAGATTAGGGGTAATTTCCAGACAGCCTGAGATGTCTGCACTAGCTGATGTGCTATTAGAGGGGCAACTAAGTTGTGCACTACTGTGCCAAAGTGTGATGCATTGTGGCACAAACAAAATGCAGTGCAGCCAAACGGGAAGCTTTTAGGCTGCTGTGTCTCAGCTGTGCTGTTTGTTGGATTTGTGACTTCAGGAGTCTTTCTTAATCTTTCTGTACTAATTGATTATTCTCAAAACCATCTATAGTTACTTTCAGGCCAACAGCTCCAGCTTTGGCAATAAGAGCTGGAACCTCATCTACTCCAAGGCTCAGACAAGCACCAGCAGTTTAGTTTTGGCTGGGCTCTGTAAACCTGGTATGACAAAGGGCTAAAACTCAGTCAACTTCTACACATACCACCTAATGATGTCCGTGATTCATTGTATCAGACAGTGAAGCGCCAGAGTATATCACAGCCACCATTCTCTATCATTAACATAATTCCAGTTTAATGCACATGTGTTCTGCTGGTGCCAAGAGGTCAAATTGTGTTAGGCTAGAAGCCAAATAAGAATGGAACCTACATTTTCAGACTGCAGCCTTTGTAATGATATTGCTTGATTGGGATTTGAAGAAACAGAAGAATATCAGTCTAAGTCATAATGCTGTGAATATTTCTTTTAGACAGGTCAGTACTCTATTGCATTAACATTTTCATCTTATGGACATTTTAAAGAGTAATCACTTTTTCAGTATGCTGACTCAAGGGAGCATTAGCATGTCCTAATTAGGAGGATTCTACTAGATTATGTGACTTTTTTTTTGCATAACTATGTACAATAATATTGACCCATTTAACTCTGTATTTGTCAGTGTGGTCTTTAGTGCACCCTTACTCCTTTGATTCCTCTGTTCCTGGGGAATTCCTCTGTTCCTTCAGCCTGCCCAAGTCTAGTTAAGTTTTATCAGTGTTTTGGTTATTTTCCCATTTGTTTCTTGGAAAGACACTGGCAGAAATATACTGGCAAGTGTGGAAAATATGCTGAAAATATTTTACCTACCATGCCACATCATGTAGACTGTTTTTCTTCTCAGAGATAATTGTAGAAGTACATTGAATTTGAATCACAGTCTCTATAACATTGCATGTATTTCTGCAAAAGTATGCATTTATCAGACCAGAAACTGAGTGTTACTAATCTATGTCCTATACTCTGACTTTTCTTTTTCTTCTGTGTCTTACTTCTCTGTTATATAAATGTATATTCAGGCTTTGGAATTAAGTACAGAAGTATAAGAAGAAAAAGAAAAAAAAAAAAAAAAAAAAAAAAGTTGAGTATGCTCTTTGACATAAATGTTTTGTTCAAAATGGTCTGTTAATGAGGATTTACCTCAAATTAAAATAGGGAGAGCATAGCAACTCATACCTACTGGTCAGTAACAGAATATACAGCCTCAGGCACTCCCCAGTCCACAACTGACATAATCTTGTGTTGTACGTAGGAAGTGAACTTGCCCCAAAGACTGAAGTCATAGGATCAAGTATGCAGGTGCTCTGCAGCTGAAGGCCAGTTATTAAGGGCAAATTTAAAGCATGGAACCAATGAAAGAGAGATCCAAGACTGGTACAAAGTGAAGAAGAGAACAGGGAAACATGAAGTGGAGGCAGACTGGAAAAGTGGGAACATGCTGGTGTTGGCAGGACAAATTCTGCAGAGAGGTCACTCCCTTGCCACAACAGCTAAAAGCCAAGAGGAAAGAGCAAGTCCCACATCCTTAGAAGTATTCAAGGATGTCCTGCAGTGCCTCTTTTTTCTGTTTGTTTGAGATTCAGATTAGATATTAACTGCAGTTGTATTATCTACCTGGTAGTACCAAAAGTTTTTATATTTTGTTTCACGGCATCTTTAAAATATGATCTAGGCTCTATCTATGAAAGTAACCTGTCTTTTACATCTCACCTGCTTTGTACTGGTGTGGTTATGCTGAGTTCAGACTGGTTCACATTTTATACTCTGTGACCTGGGACAAAAATGTAAGAAACCTTGTAGCCTGCAAGCTTTGGTTTGTAAGTTATTAGTACCAGCTGTCTCACCAAACTTGTAATGTCAACTGGAAATAAAGCTGGAAAGAAGTGCAAATGAGAGATATAGTCAACTGACTTCTGCTGAAGATCAGTCACAGGACGCAGTAAGAGAACTCCTTTCAGTAACAGCGTGAAATAAGGCAACAGACCCGTGGTCCAGTGGTTTTTCAGTAAATGGAATCACACTACCAAATTACAATGCATTATTTACTTCTAAATATTATCCCTGTTCCAGCAAACATTTCTAAAGCCAGTGCCAGCGAACCTCGCCTCCAACATTGGAAACACCATTTTGCCCCCTAGTGGTGGATTCTGTCTTTATGTGTTTTTACTTCTCAAATTTATAACTTACAATGCTGTGAGCTATATGTTGTTCAGGCAGACAGTTCTTCCTGGAAGGCATATGGTAATTTTCTAGAAAAGTAGCTGTGTTCACTGTGAACTGCAGGTTTCATGTGATGAACAAGCCAGCTAATTTATTTTAAGTATTGTCTGTTTTGGAAAAATTCTTAATATTCAGGATTTATGCAGTTTTATTAAATATTAAATATTCTCTTAGCTCCATTTTAAATGCAAAGCATATTACAAAGTTTTAGTCAGTTATGATTTTCAGAATAGGTAGAGGGCTTGATGCTGCCATACAGCCCAGCAGAGCCCCCCATCATGCCCAGCTTGCTGAGACTCAGGGGGCTGCAGGAACAAGTGTGTGGGTGCACTGCTGCATTGCATCTAATCTGGGGCATGTAGGGAACTGCTGTACAGCCCAGTGATAAACCCTGCTGAAATATCTGTCTCTAAAGGAGATATTGGCCTTTAAAATCCATGCATCAAGTGTGGAACTTTGTGCATGCAAACACTTGCATCTGGGATATATTTAGTTATAACAAAGCTCTCTTTTGTTTAGCATCTCAGAAACAGCTGTGTTTTGTCCACAAGCCAGAGAACAAAACTAAGAGAAAGAAAGGCAGGCAGGCAGGCAGGAAGGAAGAAAATAGAAAGAAAGAAAGAAAGAAAGAAAGAAAGAAAGAAAGAAAGAAAGAAA
>CM021731.1:11382177-11404345 GCA_011075105.1 Heteronetta atricapilla
AAGAAAGAAAGAAAGAAAGAAAGAAAGATTATTTTGGTCTATGCAGTTTTATTTTTAGGTTTTCTGCTTGTGGGGTAGCTTAGAATGAATACTATTCCTAAGTGTTTTGCCAAACATGCTCCTTGGTTTAAACCCCTGAATTATGTCTGTAATGGTGATGACCTCTAATCCAAAACACCAGTGACTTTTCCTTTACTATAATGGCTCTTGTCCTACTGTAGAGGGCTACCTCAGTATTGATGGTGAAACTTTTCTTTCTCAAGAACATTATATTGCCAGCTAAACAAAGAAAAAATCAGAAAGGAAAAACATGCAAGACTTAATTTAGTTAATTTGGTTTGTACCTAAGAATACAGTAATTATGCACACTTCTTCCCAAGAAAACCATTTTTTTTTTTTTTTCCCAGTCACTGGCATCTCTGTGTGAACTGACAAGAAGTCAGCAAGTATTATGCAAAGACAGTATTAGTGAAGGTCCCTCTGTGTAATACCACAGCAAGTCCATTAGGGCGAGGCTAACAGCAGCCTAAGCAAAGGGGAACTTAGTGATGTCGAGGCCATCTAGTGAGCAGTGACAGAAACAACACACAAGTATTCAGAAATCATTTTTGTTGTGGTTATTCATTCCCAGTTGTGCATATTGCTTTAAAGACAAACTGAGTCTGGGACTTGGAAATGAATAGTCATCAACTCCCATAAAAATCCATCTAAAGTGACAAAGCTTTCTCGAAATTGAGAAGACAAGAACAGATCAGAATTGAATGTGAATTGATAAAGGCTACACTATTTTAACAATTTTCTGAATATATTTCAAAGTAAGATATCAAAAACATCCTCATAAAAATAACTCCCATTGACAAGCTTGAATACTAAAGGGATTTATTCTTCAAATTTTGTCATCTCTCTCCTCTCCCCGAAACTAAGTATACATATATATATATAAATTCTTTATATATAGAAATTCTTTACTCTGAGGGTGTCCCTTGCATAGGTTGCCCAGGGAAGCTGTGGGTGCCCCATTCCTGGAGGTGCTCAGGCCCAGGCTGGATGGGGTTTTGGGCAGCCTGGTCTGGTGGGAGGTGTCCCTGCCCATGGCAAGGGGTAGGAAGTGGGTGATCTTTAAGGTCCCTTCCAACCCAAACCACTCTGTGATTCTGTGATTCTATCATTTCTAAATAAATAAAACCAAAGTTTAGACCTGGCTTTATTAAAAGCAGAACTCATACAAAACTCATTACGCTAGTTTGCTGGTAAGAGTAATTAAGATTTGTAAAAGTTGCAAATAAATATGTTTATTCTATGGTTCTTCAACTGCATTATTTTATGACATCTGTAAACTGTTATTTTTTTTTTCTTGTTTATATGGCAAATCAAATACCAGTTGATCAGTGAGTTTTAATATGGGTTTGAGGCAGGTGGCATAAAAAACCAAACCCATGGCTGTTATTTTAATCAGTTTCACCTCTTTAGGAAACAGATGGTATTTGGTTTGGCTGAGTGAACTGATATATTTCTGAACTGACTTTAATGATCAATCTGTGCAAGTTGTTTTTCAACAAGTTATAGGATCATAGGATAATTTGAGTTGGTAGAGACCTTGGGAAGTCTGTAGTTTAACCTCTGGCTCCAAACAGAGCTGGCTCTGGGTTCAGACCAGGCTGCTCCGGGCTTTATCCAGTTAGGGTCTTAGAAGCCTCCCAGAATGGAGATTAAAACACCTTCTCTGTGCAATCTGTGCTGTTGCTTGATGGTCTTTCTTGAATCTTTTGTCTGAGCGTAGAGGCCTGTTCAGCATTTTACTATTAATGTAGCGGTAGAAACCCTTGTTGCCTTTGATTTCCTTTGCAAATCTCAATTCCATCTCAGCTTTGGCTTTTCCCACACCACACACGGACTATGTTTCTTGCAGCTCTGTAGGCTTACTCTTTTCACTGAACCACCACAAGTTTCCCTGGTCAGACAAACCAGCCTCCTGATATGCCTATTTGTTTTCCTGAGTATTGATTGGGGTGGAAGACGATGTCCTTAAAGACCTGCCAATTTCCTGGGCTCCTCTACACCCTGGGTCTGTTTCCCAGGGGATCTCACCTGCCAGTTTCCCAGATAAACCAAAGTTTCTTCACATCCAGTAGCCCACTGCTACTGTCTTACCTCTCTCCCCACAGGATATTGAGCTCCATAATTTCATGTTTGCTACAAACAAGGCTGCCAAAGGTTATCTAGAGATGTTTGGGTAAACCCTAACCAGTTCTTCCTGTGACTAGTAGATCCAGCTGTGCCTCATCCCTGGTGTTTCCATCCAGTACCTGGACTGATAAGTTATTCCTGAGAGACACCAGAAATCTCATTCACTCTGTTCTGATGTGCTGCCCTTCCAATAGAGGTCTAGAGGGTTAAAATCCCCCACGAGAACCAGAGTTGGTGACCAGAAAGATACCCAAGTTATTTAAAGAAGTTTCTGCCTCTCCGCCTGGGAAGCAACAAACCCACCACAAGCCTCCCTTACTGGTCTCTCCTTTGATCCTGACCCACAGGCTCTCCACCATCCATCTGTAGGAGAACTCCATATATTTAACCCACAGAGGGCAACCCCTTCTCCTTGTTTTCCCTGTCTGTTCATGAAGAGCTTGTATCTATGTATTGCTCACTCTAGTTGTAGAAGCTGTCCTAAAGCATCTCAGTTATTCCAGCGATGTTGTAGTTTTGTGACCACATGCAGAGCTCTGGTTCCTCTTGCTCCTTTCCTGGTCTGCAGGCTTTGTGTACTCTTAAGTGGGTGCCTCTTTACCCCGTTTTACTTATTCTGTGGTCTCTCTTGTCCTTGTCACCCTACCCCCTTTGCTTTCCAACCCTGTCCACTGCTACTTCTCTTAATCACAATGTTGTTTCCCTGCCTTTTGTAGTTTAAAAACTCCCCAGGTTACCCAGCTTGTTGACGAGCCTCTCTTGACTCACTTCTTCAGGTGGATCCCTTCTCTCCCTAACAGTCCTCAATCCTCAGAAAGGATCCAGTGTTTTTTAAAGCTGATTCCCTATGAAAGAGACTACTTGCACAACTAGGTGTTTATCTGCAGGAATCCCTCCTCCTTCTCAATCATTTTCTCTTCACCAGTAGGGCTAAGGAAAGATCATCTGGGTCCCCATGCCCTTTACCCCCATGCCTGGAACCATGTTGTCATTACCTGATCATTGCTGAAATTAGAACTTTATATTTGCTCAAGTCTGAGATTTTCAGAATTACAAAATACAAGATTATTAGAATTTTAGAACTTTAAATAATTTTCTATATTTTCTATCCAAATTTTATCAAATATGAAACCTTGGAAAATCAATTACTTTTAAGTAGGTCCAATCATATAAATCCTTTAAACTTAGATCACTAAGTGCATGTTTTGTCACTAGTAATTCTTGATAAGCTTCCTTTTCATGTGGATTTTATAAATAGGAATAATATTTCAGCTGTCCTTGTATATTATAGACTGGAACAGTCTGTATTTGTTTGTAGCATGCTGTCCTTTGATTTAGTCTCATGTAGTAGAGAAAATTGATTGTCCTTTTAATAAAAAATGACTTCTCTGTTGCTGAAATACCTTTCATTCAACAATTAAAAAAAAATTTGTCTGCCATGGTGAAGGCCATTCAAAATGGAAATTAAATGTTTCCATTGTAGCTTCCATTTCAGGTCTTGGATCTTGAACCTCAGCATGCAAAATAGTTCTCAAAGGAATCCTGAACTCCTCCTGACTTAACACTTTGTGTTTTCTGTCTTTTCTGTCTTAAAATACAGTCTCCAGTGGGAATAATTTGTTGCAAATTAATTCCATGATTTCACAACACCTCTGCAGTACCATTTAGTAGTATCTTAGCTTCCTATTAACTCCAGCAGTGAGTGGGCTTTTTTTTACAACAGTATTTGTTCTCAGTGTTTTAATTCTTTTCTCTAATTACCTCTACTATTAGAATGGCCACATTGTCAAGCCTAGCAAAGATTTCACAAACATTCATTGTTTGCACAAACAGAATGTAATTTCAGCTATAAAATGCCACTTGATTAGACAGCCCTGAATGAAATATTATATTTCATATTTTATGTTATTTCCATCATTTTCTTATGCATTATGTTATGAAATATGCAGAGGTTTTTGTGTTTCAGGATTTATACATAATATTTTATAGAAATTCCAAGTTACAAAGTGAACATTTATCTTTGTAGGTTGTAAGCTTAGAAAACCATATAGCAAAAAGTTAGCAAACCAGAAAGGGTATCTTAGCAGAGAAAAAAATACACATTCTTCTGTAAAATATTCATTTTATATCAGGATGTGGTGGGTAGGAGAGATACGAGGCATGAGGAATAAGGAACTTATTTCATCTACAATTTCATCACTGCATGCAAAAATACATTTTGATCCAGCCAGCAATCATGGGTGCATAAATCCCACTTTGTTTGTTTGTTTTTGTTTGTTTCTTAAAACAAAAATTTTGTGCTTTGTGATTTTCAGAAGAGCAGTAGCCAATTGAAGCTATCAAATCTGTCTGGATGGAGATGAGAAGTGCATGTTTAGAGAGAAGAAGGATTAGTGAAAGAAACAAAAGAAAGAAATTTGACTGTGAGAGGACTTACAGAAGCCTTTGTAAGCAAGCAGGAAACATTTACTTTCCTTCCAGTGCAGAAAGGATCATGCTTGCTCAAGAACTACTGCACCCCCAGAATTCAGAAACAATAATGTCCTCTTCTTTTAGGTGAGGGACTCCTAAGGTTGTTGGCAATAAATTGAGGCTTCTCTCATATATCCATTTACTCAGGTATTGTGTCCTGGGCTTCAATTGCCTGCAGCTTTCTACCCCTCTATTACCAGCCTCCCCAGAGCTACCTTGGAGACTGCACCCTCCAAATCCTGGGTAATTTTAGGCTGCTTACTCAGGCACAACTCAGGCTTAGACTTTCCATGTATGAAATTATCTGTCTCAGCTCACTCAGCTTTATGGCCTGGTGATCTAACTAATGTAAATGTCTTCAACTGTAATAAAATATGAAGGTGGAAAAGATGTTTAGGTCTGCTCATTGGTTCTTCCATTAATCACCCTCCATCTCTGCTGTCTCTTATCACTCTGCGTGGCATGGACTGCAGTCTCTGATTATCCTTCCTTTTTATTATTTTTTACTCTACTTCCTTCCCCCCCTTTTATTTTGTTATGATTTTATTATTATTATTTTTTCCTTAAGCTCTCAATCCTTCTTTTTTTCTTATCTTAGGTCTCAGTCACCAAACTCACAATTCTGATAAAACTAGTGGCTTTAAAGAATTAATTTTCATTCAAAAAACAGTCTTACAGCAGTCTTAAAGCAGTCTTACTTGCTTTATTTTAATGGCCATCTTTACAGCAACCTTGGAAAAAGCTGCTTTTGCCCTCTGTGCTTTAAAAAGAATAATTTTTCATGAGTAGAATTGCCTAAGAATTCTTAATATGCAAGCTTTATGAAAAGCCAACTTAAAATGCTGAGCAGCAGAGAATACTAAGAAAGACTGGATTATGCAACATGATGAAAAGCAGTCAGAAGACCAAGGGTTTATTTGGCCAATGACAATTCTAAGTTGTGACAAAGTTAGACATTGTATCTCCATGGCGTAGGATAGAATGGGCATTCCTCCACAGACTGTCACAGAGAAGCTAGCTACAGTACTGTTATTACCTCTGTTTCTCTTAATTGCATTTTATAACATTTACCAAAATGGGACTAACATAACATACAGTGTGTCAATCTAGTATTTTCATAGTTTCAAAAGAAAGCAAGGCATCTAAAGTTAAATTAAATGAAATATGTACAAAATATCTATATCCATATATAAGAAACACATACTCCAATATAGTGATTAAAAATAGATGAATCCAAATCATCTCTGTGGCATGTCAAAATAATAAGACATAAATCTAAGAGAATTTAATGTCATGCACAAGAACAAATTGGAATTTTAATTTCTACTGTCTTTGCCAATGTCTGTTTGCTCAGCCCCTGTACAATGTTTTCTAAACTACACATCTGCAGTTCCAGATACACAACAATTGCTAGAGGGTTGCTATAAATAGGCCCAGAGGCAAAGCAGAAAATGATTGGGATCTAGCAGCTACTTTTGCTTGAATGAGAAAACACTGATCCCAGGCTGTAGCTATAGTCTTGACACTCTTTGTTAGTGTACATTATACCCTTCCTCCTGGAAGAAAGAAAGTTTCCTCATGCAGCAGTTTCCAAGTCAGCACCTGTAGCAAGTGTGTGTCTTTAAACTCTCACAGTCTCCTGATTGTTCATAACATAGGGAATTGAGCTGAGCCCCTATAGCTGGTATTGTGACATTGCCTCTGGCCTTCTTGGCCACCTGGCCACACTGCTGGCCCATGTTCAGCTGGTTATTGACCAATACTCCCAGGTCCCTTTTGTGCCAGGCAGCTTACCAGCCACTCTGCCCCTGGCCTGTAGCGCTGCTTGGGGTTGTTTTGCCCCAGGTGCAGGACCCGGCATTTGGCCTTCATACAGCTGGCCTTGGCCCATCAGTGCAGCCTACCCAGATCCTCCTGCAGAGCTTTCCTACCCTAGAGCAGATCAACACTCCTGCCCAACTTGGTGTCATCTGCAAACTTACTGAGGGTGCACTTGATTCCCTCAGCCAGATATTAAAATGAACTGGCCCCAGTGCTGTGCTCTGGGGAACACAACTTGTGATTAGCCTCCAATAGATTTAAGTGGATAGCTTTAAAAAATCACCATGACTGCTTCCTTGTAAGACCACCCTCCTAATAAACTGTTTAATAGGCAATTTAATAGAAATGCTACCTCAGAGGAAATATGTAATTATTAATATTTTTCTTAAGTATTTGCGTACACATTCAAGAATATCAGCTTATGTGACATTGCTTTCCTTACTCATTCAATCCCTATAGCTTTGAAATCCCACAGCAAAACAGAAACAAGAATATTCTGGATATGTTGAGTTATAGAAAAAATCAGAGCAGGCAAGTTGGTCATTTCTTAAACACTTTACAATTCTATTTGTTTGTTTGTTTGTATTTGTTTGTAAATGAATTTTTGGGAAACACAGAAACAAACTGCATGAATGAAGTGTAGCATGGGAAGTTCAGTTGGATGAATTTTGGGGGAGGGGGAGGAAGCAGAGAAAAGGAAAGTGCAGCTGAATTCCTTCTTAATTGCAGGGTACAAATCTTACTATAAATGATGGACTGCTTATATTGCCATGCATATATGTATCTATATAATGTGTATAGGACATCTCTTTATATTATACTTACATATGTGTCTTAGAAAACCATGCATCTTCATGTTTTCACAGATGTCCCACACTGAGGGATCATGATCACACAAAATACTCATTTTCTTTTAGTATAACACATAAACATTATATATATATATATATATATATATAGATGTATATATATATGTATATATAGCCAAATCAAGTACAAAACAATCAAATGAAACAAAAACATTCAAAACACTAATTTTATAGGATACCTTGGTATTCAGAAGAAAGAAGTTTTGGGGAGTTATTTTGATTGAAGAAAAACTCACAAAGTAGAGTTAATAATGCTTAAAAGTGAGTACAGAAGTAAGTTTTTCTACTTCATGCAAAAAAAAAATGATGCTGTTGGAAGAGTTATCTCAAGAGAGAACCACACTGAGAGGAAGCACCCAATAAGCTTTTAACATTCTTTGTATTTTATGAAGTTTAGTTTGAGACTGAGCGAAAAGCCAGTACCAGTCTTTTGGGACTCATCCTCTTCCAAGTGTTTAGTTTAACAATAATCATACTTGTAAGAAAAGGATTTTTATCTCACATTGTTCTTAACTGACAGCTGTAAATCATTACCTGGAGAGGCATATAAATATTAGTATCTGTTTGAAATTACAGATTAAAAGGAAAATGGAAATCAGGGACCCATTATTCAGAGCAAAGCAGGAAAGGGGCCAAGGAAGCCTCTCTAGGCTGGGGAGAGATGGCATCTTGTTCTCTTTTTGTCATGTGTGTCTCACTGTCTGGGTCCTTCCTAAGTAGCCTTGAAATGACAAGTTGAAAAAGGCTTCTTTTTGCTTTCTGTCCTCAGCTGTTCACAGCCCTCACTGGCTATGTTTGAAAATCTGTCTCAAAAATTGTCAGGCAGATGTTAGAAGAGACCATTTCCCATTATAGTTTGCAAAAGAAGTCTACTTTCAAGTAAAATAAAATGCTTCTATGCCAGAACACCAAAGCTTCCTCAGAGTAGTCTGAGTATGTGAATTGAAATTTTCAGTGATGTATTTATGTATTTGGAACTTGACTTTGCCTTTTTTTTTTTTTTTTTTTTTTTCCTGTTAGCTCAGCTCTGAGTTCCAGAGCCATCAGGGAAATGGGTAGGTTGACGAAGCAGTTGGGGTCTGCACACCACTGGGGTACTTGGAAAGCCTGCTAACATCAGAGTCCTTGGGGCTCCCTGGTATCACATTCCTGACTTACGCTTAATACTGCACCTTCAGATACTTCTGATTTTTTTGCAGACCCATATTTCTACCTTGATAAATTAAAACTGTCTCCTTACAATTCACATGGGATACAACAGTGCTGACATAATTATTCTGTATACACTGTGCTGAAACGCACAGATGAGATTTGGGAATTTCAAGTACCTTAGAATATTTGTTCAACAGCACAAACATTAACAACCCTTATGAAGTTCTGCCTCAGGATCAATAGAAGAATGTCATAGCTGACTCAGACACACAGGAGTGTAATGGCATGTTGTAAAACAGACAAAATCTGAAGCATAACCATATTTACATATTTAGAGAATACTGCTCCTAATTCTTTTTAATTAAAACTGATACAACAAGGTGGATATTTAAGGTAGTATTTTCTGTGAAAATGCACTCAATATTATATTTAGGACTTGGTAAACTGCAAATCAATACTTGAAATCCAGAACTGCTTATTTCAAGATCAATAAACATTCAAGGTCTTTAAGGCATGTGTGGCTGCTGCCTCTGAAAGTCTGAAAAATTCTTGTTACTCAGAGGGCAAGAGGTGTTTTAGGCTTAGCCACTGAGAACTCTTTTGTACCACAAAGTTATGAACATATGTTGTCAATAAATAAATGCACTGCATATGCATTGAAATCAATCTAAAAAGATCTGATATTCTTATTATCTATTTTCACAGTTGCAGAATCTGCTCTGCACTCACTGTTGTGCACTTCAGTGTGATAAGCAAAGCCCTCCAAATAGCACTCTAAGCAGTCAGACTTGACATTTATCAAGTATAGCTGGAATTTCTCAGCCAGGAACCCATTCCAAAAGATAGGCATCATATATGGATAGAAGTAAAAGAGCATCTTTGTTCTGGAAATCTTGCAATAACAATGCATTGAAACTTTTAATTCGATTCCCTCATAGTCACCATGAGGCTGCACTTTGTGGCAATATCAGTTAAACATTGAGGTGCAAGCAGTTCTCCTGAAATCAGCCACTTCTTCCTACCTCCATGCTTTCACCTCTGTGCTGGTGTACCATGGTGATCTGGCTTATGGAAGGGATTCAGGTTAAAACCAGACATTTTTTGGACATTTCTAACCCTGTTTTATTTATTTATTTATTTTTCTTATGTCCCAAAACAAAAGGTGGAGGGGAGAGGGGAATGGAAGTGGAGGGATGGAGACACATTATCAACAGTTCAAGACTTGAACACCTCTTCCTGCAGCACTGTTAGTTCATGGAAATACTGGGACAGCTGCTTGTGGTAGCTCTCTCTGTAGGTAAGGGAGATAGATGGGCACTTCCAGAGAGGGGCTCTGAGATACCTTAACAAAAGATGTCTACTAATACCCGTCCTCTCTGAAGGTGCTTCCCTCTCTCCACTGACTAAAGAAGCAGCATAGGTGACTAATTTAGGATATACAGCTAATTTACAGACCGCTGAAATGGGTAAGAAAAACCTCCTAACAGGAGTCTATTATAAACAGTGGTGCTTTGATTTCTCTGCACTACATGTTCACAAAATTCATCGATGATAATTTGTGTAGGAGATAAGGACAAGTCCTCTTTCCTTTCTGTCCATTTGTATCACAGTCAATAGTCAGTCTCTAATCCCTTCTGTTAATGTGTGGCACAAGGATTTAGATTTGAGAAATTATTACTACATCTAATTCATTTGCTATGCACCTATTATTCTATGTTATTACTGCATTATATTCTTTGAAATCTTGGTAGTTTATTTTGTGAATGGCTGTTGCAAGGACAAAAGAGAGGAAAAACAGCTTATAAAAGGATCTCTGTGCTGCTTTTAAGCTGGTGTATTTTATTTATAGAGTATCCTGTCTACAAAACTTGATAAACTGCCACACTCCTTGGATCATATGCAGTTCTGTTATGCAAGTGCATAAATGGCAGCCAGTGAGCTCAGCCATGATTTGTACTTTCTGATGTCCAGACTCTAAAGAGTGAATCATGAGAGCAGGTTTGCCATCTAAGCAGCATCTCTCTCATACCACCAGTTGCCTGCTGCTTTTGTACATCCAGACTTCAGGGCTCCAGCCATATTCTGAATGGACCTGAGAGGGGATGTCCCTTCTTAGTATCCGAAATCTGAACCATGACTGATCATTTTTCTCAGACTGTGGTACACAACATGATTCCTTTGGGCAAGCCTCATATCTATCCTAGCTATAGCTGAACTTGCTGGGTCACTCTCTGACCAATGCAGAGGATGAGACGCGTGGTTGTGATTCATCTCACCTCAAAGCAGTTAAGTGAAACAGGTCAAATGAATTTCTGCCTCCTCCTTCCTTCTGGGGAGCATAAATTTCTCTCCATTGACTATAAGGGGAAATATGAGCTATTGCCTAGTGACCCTCCCTTAATTAGCTCCCTCCAGACACAACCTCATTTCAGGACCATATGTAACCAGATCTGTGTAACTTCATTTAAATTGGCTCTCAGCATAGGGCTCATCATCCATAGGTTACAACGTGAAAGTTTTATCTTTTATAAACCATATAATAAAATTAATTTTGCAAACTGCCAAAGCTATTCATCAAACAAACGTGGTTATCAGATCCTGAGAGCTGCTTTAGGAAACACTGGAGAGACTAAGTCCAGAACATCTTCAACTGATGTCTGCAGCCACAGACATCAGATAAGTAATACAGCTTCTCATTACAAGCAGTAGGATGACTACATTGGAATACAACCTCCCCCCCCCCCCTTTTTTTTTTTTTGCTGTTTCAGCTGGCAAACGTCCCTTCTGCTAGGGCAGAAAATGACAAATCAACATACCAGTTGCCAGAGGGCTGGGATTAAACATTGCTCCGTAGACTTCTGGCTGAATTAGGAGAAGAAAAAAATATTTAGCCACTTGCTGGACCTGAAAAAAACTTAAAACATCCTTTTACAAGTCAGGCCCCTAGGCATTCTCAAAATTGATCATCAAAAACAATTGCAAAGTGTGGAAAATATTTGCTTAATTGCCCTGTAATATTACAAAATTGAACTGAGTACAGGTGTTTTTTAAAGTATTTTTGAAAATACACAATAATGTATTGTTTTATAAATTTTCATTTAGTTTCTCTCAGAAATATATATATTTCTAATTCAACTGATTACATATTTGCAATTTTATCCCACATTTTATAAAAAATTTTCAGCCAATAAGAATAAAAATAATTTAATGCACAGTCTGCTTCCAGTTATGCACACTGACTGTTTTTGGATGACAACATAAACACTGAAGGCAAGACTGCTGTTATTTTCTATTAATATGTTTATATATAAATATCAACAAATAAAAAGAGGTTCTAATATTTTAAACTATGGGTGGTTATGGGCTACTATGTATTAAGACTTGTTTTTGCCACTAGATAGCAGTGTATGTCTTCTGAGTTTAGAGTACATATTTCTTAGCCAAGTAACCTCCAGACCTCACTTCCTATACTGTGTTATTTACTTAAATTCCTCCTGAAAAGTCACAGAATCACAGAATTTATAGGTTGGAAAAGACCTCAAGATCATCGAGTCCAACCTCTAACCTAACCCTAACAGTCCCCACTAAACCATACCCCTAAGCTCTACATCTAAACGTCTTTTAAAGACTTCCAGGGATGGTGACTCCACCACCTCCCTGGGCAGCCTGTTCCAGTGCCTAACAACCCTTTCAGTAAAGAAGTTCTTCCTAACATCTAACCTAAAAATCCCCTGGCGCAACTTAAGCCCATTCCCCCTCGTCCTGTCACCAGGTACGTGGGAGAACAGACCAACCCCCACCTCGCTACAGCCTCCTTTAAGGTATCTGTAGAGAGCGATAAGGTCACCCCTGAGCCTCCTCTTCTCCAGGCTGAACAAGCCCAGCTCCCTCAGCCGCTCCTCATAGGACTTGTTCTCCAGGCCCCTCACCAGCTTCGTCGCCCTTCTCTGGACCCGCTCAAGCACCTCCATGTCCTTCTTGTAGCGAGGGGCCCAAAACTGAACACAATACTCGAGGTGCGGCCTCACCAGAGCCGAGTACAGGGGGACAATCACTTCCCTAGCCCTGCTGGTCACACTGTTTCTGATACAAGCCAGGATGCCGTTGGCCTTCTTGGCCACCTGGGCACACTGCTGGCTCATATTCAGCCGACTGTCCACCATCACTCCCAGGTCCTTCTCTGCCTGGCAGCTCTCCAACCACTCATCTCCCAGCCTGTAGCTCTGCTTGGGGTTATTGCGCCCCAGGTGCAGGACCCGGCACTTGGCCTTGTTGAACTTCATGTAGTTGACCTCAGCCCATCGGTGCAGCCTATCCAGATCCTCCTGCAGAGCCTTCCTACCCTCGAGCAGATCGACACACGCACCTAACTTGGTGTCATCTTCAAACTTACTGAGGGTGCACTCAATGCCCTCGTCCAGATCATTGATGACGATATCAAAGAGGACCGGCCCCAGCACCGAACCCTGGGGGACGCCACTAGTGACTGGCCTCCAACTGGACTTGACTCCATTCACCACAACTCTTTGGGACCAGCTATCCAGCCAGTTTCTAACCCAACGAAGCATGCGACAGTCCAAACCAAGCGCAGCCAGTTTCTTGAGGAGAATGCTGTGGGAGACGGTGTCAAAAGCCTTGCTGAAGTCAAGGTAGACCACATCCACAGACTTTCCCTCATCCACCCAGCGCGTCACTTTGTCATAGAAGGAGATCAGGTTCGTCAAGCAGGATATGCCTTCCATAAACCCATGCTGACTGGGCCTGATCGCCTGCTTGCCCTTCAAGTGCCGCCTGATGACTCTCAAGAGGATCTGCTCCATGAGCTTCCCTGGCACTGAGGTCAAACTGACAGGCCTATAGTTCCCCCGGTCTGCCCTCCGGCCCTTCTTGTAGATGGGCGTCACATTTGCTAGCCGCCAGTCAGCTGGGACCTCCCCCGATAGCCAGGACTGCTGATAAATGATGGACAGGGGCTTGGCCAGCTCCTCTGCCAGTTCTCTCAGTACCCTTGGGTGGATCCCATCTGGCCCCATCGACTTGCGCACATCCAAGTGCCGTAGCAGGTCACCAACCAGTTCTTCATGGATGGTGAGGGCCACATCCTGCTCCCCATCCCCTTCTACCAGCTCAGGGTACTGGCTATCCAGAGAACAACCGGTATTGCTGCTAAAGACTGAGGCAAAGAAGGCATTGAGCACCTCCGCCTTTTCCTCATCTCTTGTGACTAAGTTTCCCCCTGCATCCAGTAAAGGATGGAGATTCTCCTTAGTCCTCCTCTTTGTGTTGATGTATTTGTAAAAACGTTTTTTGTTATCTTTAACGGCAGTAGCCAGATTGAGCTCCAGATGAGCTTTGGCCTTCCTAATTTTGTCCCTGCACAGCCTCGCTACATCCTTATAGTCTTCCCTAGTGGCCTGCCCACTTTTCCAAAGATTATAAACCCTCTTTTTTCTCCTGAGCTCAAGCCACAATTCTCTGTTCAGCCAGGCTGGTCTTCTTCCCCGCCAGCTCATCTTTGGGCACATGGGGACAGACCGCTCTTGCGCCATTAGTATTTCCCTCTTGAAGAGCTCCCAGCCTTCCTGGACCCCTCTGCCCTTTAGAACCGCCTCCCAAGGAACTCCACCAACCAGTGTCCTGAGCAGCCCAAAGTCAGCCCTCCGGAAGTCCAGTACAGCAGTTTTACTGGTCCCCTTCCTGGCCTCGCCAAGAATAGTGAACTCCACCATTTCATGGTCACTCTGCCCAAGACAGCTCCTGACAATCACATCCTCCACCAGTCCTTCTCTGTTTGTGAAGAGAAGGTCTAGCGGGGCACCACCCCTGGTAGGTTCACTAATCAGCTGCGTCAGGAAGCTATCTTCCACGCTCTCCAGAAACCTCCTAGACTGCTTTCTCTGGGCTGTGTTGTGTTTCCAGGATATGTCAGGGAAGTTGAAGTCCCCCACGAGTATAAGCGCTGAAGATTTCGCAACTTCTGTCAGCTGCCTGTAGAACTCCTCATCTGTCTCCTCATCCTGGTTCGGTGGTCTATAGCAGACCCCGACCAGAACACTAGCCTTGTTGACCCCGCCAATCCTAACCCAAAGGGACTCGACCTTGTCATTCCTAGCCTCGAGTTCTACAACATCGAAAGACTCTCTAATATAGAGAGCTACACCGCCACCCCTTCTGTGCTGCCTGTCCCTTCTGAAGAGCTTATAGCCAGGCATCGCAGCACTCCAGTCATGAGAGTGGTCCCACCACGTCTCCGTGATGGCAACCAAGTCGTAGCCTGCCCGCTGCACGATGGCTTCCAGCTCCTCCTGTTTGTTACCCATGCTGCGTGCATTGGTGTAGATGCACTTCAGCTGGGGCTTTACCTTATCCTCCGGCCTTGCCATTGTTCCTCCTGGCACAGCCCCAACAATCCATGCTTCAGCCCCATCCCCCTTCTTACCTAGTTTAAAGCCCTATCAATGAGCCCCGCCAACTCCTGGCCCAGGATCCTTTTTCCCCTACAGGATAGGGACCCGTCTACGGCCATCAGGCCGGGTGCTGAGTAAAGTGCCCCATGGTCGAAAAACCCAAGATTTCTTCATTGGCACCAGCCCCGGAGCCACGTGTTTAACAGGTGGGCTTTCCATGTCCTCTCCGTACCTCTCCCTGCCACCATAGGGATGGATGAAAACACCACCTGTGCTCCCGCTCCATCCACTAACCGTCCCAGCCCCCTAAAGTCTCTTTCGATAGCCTTCAGGCTTCTCTCTTCAATGTTGTCACTGCCTGCCTGGACTATCAAAAGAGGATAATAATCAGAGGGGCATACCAGGTTAGGAAGCTTCCTGGCAACATCCCTGACCCTGGCCCCAGGGAGGCAGCAGACTTCCCTACGGGTAGGGTCAGGCCGACAAATAGGGCCCTCTGTTCCCCTGAGAATAGAGTCTCCCACAACAATAACCCTCCTGTCTTTCTTGATGGAGGCAGTCCTGAGGCGTGGAGTCGACCTCCTCGCCCTAGGCATCCTCCTGGGAACACTTGCTTCCTCTTCCTCAGCCACCGGTCTCTCGAGCTCCAGGGCCTCAAACCTGTTCCGTAAGGGCACCTGGGAAGGTGGGGCCAGAAGGGGAGGACATCGCCTGCGATGTCGAGCAGGGACCTGTTTCCATTCTTCCTCAATTCTTAGGTCCCCTCCCTCTGCCCGACAGCAACAGGGCCGGGGGTCCACCCCCATTTGGGGTGTCTCACCCCGGTACCTCTCCTCGAGGCCCTGCAGGGAGTTACTCCACAAGTCTATCTCCCGCTCACACTCCCTGATATCCCTCAACCTCTCCACCTCCTCCTTGAGCTCCGCCACCATGCGGACCAGGTCGTCCACCTGCTCGCACCTCACGCACACAGTATCTCTGCCTCCCACCGATGGCAGCAGCAGGCTCTGACACTCCCTGCATCCGGTGACCTGAACTGCTGCATTCTTTAACGGGTAGTCGGTCTGGGTGTGTACCGACTTCCTGGAGAGAGCACAGTGCCTGGTGGAGACCATTATCGCCTAGCTATCGGCTGTCGTTAAGAGGTGTTCGTGTGGGCGGGGGTTGCTCTCCGCCCTTCCTGCGCGAACTGCCGCGCTAACTGCCTCGCCACTCCCTTCTGCCGCACCACGCCCTGTTTGCCCGTCCTGGTCGCCGCGCTCCTGGTCGCTCGCGCTTCCTAGGGGCTGCCTTTGAACGGCCGGGGAGGGGGCGCTGCTGGCTCCGCCTTCGCCTCGTCAGCCTCCCTCACGAGGGCTGCCGGGTACTGGCGGCTCCCTCGAGTAGGCTCGATGCCGGAAAATTTGCCCTGCCTGGCCCGATCCCCCGCTCCGATGCAAAACGCGTCTGCCCCGGAGCCGATCGCCTCGGCAGATGACTGCAGGAGTGATGCAGGATTTGTCGAAACAGCTACAGATTAGTATATACTCAATATATAAAGTAATAGTGCCTACTATTTGCTATTTTTTGGTTGAAAACAATGAATTGAAAAATGAAGGGGATGAAAAAGGTGTAGATTTTGTTAAATTCCACTTATGCTGACTCACAGAAAATTAATCAGTTAAAATTGAGTTCTTCTGATTTATATTTATACAGTGGGGGCAAACTGTATCCCAAAGTCTATGAGTCTATGACTGCTGAATTTATTGCACTATTCCTTTGTAAAAGGTACTGCTTTGGTGAGCACTATTGTAGTCAAAGGAAGTAAGAGCATTGTGCTTAAAAAGGAGTCACTGTCAGTCACATTGAATAATCTGATTTAATTGACTTCTGCATCTCAGTCTCTCTGTTCCTGCAACTATTTTGAAGTCAACCTTCCCTTGTCTAATGCATATGCAAGTTAAGAATGCAGTCATCTATATAGGTGACTAAGGTCTGCTTCTTTCCCACTTCCATGCCTGCTGAAATAAAGTCCCAGATAATGGAAAAAAAAAAAAAAAAAAGAGTCTCTGCCTTCCAGAGCTTTACTCAAACAAGTTATCACTGATGTGAAGTGGGCTGTGATTCAAATATTGCATATTTCTAATGAACACCATTAAAAAAATGCAGAAAAAAAAATAATGCCAACATCATTACAAGGAGACATTGCTGAACAGATGGGCAAGCTTTTGGCAGGAGGACTTTAGAAATAAGCATCAATGACTTGGCTGCAGGGAGAAAAGAGAGGGAGAAATAAGCATAAAGGAGAAGAAAATAAGATAAACAGATGCCCATACTTCAGCAGAATCCTAGACAACTCAAAGCAGGAAACAAAATTGTCTTTTGTCTTTAAAGAAAAAAAAGTGGAGTTTATTATTAGGTGCCTCCCCTTATCAGTGTACTTATGAGCCAAGATGCTGCTCTTTAGGGAAGCATAAGCCTGAAGCCAAGGCAGACTGGCTGTCAAGAGTGACTGGATCTGATGTAAGGGATGCTGTTTTAAAGACTGAGGAATCAAAAACGATACAATAAAAAGCTTTTTTTAATATTAGAGACCAAGAAAAACAAAACAAAACAAAAATCCCTAACTAAAAAACAATGCTGCCACCGGAATTGTTGTTTTGGAGATAAATGTCACCCTGCAAGGGCAGATCTGTAGCCTTTTCCTTCTGTTACTGTGAGTTTGCTGAGTATTCTTCTGGGGGAAACTACTTATTCCTTCCCCCACCCTTTCCACCCACCCCAGGATTTTCTACAGCTCTTCTTCCCAGTGACTGCATAAACTTTATATGTCTCCCCCCCCCACTGTCCATGGGATCAGCTGGAGGACGTGCATGGGAGCAGAACCTGCAGCCACCATTATGGATTGAAACCTGCCCCTTTATGCTGGGAAAAAAGGGGAAAACTGCTACAAACAAATGAAATCCATATTTCTAAAAATGATATTGACAATTTGGCTAAGGCACCATGCAATGTGCTTTGTGTCCAGGCCCCCTTAATTTCTTATCATTTCAGAATAAGAGGAGTCCACTAAAGGCAAATTTTAATTTTTGTCTGGTGATGACCTTGTGCTCTTGGAATGAGGCTGATATAAGTCAAATAAGAAGCAGGAGCACAGCTTCCATTGCTGACTGCAGTGTTTCTATCCACATCTTAATCATATGCTTTCTGAAATGTTTCTCTTAATTTCCCTAGTGGCCAGCCTTTTTGAAGTTTTAATATGTGACCTGTTGCCATCTACTCAAATAGCTCTTTTTTTCCTACTTTCTCTTTTGGTATGTTCTTTGGAACATTATATTTCTGAGCTCCAGACCTTTTTATCTCTTGTTATATTAATGGAAAGTATTCTCATAAACCTGTTCTTTCATCATACTAAAGTTACACAATGAACTATATAGTTTATCTAGGTCAGATTATCTACTTAAATAGGGTTGAAATAAATGAACTGATAAATGTGGACTTCACTCAGGTTGTTTTTTTTTTTCATCTCAGAAATCTATGCAGTACACTGTATTGTAACTACAGCTGGTCAAAATGAGTGAAAATGATGTCAATGACAATTGTTTTCAGTTTTCAAGTATTTTGATTTTCAGAACTATTTTTTCTTCTGTTTTTTGATAGTAAAACAATATAGATCTGCATCCAATTTTGAAAGTAAAAGAGTAAAGGAAGAAGAAAAAGAAAATATGTAAGAAATCACGTCTTTCATAACCATTTTTGAGCCTTTGGACTTTCTTTTATTGGCAGAATAAGTCCCTGGCTGAGGGGCAGTCACTTCTAGCAGCAGCAGATCTACAGCAAAGGGATGAGTTACTTCAATTCTGTACACCTGAACTTCACTGAGCACAGATTCACACTAGCCACTTAAATGAAGCTGAACAAAAGAGTACAGAAATCACCCCTGAAAGAGGAGGCAGAAAGGAAGAAAAGAGAGAAGAACATATTTATATTGCTGTGGAATTGGAGATGGGGACTGACAGCACTGTCTGTCTTGTTTCCATTTAGAAAGCCTCACCCTAATGAGCTTTTTTATTGACCAATAGGTCTTTAACATAGGTCTTTAACAGCAACTCTGAGGTGCTGGATAAAAGAAGGTTAATGTATGCCTTCATATTCCTGTCTGAATATATTGATGGGATTATTGGTCAGAGACACACAACTCAATAGGCAGTAAAGTTGACTTTGGGTGTGAAAATGGTAAAATGAAGTCCAAGAAGGCTCCATATGCTCCATATGCAACTGTTGTCTAATTACAAGAATCTAAACAGCTGCATCAGTAAAAATAATAACTGCAAGAATATACCTGGTGCTGCTGAAAAACATCTTCAGGGAAACCTGAAAGTATGTCATTTGAGGGTAAATCTTAGCCACTGCAGTTCAGGGCTGAGTTTATGTTGACACTGATCATAAAAAATCAAGTTGTCATAAATTCAAACCACTCCACACACTTTAAAATATATATAAAATAAAAGATATAAATG
Organism: Heteronetta atricapilla; assembly: GCA_011075105.1. Classification (NCBI taxonomy): domain Eukaryota; kingdom Metazoa; phylum Chordata; class Aves; order Anseriformes; family Anatidae; genus Heteronetta; species Heteronetta atricapilla. The sequence goes on from CM021731.1 coordinate 11,401,585, forward strand.
AGATTTTGGAGACATTAAGAATCTTACATAGTTTATACATTGTTATGTTTTCATCAATCTTGGCCAAAATTTCCCAGAAGCCTCAGTTGTCCAGCTTGTGATGGAGCAAGGTCTCTGTGGATTTCCACCTGGCCCTGCTGAAAAGAAGTGTGCTGGGCCTGTGGGCACTGCAGTACTGCTTGTCCTGGGGGAGGAACAAGAGGTGTTCACCTACCCTTAATACCACCTTTTGCCACACTCAGGTTCACATGTTGTCAAAAGGTTTTGTGGCTGTGTGGCCAGACGGATGCCTCTGCTCATAGGTTAGTGGACAGGTCCTTGCTAACACAGACACATTTAATGTGTTTGTTTACAGTATTTTAGGCATCTCTAAGCAATAGCCAGCTCTAAAAAGTCAAAGAAAAACTCTTCCTGGAATTGGTAGTTTCTTGAGACAGTGGTATAAGACTGACTTGAGCCAGAGCTCTGGGGGTTTCTAGACATGTAGCAAAAGTCTTCCATAAAAATCAGATCCTGAAACACTCAGAGGCAGATGGATGTCACACCATGCTCTGTAAAGTCAGGAGGGAAAGGAGGTGGAAGATCGATAAGGAACTGAAAGACACTCTTCATATTTCCCCATGATCTCTTCCTGGTAAAGGGTCTGAATGATCAGTTGTGTGATAATGAACTTAATTCAGATCATCTGAACTTTCTCCAGATATTTAATATATTACTCCATATGAGAAAGAGTCTGACCGTGATATGAATTACTTAATGAGCCAGTAATTAACTAATATCCAAGCAAATATCATTTCCAATTAAGAAGCTTGAACACATCAGAATACTGAAATACACACACACATACGTAAAGAGGAGGTAATTTTCATTTACCAGCTTAGAATACACTTCTTAATTTTATATATATATTTAAATTATTCAAGGTAATTTACAAACTTTAGGTTTGGAAATGTTATCTTTTTGAACTATTTCAAGATTTCCTTTCCTTCTCATCTTCCTCCTCTCTTGACCCTCTCCACTGCCTCCTTAAAAAAGGAAATAGCAGATGAGAGAAACACAGAATCACAGAATCACAGAATTTCTAGGTTGGAAGAGACCTCAAGATCATCGAGTCCAACCTCTAACCTAACACTAACAGTCCCCACTAAACCATATCGCTAAGCTCTACATCTAAACATCTTTTAAAGACCTCCAGGGATGGTGACTCCACCACTTCCCTGAGCAGCCCGTTCCAATGTCTAACAAACTTACTGAGGGTGCACTCAATGCCCTCATCCAGATCATCAATGAAGATATTGAAGAGGACCGGCCCCAACACCGAGCCCTGGGGGACGCCACTAGTGACCGGCCTCCAACTGGATTTGACTCCATTCAACACGACTCTTTGGGCCCGGCTCTCCAGCCAGTTTCTAACCCAACGAAGCGTGCGCAAGTCCAAGCCAAGAGCAGCCAGTTTATTGAGGAGAATGCTGTGGGAGACGGTGTCAAAAGCCTTGCTGAAGTCAAGGTAGACCACATCCACAGCCTTTCCCTCATCCACCCAGCACGTCACTTTGCCATAGAAGGAGATCAGGTTCATCAAGCAGGACTTGCCCTTCATAAACCCATGCTGACTGGGCCTGATCGCCTGCTTGCCCTGGAAGTGCTGCGTGATGATTCTCAAGATAATCTGCTCCATGAGCTTCCCTGGCACTGAGGTCAAACTGACAGGCCTGTAGTTTCCTGGGTCAGTCCTCCGGCCCTTCTTGTAGATGGGCGTCACATTTGCTAGCCGCCAGTCAACTGGGACCTCCCCCAATAGCCAGGACTGCTGATAAATGATGGATAGGGGCTTGGCCAGCACCTCTGCCAGTTCTTTCAGTACCCTTTGGTGGATCCCATCCGGCCCCACCGACTTGTGCACATCCAAGTGCCGTACCAGGTCATCAACCATTTCTTCATGGATAGTGAGGGCCACATCTCTCTCCTCATCCCCTTCCACCAGTTCAGGGTACTGGGTATCCAGAGAACAACCGAATGACAGGACGAGAAGAAAATAAACAATCGTTATTCATTATTCCCTTTCCAGAAAAACAGCAAATGTGTTGTTGTTGTTTTTTTTTTTTTTTGAAAGGTTACTTTTAAAAAAAATAATAATACACATTTATTGAGTCTGTCTGGGATCTTCTTTTGTTACAAGATATTTTTTGTCCTTTCTTTATTACATGCCAACTTTATAAAAATAGTGTTTATAGATTTATCACACTGTTATTAAACACCTATGTCATATTGTCTGTTATGAATTTCCGTGTGAAAAGCAAATGAGTCTGGAATATTATTATTAACATTATTTATCACTGATCTTGATAAACTGTTCTGATAAAAATTTTAGTCACTTTAATTCATTGAGGACTAAGATAACCGGTTCATTATAGTGAATTACAAAATAAATCAAATTGTAGCTCACTTTCAGAAAATATCCCTGATTTTCTCTTTTCAGCATGTCCTTAATATTTTCACTTTATAGCTTTAAGAAGCAAGTTAGTATCAACTGGCTGACAAAGCAAGAGATCATAACAATATTGCATGCTTTTTGCTAGAACTGTTGGAGAAAATTCTTTGATAGGACTTTTTTTCATAAATGAATTGCTAGGTCAAAACAGAATCTGTAAGTTCTTATATTCCGGTTTCATTATAAAAGGTTTTCTTCTCTAAAACAAAATGCCACTCCAGAGAAAACTCCGCCTTTTATAATGAAACCGGAATATAAGAACTTACAGAT
>CM021731.1:11413207-11430311 GCA_011075105.1 Heteronetta atricapilla
ATAATTACTATCATAATTAATAATATATATATATAATTTCTCTGTGCCTTAGCTTCATCAGCTATATATATATATATGGTGCAGGGAATAGATCAGTTCTGAGGAAGGAGGCTGCTGGCTGTTTGGTGGCCTCTTCTGGGAAACTCAAAATATGAGGAAAAGCCCGTTTACTTCTCTCTACCTTTCAACATGCTTGCCCTTTGCAGCAGGGTCTTTTGGGCATCACTGAGATGAATTTCTTTGCAGGAATGACTTCAGAAGCAGGAGGAGGTCTTTGTGTGCCTCCTCAAGAGCATCCAAGGCTAGTTCCTACACCTCTGCTCAAAGGTGACCCCTCAGGAGCTGCCCATCTCCCGCTCTCCGCTGAATTGCTGATACCTAAAATTTACTAAACGCACCGGATTGTCAAAGACTACATAAAAGCATTTTCCAGCTCCAATCAAGTTACTGAAAACACTTTTCTAGATGTGACTGTCCTGGGTTCTGTGTGTGTCACATTTGAATACACTCTTTTGTAGTGTTATTAGATACATTTTGGAGATAGCTGCTCACAACAAATTAATGAGACATTTCAAGACAGAATTCTTCCCAGCTAATTAAGCTACCTGCCTAGCTTACTAGCATTAATCACTCCTTTCCCAATATATCTATGTAAACAGCCAGATTTTCATGTAGATTCATTAATATTTGAGATGGGTGATGATTGCCTTTGAATCTGTTGTTTGGTGACTCTAACACGTTATTAGTACAAGAAAAAATAACAAACACAACAATTTGAATAGAGATCATTCTTGGGTACTACATCTGCAGATTAAAAATTAATCACTGAGGTGTAATTATAAGCAATAGTTAACCAGTTTCTCCACCCATGTATCTCACAAGAGGACTAACCTGTTCCCCCACAGAAAGAAGGAATATTGTAAGATAGCACTTTCACCATTTAATATTAAAGCACAACAGCCTCCGTAGCTGTTACAGGTATAAGTTATGGAGAACAAACAGATGAGGTATAGTAAAAGTCTTGTTGGAGGTCTGTACTTCTCCAAAAAAGTGAAACAATAGCTGAAAAGAAAAAAGAAATATATATCTTATTGTTACATTTTAGACTGAAACAGCAGAGGGCCTAAACAGCATTTTTTCCTCTAGAAAAAAACAAATATATATATATATTGATTCTCATCCAGTCACTGCTTTCAGGGGTGTCCATTCCTCTAGTACAGAGTGCAAATATATAGAGATTTCTCTATTGAGAAAGATGCTAGAATAGGAATGAAGAAAACTGAGTTCTTCCTATTTTCAGCCCAGGTATGTGAGACACTTTGTCTTTCAGTGCCAAAGCTTCCTCTCGTGTTTTTCCCATCATCAGTTGTAATGTTCTTCCACTGCAAATGAGGTAAAATAATATGGTTATTTTTTTCTGCATTGAGCCAAACTGAAAAATTCAAATCAATTCAAGGCAAAAGAAAATTTGAAGTGATATTCTGGAAGATGAACATACCTGTTTCTATATAAACAAAACTTAATTTAATCTCAAATGTATTGTGTTTGTTGGTTTGTTTCATTTTCAAGCACTTGACAAAACTGCTTGGAAACTTGAAAAATAAGGCTTCATCCAAACCAGGATAAGGGGGTGCTGAAGTTGTCCCTTTTCAGTCTGCAGCCTCATGTTACAAGAGAAAAAAAAAAAAAAAAAAAAAAAAAAAAAAAGTAATTCCTTTTCTGCTTGTTTTCAGGTAAGGAGTAATTCTCTGTCTCATAGCCAATACTGTAACCAATGCCAATAATGTATTCAGCTCTAGTGGGCTGTTTGAGATCTTCTAGTTAAGTGCTTACAGTTAATATTAAAACATTTAAATTTCAGGAATTTCAGGAAAGTAGGACTCCCAGTGTTTACTAGATTATGGGACACTACAGACAGATGGAAGAGATGGATTAGAAAATATGACAGTTCCTTTTGCAGAGAAAATTTGAATGTTTATACTTTTGGGATAAAATTTAAAAGTGTAGGGTGTGAGGCTTGTTTCTTGAATGGACATTGTGTAGAGGAGTTCCATCAGAGTAATTTTACTGGCTGTGAAAATATTAGACAAGTGAGAGTTATCAAAGTCTTTACAAGCTTTTATTTATTTATTTATTTATTTATTTATTTTCCCTGGTTGCAAACAATCCAGCACAGAAGAATTTACTTTAGTTTCTGTTTTTACCTTTCCATAGACCTAAAGATCCACATCTGTAAGATTTCTTTACACAGCTGCAATGACATTGAACAATTCAACACTGGATAAAGCTCATGAAGTTGCATTTGTTCCAGCAAATGTAGGAAATCTGTACAGTGAAGTCTCAAGAGTAAGGCTGATCTGGTGTTGATTCTGTGCAGTGGCTTCAGGTTAAAGAAGCAAAATTCAGATGAATGTCACTCCTAGGACTTGAATGTAAGGCCTCCTACTGGCAAAGTCAGTCCTACTGCCTCTTGCATATTGTGGCCCAGCATTAGTGTTATTGCAGTTAGAGAAGGAATTCAGCCAAGGATGACAGACTGATTAAACTATTGATTCCCTCTTCATCTGAAATATGCCATCAATCTTAAATATTTATTCAATTGCAGGGTTTTCTGCATTCCATTTTCCAGAAAACCCCTGCATAGGCAGAATCAAAGACTGTGCTTTTGAGTAAATGATTTCCATATACAACATTGTTTCTAACATGTTCCTGTCCCGGGAAACACGGAGCCATACTTAAAGCTCTTTACTTTTATTGGTGTTGTTTCATATGCAAAAAAAAAAAAAAAAAAAAAAAAGCATATGCAAAAAAAATCCAATCCTTTTTCTGAATATATTTCTGATTTACAAGGTCAGTTTTTAACATACAAAGTTCATAAATAAGTTATTTCAAATAATATAATTAAAAACAAAAACAAAAAATGAAATCTATGGATGCAAATGAAAGAGACTCAAATAAGCATCAAGGGCAGAAAATACACCAGTAAAACTAACTGTCCACTTTGTATAGACAGTAGCTGGTGAGGACTTGTCAGCCTCCACGCAGTGAGCCCAGCAAGGAAAGCCATTCTGTCTGCTGCTCTAGTCAGGGTTACAAGCCACTCAGCAACACATTTCAGTGAATGGTAAACATTTCTTTCTAGACAAAATCGTATTTATTGTTTCTTCAGGAGCCTTGATAACATACCCCATGCTACTTGATGTCCATCTGCATGTCCGCAATGCCACCAGCAGGGGAAGTGTGGCACAGCCTGCCAATGTCCCTGCTGTCACAGGGCAGCCCAGCACCCCACAGTGTGCATGACCTGCCTGCTGGCTGGCGGGATGATCAAGGCTATGCTGGGAGGGCCCCCTTAGCTACATAATGTAATATATCAGATATAACAGTCAGGCAAACTGGGGACGCCTAATCCATTCCGTCTGTGTTCTTTGGCTCACACAAAGAAAGCAAGGAAATCACATTTCATTAAATGAGCTGTTTCTAGTGTCTACACATGTTCAATTAGGCATTGGTCTGCTGCATTAGTGTGTATGCATACAGATCTGGTCCTTTTGCACCATGGTTGTTGAGCAGAGGTAGAGGGGAAGAGGGGAGCCTGTAGCTTCCACTCCTGTTCATGGGATGGGTTAGCGACAGCCTTGGTGTAACACAACCCTTTGTCCCTGCTTGTAAAGTCCTGGCAGGTGGATCTCTTGGACTGATATGTTCTATGGAGCAAACTGATCAGTTTTTCTTGTGGCAATCTGCTACCTTGGAGTTCTTGGTCTGTGAATGGTCACCAGAATCAGAAGAGACATTTTCTCCCATTTCCTTAGAATTTCTGCTGGACAAAGAGCATTTTTCTTTGAGCAGTGAAGACAGATGGTCAATATAAAATTTGCAGCTTAGATATATGAATGAATAATGGATTATGCTCAGCTTCATGGAGCTTTTGGGTTCACAATTATTTCTACTGATAGACTTGGAGATACTTTAACATGACAAATAATGAACAGACATACTACTACTACAAGAAGCCTGGCTTGTTTTTGTTTTTGTTTTTGTTTTCATTTTTAGTTTTGTTTTCTTTGACTTGTATAACTTTACAAAGTATTTTGGGGGGCTAGACCAAAAAATATAGTACCTTTTACATCTGTACTATATGTTTTGTAGCGGGTGAAAACATGCAGTTATTATTGCACATAATAATACTATTCTGATTGTCTAGCTGGCTGCCTCTCTCTCTGATTTCTCTTTCAATACAATTATCTGAAGTATAATTATGCAAGAGGATCCAATAGATTATACAATTTTAGTCCCGATTAAGTAGCTGGCTTCCAAACACAGTGGGGTATTCCAAGGCCAATGAGAGCTAATCTGTGTGTTGCAGAGGGCTGTGTTTCTATCAGTTTTAGAAAGCTTTAATTGAGTCTGTCTAAGCCTCACAACTTTTTAGTGTATATTGAGATTACGGATTTCAGCCTGTCATCCTAAAAATGATGACAGGTAGATTTTCTCTTCTACCTCTTCCACAGTAAATTGTTGACAAAACTTCTTAATGGTCTTCTGAAGCAGTAAGCCACTAAACTTATAAATCATATTTTAAAATAATAAGCCTGCTTACAAAAATTAAAACTTGCATCATTTTGCAGAAAGTGGGCTTGATTAGTAAAAAAGTTAGTTACATGAAAAGGCTTTTACTTCACCTGTGTCACCTCCTGGATCTAGAAGAAAATGGATGCTAAGAGGGATCTGCTGGGTGTGCTGCCTGCATGCAGCTTGATTCACTGCCCAGGATCACTGGAGTGACCCTGGCAATTTGCCTGCCTGGTTTTCACATGACTGCAGCATGGTTAGGCAACACTTCCAACAGAAGTATTTGGGCTGATTACTTTTTTTTTAAAAAAAAATATTTCTTTCTGCTAGAGGTTACAATGCGGAGTATCATACCCTATCCAAAGCCCTATACTAATATTCTAAGAGGGTTGGTTCTGTTTTATAGCTTAAATCTTTCCTCTTCCTCTTTTCTTTTTATTCCCAGAGCAAAATCATGCTGCACTCAGATTTTTTTTTTTTTTTCTTAATATTAGCCTTCAAGCCTAGTCCTGCAAGACAGATGTAAAACCGTTCTGAACTCCCTAGCATCATGTTGCTGCATCTTTCCCCAAATTAATGATTTTTTTTTTTGTGTCAAATTTATTTGTCCCAAGTTTTTTACAATATTCCATATAAGGTGTTCTTAGCATCTTGGACTCTGTTGGCACTTCCTTTTCTCACTTCAAATGTCTTGCCTGATCCAACCTGGATGCACATTTGCCATTTGCATGGCCTTTTTCTCATGTGAGAAGTGTTTCCTTAATGATGTTGCCAGGAGATATTTGTTCCATTTGTTTGTTTGTTATTTAATTTCCTTTTATGTGATTTCAGTTTGGCTAATTACTAAGCCTTTCAATCACTTCACTGAAATAAAATAAGACTTTAAGCATCACCCACTTTTAACCACAAAAACCCTCATCCAGACACAAAAATCTCCATGTAAATTCCCTTATTAATGAAAGCAAGATTATTTTTAGCCAGGTTTAAGGAGGGTGGGGTGAACTGTAATTAAATTGATGTAATATTCTGAGGAATTATAGTGGGGTATAATGTATTATTTGTAATGTCTGCTAAGGCTACTGAGATATCTTAATTAATTTGTGATTCAAAAGACCACAGGAGTGTAATTCAAAAGGCCATTATCTGTGAAAGCAAAGGAAACAAATAAGCAGTTGTGAGGAGCTAAGTTAGGTATGCTGGTGCCTTGGGAAACCTAAACTCAAGTCCCCTTCCTGGTGCCCACCACTGAACAGCACTGCCTTCAGATGGCTCCAAGTTCCTCCTTCATGAAAATCAAAGAATTTTCCACCCCAAAGCAAGGCTTATGAGGCAAGTTTTGATGCAAATATAATATAAAAGATCTTAAGTAGAAAAGATTTTCAATTATTCCTATACCACACTCCCATGAATCCCCAGGCTTCTGCAAGATATTTTTAATTCCTGATGTCCTGTCCTCTTGGGCTGCTATCTCTTCAGTGTTGGCTAAAATCGGCTTAAATATTAATATATACATACAAACCATGGATCATTTTTTAATAAAGTTTTGTTGTGTGTATTCCTCAAAGACTTGTGGGATCTGATAGTGGTGTTGAAAGACAGACAAAACAGTTAAAATGAAATATTAAATAAAACACTGAAGATTTTATTTTCACTTTCCTTGGAAAGTGATCAGGTGGGAAAACACAATAAGTAATGACTAATTATTTCTCCCCTAAGTAACCTGTTGGTTGTACATTTTAGAAGATCTCTTTGCTTTAATTATTTTGGTATGATTTTGCCAATTGGTTGCCTTTGGCTTACCTCCTAGCAATAGCAGTGGACTTTTTTTTTTTTTTTTCCAACCCTATTCTTAATGAGGTCAGTCTTTCTGTTCACCTGACACAGGTTATAAGTCCTACTACAACCTTTTTGATCATAATGCCAGGATTATTGACAAACTGTCAAAACATGGGTTATCACTAGTTCTTTTTTGGGCTTCAGTATTGACTATATGCCCTAACAACAAAGCAGCAGCATCATAATAATTCCAATTCCCAAACCAACAGGTTGCAGGGTCTCAGCCAGTGAAAGACTACCCGATTTTGTCCAGAACAGCAGAAATATAGAAAAACAGCAGCAAAGTAATAATGCTTGTGAACAATTATGTTTCAACAAGGAATTTTAAAAGAACACACTCCATCAAAGTGTCTGAAATATGGCACTGAGCAGTTTCAATTTCCATTACAAACCTTTTAAAATAAATGGCCTTAATAATTCTTATTCCTCTTCTCCTACTCTATAGAAAAGACAACATTTGTCTCATTTTTTTAACTTAAATACCGGATATTGAAAAACTGGTTGTCACAAATCAACACAATGCTCTTGTATTGTGCCTGCTACTATCTGTTAACATTTACCTATAATGAGAAATTTTAACTAGAAGTTTATTTATTTATTTATTTATTTATTTATTTATTTATTTTAAAAGAGCTTAGATGGATAACTAATTGAACATCTAGGAAATTGGAGTCCTTAGATCTTGGATGGATCCAAAGATTGATGGCTCAGGACCATGTTTTACCTTAATTCCAGTTCCCAGACTCTCTGGGTTTTGGTGAGGGTTGAATCTCTTGACTATCTCTTCTCTAGCATACAGGGAGAAAAAGTAATGATATATGTCATGTTCCCTTCTCTTTGGAAAAAAAAAAATATCTATCAAAAACTTCATACTGTGCCTATTTACCTCACCTTTCTGGTAGATGTAAAGGAGGGAGAAGTCTAACCATTCTTGTATTGGAAATAACAAACTGAAACTGTCGGTGGCTGGATGCAATGAAAGGCCTGTAGTTATGCTGGTATCCAAGGCCCACGTGTAGGCAATGCTAGATGTCCAATAAATACATTTTCATCAGTGCTTGCCACTGATATTCAGGTTCATTTGGAGCTGTAACCTTTATTAATTGATCAGCTCATCTTTAATCTCTGCTTTTTAAAGCAAAAATCACATATTCTGTAGTTACCATGGTACAAACATGCAATCAGAAGTGATTTATGTGCTCTGTTAAATCAGATCCCACATACTATTTCAGAGCTGAAGCAATGCATCTCCAGGCTGCATTTCCTCTCAAAATATCAAAGTACTTTACAGACAATGAAGCTGAACAAGGAAGGCCATTCACTGACTTACAGCTATGTATATGACCTGTTATGCCTATGTTAAGAATATAACTAGGTGCAATGTATTTTGACTGACTGACCATTTTTCCATATGAGATGCTAAATTTACCCTCTGACTGTTTCAGAAGCACATGGTCTATCAAGTACTAAACTAGAATAAACTCATTTTGCTGGTTCATAAAACTCCCAGGAGATTTCATATATCATAATTTGATTATGCTTTGCCAACTCTACTTGTCTGTGCCCCGATAATCGAAACAAAACCAGCGTGAAGACAATATCCTGTGATGTGGCTTCCTTACCAGAAACATGGCACCATTTATGCCTAACCCAATGATAGGCTATCATTAGCAGTTTCATAGTGATTTTAGACTGACTATCTGTCAGAGGGAGTGCTGGACCACTTTCACCAGGGATCACCAGGGATGGTACAATCAGCAGCAATGACCAGGAGATTAAAACAAACAAACAAACAAACAAACAAACAAACAAACCACCACCACAACAACAACAATAACAACAGCAACAAAAAATGGTGTCTTTTCCTCAGTCCCATCTGTTTCCTCAAAGACAGGATTCTGATCGTAGACAGAATTTGTAATGAAAATGACATTTTGGCAGGTTTAAACAAAGGGCTGGAGCACCTCTTCTATGAAGACAGGCTGAGGCAGTTGGGGTTGTTCAGCCTGGAAAAGAGAAGGTCTGACTCTGTCAGGGATTATAGTGATAGAAGAAGGAGTAATGACTTTAAACTAGAAGAAGGTAGGTTTAAATTACATATTAGAAATAAATTTGTTATTGTGAGGCTGGTGAGGCACTGGCACAGGTTGCCCAGAGAAGCTGTGGATGCCTCATCCCTGGAAGTGTCCAAGGCCAGGCTGGATGGGGCTTTGGGTAACGTGGTCTGGTGGGACATGGCCATGGCAGGGGGTTGGAAGTAGGTGATCTTTAAAGTCCCTTCCAACCCAAACCATTTTATGATTCTGTGATTCTATGATTTATTTTATTCTCTCATTAGATTTGACTGTCATGTGTAAAATATGAGCCTGAGTTGCCTAACTAGGCTTTGTTAGTTTACACAGTAACCACTGTAACCCAGAGGCAATAACATGAGTTTAACAGATAAGAATAACTTATTCAGCATTCCTCAAAGTCTGGAGAGGAGGAACAGGAAGCTGACCCAAAATGCTTTAAAAATACTCCTCCTAGCAGTAATGCACTAAAGTAAACACTGAGGGGAGAATGCTGTGAAACAGTTTCGTCAAGGACCGAAGTAATAACAACATGGCTCAAGTGAGGGTTAATTAAATTGTTTTAGCTACTGGAGGGATGGGATCTCCAGCTGTGTGCAAGCCGCAATAACAAACTTTCCTTAGGGTGCAGATTCTTTCTTGTCTCTTTAGCTTTACACAGCTCAAATGTTATTCTTGCTCATGACAGCCTCATCAGAATGTTGGCTTCAGAAATGCTTGCCTGGCTGCAACAGTGATGGAAGAAAGCAAGCAGGATGAATTAGATAAAGAATCCAGTGTCCTTGAGAGTACTGGGATTTGGGGTGAGCTGGAGAGGAGGCAGGAGACGTTCCTGGTAGCAGTATTTCTGTGAGCTGTTCTTTACTTCTTAAGGTGTTCTTCAACTGTATTAAGCCTGAATTTGAGATCCAACCTTTTCTCCCTTCCTTGTATAAATAATTCTTCTTTGTATGTTCAATCCCTTGAACTTCAATATTTTCAGGAATGGCTAAAAAAAAGTGTGTTCCCTTTTTAGGTGCCTGGCTTGTAGCTTTGCAATAGTATGAAAATGTTCTGATAGCATCCCTGCTCTTTGGAACTCACTTACTAGAAGGAAAAGGAAAAGCAAAGACTATTTATTAAGGGCTCACTCTACCTTTTAACAAAGGCAAGAAGTTTTCATGGAGCAATAAATGGCAATAGCTGGAGAATAGCTGTTGACTGCAGAAGAGTTATACAAATGTATGCACATAAAGGTAGGATTTAGTTTCTGATTTTAATCACTGAGCAATTACACCTGATAAATGAGGATAAAGTGATACAACTGACAGCAATGCTGGACTGTGTATGTGTATGTGAATATGACTGAGAACAACTTGTTACTTTATAACTACCCTCCACAGACACTGCTGCAATTATAGGTTTAAACAAGGTTTGTTGGGTATATCAAGAGGAAAAGAGTCCAAAGCATCAAAGGATCATGGTACTTACTAGAGAGTCACTGATCTAGCTTTTCTACCCTACCTCACTCTGCAATTTTCAATTAAAGTGACCAGTGGCCTATACTAGATACAAAGCATGAAGAATTTTATCTTATTTTTCCAGTTGCGATGAAAAAAAATAATAATAGCATAGGCAAATGTCAGTGAAGAGCTAAGCAAAGAATTTACAGCAAATATGTTATTATAGCTGAGTTTCTCTTGTTGCCCTTGGAACCATGTGAGTGTAAACTGTGAGTCAGCATTATATTCTCCTTTGTGTTTAACCCACAGATGACATTTAACTCTCCCAGGCTGTGGCTCTGAAGGCCAGGTCCTTAGTTTAGTCTGGAATCGCTTGAGGTGCAAGTTCAGGAGCTGATCCTGCTTCAGCCTGCTCCTATTTTGGTGAGTTGTGCTCGACACAAAAGTTTCCTGAAGGTTTACATCAACTAATTGCTAATGTAGATTGCTTGAGCCAAGCTATTGCAAACATATTTTAAAAGTTAATTGAAGTTTTTGCAAAAGCTTAGAAAAGCTGTGATAATACAACCCAAGAGAAGAATGGTAATATAAGTTTGTACTGAAAAGAATGGAAACAATTTTCAGTTTATGTTGCTTGGAATAGAATTTGATCTGAGAGTGCCACTATTTATAGGAATTAGAATATGTGTACAAGGTTTTGTATCACAACAATTGCATCAGTGTAAGTATACTGCATACTTCCAGTATGTTTGTGTAAATGTGAAGATGATATTTACAATGATATTTACATTTTTAATTATATTTTATTGATTGATTTATTGATTTATTGATTTGGCATGTGCCTAAATTAGTCCAGTTTAGTTGGGGCAACTCCACCAGAAGCAAAGCACCACTGTCCAGTTGTCCAGTCCAACAGCAAACATGTAGACAGACATAGAGAAAGACTGAAGAAGTAGCAGGTGTCTCCTCAGACACCTATCTATAAGCCAGGAAAGAGTATTTCAGAGATACAGAAGCACAGGACAGTTAAGGTTGGAAGGGACCTCTGGAGGTCATCTTGTTCAACCCCCGTGCTCAGGCAGGGACACTTAGAGATCAGTTTAGCTATAAAGAGGACGGGAACTTTCAGGATGATATCAGAGATTCAGTGCTGAGAAGAAGGTATGAGCACTTTTATCCACGAAGGTAACAAAAATGTGAAAGGAAAAGAGGGACATGAAGTTCAAGGTGAATGAGCCCCAGAGCTATTGGAGATGTGTGCAGGAAGATGAAACACCATGTGGGTGAGATGAAACAAAACCATTGCTTTGAGTCAGCAAGTCCCCAGGCAAGGACGATGGCTTTAATTCTGGGACCAGAGCTTTCCTCAGTCACCAGTGAAGCCATCCTTTCCTCAGGAGGTGGAGGTGTTTTAATAGGGACCTACTCATCCCTAAGAACTGCTTAGAATGCTGGAAGGTGAAATGAACATGTGGGGGAAAAAAAAAAAAAATCCCTTCCTCCTGTCTTCCTGTTCTATAAATGAATTCTCATGATAGCTGAAAGCTGTTACAGACCAATTACCATTTAAGCAAGCATTTTTTTTTTTTTTAATCACTTGAGTCCATGGAAGAAAACAAGTGACAATTATTTCATTTTTGTAAACTATTGATGAATGGAAAAGACATAGGGAATTTCTTGAGTAAATAAAAGATTAAGTCTTTCTTGTATTTCTGCTGTTTAACTGCATGCAGATGTTCATAGGTACTGCACATCCTTATAGTCATAGATATTGCACATCATAAGAGTCAGTGGAATTTGTCTGCAGATAACTCTTGCTTGTTTAAAGCCATGTACCTCAGATTCTGCCAGGTAAGAAAAATATACTTAACAACATAGATGCAAGTCCTTCTGGGAACTGAATAAATGAATAAATAAATAAATAAATCTCTGTATTAACTTTAATATTTTAGCTGTAAGAAATATAAATATTAGATGGTTCTGAAATTTAAAATTGCATTTTTATTTGAAATAGAATTATTTTTCAGGAATGTGATAAAATTTAATTCAGTAATCTATTCTTCTCCCTCCATATTCTCTGTTATAAACATAGGATTCTATTCTTTCATCTTGTTTGTATATTTTTATATACACAAATATCCTTGTCAAATGTTTTGAGAGCTACAGGTGAAAAGTACACCTTGGATTCAGGAACCAGGGAAGACCCTAATTCTAATTTATGTGGGATTTTTCTTGTGGTAATTGAACATTTATATGCTTACTCATTCATTATCAAAAACTACATTTTCAGAAGAGATATAACTAAACATATACCCATCTGAAAAATTAAGCAGGGTCAAAATGCCGTGGAAATCTGGAATTTAATTTAACTGCTAAGAGTTAGTAATACCTTCATAAGCACTGCAAAGATGGCAAAACTGATGAGAAAGGTATTCATATTTCTGCAGTACATAAGAAGCTAATATGGAGTTGTTAAGACATGAAAAGGTCAAAGAGCTTCAGGTTTCTTTGATGAGGAGCTTCAAAAGTTGAATTATTTTCCCCCTGCACTGCAGAGATCTTCTCATCATTTCTAACATTCCCATAGCTCATTCACTGTACAGCAGCAATAGCTGCAGGACCTGGGGAAAGGTTTTGGCTCCAAATGCCTGTACCTATGGTTGGATTGTGATTTGGGTTTGAGGAGTGACCTATTTAACTATTCTATTATGGAGGAGGTCCCCAGCTGCTCCACAACATGCTGTTGTTATTTTTTGATGAGCTGTTGTTTTCCAATTGAACTCTGAGAGCACCAGCAAGGCTCCAGGCTGAAAGGCCTTGCAAGATGGTGTTGAGGTGACCCGAACTGCTCCACCCAGAAGAGCAGTGTTAGTGCCTAGAGAGAGTTGTATGAAAGTGTAAATTAAATTGGAGACATAGCAAGATATGATAAAAATTGCCAATTTTCATTGGCCAGGTTTTCTATCTGCTTGAAGACTCAGGGTAAAATTTTGCCCCATATTTTTATCTTCAAGATTTTGCACCAGATCCTAGAGGAAAGCAGACCAAGTCCCCAGGCTATAAGGAGCAGAAATTTGCATTTAAGTGCTGCTCTGCTGGTATAGTTTCCCCACAGCTACCTTGGACTTTTTTTTTTTTTTTTTTTTTTTTTTTTCTCCAGAACAGAATGAAGAGGAAGTGAGAGGGATAAGATTTTTACCTGTTATATTTAAAGGACTTTCAAAACTGTGAAGAACTCCTAACAAAAGGATCAATGAAGCGTCATGGTCTTTTATGAGAAGCATGCACCACCATACAGGGCTATATATGCTTTCTGCTGCAGAAGAAATGGGCGGTTGTCTAAGAAAAGTAATTGCATCCCTGAGTGCTGCAAATACAGATGAGATTTTTTTTTTTTCTTTCTCATTTCCCAGCTTTATATATCATACAGATGGAAAATTCTTTTAAGATGAATGTGCATCTCTCACCCACAGTCAAACCTAGTGAGACAATTCAGAGTTGGAACAGGACAAGCCTTATAACAGGTTTAAGGCATTTCACACAGGTCATCCTTGACTTGTTATCTTATTGTTCTTCAGTGAAGTACAAAGAGTTCCTTCATGTAAGACATTTCTTAGCTACATATCATGTTGACATCTAAGCACTGATTTTTCATGCCTCATGTAACAGGCACCTTATAACAAGCATGCAGATACTTAGAGAATGACTTCACAAGTTGTTCAATCTTTGCACTTCTCAGAAACTATTTTCTTCACTTTAAACAGAGAAAGACAGCAGAGATATAACATCTAGTACGGTCAGCCCTGTTTTAGGTAGCATCCCCACAATACTTTGGCATAAGAGAAAGAAATATGCTTTCATTCTCACAGAAACAATGTCATAGCCAACAAAACTCCAGCTGTTCTTCCTCTGTGCTATTCTCTATTTCTTTAAAATGAGCATTTCACCTGCGAGACTTATGGGGTTAATCTTCTGCTGTATGCCTCATTAATAAAGTCTCATATGAAATATGGTGTCAGCCTGTGGTACTGTATTGCAAGAAAGGTTTGAGTGCACATCAGAAATTTTCACTTGAAACAAACAATAATAACTACTAAAAACACTAAAAGACTGAAAGAGCTTTTAAAAGAAAATAAGATGGAGAACTGAAAAGATAATACACTTCAAATACAGGCAGGCATGATGTATAATTAAAGGTAATTACTGAATCTTCTAGCTATACAGAAAAATGCATGGAAATAAAAATTCTTATGAGTCTAACAAATAAAAGCAGCACTGCTGGGTTAGGAAGTCCTAAGCTATATTAAGGTGAAAAGACATTTTTGGGAACTGCCTCTGTTCTTACCCTGCTCTTTCACCCTTGCCTAAGCAGGTCCTCTTGAGGTAACAGGAGAGGGAGTTAGATGGACTTTCTGTCTGACCCTGAATGGTTCTCATGTTCTTATTTTCTTTTGTTATCATTGTCTGAAATGACATTTTTTTTTGTGATATCATATGCAATTAAACAGCTCATTGCTTTATCTATCACTGAAGCAGTTAAGAAATGAGTCTACAATAATGAGTGGTTTGTGATTATTAGATCTATATTCCCTTCGCTCCAAGGTCTATGAAAAGTATTGTACACTTTTATTTTCACTTCTGTGGCTTGCCTGTCATTCTCCTACATTTGTTCACCAGATTTTAGAGATCTTCAGGTGATGATTGCTGATACACAGGGTGCCTAAGCTTTCCAGGGACAGACATATTTTGGAATAGAGTTTTTTTTTTTTTTTTTTTTTTTTTCCCAATCATCTGGACATTTCAGTCTGACTGTAAGATACAGTTCAATGTGATGTTGGATACTTATCTCATTTTGTGCTTTCTGGCACACTTCAGAATGAGCTGGGGCTTCTTTCTGTAGGACCAAATAGCCAGAGGGAAAATTGTTATGAATATTTGTAAACATGTGTGTTCCATATGATTCTCTCCAGACCTTTTCTTAAAAAATACATGAAAACCCATTGCCCAATGGTTACAGTGGTCTCAGTTTTTTATATCTCTGCAAGGGTTACAATTTCCTATTCTTATTCACTTGTCTTTCCTATAATGAATTCTTCCCTGGATAAATTGTCAGTAATTGCAGTCCTTTCCTTGCAGCATATGTCTAAAATAATAGTGACTCTCTCAAAGTGTGGGCTGAAAGCATTTTGGAGCAGCTTGTAGTGGCTTTTAAGAAATGCCCTCCAGTGATTTACAGTGATGTTCTACTTGAATGGCTTCCTGCTCTTGAAAGAGCTGGTTGAACTTTTCATGTACAAACATCAGTGCAAGACTTTTCTTCAATTTGGGTCTATCTTTATTCCATCAATGTTAGTGTCACTGAGGCAAAAACTGTGGGCTGTCCCTTTCTTAGTAAAGTGCCTCATCTCTTACCCCTGTGTTATCATTTTTATCTTTAACTTTTCAATAACATCATAAGTTTTTTTGGAATACATTTTCCTTTTGGTTTTCATATTTCCATATATTATTTCATGGTCTACTTGTGTGCCTGACTCATATGCCCTACATTTGAATCAGAGCTTATATATTTGCTCTGCATATAGCTCTTGGTTGACTTATTATGGGCTGTCAGAGTATTTGATGTCCTTCCTACTTCATGGCCATGATTAATCAAAACATTGCTTCACCTTTTAAGATTTAATCATTGTGTTAGTCAACCATTTTACACTGGTTGGCAATATCCTTATTTTGTACTTTTTCTATGGAATTTTAAGTACAGTCTTTAAGTATCTTTTGCCTGTATTAAAAACACTTCTGGACATTCGTTAGGATTTTACAAAGATACTTCTCTCCTATATCAAGATGCTCAGGGTCTGCCAAAGCATAAGACAGCTTTCCTTATCACCATTGATAGCATAGCTGTTCTTGCTTTGTTCCATTTCCATCTTCATTCAAATTTAAGTTCCCATTTTATGGTGTAAAAATTTCCATTTGTAAAACACTTTTCTTTCATAACTAGATGCTTGGATATGCACTTCTAATGCAGCGCTATCATTATTTTTTTTTTTTTTTGACTTTTCTTTTGTTGTTGTTCTCTAACTTTTATACATTTAATTATGGATGATTTGATGAGGGGAGGGTCAATTACGTTTGTTGTTTGTTTGTTTGTTCAGTTTTAATTGATGCAAGTTGGCAGTCATGATTTTTCCTAGAATGTCTCTGTCCTCCAAGATAATGGCCATATTTCAGCTTCTTCCCCGCTATTGTTCCCATACAAAGAAAAATTTTTAGTTGATTCCAAGGTAGCCATTCACTCTTTTCTCTCTGTATTAACACCTCTCTTTCCCTCTTCTGGATATTTGGAAATAAAACCGATTGGAAATTATAATTGAAGGTCCAGGAAAAGAGACAGAGTGGCATGTCTCTGATTTCCGTAACTAGAGATAGGAAGTCAGTATCAGGTGAAGATTATAATGTGTCAAATAAAGTCCATTGTTCCAAAATAAATGTTCATTTTAATAATTGATTTTCAATAGCAATAAATACTGATTTCCAACAAACTCCAAATAGCCCAATTATATGTTCCACTGTTTAACACGGCCTTTGCAGCTTTTCAGTGTCACTAATTGCCCAATTACCTGTTCCACTGTTTAACATGGCCATCTCAGCCTTGTAGTATTACTCTTTTGTAGTATTGCTCTTTTGTTAGTGTTTTTAATAGCACAACCCATTAGCTAGAATTCCACAAAACTGTTTTTTAATTTTACAGATCATTCTTTCAGATTGTTTTCATAAAAGATTAGTGGTCATTTTTATCTCTGAAATAAGAGACCAGATTTCATGAGTATCTTCTGAGATACATAACTACCCATGGTAAACTCTATTCCTCTAATTCCATTTATTGAAGTCAAGAAGCATTTATACCATCACCACCACCACCAACAACAAAAGAGTATGAAAAAGTTGGCTTAAAGTCTTCTTTTATTGTTCAAACTAATTTCTTGCATACATGACAACTTTGACAAGTTAATTTTTGTTTATTTTAATTGGAATTTTATGTTATACAGGCACCTATGATTAATCTGTCACCCTGGACACATAAATTACACAAATTTAAAATTTAGAGCACTTGCTCTAACTATAATTTCATCAAACTTCTCAAAGAATCTCTCTAGAAAAAAAAAAAAAAAAAAAAAAAAA
>CM021731.1:11432364-11453953 GCA_011075105.1 Heteronetta atricapilla
GATTCTGTTTTCTTGCAAAACTGCTTTACCTCCTCCATTCCTCTCACTGACATATGTATCTCTAATATATAGTCAATGAAACAAATGTGTGTAGTTTAGTCTGCACATGAGGCAAAGATCTGAGAAGCAGATCTCAGTCTGAGTGGCTTTCCACTAAACTACTCCATACTCACGATCATTTTATGAAATATATATATGCTAACTTCAATCAGATCAAAAATCATATATATACATATATAAAGTCTCAGCTCAGTCCCTTGCTGATGAGTGAAGCCATTCCAGAATTCACTCTTAATGTGGTAACTGAGGTGATAATGTGAGAATAGAACAGAAGAAGTTCTCTGGTGAGAACAAAATTAGCTGAAGAGGTAACAAGAGATGAGACAGCTGCTTATGTAGCTTAGGAGCTGTCTATAGAACCATTAAAAGCATGGCCATGAGATTTGCTATCCTACACATGCATAATACATTCATAATTGAAATGAATGCATGTTACTGTCCTTTTTTTTTTTTTTTTTTTTTTTTTTTTTTCCAGAAACCTAGACATAATCCTGGCTGTCCAATTCCAAAAAATTGTCCTGCACCAAGAACTGGTCAGAAAATGTGTAAGGAAAAGGGAACTTTCTTGATGATGAATTTCCTCAGGAAGAGGGCCTAAAAAAAAAAAAAAAAAAAAAAAAAAAAAAAAGCCAACCACCCCCAAGGTGCTGTTTACAGTTGTGCTATCAGCTAAACTCCATCCTAGGCCAGAGAAATGTGCTGGGGACCTAGGGTCTCCCCACAGGTGGGGGGGATGTGGCTGCTGCTTCCTCTTTTGCAGGTTCAACTGATAACAAAGCTGAGCAAATTTTCCAGAGATGCACACACACTGCACACTGAACAGGACTGACTCAATCAGTCACACAGGCTGCTCCAGACAAGGGCTGCCTTCAGCAGTACTTTTGTAAAACTTAGACACAGAGAGCTAAGCCCCCTTCCTCCTCTCTGGCTGGTACAGACAGAAGTGCAGGCACACACACAACACTCTAGTCCTCTCCAGGTTTACAAGCACACACTCATCTGTGTATCCCTTAAGTACTTGTGAAGCTCCTTTGTCCACCCAGCACCTCTGCCCATGTCCTGGAGCCTTGAACTAATTCACAAGTCGCCTACTTGCTGGCCGGCCTAGCTTGAAGTTTGCTACCAAAACACACACACATTTAAGGAACATGCAGACACTTGCCCCCCCAGCAACTGGCACCAGACACAAGGGCTGTGACCCATGGCTCTGCTCCAGATGGTGGTGTGAAGCCTGCGTTCACTGCAGTCATGCCAGTCCTCCCCATTAGTTGCCTCAGGAACACACACTGCTTCTGTCCCATGACTTGGAGTATAAGACCACTCACTCCTGCAGCTTATGCCAGGACCCCACTTGCTCTAGCAGCCAGCACCACAGGCCAGGGGTTTCCACTCTTCCAGCCTGTCTTGCGTAGCTGGCACCAAACTTCACTCATGAGCACACAGGTCTCCCCAGGAGCTGGCACAC
This sequence comes from Heteronetta atricapilla, assembly GCA_011075105.1. Classification (NCBI taxonomy): domain Eukaryota; kingdom Metazoa; phylum Chordata; class Aves; order Anseriformes; family Anatidae; genus Heteronetta; species Heteronetta atricapilla. Next base: position 11,433,890 of record CM021731.1, read on the forward strand.
AGCCCTTCAGCACACATACACATGGTAAAAAAAAAATATGTGAATACACAGAGACAGAGAGTTAAGACAAGATTTAATGAGAGAAATAAGAAAATAAGACAGACTGTGGTGATCAAGTGCAGGTCTAGGCCAGACAAGGGTACTTACCGGCCCAGATTTACACACTACCTGCCGTTTTCTACTCTTGTCCACCTATCTTCCCTCTTCACCCTTCCAGCTTCACCTCCCCCTGAGCACCTCCATGCTCTGCAGAGCTCTGCAGTTTCTGCCCCTTCCCAGTGTGGGCCCCCCTCGCTTTATATCAGATGCAAAGTCCAAGCTGATCTTTCTAGAATCAGGAAAAAGAGGTGTCTAAAATGAGATGATAAAAAGACATAGGAAGAGAACATTTGCAGGTTAACAGGCAGGAGAAGAGAGAAGTAAAACCAGGAGCAGTAGCAGTTGTAGTCCTTCTCAGTTTTTCAGCCTCTTCAGCCTGTTTCCTAAAAGCAATCCCACAGGTAGTCATTCTTCATTCATTCAAGTCGTTCCTTGAATGTAGATACCTTCTCATCTTGTACCAAACTAAGACTGTTCACCTTGGCTTGTGATTACAATCAACTCTTTTTGCACCATTATCTTCAACATTTTTTTTTGTTGTTGGTTTACAACTCCAAGCCAAAGACAGCCCCATGGACAGACATGTTGTAGTCTAGAGCTCTTAATGGCACTTTCGGCAGTGCTGGTAATTTCTGCCTCTGCTGGCCTACTTGTGCCATCTGCAGCAGGAGGAGATGATGCATCTGAATTTCAGCAGACAGCTGATGTGTTTTGTATTCTCAGGTTCTTCTGTCCTCATTCACATGGAAATTTATTATGTTTGTCAAGATACAAAGAAAAAGCACATCTGAAGGCTTTTGCTTTCAAGTAATTTTCACTACAGTGAAGTACAACACAACAGATGAATGTCCATGGCTAAGAACGGAGTTCATGTTCCTTGTAGACCAGTTTCAACCAACCTGGGAACAGTATGCTTGCATTTCAGACAAGCATGTTATTTAGGTATGAAAAATAAAAATAATACATCTATTCTACTAGTACAGGAGACAACATTGTTTATTTGTTTGTTTGTTTGTTTGTTTGTTTATAAGATTATACTGAAGGAAAAAATACTGGAGGAAAATTATAACTTTGTATGATAAGTTCAGATCATAAGTTAAATTGCAGACCAAATGTTCATTAAACTTTGTTATCATTCAGCATCCAGATAGCCTTTGCATTTCTATTATCCACACTTCCTTACAGTTTCTAATAATTTCTTCAGAGTCAAATTTCCTAGTAAGAAATATGTTGAGACATAAATCTATAGCTTTGCTTTGATCAAAAGTCCCAACTGTGGTTTGCCAGAAACTTCCTGAAAAAAGATCCATCTTTATATTCCACATTAGAGGCAGAGTAGTTGAAAGTCAAATCACTAACAACAGTTTTATTAATTTTAATGTGATAAAGTCAATTTTTTTTTTTTTATTTGAAATCATTACAGTGATTCCCCCTGAATTCCCTCTGAATCTTCTTCTTCATAAGACTTACTAGCAAATGTGCCAAGCTCTTTCATTAGCACAAATAAGAGCAAATGCAAGGATTTGTACTTTAATAATTTTTCACAGATGCATGAAATTGCATGGCCAATAATTGTAGCTAGCTCACTTATTTCAGCAATTATACCGAGTGCAGAGGAAATTAAAGTAAACTCTGATCTTGACAGATTTCCACAAGCTAAGTAGGATCCTGCTATGCTCAAATGAGGGCCCTCAGGAGAAAAACATTGTTAATTTTATTTTTGTGATCTGTGACTCTGGAGCCCATACACCATGGGGCAAGGGCTCAGTTCTGGAACAGATTTCTAGGAGGTACTGGCTTTTATCTCTGTAAATCCATGGCTCATTGAAGGACCTTTAGAGGACCTACAATAGTTTTCAGAGAACTGGGATTTCTACAGCCTCAAGCAGCTTATTTTTATTCTGTTCTGTAAGTTTTCAAGCAGAGAGTTGTTTTTCACTCTGCATCATCACTGGTTGTGTACTGCTGGTATGGAGCTGCTAAACAGCTGCTGTGTTCCACCAGACAGCTTTTCTTTTATTGCAATATGTCTGAAACACAAATCCTTACAATTAACAAACAAATCTGAATAATAAGGAACCAACAGATGAAAACACATAAATTAGCCAGGCTAATAAGTGCAAGCAGGGACAGCAAACCCACTGCACAGAAGCAACAAAACCTGCTCACTCAGCACATTCCAGACACAGGCTCGGGGCAGGGAAGATCCTGTGCGTACAATGTTGGCTCCCTGGCAGACCCCAGCTTACCCAGTTATATTTTTGCTACTCTGCCCCATGTCACCAACCATCTAGTTAACACACCATCTGGCTGCATGGTAACCTGTTAGCCAGCCAGAGTAATTCGTTTGGGCAGTGACTGTTACCCACATGAATCCCAGTGTCTCTGGACTGCTAGAAGTGTTCCCCATAGCTATAAGGACCTAAATACAGTCTTAAGCACTCTTTAAATATTGTTCTTTTCTGCAGCTCAAAGCAGGGACACAGTGTGTAGGCACTGATATTGAAACAGGTAGTCAAATCTCTAGCGCAAACCAGCCCTGATAGATATAAAGAAAAGGATTATCAAGAAGAGAAGAAAAAAAGAAACCTAAAAATATGTAATTATTAATAATATATATATATATATATTTAAAAAAAGGAAACACAGCAAAAATGTTGTATAAAATATCAGGGAATCATCCCTTTATCCCAAAATGCTTACACAGGATCTATCTGATTCCTGGAAGAATGCCCTGTCTACACTGTCACACTCCCACCTACTGCATGCTACCTTCTGTAGGTAGTATCACCTTCCTTGCTGAAATAAATTCATATTACTTTTTAAAGAACAAACAGAAAAAAAAAATCTGCATCAAATATCATGAACATTGATAAATGAAGGTATATAAAAATCAGTATCTTGACAAGACACTATTTTTTTGCAAACCTTCTTTTATGAGTACCCCTAAATTTACTTTTCATTGAAATAATAACTTTTTGCTCAGAGGAGGTTCTTTTACAGCAACTCTACAAAGATAAATGAACCTTTCTGCTATCCATAAATGATTTACTGTCTCCACACTCATGCTACATTTTATAATGGATGGAATTAGGTGTTAAATCAAGGTTACATATAATTGCCAGCAATGTTTGGCATAAGTACCATTTTGTCCCACCTCTGTACATCAAACCTAGTAATTTAAAATATAATTAATACCTGTCTCATTATTAGCTGCTAACATTGATATAAAAGGAAACAAACCCATAGTTAAGATCAAAAGATATTCTCAGACTTCCTGAAGTTAAATGACTTTATCAGAATACAAAACAAGCATTTCAGCATCTGACTTCATGACTATGAAGTTCATAATTGCAAGTAATTAAGGATGTAATTGAGAATTATCTTTCAGAAAGCAAAGTTAATATTTACTAGGAGATCCAGTCTTCAGCAACCCGTTCTCCAATTTTATTATGAGATTACAAGCCATACTGAAAGCTGATATATAGTCTTTTGAACATATTATGTTAGAAATCAAGGAGCATATTAAAGTCTTCTCCAAAAGTGCTGAAACCCATGGAAGTCATTCCATTGATCTCTTTGTAGGTCTGTCTGCTGCCCTGGATTTCATCTCCTCTACGGTTCCATTGAAGTTTACTAGTGCATCCTGATACAAGGTTGATGATGTTAACTTGAGTGGAAGAAGGTAATTCACTACACTTAATAGCACACTCTTTCTTTTCAGACTGTTTCTATAATGATAAGCCCATTACGAATAGATCCAGATCCAGAATAGATCTGGAAACTATCAAACAAATATGTTTGCAGAAAACCCCCAGCAATAAAAAGTGTGCTCCATCACCATGTGGTTCATTTTTCTTTTCTTCTGGTAGCAAATAATCTTTCGTGTTAGTTCAAGTATCCTGCTGTTTTAACTTTTTGAAATTGCATATTCAAATTTATCTTCTGTTACATACTGCATATTTGTTCCCTACATGTCTGCGGGAGATTTGTACGTGGAATGAATGATAAACATGACAAAAAGGAGATACTCAGCATGGATTAGGGAAGATCATTTTCATTTTCCTTTTAGATGGTCTCTAACAGTGCCTGCAATAACTGTAAGCCTTCTAGATAAGTTTATAAAAATTTGAAATTAAGAGCAATGCATATCACTCAGTTGAAGATAAATGACAGTAAAGAATGCAGTAACCCTGCTCTCCCACACAGAAAAATTCAATGGGGCCCTCTTGATGCCAGCTGAAAGACTTCAAGAATTTTAAGAATGGAAGATATTCAGAAATTGGGGTTAACACCGCAAAAACCACATAGATTTGTCACAATATAAGTCCTATAGTTGCCACACACAGAAGAAAACAAATACACAGCAGGTGGGGTTTATTTGTCCTGGCACAAGCAGTTGGGGATTGGATTCAGTTTATGCTCATATGAAGTCAGTTATCTACATTAAGGGACACAAACACCACAACAACAAAAGTTGCCGAAACATTAGTATCTGCTGCTGTCTGACCAAGAGATGTCTATTTTGGGGTGATTTGAAATTCTCTTATGGTTCCACTAGATCTATTGACTTCACTTTTAAGCAGCAGGATTGGGTGTTACATGGCTAGTTCACATGTAGGCACCCACACTACAGACACCTTATTTTAGAAATGTTGATCTGGAATAAAGTCTCATCTACATTCAAATTATTCACTGAGAACAAGGTCAATTCAGCTACGTTTGTCAGGTGAATTGCCCTCTAGAAGATCCTGTCTGAGGCTAGTTCAGACATTAACTTTTAGACATCCAAGGGTGTATAGCATGAATCTACCTTCTGATTTGGAAATTTAGGTGGCTACAAGAAGATAATACTGAGAAAACTCAGAAAAGCAGAACAGAACTGTTTTTCCTCGAGTTATTATGCTCACGGAATAGGAACATAGAGAGAGACTATCTCTGAGGGAGAAATCACCATTTGCAGTGGATCTAGCTTTGGTAGGCATTAAGGTCCTTGTTAGCTGAGGGTAGAAGCAGATTTACGATCTATTTATCTCTGCAGTACTGTGTTCATGTTCATTTATGGTTGGTAATAAACATATCATACTCCTCTCCCAAGACTTAACACAGTTGTTTGCAGGCTGTTTTCCCAAGGTTACTCTTGTCTTAGTGATCTTAAACCATGTCTGCTTGTGAGTGTTGTTGGACAAAATGATTTACAGCAGCCTTTACCCAGATCATAACACATTGCCACAGATCTTTTGCCAAGGCTTCTTGACCTCTTTTATTTACAATGTCTAGGGTTGAAGGATTACTTATGTGTACATTTTGGTCATTTGAGATAAGGGTCCTGACAATTCTGTTCACACACTACTAACTTTATTGAATTGTCCTCTGTGCCATGGTGTGCAGCATATGCTATGAGAAGGACGCTGGTTCTTGAAGGAGAAGAGCAGTTACTCTGGATTAAAAACTGCATGTTTCCAGATTCCTAAAGCAAATTCACCTTAAAATTTGTCATCCAGTCCTAGCTCTTGGGCACTTTACAAACTAAAAGGGACAGACCTTTGCAGGGCTGAAATCAGTATTCTTCTCCTGCAGAAACCTTAGGCATGAGGGTTTATATTCAAAGATGGTCTGCTTAGCCTTTGTAACCTCTGGCACCATAATTCTGACCCTCTCTCAGCCCTACCTATGTGACTCTCCATTAAGAAAAATAGCAAGGCTTTTGCTGTCATAAAAAACGTCAATTTCAAAGGAAGTTACAGGGAATACTTGTATAAGTGCCTTTATGAGAAACATGTTCAGGTTTGGTTGGAAAGCATCAGAGATTGCCCTAGCCTCTGAGACAAAACCTAGGCTGAACTTCAAGGAGCATCCATGCTTTCATTTCCCCACTTCTCATTTTCACTGAGCATGTACTATTTACATCTCTGTTGCTTTTAGTTCAATGACTAAGCTGAAGAGGATGAGTTTTATGTCCTGCTGCATAGTGCAGGAACAAAAGCATGCAGAACTTCACAGTGCAATGAAGCACAGTCCCACTCAAAGCCAGTAAAAAACTTCTCTGTCCAGAAATAAATGGGGTCATAGCTCCTTCCCTTTGATGAAAAGAATTTATGACAGGCTTTGAAATGATACAATATACTTCTCTCTTTCTTTGAAGTGATCCCTGCCCATTGCAGTGCCTTGGGTTAAGCTGTGTAAGGGCTCATTACATTGCCTACCATCCATCACACAACGTCTGCTCCTAAATGACCCCCAACAGAGGCACAACCAAATCAGAGGTACCAAAAATCTCACCCATACTGAGCCAATGATATTAGATATCACTACCAGATGTCACTGTGCTGATCCTTATAGACAACTAAATCAATAAATTCCCTCTGAGCAAATGTTATTCATGTACTATCATACTTTTTTATTTATTGAACTATTTATACATTTATTTACGTAAATGAATCTCCACCCATGCTACCCATAGCCTGTTATTTTCCATTTAAAAGCATGGGTAAGTGTAAGAAAAAAAATAATACTAATTTAAAAGGGTATAGATTTATATCCTTTTTTTTGAAAAGGAGCCAAAGCCTATCCTAGCAGAATAATAATCTATCACAATGATGTTGGCTGGAAATAAGTGAGAGAAGAAAGCCTGAACCAGGATGCTGACGTATATGAATAAGACTGTAGGTGTTAGTCTGTGAGCACAGAAGTACATATAAGTATGTAGTATAATTATCTTAACAGTATCTGTCATGCTATACTTTGGAAGGGCAGACTATAAAGAATCCGTTTTGCTGGTTTGCAGTAAAAAAAAAAAAAAAAAAAAAAAAAAAAAAAGTCGATTCTATATAGTCAGCAGAATTCTTTACTTAACTTCCCAAGGAGAAAGCAGATGCTGAGTAGCACAAAATTAATCTTGTAACATACTACCTATAAAATACAGTAACACAAATCAATATTGCAGCCCTATACTATCAGTTGCTGAGCATAGGAATTGTCAGCTCTATTGTGTAGGACATGTGCTCTGCTGTTTAGTTTTTCACCACAGATTTCTTTTTTAGGTCCTGAGTCAGTGTCTATTGGAATCAGTGACAGAAACATGGCTTTGGATCAAGTCCTCAGCTGTAGATTTATACTGACCGGTAACTGAGAAATACTGCAGTTGAGGCAGTGCTGCAGTAGAGCACTGCCAGATATGTTATCCTCTGCTGCAACCAAATTGCTCTGTCTTAGAAGAAAGCCAATCACTTTGGAATGTGTAATTTTAACACAGTAAAAAATTAACCTTGTAAGCATAAAAGTGCATGTAGCAATTAATCAATTCTGCAGGAAACGAACTTGCAGTGTATTTAACACTCCTACCCATCAACAATTAGGCTATATTTATAGCTGAGCGTGTAGCTTCTAATGCAGCAAAACCACTGCATGTAACAGCCTTAGCTTACAGCTTCAGTTGCAGAAATACAGACTCTTTCTGGCTATGCAGTCATTAACCAGTTTGCAGTTGAGTACAAAGGCAGTACACATTCTGCAATATCTCAGCTCACCAAGCCAAAGCTCACGGAATCAGATTTTTTTTGGTATGAATGTTCTGTCCCCAGATCCTTCTTCTCATTTTGATTCACAGGTATCCTGCCTCAGTTCTTCTGTTTTTAGCAGATGAAGGCACAAACCAGGGGTTCAGCATTGAAAATAAAACAGTACAGGCAGCAAAATCTCTTTCCTGAACTGTTCATATTTGAAGGATGGTATTTACAATAAGATTTTGCAGTGTGTAAACACAAGTGCAAAATATATCTATGAGCTAGTAGGATTCACCCAAGTCCCTTTGGCATGGGCCACAAAGCCTGATGAGTTCAAAAGCATCTTCCATTCTGCTTTCTGAATGTCTCCATGCTCTTCTACACTGTTTGAGGACCTGCTGTACCTTTCAGTTCCTGACATGCTGGAGGATGCCAGGCAAAGCAGTTATACGGAATCAAAGTAAAGTTAATCAAAGTTTAATTTCTTATCTGATGAAAGTGAGCATAGCCAATGAGTGGCCACAGAGTCTCACCATAATAAAAGTGTTATCTGCAGCACAGTAGGTCAAACCAAATAATCTCTTGCAATATTCCTCTTGATTCTTTGTGTCTCATAAATGATGGTCTGATGTAAAGGGGTTTCAAAGGATTTGTTTCTAAAACTGGTATCTAATGTATTCTTTTTTGCCATCTGATTTCTTTTAGATGTAACATTGGACAGAGGCAATATGAGCGGATATTGGTACTGCCCCTTGGAGGGATCTGTGGCACATTGCAGATGCAGCCTTCAAAGCTGGTGGGGTAGGATCACTCCAAAGAAGCAATCTACTTGGCCATTTATTTCTTCTAATATCCCACTCTCCAATCTTCCATTATATATGTGCTGTGTCATACTTCGCCCACATTGAGCATTTCCTAAAAAAAAACAGCAGAGCTAAATTTTAAATGGAAAATATATAAAGCTTATGTAATAATTCTCCTTAATCAGCATCTGTTGATGACTTTTATATTTTATGGTGCTTTTTTAATTTTATATTTATTTACCATATCTATAAAAATGGCAATAAATCCCATAAACATTCAGCACTCAGATGAGACTCGCTGTGAATTCCAAGATATGGCTCCTGACTAGATCACACACAGAATGATGAAGGATGCATAACTAACTCAGTGGGAAACGGGAGCCACACTTGGGCACATATATTTTTTGCTCTTTGTATCTGTGATATGCAAAGGCAATTATGTTTATTGGTGCTTTATCAAGCACTCTGGCAGAAAGATGCAGAGATGTAAGAGACATGCTTCATTTACTTGCAGTACCTGACTTTCAAGACATTTCAGACACAAAGGGAACTCAAGAAATATTCTATTTGCTTTTCCCCATGACCCATTTTAGTACTAGATCTCTGAAAATAATGGATTTTGTACTTCAGTGGCTCAACCTGGGGAGAAAATGAATAGTTTATGTTGATACCATTCTTTTTCTTAAGGTTCTATATAATTTTAGGGTCATAAAATAGTACATATTTATCCTTAAAAGCAAACAAACATTTTGAAAATGAAACAGTTTTGGAAAAAAAAAAAAAAAAAAGAAAAAACAAAACCCCATAAATTTAAAACTTTAATATTTTCCTCAACTTTGGAATTAGTCTTAGCCAGTGCCACTTCAGCCAAGCGTATCCATGCATGACAATGGTTCAGTGTGTAGGACGTTAGCCTTGCAGCCAGATGATCCAAGGACATACCCTTCTTTTTGTGGTCTTTTCAGTTGCTGCTGTCCCTGCTGTCTTTTCACCACTGCGGCCATTGTGTCTCTCTTTCAAAGGAGCATTAGAAGCAGTAACCAGGAACATAAGCAAGGCTCAGATACACTCATCTCTTTCTGTGTTTCCACTCAGAGCTTGAGTGGAAAGATAACATTGAATAATAACTGTGGTCTAATGTATAATTTTTAATGTGTTTGCAATAGCATCTACTTATAGCCACACAGGTGCATATCTATAATTTTGTTTAGCCTCAAAATGCAACATTTGATTAACTATTTCTTGGGGGCCGGGGGGTGATGACCCATAATGTATTCCACCTGGTAGTTTATTACTTGCATGGATTTAATTGAAATTTAAATTGTCCAAAGACTACAAAGGACAAAAAAAAAAAAAAAAAAAAAAAAATCACTAGAAAAGAGCTACCACTGCTTGACTGTTACCTGTCAAATTCAGTTAGTTACAGACTTTTTAATTGGAAGATAGTTCTTGCTATTATGCTTGACCATTCATGCAGAATATTCTCTCTAAATTCTTACACTGACTGAATAAAGTACAAAGAATTAGATTTTAAGAGGTTAAATTCTTTTAAATGACAAGCTGTTAATTAGATATACCATGGCCAGACTCACATAATTAATTAATATATCAATCAGACATCTAGTCATTGTTAGTCAAAATCCTAGTGGGAGCTTTATTCTTATTCTTAATATGAAGATATTATTGGACCTTTGAACTTGTTTAAATACATAGCTGCATTACTAGTTTTGAGTCAGAGATACAGACAACTATCATCACACCATGGGGAAATGCTAACCATTATTTTAAGAATTGACATAGCCCATGCAAATACAGAACATCTGACTGGCACATTCAAATTGTCTCACATTAAAGAAATATATAAACCTATGATAGATAACAGCTGAGGATATTAAAATATATAAAGTCTGTTACAGAAAGACAAATTAATCACTAAGCAGAAATTCAGCAAATACATCATACTATCCCGAATTCACTTTCTATTAATGCAAAAATTATTCTAGATTTGCATTGAATGCTGGAAATGGCAGGTCAATAAAACAGAAAACAGTGAGATGCTTTTGCAAATATTATAGAAACAAACAATTCACATTTCATCACAGTAACCTTTCAGAAAACCTTCATATAGGCATAAACTGAATATTGTCCCACCACTCAAAATGACTTATGGTTATTGGAGCTAGTCCTCCCTTCTCTGTGATTTTTGTCTTAGCACCGCACAGCTACAGCCCCTGGGCAGGACTTGGAGGTTGCAGACAGTGCAAATGCACATAACAGGAATTGTTCTCAGGAGCTAAAATTAAGTCCTCCATCTTCTGCATATGCATGCTCTGCACAGCATGGAAAGAGATGCAGCCTCCTTCCTCAGCAAAGTGTCTTTAGAAACCAAGGACTTGACTTTGCCCACTTATTAAGCCTGTAATTTGGTTTTCCTCTGCTGACAGCAGTATTCCCTAGGCCTGGCCTTGAAAAAACAGACCTGTGGGAACCTTCTCACCCCAGGCACATCCAACAAGTGTGAAATGGGAGGACAGAAAGGTAGAGGCCCAGCGAGGGCTGCCCTAAGGAGTTCTAGTATTTCAGCAGCTGCAATGATACCCACCTCCTGTACAGCTGCACCTTGAGCCCCACTCCAACCCAGCTTGCTTTCAACTGTCAGCTGCACCTGTGAACAATTACTAAGGGAGTTAATAATAATAATAACAATAAGCAGCTTTGAAAAGCAAACTGTTGTGGGTTTTGCTATTTTTCCAGTGGAGTTGTAGACCCTAAAGGACAAAACCCTGCTGGCTAGAGAAAGCTGCTCTCCTTGGGGCTACCAGGATTTACTCCTCCAAATGCTGCATTTGCTCCCTTTCCTTGTGATTCTCCTCAATCTCCGTGTCCACAGGGAGCAACAGAACACCTTGAGTTGGCCCTGTGCCACGGACTTATCCAAAAGTGTCTGCAGCATTGATGCCTGTACTTTTCAAGTGAGAATTAATTGATAAACCAGTGCTCTAGCTCTCAGTTAATTTACTTGCAGAACAGATTTAGATCCCAGTAACTAAATGCAACTTGTACATTACAGACTGTCCAGAGATGTAGATGGTTATGGGGTATCCAGAATCAATACTAATTCACAGAGGATGCTACCCAGGGCCTGCTGTTAGGACTTTCATTTCTAGCTTTAATGAAACCTGCATTCTACATTTGGTCAACAAGATTTCTTGCAGCAATAAACTGCAATTTTTACAATATGTCTCCACTATGGGAAAAATAATCCATTCAACTCCATAGCTTGTTCCTTCACAAGAGAAGGCCCAGGTTATTGGAGTATCTTTACTCACCAGCTTTATGAATAATTGTTCTGTAGTTATTTAATAATTATTAAACTTTCTTAGTGTAAATATGCATATTGTGATAAATATTCAACCAATGAAATGTTAATATTATTCTATATTAAGCAATTTTTAAGAATGTCTTAGGAACTTAATTGGTCTGGAAAAAAAAAAAAAAAAAAAAAAAAAAAGATTTTTTTTTCCTCTGTTCCACAGGGCACGAACCAATGTTAACTCTTTTGTATTAGAAAACTCAGCTGTTTCCAGTTTCATAAGCTGAGCTTTTAAAATCCAGCTTGCTATATCCCACTTCACACTCATTTTATTGTCGAAGTTCACGTATAAATGAAGGTATCAAATTTGGCTTTGATTGAATTTTATTAGGAGAGACCAAAGTCCAAAGGACGATGGCAGAGAACATGATGTATGATGTTGAAAAATGTGTCCATTATCTTAAACTTTTTGTTGGTCCTTCTAGTGCGAATGCCCATGCAGTGGCTTGACATGCAAGGACCAGAAATGCACTCAGAGCAGACACAGAAACAACAAAGACATTCCCCTGCTGAGTTTGTCAGGCTTCTCACTCTGGGGAAAAGCATTCAAAGAAAGGGTGGGGCCTTCCATGGCCCCAGTGTAATATGGATAGTAAAAGCCTAAATTCAGCAACAGAGAGCTTGTACTGCTACCAGGACACACAGAAATTATTGATTATAAATGAAGGCATCAAAAAGCAACACACTGATATGCTTTCCCTTGGCAATTCTAGTATCTTCACATCTGTAGTGCCACACTTGCACGCATCATTACCAGAAATCCGTGTCAAAATTAGAGTATTCACAGTAAAGCAGGAAAATTGTTCTAGCAGATGAAAGCTTAAATTATAACAGAAAGGCTATAAGCTCAAAACATTTATGGTTTGAGTTAAAAAAAAAATTGTTGGTAGTAATGTGTAAGATTAATTGGCTAATAAAATTGTGATGATGGTAAGTATTTATTTAGCAAGCTGCACAAAACAGTAATTAGGAGTAATGGGATATAAAGAGTAAAGATGATGTGTGGGACAGTTATCAGGATGTGTCAAAACATAATTCATTAGATTGTGAAAAGCACTAATGATGAACATGGAATATTAACATTTTGCAAATAAAGGTGTACTTGGCAAAGCGCAAAAAACAGTCTCAGGAAACATTAGGCTTCTCTTGTTGTTTTATTTATTTTTTTGTTTGTTTTCTGCCACAGCTGTATAAACTATCACTCTGGAAAACAGTCAGATTGCATGGCTATAAATAAGAGTGATTCAACCATGTTCTACAGCTAGAAAAGACCTAAGGTAATTATGACTGGGGACAGTTCTTGTATTCTCATAGTTAAATTTAGTCAGAAGTGCTTAAAATGTTGGGCCTCTGGCCCAAGTTATCAGCCACTCTTTAGTGTCCAGATGAGCTGCCTGCATTTGCCATTTGAAAATCAGTCCAGCACTGCCAGTGACGATTAATGATGGTCCTCCACAGAAATGATGTGACAGGGATATGGTCATGCCCCTGTGGGTCAGGACAGGCACAGATCTATAAAAAAAAAAAGAGTATTAGAAAAACAAACAAGCAAACAAACAAACAAAAAACCACTCTGATCTCCTTAGCTTCTCTTGTAGTGTTAGCTTTTTACCAGCAATGAATCAAAATCAAAAAGTGTAGATGACTATTTTTTCTCCTCCAAATAATGCATTCAGCAGAGATGTTATTTTGAGTACTTCAGTAGAAAGATTCTATTTAAATGATGGGAAATGAAAAATGCTAAAAGGAATTTTCATGGAGTAAATGCCTTTTTTATGTTTATGAAATGAAATGGCTAACTTTTTTAAACAATATTTTTTTGATTTTAAATTGACAAGAACTACAGAAAAAAAAGTTTAGGAAAAAGGTTAACTAACCCATAAATGAACCCATTTTATCTTTCATTCTGAAATCAAGCAAAACATTCTGATTTATCCCATAATGAATCCTCTATTATTTATACAACTTTAATTCTGAATCATTGCCTCCAACAAGGATGTGCAGATTTTTTTATTATTTTTGTATTTTTTTTTTTTTTATTTTATTTTTCTAACTGAACTTCTCCTGGCATGCAGGCAAGAGCTGATTTTCTGTCTACTAGATCAATCCCTTAAGTAGCTTTATCCTTTATCACCTTGAAAAGGGATCAGTGCCAAGCATAAGCCAAGCACTTATTTTCCATAAGTAATAAACTTGTGATTATGGTGATCCTACACAACATGCTTTGTCTTTTTACATTTATCAAGGGGAAAGGCAACACTTTATATTTTATTATTTATTATATTTATATTTTATTAAATAATGCTGCTGACTGCTTTGTAAACAGAAATGTTCAGATGATCTGAACACACCTGGGGACATATTTATCACTGGACTTGTAGTATTTTACCATTTTCTGGCATTATTTTAAGTTATGAGCATATGCAGAAACTGGAACATGGTTTCAGTGGTAAAGTAAGCTTTGCAGATTGATGAGAGGCTTGCAGTTTTCTAGACATTCCCTTAGCATTTTGTTGAGCCTAAATTGGTATACTTTAGCTCCTAATTGGAGGTGCTATTCAGAAATGAGTTACAGGGAATGGTTACTACAAATAAGCCTAATGTATACTGCAAGGGATTATTTCACAGGCATTTAGAATAAAATATTGAATATCTAAGGGCTCCTACAAATACTATTGCTGATCAGTATGTGGCTATTTATAGCAAGCATACAATACAATAACTGAAGAATATAAGCTTTATATAACATTAGAAATTTTTTCATGGTGAAATTGTATTTTGGTTAAATTTAAATGTTGAATTGTTTCAATATTTGTTTAAAGTGCAAAAAAAAATGAAAACAAAGAAAAAACAACAAAGAAGAAAACAACAGCAGAAAAATAAAAATAAAAATAAAAACAACAACAAACAAACAAACAAAAAACCACCAGCTGTCCTTTGGCATCTGCTAATAAAACACTATGTCTTAGAGTAAATCATAAAAAGTAATCTGCCTACTAACTGCAAATTAACCACAGAGCAATAGCTTTAGGATGATGTATACAGGAATAAAATTCATCAAATAACACTCCACAACCAAGGACTTGAAGTAAATCAGCATTTTTAATGCACAGAATGATACACAGTGGTCAGTTCAGCACTGCTGCAGGAATTTCCTTTTGTTTCTGAAATGAGGCATTGAAAACATTTTAAATCAGAGCAGCCACAGGGCTCAATGACCTTCGGTTTGACCTACTGTATTTCCAGTCCTTGGTAGTAATGCAGAGAGTTAGAACAATAAATTTAGGAGAGGAGCACACCTCGTGCCTCAGCCTGCACATACTACTGCCTTTCAACATCTCAGAGAAATGTCAGCATGTGCGTATTTTATCAGACTGTGTGCACGCACATGTGTGTTAGCAAATAATCTAGTAACAGCAGACATACCATAATTATGCCTAAGCTGATTAAACTTCCAGGAATAAATGACTACTTTTCCTGTAATGGTTATTTCCATCACGATTCAAAGCTCAGTGCTGGGATTCAGTAGGAGTCCTGCAATTTAATAGAGAAAGGATTGCATCTTTAAGTACACAAAAAACTTTGCTAATTGCTGCTTGATATTCTGTCATTTAGAGACTGCACACACTGCTACATTATGGAGACAACCAGCGGCTCTGACTGCGATGGAGTCTGTACAGACAGGTACTGCTACTATGAGGCTGTATCCCTTGGTAGCTAATAGTAGTCCCATGCTTGCCACTGTCCTTGTTGCAGAAGTCAAAATTGTGGTTTGACGGCACCAGATAGGGCTCACTACTCTCTGATCACCTCTAAGAGACTTGCCTATAAAAGCAAAACTTTCTCAGCTTCAGTTTCCAGCCATGTAGAGAGGATCAGCAAGAATCAAGGCTGAATCTTCCTCAGGCCATGCCACAAAGTGATGCCTTTCAATGGACCAAAAGCAGTAGAGAATAAAACCTTAGCACGGAAGCCAAGAATGCTGGCCTCTTCCTGACCCTCTTTAGTGCATTCCCCAGCAGTGTATCAAATGGAGCAGAAATTCTCAGGAGATTTATTTAAAAATGAACACAGTAGCAGTGGTTTCATCCTAACAGAAGGTCTTTACTGCAGACCTCAAAGCACAGGGAGACCGTCACTACACAGAGAAAGCATTTCTATGGACCAGCCTTGGAATGAAATGCTTTCAGTTTACCAGCCTCTTCCTATAATATAACCACTAGACAAAAAATAACAGTCTTCTTTATAGTCTGTGCACTTTTACAGCATAGCAATGACTTGTACCTACAGAGTTGTTGCTGTGTTTTGTTAGAAATTTTCACCAAACCCAAACGATAAAAATTCCTTTTGCTGGTAGTCTTAAAATACATGACATAGCTTGTACCACTGAGCTGCAGGAAGAGAAGCAAAAGGAACTGCAGTATTTCTGTGCTTTTGTACTCATGGCAGAGTTCAGTCCTAGGCTAATGCTTGGCCTTTGCCCAGGTTTTTGGAGTCTTCCCTTGAATTTTGCTGCAAGTGCCAGAGGGAGATAGGAGTGATGTGCATGGACAGAATGATCTTGTGCTTACAAATATTGCTTTAAAACAAAAACAAAAACAGAGCTTATGAACCATATTTCTGAAATATATTACATACCTTGAAGTTTTATGGATCCCCAATGTGCTTTATTTTAAGATTAGTAGGCCCTTTTCAGGCAGAGACTATAAGAACTATGAAAAGAGAGCATTTTATTTTGAAAATGCATTTTTTATTATTTCTTTTTTATTTTTTCAATTTATTTTTTATTCTTGTTTAAAGTGACCAGCTAACAGGAGAAACATTTTAGAAGAAGCTTAGACATTTTTAAAATCAAGATTTATGAAATTATTTTTGTTTCTAAAGGCTTGCATGAGATAAAGCAATGAAGATGGGAGAAATAATAACCAGTTTACATTGAAATATCCATTTTTTTTCCCCTGGATGGATTCCAGAGTACTTTACAAGCCATCAGGCTTAGTATGCCACAGGGACCACTTGTCTGAAATGCCGCCTCCTCTGGGGTGGAGCCAGGCAGGCATTTGCCTACTGGTACTAGCAAAATAAAGTAATGCATTGGCACAGAAACTGAGAAATACCTTTTCTGGCTAAAACTGGTTAAGAGAAGTTGTAGAACAGCATTCCTCATTGGTCTTTACATCAGATTTAATGCCCTGCAGTTACACTGTCCTTGAGCCCAAGGACAGCCCTCATGCCCAGAAGGTGCTCACCTACCTGTGGCAGTAAGGGTTGTTCCCATGCCATGGTGCTGCAGGCCATAATGCTGTCTGCTCCGCTCAGCTTATTTGGAGATAAACTGTGACAGCTCGTTTTACTGCAAGAAACCTCCTACATGATCTTCATCAATCTGGGCCTCAAACTCCCATCCCCAAAGTACTTCCCAATGCCTACCCCTTTCTGTGCTCAGACTACATGGTTTCTAAGACTTAGAGGACAAATCTGAGCATTACCTATATCACAGAGATGAATTTCCTCCAAAATCTCTATGACATATAAATCTTTTGACTATATTCCTAAAATGCTTCCTATTTCTATGGCTGAATCTTCTTGTTAAATATGAACCTCAGTCTCTTTCATCCCTCCAAGTCTCAATAGTTGCCAAAGTAGTTTCTGTATCCCTTCATTACATTGCATTAAACCTCCTTCTAGTTACTGTGAGTGACAAGAAGGTGCACTGGGACACTGGTATATTGGACAACCCCAATTTCAGCAGGGTAACTCAAATCCCATCTGCCTAAGGCCAGGCTGGATTGCTGTCTGCAAGGAGATGGACTCCCACCAGTGGCTGGACAGATATCAATCTGCTTTCTCTGCCTATTAAGATCATTGTAAACAATTTTCCTTCCAATGAAAAACTCTGACATTTTCATATTTCTCCTAAAACCCAGTGGAGTACATCTGTTTCTAAATTTATGGGGAAGAAAAATCTGAAGAATTTTCATTTTAGAAAATTCTACGATTCATCAAAATGCTTTATTTTGTTGGAGTCAAGGTGGTTCATGTCATCACTGTAAATATAACATGCAATGATACCGTTTAAATCAAACTTTAAAAGAAAAAATGTGAAATTTCAATACAACAAAAATGTGATTTGAAAGGAAACAAAATAAAAATAAAATAAAAAAATAAAGAAAATTAAATGCTGTCTAAAACCATTAAAATGTCTTTGACCTTAACCTTCTAGCGTTTATGAAACAGCATTTTTTGAGTTAAAACAAACAAACAAAAAACACCTGTTTCATCATAGTTTTTTCCTCTCCATTGCTCCTCTTAGTTAGAACTCCAGATAGTAATTGTTTTCTAGCACATACCAGTATGGGTGAGAGACTTTGAATGTCTTCCAGAGAGAGCTTATTTTGAGCGGTCTGCTTCCAAGTCATCTCCAAACACTTTGGGAATTATCAAAAAACAGTGAGAAATTCAGAACTGATTAATCAGTGTAACTTATATAAGAAAAATAAATAAATTGTTTTTGTTTTTGAGAAGCAGAACTTCCTTATCTCACCCTAAAAGAACTGTATGCTGTTGATTTACATCTGTAGAACATTCTGGTCACCAATGTGAGCCTTTAATGGAAATGAGCAGCATTACTTGTTGAATTCTGCATTTTTTTGTTGTTGTTTTTTATGTAGTGAAAAAATACAAGTGATACCACTGAGCAACACAGTGTGAAGAGCTGAAAACAGGTCTGCCTGTCTGCACCTCTGGACACTGGATATGCACTACTCACAAATGAGGTGCAGGGTTTGGTATGCTCAGGTTGCATCCCTGCTGCTAAATTAATCCAACCCCAGGAGTTATCCACTGCCCTGATGCAGAATGGAAAATATTTTTGACTTTTTTTTTTTTTTTTTTTTTTTTTTTTTTCCTGTGAGATTTTCTTTCAGTGAAATTTAATTCAAATGTGCACTGAATTGTGCTGAAGGCCACTTAACTGGATTTTTAATAACCTAGTATTGAGGGTAGGCATTTCAAGACCTGGAGTATATCAGGACTTTATCTATCGCTAATGAACAGAGCAGGTGGAGATGCAGCCCTGTAAATGTGGGGTGGACACAGTCTTGGCATGGACTGCACACAAATTTTGTCTCAGGGGCTCAGCTGGTTCACTGTAAAAGAAATCCCAAAAGTAAACTAACATTTATGCAATGCAGGCAGTAAGAGCACAGGATCCAGTGCCTGCAGTGAACTCAGGAGGTAAATTATTTGGTAGTGTAGACATGCCCTAAAAATAAATAAATTACATAGTTAAGGGTATTTGCCTGTTACATGATCATCAGAATGGAAAGGAATTGCTGACAAAGTTACCATGGAGTGTATTTTAGTTATCATTCATGTAGTTTTCTTCATTTCCATAATAAGTTCTTGCTCTTTCACACATAGGCTCAGTGCTTATCAATGATGAAATACTGCTTACTGAGAATACCACAGGGATGTAATTTCTGATCCCATTTGTGTTTCTTAGGTTCAAGAGGAATGTTTGCTGTTTGAACTAGTTCCCTTTGACTGCTGTCAGCATATAGCAGAAGGCTTCCCACTCTTCAACCAAACACAGCATTCTGCCATTCCACTATTTACTGGGGATGATGTGAAAGTTAGATGTCGTTGTCAGCATGTCATCTAAAATACTGGTGGAGAAACTTGTTTGAATCAGCACTGCAGATGTATGTTAGCTATAAGGGAAGATTAGAGCACTGATTTAGACTTCATACCTAAATTTTAGAAAGTTAAAGAAAATGAATGATGACTTGATAGGATTGTGCTCTTGGGAAAAGTAACATAAAATTCCATAAGTACTTTCTTATGTAAAACATTTAAGTAAATATGTAGCTGTAGGTTTATATAACTATGGAAAGCATGAAATTTTTCAACATATAAATTGGTCTGAAACCATTGATTAACTAAATCCTTCTTACAAATTTATTACAGAAGCTTCAAAGTGTGTCTTCATTAACAATTTTCTCTAATTTATTAAGAATATTTGGGGACTGGAGATATGGCAAAATCATATATTTCCCCATGGTATCACCAAGGGCACATCTACATACCAAACAGCAAAACAGCAGTGATGATAAAGGAGAATTTCTGTGGGATTTTAGGTATCTTATTCTGTATTTTCAAACAATTATAAAAATAATCTATTCTACTCCTGATTTTGCTGCTTATCTTAAACTCTAAGGTAATCCCTTCCCTTCCCTTCCCTTCCCTTCCCTTCCCTTCCCTTCCCTTCCCTTCCCTTCCCTTC